>OX442358.1:13855136-14455136 GCA_949357725.1 Hyperoplus immaculatus | reverse complement strand
TCTCCCAAATTCCTTTGAGAAACACATGTGTGGCCGGGTATTAAAAGTAATTAGGCCAGGGGGGGATTTTGTACAAGTACCCTTAAAATGATTTGGTCATTCATCGATAGAATATATTGTGCCCTTTTTTTTGCAATGAGCACCTGCCCCCGAAAATGTCTGTGAACTCCACTGGCTGTCACAGCCATTGATAGGCTCAAACTGGTCTGTACAACAGTTTCAGCCTAGAAAAGTGTTTTAAACTGAACATATTTTAGCCTAATGTTACTACAGTTTATGTGGATACTATTTGTATAACTCCCTCAGAAAAGGCTGGCAGTAACATAAACCTATTTTGTTTATTTATTTATTCATATGTACGTCTGGAAATGATCAACTTAAATTAATCCAATCTTCATTTGGTTCTTGTCATCAAATTAGAAAGCTCTTTATTTTTAAGGGTGTTTGGTGTTTAGTCCTCCCAACAGAGCCTTCAAGGCAGCTGCCTGGAAGGCACTGTTGGGAGGACAAAACACCATCGAGCATTTTTAAGGCCGCATAATGAAGCAATGGGATTTCTGGTTATCAATTAGTGGTCCATTTCTACTACCATTCAGGCTTTTTGTCATACAGTATACTTACTAAAATGTCAGCAATGGGGCTTAGAATGAGACCTGAGGTTTGCATTTACAAAACCACTAGGTTTTATTTGTGTGCCTACTTCTGTTGTAGCCTGGTAAGTCAAGCCTGATATTGGGAGCTTCACATTAGCTTCTCTCAGATTAGTCTAGAATTGAATTGATCCCTGTGGGGAGGGGCCCAGTCAAAAAATGACTTGGCCAATCAGAGCCCATGTTCTGACCAGTGTTTTTCCCTTGTGAAAATATAGTGAAAGTCATCCGCTGATTGGTGCATGTAGCCGTTGACATCAACATGGACCGAGAAATGCTAAGCTCACTAGATATGGTTGGTCTCATGAGGCTAGACTTACTCTTACTAAACATTCAAGGCGACCACCGAATATACGAGCGGTAGCGGTGATGAGACGGCATAAGTTTTGCACGATAACACATAGCCATAATTATTAAAAAACAACTGTGAATAGCGCTCCCTGATGTAGACACATGGTGTGATAAACTGATTGGCTCAAGGGGTGTGTCTGTCAAGGCAACAACTCCTCCACCCACTGAGAAGTCAAGACTGATCTGCGGTAGAGAAACAAATGTGAAACTGGGAGATCAGGTTGGTCTCGCCAGGCTATTTCTGTTGCACATCTAAAGAGATGTTTTTCACTTAGGATGTAGAAAAATTCATCCGCCTCTGTGTTATTCATTTGCCCTCCCCTCCCATTTCCTGCCTTGGCTTTTTTTTTCTTCTCTCTGCTCCTCGGATTCAAATCACCTGTGCGTTGCCCACACATCGTTAAAGAGAGAGCGAGAAGGAGCCGATGAAAGACAGTGGGAGATTGCATGACCCCACTTGATCCTGAGCTGCGATTATCAATGAGTTTCTACTTATCAGTGCAGTCTTGTTTTGGCTTGTTGATGAGATCCACCTTAGAGCAACATCAATAGTGCAGAAGTGTTACTGTTTTGTTGTTGTTAGAGGAAGTTCAAAAGAGAATAATGATACCTAGCAAAACCTGTCATAAAATCAGACATTTTGCAGCGTATCTTCAGTGTCAAAGGGCATGTGTCTAATGCAGTGGCTCCTAAAATAGTTATTTTTCAAGAGTTTATTTTTAAGAGTTGAGACGTCTAGGCTACTTGTCAAGTTAATAACACAGAGTGTATACGTACATGTGATACTATATGAACTCAGGAAAACATCAGAGGTATTGACAGGTTTGCAGTCTTGTTAGGGGTGTTTAAAAAGAAAGTTGAGAAAGATATGCCTTGTTGCTGCCAAATAAAGTGAAACACAATGATACGTGGTATAACCCTTAAGTCATACCAAGACTAACTTATTTTTCTTGCTAAAGTATTAAAACAATATTGAAAATAAAAGCCCTTGGGGTTTATTTCTTAGTGGTCCATCCCTTGTCATGAGCTTTTTCAACAAAAACCGTGTGATCCATTTATATTCTTGATTATGAAGAAGTGTTTATAACATGGCAAAGCAATAGGGCTAGGCTGTTCACTGTACAGGATGATGGGGTTTGCAAATAGACCCGTCTTTGTTTTTTCAATGTTATATATTTGCGAATGATATCTTTGCTACAAGCTCAACATCTGCAATGAGATATAAATGATCAAATATTAGCCCATTCCAATTTTTTAAGATAAAATTCTTTAGGTTATTAATTTATTATTTTGAATGGTCTGCTCTAACTGAGTAATCAAGTGATAATTCTGAGATCCCCCTGTCTTATTGTAATATTGAAACAATGAAAGCACTGTTACTGCTTTTTATTTTCTTCATACCTTCTTAAGATAAGACTGGTATAAGTTCATCCACATCTCTTCTCTCTAGTGGCATTCACACCTCTCATGAATTAAAGATGAAACTAATTGTTTTATTTGTGGTTATTCCCTACAGTGTTTAAGTAATTTATTGTTTATCTTCCCGATCTCTATTCCTGTAATAGGTGTGTTTTGTTCAAGCCTCAATAAAATCTCCCTCTATAATTAAACTACCTGCTGAATTCTAATATTACAAATGAATGATTCTGCCGTATTGTAACTCTTGAAGTATATTAAAACAAAAGACAAGACCATGCAACGCAAGTGAGAGTTGGAATTTGATGGATTAGAATTTTCCACATTTGATTCAGCTTCAGTATGTGGGCAAAAAGGCATACGCTGATGTAAACACCTCACTGTACTTATGTTTATTTTGACACCTAGGCCCAGTGCTCCTTAGTTTGCATTGTCTGGCTTAGAATCATAATGACAAAGGGCTGTCTTTAAAGAGGTTTTTATCTGTACTATCAACAATAGTGTATCCTTTATAACCATAAATCAATTATAATATCCAAAAGAGATTGAAAAAAAACCTGGATGATTTCACACCGACAAGAGCCGGATAAACCCTGTGCAGCCTGTTGGGAATGACATAATGAACTGTAAATATATTGCTTTGCGATGGCCCTGCTGAGGCCGTAATTCCCTGTCCGTGAGCTCAGGTGAAGGTCACCGGGGAGCTGTCAAAATGTCCATGTTCCCATGAACATGCTTCCAGAGCAAGGCTCCCGGGGTATTAAAGTGGCTGTCTGAGTCAGGCCAGCCCGGATCATTAATTTTCATTTTTGTTCACAGTCAGCCGTTATTTATCCTTGGGCTTTAAAATTCTTAGCTTGTGGGATTGGGCCAGATTTTCCTGGGAGGCAGCGAGTACATAACATGGCAGAATAGCAACACAGTAAGCCTTAACATTAACTGTGACGATTGAAACAGCATTTGTGCAAAAAGCGCTACTGAGATTAGTCAGGAACAAGCGGGGGGGCTAATCATAAAATGTCATTATTCCAGGTAACAGTTCAATCTCTAATGGACTGATATTGTGTGACATACACTTCATTTGACGTGAGAGTGCAGCAGATTGATGTTTATCATTTGTTTTGTACCATTATTACTTAATCATTATTATCTCGTATTAGCTCTGCTGTAAATTTTTCTTTCATTTTGTTTTACATTGTTAGGAAGTGTATAGGGGTTGGCAAAAGCTGCAGACGGTGCTTTTTGGTTTCATTAAAGCGGGTTCTATCAATGCAAGTGGGCAGTTTTTTTGATTAAAGTCTACAGTAGGCAGGTTTTACATTAAAAAAAGAGATCTGATTAGGCAGCATCACAGAGTAGGGGTATGTCAGGAGGGCATCCCATCCGCCGTAATTAAGATCACATGCATTTCTTCTACTTGCTAAAATTAAATTCTGGCCTAGAAAATGGTCACATGACCCCACAGGAAATTAAAAATCAGAGCTTACTAAAAAGATGTCTCCTTAACAGCAGCAAGGGAGTGCTCTGGCAGTCTCTCTTTCATATCCTGAGTTCTGTGTCTCTGGCAAGCAATGCACACATTTACCTATTATGCCCCGAAAACAGACAATTCAACCTTCAAGTTATGGTCTCAATATTACATTTAAAGAGCTTTTTAACCACATGTTATACCAATTAAAACATTAATTGAGCTAAGGTAGATGTTGTAAATCTAGTAAAATGAGTGAAATGAATGTGAAGGAGCATGGATAATCATATCGTATGCCTGCGTATAACTATGGGTACACTAGCATAGGTTATGGATATACTGTAGCCTATACTACGTTGTGTATCAAACACTTGATCAATAAATTATTACGATAACGCCAGAATCAAGCACAGAGGGAGGGGGTTGATCTTATCATATTGTATGAACACTGTTTGCTGCCCTAGTTTTCTGCTGCTAGATAATGATGGATGTATACAAGTCAAGGCCAACATACCTTTTGAATTGATTTAAGGACACTTTATGCCATGACATGGCAGCAAGGGAAGAATACTGCTTTATATGTGTATTTCGGATTTATTAAGATTATCAAGAAAGGCATCTTTAGAATGACTTAAGAATTGTATCACTTCATGTACCATAGTTGTTTACTAGTATTGTTACCCTATTTTCACAATGAATACATTGACTAGTTAGTTTAAATATTACTGCCTCCAAAATATGTGACTATTTTACCCATCACAGATAAACTATGGATGATTAAACAGTATTTCTTTCATCTCTTGTTTTTTTATTTAATAGAACAATATGCTATCAGTATCATTTGTGCATCATTTTGGTGTGTCTACAACAATTGGAAAACTGTTAAATTGTTTCAGATGTTGTCACACAATGTAGATGTTTATTTTTCGCCATGTGCATTTTCATGGCATACAAATGAACCCGGTGGCAGTGTATAGCATAGCAGATTTCATTATTTTTGCACAAATATATTTCTAAAGAGACATTATATAAAACGTAATGTTTAACAGTGCTGGAGCTGCATGTGCTATGTAATTTAGAGGCTGTGTCAGTGACTAAAATAGGCCTGCAGATAAGAGCTGAGGATGCCTTGCACATCATTAAGTGTGAAATATAACAACACGCCCATGAGCTGCCTACTGTTCCCCTGGAGAGACGACAGCTAGATAGGGCGCTGCACAATTATGGCTCGATAGAGAGCCAGAGACTTACCTCTCTCACATTGCTTCATCTTAAAGCTATCCTGATTGAGAGCATTGCACCACAACATGAAGCACCTGATAACAAAAAGACAACATCCTTTGAATGTTGCTTGTTCTCTGGTCCGGTAGAGCAATGATAAAGCCGATGTTGTCCCAATTGGATGTTCTCTGTCTACCTGCAATTCTCCTTGTACATGTAGAGCAGTGCACTAGCTTAGGGTGTACCTAGAGGCAGGTTATCAGTGACATTATTTCACACCACTCCGAGCACTCCCTGGAAAGGGAGAAAGAACACATTACATTAGCTATGAAGATACCGCTCTGGAAAATTTAAAAAGTATATTGAAGCCTACTTTCTATAAAAGGCCGGATGTTGCACTCCTCTGCGTCATCTTACATTTTGAATCCTTAATTTGCATGAAAAACCTGACTACTGTTCTGTATAACTGTATTTATTTTAGTAGTACAATGGCTGGAAATGTTGGCAAGGCTGGATCATTGTCATTCCGTCAGCTTTTAAATATAATCAAATAACACTTTGGTGAGTCATTTTATTGCACGTTTGGAACAACAGAGTAATTAGCAGCAATATAACACACCAGTACTAGATCCAATCAAACACCAACTTTAATTGATCATACATTATGGGTTACTATCTGTCATGAGACATATAACCCATCTGCACATGGGGTTTTACACACACAGCACCACCACTTCTGTGTGCCGCTTCACAGTTGATAGACAATGAATCATATAAATTACAGAGAAGAAAAAAAACTGAATGCTGTATTGACATTGGTATTTTCCAATCTTTCCAATATCCCTCCCACTGTTTTACCCTGGGGATCTAGAGATGAGTGTAAAAAAAATAGAAGAACCTCCTAACCTCCTGGTTTTTTTAGAATGCTGACAAGCTGTTCCATGGCTATTAAATCCATTTCTCACTGTCAGTGGTGCTGGAGCGGCTTATATTTGAATGAAGAGATGGTGGTGCCCCTGCTGCTGTGGGACCTATATATACACTGAGGGCGATAGAGTCCATACTGTTTATTGTGTCAAAACTGATATACAGTAGGATTGTTGAGGGACAGCAGTTATGTGCGACTGTAACACGTATTGATTTTTAGTATTATTAACACTTTACGTAAGGTTTGTAATACCCCACAAATTACATTCAGGTTGGCAGTGTCCGAATTGAGCCAAGGCACCCATCTGTCAGAAAATGAGATGATCAGACGATCTAACAAGTCCTTATACCTAAACAACACTAAAGGCCTATTGTCAAAACAAGTTGTAAGGGAGTTTTCTGATCTGTCACTTCTATAGTTACGTTTTTTTTAAGTGTCTGTGATCGACAGGAGGCGCACCAATGGTCTTATTCAGAACTAGGAAGAACAGATGTGGTCAAAACGTCCTCAAGTCCATGCAGGATTTAAAGACAAGTCAAGTCTTTTTACTTTATATAGCCAAGTAATGGGATAGCCGTGTGCAGGTAAACCTTTAGATTTTTTCATTTAACTTTGGCATGTATATTTAAATGTGTGTCCAAATCGTTGACAGAAAGGGTACAATCTAATAATAAGTCCCAAAGTGCTTAATTAAATTTTACAACCAACTTTTGGCTCAGTTGCCACGGAGATGGACCTGCTGACACACAAGCGTACTGGCTTTCATTTTTAAATTCATAGCACTTTTAGTACTTCTCTTACATGCGGTCTAATAACAATCAAGCACTTTACCTTGAATGTGGTCCGACAAAACAAGTATGATGCATGTTTCACTCACTTGCTTTTGAAAACAATTTAATTTCTCTTTCAACACCAGATCACGTTTGTCAGAGTAAACAATAGTCCTATGAGTAATTTACAGACGCTGTCATTTTTCTCTTAAGGTCAGTCGTAATGAGCTGTCTTTTTATCTTGAATGGTCAAACCAGAACACACAAGCCACCCAGAACTAACAAACACATCCTGTGTTTAAATATTCTAGCATGCAGACATATAACTATATTAACACAAAGCCCCGCACAAAATCCCTCAGTTGGCGATTGATACAAGGAAAAGAAAGCTGACAAAGGATTTCTGGTATCAAAATGTTTACTATGAACTTTATCCCGAGTCTTGTTTGAGAAACAAATGGCCCTGTCATCAAGAACACGCCATCTATAATTCTTGGTCCTTTTTTTTCTTTTTTTCATAAACAGTTATTCCGCCTGTGCCGGCCTTGGTGCCAGAAGATAAATAAGGGGAATTAATTTGTGTCAGGATGACAGGAAAGTGCTGCTCTGCTTGGCAGGAAAAACAGAGCAGAGAGTGTTATTAATGACTAGACGTGTGGACTGCAAGGACCACAGTCGCTCAGAAGGAGGTCAGGAGAGAGGGGAAGGCGAGCCAGAAGGGGTGGGGGGGGGACGGAAACAGGGTGCTAAAGCAAGAATAAAGAGAATATTCACTAAAATGGCTGATCAACAGAGGGAAACAGTCTTTAGGATGTTAGAACACACGACTCCCCGCAGTACTCCTTGTTTGTCCTAGTTTTTGGTGTCACCAGCCTTGGACCTGTCTTCGCTGTGTGTAATATAAATAATTGGGCACCTCCCTGTGCATGTGTGTGTGTAAGTGTGTGTGAAATTATCTGCTGAATTTTCATGTGGATAGAAGCATCAATGTGCAATGAGATTGCACCACTTGTCTGTGTAATTCCTCATTGATCATTTTAATGAATGAACAAACCAGGACGATGCTTTCTCATCTTTTAAAGGCCCTGAAAACGTATTTTTTACTCAATCAATAGTCGGGGGATACATGAACCCATAGTTTCGTTATTTCATATAGGATATTTCTGAATCCTTTTCTTTTTCCCCAGCTGTGTGCTGGTGTGAAGCTGGCAAGGCTTGTTTTCGAAGCTCATCTACATTTCCCTTTGTTCCCCTTGCATCTGATGATGAATCTGCAGTGATTTTTTGTTGATGATTTACTTCCTCAAATGATGTCACTAAATTTGCATTTAACATCAGTAGAGTAAGTATCAGTCAGTTTTTTTTTTGCCATGACGTGCTGTGCTGTCTACTCATATATCATATTATGAAAACTATGAATAAAGCTGCTATGGTCACACGAGAATATAGAACCACAATATTGTTTTTATTATATAACCTGAAAATATTTTTTTATGTTGTTTAATCGGTTAACCTACAGTATAAAAAATAGTTCCCAACTCATTCAACAAAATAGAATGGTGATATCTCTATAACAAAGATTTTATTTCTGATAAATACATTTTTCTTGCATACTTAAGAAGTCGAATCCACCATTATATGGCTACCCAGGTGCCTAAACAATACAATATGTTCAGTTCAGCAATAGGGATTTTTTGGTATTTAGATGTTTTCTGATGAGCTTGCTGCCTCAAATGTTTGACCTGTTTAACATTGCCCTTCTAACATACTATTCACACCCTTGCTGCACCTTGCTCTAACCAAGATTCCCTTCTCAAAGAAAGATATTATAGTAAGAAAAAAACAACAACAGCACAGTGTCACTGCTGGGTTAACTGATGTAATCACTTTCGATTCACTATAAATGTAAAAGAAACCGGTCTGCATGGAAACGCTGCTACATCACTGCTGCAGAATAAAACCAACTGTAGCCTACAATGGGTGATCTCCTGCAGTTATAACTCAAGCACAGGTGAGGCAATAGCCTGATTTCACAAATAAACAATGGACACCCTCCAGCCACTGAGACACAGTATGACCGAGGATATGGTGTGAATACAAGTTCAAGTCTGCATCATCTGTTGGGGAAAGAATGATGCAATTGTATAATTTTTCCCATGCTTATCTTTCAAAGAGGTAAACATTCAAAGGGAAGTTCCAGGTTCAAAAGTTTAGGATTAAATAAACAACTCGTTGAATAAAGTGCATTGTAAAAACAGCTGTTTAATGTGAAATAGTGATTCTATAGCATTTTGGTATTTTAACCTAGTGAACAGCTATCATGCAAACCACATAATAGGAGGCTATAGTGGAAATAAAGAGGGTGTTTTATGGAAGCTGCGAGTAACCATTACTTATCTTGACAAAATAAGTGAATTACCTGTTTATTTTATGTATTCAAACTTAGTTTTATTGCGATATCATTCTGCTACCGTGTCTCATTTCTATGGGACAAAGATATAAAGATATATTTTGTTTGGAACTAGAGATAAGATAGAACAGCTGCTAGCTGCCTATCCGCTTTTGGTGTGCTGCTGCAAGACAATATACTCCAGTTCTCAGTAGAACTCAGCACATATTAATGCCGTTAAACCAGTAAGGTTACACTCTTTTGACATGTATTTTATTACACGTTAACTGGTTGGTGTGTTTAAGTAATTACAGCTAAACATCAGCTATCATTGAAATAAATTCTGCTTCGCTCCCATTAAGTACCATACGTGTGGAAAACCACTTTGCTAATTGTGCAAGCAGTGCTTGATATGCTTCACAATGTGAAGGTCAAGTATGCCCTTCACATTTGTGAGTGGGTGTAGGTGGCTGTTTGAATATAGCATCTTCAGCCGTTACACCCACATGGAGAATACAAAATAGCCCACATAAACTGGAATGACCCAAAATACACGTGCGTGTTACAGCAACTTATTGTGTTTATGGTTGGCCTTTTTATTTGGATCCATCTGGCAACATTAAAAGTTTGCTGAATTCCACAAATAAAGAAATGATTTGTCATAATCAACAACGTTTTAATAATCAGTTGTGCAGCACCTTTGTTTCTGAACAGAAAAGTGAGGTTTGAAGGGTGCAGGAGACAGGCTGTGTTTGTTTGTTTGTGTGTGCGAGTCTATCTGACAGGAGACGCACATTTACATACCCGACATTGCAGGGGTCTTGACAAACATGTGATTATTCCTCAGTAATTAGCTTGTTGGTATCCCTGTGGTAAAAACAAGGGTAGTAATTAGAAGGAGGAGGTCTTGGGACTGCTGCCTGCCTCTCTTCAAGGGACATAACTCACTGGGGGATGAGACGGGAGTAGGAGGGCACGGGGGGAAGGAGGGGTGGCATGTGTTGAATATGTCGACGCTGTCATTGACAACAAAACATCCTCGTAATTGCCACGCAAGGAGGCGAAACACAGGATAGAGGTTCAATGATGTGGAAATAAGTGACTAATAGAGTGTATGACAGAAACCGCCTTTAAGAGGTCATTAGGAGAAGTATTTACCTTGCACTTCGGGGGGAATGTGAGTACACAAGTGTTAAACTTAAAGGAAACCCCATCCCATAATTTATTGAAATCTAATACAGTTGGAACAATTCTACTGCTATATCAGCCTCAATTCACATTATTTTGTTTTATAATGTACATTCCAAATTCATGGCTCAAAGTGTCAAGGAGGCTATGTGGAGCATCGACACTCAGTCCAAGTCAAAGGGCAAGAGGGTCACTGGGGGCACATGAAGATCCATCACAGGCTTAGCTAGTGCTGGTTGGACCACTAGGCCACCCCTGTACCCGCAGGGCCCCAATTGCTGCAGTTGCTTGGCAACACTTGCTGTAATTAGTCCAGATATATGTGCCTCAAGTCAGATAGCCCAGTATTCACTGCTAGGTCAGACCGGGTAGGAACAGAGCCCCACCTACACAGGCTGCTGCTACACAAGTACATTTGTATTAGGGCGTTAAGCACATTGTCAGCATACGGGCAGGGGAAACGTCTTGCTCTATGGCTGTACAACTCATTACCTTTACTAACAGAGATAAATTCAGCCACTTGGACCTTAGTTTTATAATTCCTTTTAGATTAAAGAAAAATGTTTAAAGATGGATCCTTGTACTTCTTGTACATCCTTAACTGTGTTAAATCATTAAGTATTTAAAGGTGAAGTAAGCAGTTTATTTATGTTAATATAAGTGTTAAATCGCTCTTTATTCATACAGTGATCACTTACATAATGTGCACGTCTCATAAAGCCGATCTCTCAGTCAGCTGCTTTGCATGTAATCGGCAAATAAAGTTATTAGAGTATCCCGAAATTTTTATCCTATCAGAAGAGAGAACGCTACAAACCGACACCCGTCTCACTCATACATATTATATACACTCCATGGTCTCACTGCCGGTGCACGCCAGAGCAACAGATGGGTGAATGTGTATGCGCCTACAATGGCGGAGCAGGTAAAAATCCTTCCCAATGTCTGTTTTGATGGTTTTTATCATGTTTTATCACACTTATGGGTCTGAGATGATGCTAGATAACTCACTGCTTGAAGACCGCAGTGCATTAATGTGGTGACGTCGGGACGAGCGAGGGGACCGCTAACTGCAGTAACTGACAGGAAGTTAGCTAAAAGAACCATTCCGCTTATAGCACCTTTAATGATTGTATGTGTTTTTCCTTCTAAATACCAGAACGTACTTACAAAGTCATCCACCACCAGTAGCCTATTTGCATACCACAGGCATGATGTGATTTACTTGCTTTTACTTTAAAGTTTTGCACAAATAATCATACTTAATGAGTGTAGGTAAACAATGGAAAAACAATCTCTCTAAAATCTCTGTATAAAAACAGAAAAAAACAATGTCTGCTGATATAATACAATGAAGGTGTTGTGGGGCATGAGTGTTACAATGTATATTGGATTAAGCACGGATCGTGACAAATGAGGTACTCAGGAAGTTTAAGTCCACTCTTGGCAGACTAGAGGAGAAGGACCCACACAGCAGTGGCTGAGAAGGCAAATGGGGACTTAAATAAAGACAAATTGCCGCGGCCATATTGTGGCGAGATTGCATTTACTGCTGGAGGAACGGAGCAACAGCTTATTCTCCAGAGAGACACTTGAATAAATAAATCATGCCGCTTGCGCACAAGAGTGACATAACTTCAATGCGCAGGATGTGGTGACTGTATAGAGAAAGGAGAGGGGAAGAGATCATAGAGATTGGTTGTATGAAATGGAAACAAGTGTCACTGTATGACTACCATGTATGTGTAATGAGGTGTGACTCGTGTGAAGGCAAATGCAAGTAGACTTCAAGTAATTAATTGAAAATCATATCTGTGATTTACATCAAACTGCTTCATACTCTAGTACAGTATAGTATAGTATTGCAATACATACACAACAATATGATCTGTTGCATGGATTCCATGGGGAGACATGTTGAATAAACATTTTTAAACATTCTCACACAATTATAGATTTGATTCAGTTGAATTTGAATGCAAATATATTCATAGAGTAGATTCACCATTACTGATGGAAGTCGTATGCACAGCGTAAGTGTCTGGCACTCCTCTAGACCTTGATATTCCTTGTAGGAAGCAGTGCTAGTCCAATCTTGGCAATGTGAGAATTAATAGTCTTTTTATAAGCTGGTATCAAGGTACGGGAAATACTGCATGAGAATGTTCATTAGAAAATTATTCAAACCTTCAATTTAATTTACGAGAGTCCCATTACCGCTTCAGATGTAAGCATGGCACTGCGGCTTCTATCAATATTATTCTTACATTGGCTCAAGTGTAATGTTGTAATTGCTATTGGCACCGGCATGTTGGTTTGAATATTGTGAAGCTTATTGCCAATGAAAATACAGCAATATGTTTGCATTTGCAAAGTTGTAGTGGGTAAAAATGATGGGCCAGGAAACGGCGATCACCCCACAGCAATACTGTTTTCATTGGTAGAATCAGAGCAGACTATTGGATAGATAGTATACTTTTTTATGATTAGGGCCGAGTACACTGTTTGTGACAAAACCTTTCATTAATCTTTCCTAATCCTTTTGCTCTAACTCCCTCCGCATTTTCAACCTAGTTGCTGTTCCACAAGCACAAATATATTTCACAACAGAGGCCTTCATTGCACTTTCTGAATGGCTGAAACATGATACAGGGAGTTTCTGTGCATAATTGAATCGTAATAGGGGATAGTGAACACAAACTACTTTAGCTGTCATGCATGCAAGATAAAACAATTATTTTAATGGTGTTCAACAGCTGCAGTTCAAATAAGGTTTGGATAGTGCTCATGGGAGGTGTAGTTTCTGAATGCTAACCGAAACACAGTTGACAGAAAACCCCAGTGTAATGGTAGCAATGAAGTAATGGGAAATAATTGGAAACAAAAAGGGCTACTTAAACAGAAGCTTATCTAGAAGTTTGGCTCAATTATACTTGTCGGTTGCCCCAAGCTTAATCATGCATCCACTGATTTACCCCCCCCCCCCCCCTATTTTTATTTCTCAATCACGTGGGGTGCAGCACAAGTCACAAGTAAAATTAACATGATCTTGAAGTTGAGTTTCTGGGATATTGTGCCTTGTTGTTGTTGTTGTTTTTATTGTTTTTTCAACAGCTTGTCTTCAACTTGGAGCTGGGCAGGTAGAGAATGGTAGGTTGATATAGATGTGTCCCCTGAAAACAGCTTCCTACTGTGGCTGGAAAATGGTTGAACTTGACACTGAAATGCAGCGTAGAGTTGCTACATCGCTAGGTGATCATTCTCTGTTGGTCCATATCTCTGATTAATGCCTTGCAAATTATACATTTTAATTAGATCCACTGTTAATCTAAAACTTGATTAGAGCAACCAAAGCTTGTGTGTATACACTAATATTTTAAAAGGCTATTAAACGGGGCTCCCTCAAAAACAGCCTTTACACAAACATCAAAGACATTGAGGTGTTTTCTCTTTTTTCCTCCGTGTCCCAGATGGATAACAAGTCATTAACTTGGGCTTGTTTGGCAGTAATTCATGACCTGCGACCCATATTGGTGACCCATAAAACCTTGGGAAAGTATCAGGAGGTCAATCCTGACTAAATAAATTCCAAGAGCAACCCTCAGCATCCTCAGATAGAGCCGCCATAAAACACCCAGCTCAGACACAGCTCATAAACAGAACCCTTTGGACGGAAAATATTCTTCCCCCACCGGTGTTTAAACTGTCATTTTAATACCTAGCTCTTGTTGTCCTGTGCCATTCAAAATATACAGTGAGAATACATCCTTTCTCTTTACCCAATTGCAATTGTTTTGAATGTCTTACCTTTTTAGGCTGCAGCAGCCTTTCCTTTTCCTTTATAATGCTATTTTCAGGTTTCAAACAAGTGTGAAATTAACCAGCCATTCCATTGGCTATAAGTCATTTTTTCAGTACAATAACCGTCTTGTAGTCTTTTGAAGTGCTACATTTATATCGATAGATTTTATTCTATTCTATTTTTATCTCTTAAATACATTAAAGAGACATTAAACTGATTTCCCTCAATGTCGGTGAGTGTGGCGCTCTGTGTGACACGGACACTGTGACCCACATCTCTTTAGAAGTGTTGCTGGATCCCATGTGTGACATTTCCCCATGTGTTCCCTTTACTTCCATTTTTTTTTAAAGCCACGCGCCTGACAGTTCTGCCTCCTCGTTTATTTAGATTTTTGCAGGACTCTGCATAAGTCCCTCTTTTTCCTTTTCAAGGGTGTCATGAAGTCCTAGTCCACTAGCGAGCGGCGACAATGAGTGAATAGATTTATGAGGTCCAAACCATAATAAAGGGTGACCCAGCCACAGCTGCCATTAAGCACCATGTCTCCATAATTTACTGCTCGGACTATCTGGGCATGCTTTCAAGGCGCTCCAATTCAGTGCTTTACATTTTCATTTATATACACTGTCTGTTCGCTTTGATCGATTGCCCATTAAAAATGTAAGGGTCAGAAATGGCTTTAATTCATTATTGTGACAAAGGTTATTTTGAGAAGCCTGGACTGTTGAATGATTTGCAAGTCAATTGATATGCTAATATACTGACAATACTGAATATGGACTAAAAACATTTATTTAATGTCCTCATGATGTTTCATTGTTTTATTGGCTACAACGTTGACGCAATTGAATCACCATAATTAAGTAGGCAGTGGAGAAGTGGGCAGGGAGGTCGCCTCTGGAGTGCAGGGTCGGAGGTTCGATCTCCCGTCTACCCGCCACATATCGAAGTGTCCTTGGGCAAGACATTGAACCACGAATTGCTCCCGAGAGTTATTTTGCACCCTGTGTGGTAGCTGCTGCTATCGGTGTATGAATGTGTGTGTGATTGGGTGAATGTGTACAAAACAATGTAAAGTGCTTTGAGTCCGTGAAAAACCAGGGAAAAGCGCTATATAAGTGGAGTCCATTTACCATAAACTGTTTTAAAATACTGTACTTATAGCCTACAGTGTTTTGTATGTGTGAGCATTGTTTGACAGGTTTTTCAGGGGTTAAATACACATTGTGTTGTTTTTACTTTATTTCCATTGAGCCCTCTTCTATCCCCCTTTGATTTGCCCCACTAATTACATGCATTATGAGAGAGAGAGAGAGAGAGAGATAGAGAGAGAGAGAGAGAGAGAGAGAGAGAGAGAGAGAGAGAGAGAGAAACACAATATTTGGACCCTCTGAGTCGAATAAGGGAGGATGTACTGTAATTCAGAGAGCGTCCTGATTGGCTGCACTGTTTGTTTCCTGTGATCCCTCTTGTCTCACACTCCCTGGTGAGTTGCCCACGGTAACAAAAGCACCAGTGTGGATCCTATCCAAAGTCCCTCGAGGAACTTCATCTAATGAGCTACATACAGTATCCACTGTGAAGTTGGTGCTCTTACCTTGAGATGGGATTTCTCCTCTCTACATATACAACATGACTACGGTAATCAGTGGTAATGCTACACATTGGCATAACATCGTAAAACATCCTCTCAGTATGCATATGGAGCACCTGCTGATATAAATTGTATTACTGCTTGATTACACAGTTGTGTGGATGTTTTTTTTTTTTTTTTTAGATATTTTTTGGGCATTTTTATGCTTTATTGATAGTGTAGAGACAGAGTTGAAATGGGGTAGAGAGGGGAGTGACATGCAGAGAATGACCGCGGCCTGGAATCGAACCCGGGTCCGCTGCTGGCCGAGGCCCATGGGGGTGACGCCCTACCAACTGAGCTAAGGGCGCCCCCTAACAGTGTGGATGTTTTGAGTGATATAGATCTGTTTTGGTTTCTAGATGTGGCACAGCATCTCTAACCTTGAAAGCAATCAAAGTTATTGCCACACAAGGTTATCAAGAACAATTCTGAAAAAGCCTGAACACATAGTATGTTCATCCAATGCAAACAGTTTGCCTTGCTTTCTACACTATTTGCACATGGCGGTATGGTATACTGTAAGCCTTGTTAAACCTGCAATAAATTAATGATTTTTGGCCACTCAGGAGCAGCGGAAACAAGTCGAGAACACACTGAAATCATTTTATTTATTTGTATTTGTTTTACTCCTTTCTTACTCACTACTTTCATGTACTGAACACTGTAATGAACCAGTATGGAAGTAATTACTCGGCTGACTCAATATATGTTGGCCACAACAAGCAACATCCTAATGGTTCTGCTATTTATAGAGCCCCCACTGGGTTGTTAAAAGCACATATTTGTTCTTCCTTTTAGAGTGTGATTTGTGTTTGTAGATTGTATTAGTGGCAGAGGAATAGTGAGGGTATCACTAGAATCAGTTGTAATTATCCCATGTTAACAAACATGACTATCGATAAACCATTTCATGACAATCTGGCATGTCGTTTTTCAGATCTCAAATTTAAAAAATATTAAAGAAATACATGGTAATAATAACCCTACACCCAGTAGATACAGATATGACTGTTATCCATCATGTCAGCATCTGTGAGTGCTGTTTTGACTGTTCCATCTTGTGTGCTGTGGTGAGAAGCTCTTATCTACGCTGCTCCATAACCTTCCCCAGGGTGGCCGGCTGTTACTATCCTGGCCTGGGTTTAGTCCAGGATATAGACCTCTGCTCTCAGACTCTCTTGGTGACTACAGGTGCATAGAACCAGAGCACTTTTCTCTCTGTGCCAGCTCAGTCAGTAAATGGGACAGACCATTGTAGGGAAGCTTTTAGCTAGCGTCCAGGGGAGTCCCGTAGTTGATGACATTTCTAAATGGACAAAAAGAGCAGTCGGTGAGACGGAAGCACTTACACTCCACAGGGACACTTCAAAGCCCCTTTGTTACCTTTTGGTTTGCTTGCTAAATGCTTTCTTCCACACAAAACACATTTTATGACTGGTGTGTTTTTGCACACGGTACCTTTTTATATATTTCTAAATGGGAACCTTAGTTATATTTACTCAGTGTTTTTGAAATGGATTAAAACATGTGTTCTTTTTACTATTGATGATGACAGAAATATAGAATATTGCATCTTGTTATTATCTGAATGTGTTGCTTTCTTTCAAAGCTAATACATAGGATAAGTCCCCAAACTGAATTTAATTCAGTTCAACTCAGATACCATTTCTATTTAAGACCTATTTTCACAAAGATGATATAATGTTGGCATGTGCATAACTGTGATGAAGCATAGCACCTACACCTGATGCACCATATTGTGTGAAAATGAACTCTTGTCTGCAAACAAGGGTCTCATTTATTTTCATAAACCGACTCTTCAAATTACAATGGAGGTGCACTATTAGCATTGTAGGTAGAAACAGAAGGTATAGATTAATGTTTAGTTACATGTTATTGAAATATATATAGGCTATATATATTGGCCTCATATGTATAGATCAAATAAAAACTGATGGAGCATTAACCAGAGATATCATCTTTCTATTTCACACATTTTAGTTTTTTGTCAACTCTTTTTTATATATTTTCAAACTTGAACTCTTCAGTCCCAACTGATGTTGACTGAAGTTACATCATTTGACTCGAATGATCAGACTTTGCACGGCGCCCTTCAGAGCAAGAAAACAGCTTGAATAACTTCTACAACTTACACACACATATGCAGTAGTACTCCCCAAGTACTGTAAACAGACTTTGATGTGTTAAATCAGTGAAGTTCCCCTGTTGAACTGAGGATTTAAACAGCAAAATGAAACTACAGCTCAAGGTTTTTATATTCTTTGCACAGTTGTATTTATGAACAGATTTGGTGAATACTTTATGAGAATTGTCATGTAATGTTATTTCCGGACTGCAAATCGGGAAACAGACAGCTCAGTAAGTAGTGTGTTTTTCCAATCAGGTGTGGAAAGAGGTCATGCTTATGTCCCAATGAGGAGAGAACTGTCAGTCATCTATTGTATGGTCTTATCGAGAACTTTTGTCTCAGATTAATTCATGCATGGCTTAGCCAGACCACAATGAATGAAGCGTAAAATCTTGGATCGCTTTGCCGAGCTGAAATTGAAAGTGTTTGTGCTATTCATTGAAATACAATGAGGTGTTTTTCTCACTTTAGTGAGATCAAGTGACTGTATAGTATGCTTCTATTCATCTGGAATACCATTTACATTGATAAATCATATGTATATAAGTCCAACTGGATACGTCATTTCATATAAAACAAAGGGCATACAGAACTACTGTTGTGTGCTCTCTTACAGACATCTTGTCACTGATCTGCCTATGAATTAGTTTACTATGTTCTTTCAAGTATAGCTGATGTTTGTGTGTGTGTGTGTGTGTGTGTGTGTGTGTGTGTGTGTGTGTGTGTGTGTGTGTGAGATTACTGCATGCATGTCTTTTGTCTGCCATGGGACAATTTTTGCATTCTGAGCCATGTCTGTGTTGATGACATCCTTTTTGATTATTTATGATGTTTATCCTCCCTCCCGTGCACATCCTGTACCAATGAATCACAGGGAGAAATATCTGGACAATTATGGGAAGTGAACCAGCAAAGTAATAATCTCCTCATGAATAATGAATCTACTTAATGGTCTGAAGTATCGCTTTATTTGTACAGGATGACTGGAAATGCTAAGAGATTGAAACAGACAAGATATAATTTACCTGAAACACTATACATATACACCATGTGTTGCAAGTCAACAGGAAGTTAATGTCTTGTGTATTTTTACCTGTGTTTAAAAAAACAAAAAAAGGCAATAGTTTCACACATTTGTAAAGTTGCTCAGCATACTGCAGTGATGGATCAGCTGTTTCTATAGCTGAAAAAACCTTGAAAATCCCAGACTCTACCTCAGACTCTGCTGGGCCCCTAAGTGCTTGTTGAGATCGTTGACTTTTTAGATGAAGTAATCATTACTTGCTAATAGTTAGGCCTCATGCTGTTTAATTAGGACTTAAGTGGGATGCCGTTTTATTCATCAAAGAGGAGGGATAGATGCTGGAGAAGGTGAACCTGACATGTCTGACTCTGTGCCACACGGGTTGCTGAATAATGCACAGCCGAACCCTCAAAATAAACCCTTCTCATTTCCACTCCCTGGCTTTTTTTCTTCTTTCTCGCTCGCTGTTTGGAGCTTCACCAGCACACTCTGCTCTGAATTAAATATACCAGCTATCTTCTGTGCAGAGTGACTGGATGTGCTGAAGAAGGGCATTAAAGGAGAAGTACGTAATATGGTCCTTTTAGCTAAATTCCTGTCAGTGACTGCAGTTAGCAGTCCCCTACCTCGTCCCTACAACGAGGAATCGGCAACTTTACCTGCTCCGCCATTGTAGCCGATTCTGCTCTGCGCTTTCAGAGGCACATTGACCCGCTCCTTATAGCGCTCTTTCTCCTGATTGATTAAAACGAGCGGGATACTCAACATTTTATCTGGCAATTACTGCAAAGCTGAATGGCTGAGATACCTGTGTTATGAACTGTGCATTCTGTTTAAGTGATTGCTGTATGCATATATAGTGAATTAACACATATATTCTCCTTTATTTGAAATCAGTTTTGGGTCATTGCGTGTGTTTGTTTATTCCACTCCTTCCTCTTTCTCTGTTGGATTTATGGTGATTTAGCCAGAGTTGCCTTGAATGCATGGTTGCCCCACAAACTCCTGATTGATCTGAGATGTTGACAGACAGCGGTGTTTGATTCGGCTCCTGTTATCTGTGATGTAGCTGAAGCTCTCAATGGGCTGACAAGATTAGAATGCATTACTGTCAGAAAGCAGGGTGCCCTGGGGCTGCACCGTGCATGTTGAGTGTTAATGACTCAGACTATGCCTCACTAGTGCAGCACACGTGCTGACACTCCACCTTGTCAATTCCATCCCAATCAGTGCGGCCTGTTGCCACAAACACAAAGAATAACAGTTGATCTCACTTGATGGATAGATAGTTGACATTTAAAATATTGCTGATATTGACTTTATTATATCTACTAAAGTTGTTTATGGCCCAGTTGATAGACCATGCAACCACATCAGAGATCACAAGTGGGTTGAGAGTCTGTGTTTAAGAGCAGATTATGAATCATAGTGATCCTTGTCGATATATAGCTATCGGAGATTATTGAAGTTTTAGTTTAATCACTACAAATGAATGTACTATGAATTTGCTTTTTAAAACAAATAATGAAACAACATAGTTTTACTTGAATTTCATGATTTTCGTATCCGACATGTTCCAATGATATCCCAGCATGTTCCCTCATCCCCGTCAAGCATTTATTAATTATGCTGTAGTATTGTGTCAAGAATCTACTGTTAATATGATATTATTCCAAGGAAGAATGTCCCTTGGCACACTCTCCTTTTAATACATATTAGTTTTTAGAATCATTTAAAATCAATACTATGCTTTTCTTCTTCACCTCTACAAATAGATCTGAGGCAGATAAAAGTCCTATGTCAAATTGTATCCAGTAGAGATTCAGAAAGCAGCTGAAAGGTCCACGAGGATCATGCGATGGGGAATTGTGTCATTAATGCTCAGTTCTCTAATAAGCACCCTGGGGAAATTTAATATCCACTTAATACTCTGTGCCAAGGATTGCTCATCTAATAAGCAGGTAAGCAGTGAAGCCTATTGCACAGATGCAGGCAGAAACATACCTCCACCAATCCAACAGAATTGATCTTCAAAAATGTCCCCTCCTTTGACTGGTGATTGATAGTTTGATCCTCCCTTTACTTCACAACTGCCCCTTGTAGACATAAGGCATCATGTTGTTAAAGGACCTTTGTGTGTGTGAGAACTCCAATCTGGAGCAAAGCTATTTTTTAGGCTGACTTTGTTACCGCTTCAATAAGGAGTCATATGCACAGCTTCATTAGCCCACATGGTTCTGACCTGTTTGCCCTTTGTATAAAACCACATGTATGCATACACAATGTTGATGTGTCACAGAAGTTGTTGCTCAGTCGACTTGTATAGTCTCTGAAAATGTCATTCGGTTATCTTTGGCCTTGACTCAAAGCATATAACAGGTGTGCCTACTGTTGCCATAGAGACAGGGCTTTCTTTTTTGGGTGAACCAAATTAATTAGCCAATTACAGAGTGTAGGGCACACCGGCGCAGCATTTCCCTTTAACTGGAATGGTTTGGAAATTCTACTTTGGACTGATCAATGTACTGGTGCTCTTACTTGAGCTTTTATAGAGGGATACAAGTTTAAAGCAGGATGATCGTATTATGATATTTATCATAATAAAATACAAGAAAGCAGTGAATCCCAAGCTCGATCTAAGTCATACAAAAGTATGCAAATTGAACCAGCAAATCTAGCACAACCACCGGCCGTGGGAGGGGAACATTTTCAATATTTCCCAGGATAATCAAATCACCAAATTTGCAATACTTAAAAAAGAAATGCTAAAAGCCCAACAGTGGCATAATTTCCTTTGCCATGCAATCCATGAATTTCATTAGTAGATAATTTGATTCTATAAATTGAATGTTTCCTCTCTTTGCTGCAGTTCACTTCCACTGATTTGATACTGTAAAAGTACCAGATCTGTGCATATTGAGTGTTAAGACATGAACTTCTAACCAATGCCAGTTTTTCTATCCATTCAGCGAACATCATGAAATTCAAACTACCTTTTTAAGTTAGACACTTGTTCTAGCTTTCACTAAAACCTTGGTGTAAGTATAATGCTGTGGCTGCAGTAGGACACTTTAAATTAAGCAATTCCTTACACTCCCCTCCATGTTCAGACCACATACCTTTGGACAACAACATTCTTGTCACACACGGTTCAATGCTCAGAATTAAATCTGTGTAGTGCTCAGTGTGCAACATTTCCTGGCCTTCTATCATGTATGCTTCCGCTAACAGAATCATCCCATAAGTGTAGGCAGGTTGAGAGAGGAGTAGATAATAGTAAATACTGCATAGAGCCATGGAATCCCCTGTTGCTTCTTGGGGCCTAAAACTCACCTTGAAGAAGGAGAAAATGTACTCATCACTGAACTGTGGTAGAGAGCACAGCAACGGGGCAGCAGATGATCTGACAATGAGAGGGAGAAACACAGAGAAGGTCATGGAGTGGCAGAAAAAAAGGAGGGAAATAAAGTGCTCAACGGGGGTAAAAAACCTGCTGTCTGACACATGACATGTGGAAAGCTTTAAAGGATAGTTTAGAGACAACAAAACAATAAAAAAGTATGGAAAGGGGCGCCCTTAGCTCAGTTGGTAGGGCGTCCCCGCCATGGGCCTCGGCCAGCAGCGGACCCGGGTTCGATTCCAACCCGCGGTCGTTCTCTGCATGTCACTCCCCTCTCTGCCCCATTTCACCTCTGTCTCGCTGCACTATCAATAAAAGCATAAAAATGCCAAAAAGATATCTTAAAAAAAAATATAGAGGTGTGAACATTTCATGATTAGAATTTATTAGACATCGCATAATTGAGAGTTTTCTGCCAATACAAAACAATAGACAAACATTCTCACGTTTATTATTCGGTATTATCTGAATGGACAGTTAAGTTGAGCAATGCCATTTTCTTGCACTGTGGTGTATTTGGGGCGAGCCATTTTTATATGCAGTCTGAGTATGGGGCGAACAGAAGTGTAGCGTAGGAACCTTGGGCGGAGGGAGGCAGCGGGTAGCGGAAGCTAAAAGATGCACTCTGTATTTTGAAATCGGTCTCGCGCTGGGGCTGATGAGATATCTCCCTCACACGCCCGAGTCAACTGGTGTCCAAAAGGCAATTCGAGGACAGGAACATTATGCTGACAGGAAAAGATTTACTCTAGGTTTTGTAGGATTTTTGATGTGGCGTCACATTAGCCACTAGCTTTCTTTGACTATTACTTTTGCGTCTATGTTTTCATCCCTGTAAAGTAAAATAAGGTGGATTACCCTCAGACTGTAAACTGAAGCCCTGTTCCAGGTTTCTGCCAGGAATACAAATTACCCACATTTCCCCAGGTATTTTGCATAAACAGCAAAAAAAGTTAAACTTTGCCACTTCTTATACTTAAAGGGTATTTCCTGAAAAAGTATTTATGTATGCTGTGCAGTAATACATTAAGGATACAATACATTGCAGTTTCATTGAGAAATTTGCAATCAAATAATGTACTGTTGAATCATAATTGAATCGAATTGTGAGGCCAATGAAGATCTACGGCTCCAGAGTATATTCTGTATCTTATAGTTTGTTCATGGACAGCGATATGCAAATGACTGTAGAAAAACAATGTCATTGAGGTACAATTGTGCACTTCAGATGATGTTACTCTTGCAGGGTTTGCCCCCAGGTTACTGTTCATGTGGAGTAAAATGTATGCTTTACAGTATGGTTCAGCAAGTAAATGGATTTTCCCAACAGACACTGGACATTTACAGCTTGTTATTATATGTCCAGCAGTTTCACCTCAACAGTTGGTTTGCAACAAAACACTTGGATTTCAGGTTCATTTGCAGCCTCTCAAAATGTCATTCATTTTATTTTTATTTTACATGTTTAAAAGATACTTTACCGGGTTGTCTATTTTTCACTATGAAAACATATCTTGCCATAATGTTTATCGAATCACATCAACCCCTCACAAAATAGATTATTATTAGTATAAACTTACTTTATCACCTAATCACCTGTGCTGCTAACCTGTCCCCCCTTATCTGAGGTTGATCCTCGCCATTTCAGTGAGAAGAGGACAAGTGAAAGGTGAATGACAAGAAATGAAATTAATGAGAGACAGCAATCTAGTGTTGATTATTCTTCTTCTTGAAACTGCCTTCATGGGAGTCTTCACTCCATGAAAATGAATCAATTTGGCAGATATGCACCTTGGATTCTGCAGGTGCATTAATTTGAAGTGGCATTTTATCCTGGCTGGGAGGAGTTGACTTTTATTTTAAATTACGTCATTCTTATGTTTTAGGGTTTATCTAATTTCCAGACCAATGAACTGCTCCTCGATTTAAAATATTTTCTAGACAGTCATGCTGACATGCAAACTAGCTGAGATGTTGGTCTAGCTCATGCTAACCAAGATACCATATCTAATACCACACAATATGGACCACCATGAATTGAATGTTAACTAGAAAATAGGATGTTTGCTGTTCCAATTATGATATTGATATTGCTGGAGGGATATGCTTTCAGCTTTCACCTTGCTTTGGCCTTGAGGGTGTATTGCAGGGCAGCTCTAATACAGTACAAGCCTATATATAATACTAATATATTTATTTCAGTGCAGAAGACTTGGAATACTGGTGAAGGGTAACCTCTACGGGGTGTTCTTCATGTTATATGTCAATATAAATGTGTTAGAATATGATAGGTTGGATTTATTCACTGATTGGATCAAGACATTGAAAATGGAAATCATTTGCAAAACCTTTGACATTACATGATTGCTGTGCAGGGCTGTACAGTGCGACAGTTTCGATAGCATTTGCTACTGAAATTGATCACATGCGATGATGAATACAATTCCACTCGCAGGAGTGCGACAGCTTGCTAATGAGCAGATGCTGTCTGTTTGAGACACAGAGGAGTGCTGCACAACACTGCTTAGAGTGCTCTACATTAACACTCTCCAAATTCGGGTAAATGTAGTCTTAGGCAAGTAAGTTATTGAGTCCACCCTCCACTTTGGCTGGTGAAAGATGTGTGCTCGGGACCTGTGCTTGTGCGGCGATTAATACACTTCACCAACGGTAATAACCGGAAGGAGACGGCACACAGTTAAGTTAGCGCGTGTGCAAACAGAACATTTCCTGTGCGCCTTCACATTACAAGCCTGTTACTAGCCAAACGTGAGTTGACTTTTATTTTGAAGCCGGTAAGAACAAGAAGTTAGCGCTTCACAGCCTTGCAGTGCGCTAGCTTGAAAATCAACTGCTTCAGCTGCAGAGAGCAGTCAACAGTAGTCTTTTTAAACAACGTTTGAAATAACTGATAAGCCACTGAAGAACTACTCCCAACACATTCACAACAACCTATTTAACTTATTCCAAATTTTACCAATATGTATAGGCCTACTTATTTATTTAATAGGCTATGTTTAATGTTTTAAAGTTTGGTTTTAATTAACAGAAGGACATTTAACAAAACAAAAATATTATTATGAATATGATAATGATATGTATATATACAGAAAATATATAGATATTAATTTTATGGGGAGAAATAATTCTGAATCAGCAAAAAATTACAATTGGCAGGTTAGATTTTTCTGTCTAAATTGCAATCAGTGCACCCCTATTCATTTTTCTACAATTATTACTGCACACACTAGGATATGATATTAATTGAGAATTTCAAATGAGACCAAGATGACAGGCTAAAAGGTAATTAGAGCGAAATGCATGGGTTAAGGTTATGCAAGTTTTCGATCATACTTTGTGTGCTACTGAATTTATTTTTGTGCTACTGATTTTTTTTTGCTTGCTAGCACCAGTGCTACCACCTAAAAAAATAAGCGTACAGCCCTGCTGTGTCATCTGCAGTGTTCCACATTTTAAATATGCCATCTTGAAGGCCAAATACTTTTGATGTTGAAGCAACCATTGCTGAAAGCATGATTCTTAATAATAAAGAAATGAGTAGGCACCATTTTGAAAAAGTGTTGTCATTTACTTTTGGTGTATAATGAGTATTAATGACACATGCAGGTACAGTCTAAGAGCCCATGAGACCAGGGTAGGACAGAGCTGGTAATTAGAACAATGGGACAATGACAAAGAGAGAAAGAATATATATGCATGCATGAATGTGTGTCTCGCAAGATGGGTGTCAGTGTGATAGGACAGCTGCTGAAACACACACAATTATGTACCAGATGAAGGTGACATTAGCCCTGCAGGGCAGCAGCAGGTGTGTACGGAAAGGATATGAGACAATTTCCTAATCCTCTGGGGACAGATGTGAGGTAGAATGTATGTGCACCGTACCTGTTTTCCTATCATTTATTATAATTTATTTATTCATATTTCAATTGAGTGAAGCTAGTAAGAGTTGAAAATATAAAAAGACACTAGTGGCACAACATGAAGTTCTTCTTTTGTCTCGTTTTCTTTTTTGAACCACAGTTGAGCCCCTTTTAGAGTAGTGCATGGGTGTTGCCATTCTTTCAATTTGATAGACAGCAGACAGCTCCAGCATGTGATGTGATTATGAACTCTTCACTCCGGAGTCTGTTTGCTCCTCTCTGGAAAGTAGAGTGGAGCATCCGACTGAGCAAACAAGATGGAAGCCTCTTTAGAAGCCGCTGTCTGCAGGTGAGGCAGCAGAGGACAAGCGGTTTGATGAAGCAGTTTTGACAGCAGGAAAACACATGCGTCATCACATTATTTGAATTTGCAGTTCAAGAGACTTTGACTCCACATGTGGGTATTTATCTCCTTGCACATTATCCACTGTCAAATTAACTCCAACCTGATAAAAAAAATATATCCTTGGTTTTAGAAGAATGTTTTAAAATGTATTTGAAAAATTTTAGTCAAGACAGTTTTTTGTTTGTTTTGTATGTTAATGTATCTATCTTGGTTTGCAGCTTTTTTCTTTGGATTACATTGTTGTGTTGTTGTCTTGGTTTGTAATACTTGAATACTTCTAGTCAGTGTGCCAAGATTAATGTCTCAGATACATGTCAGTTGTTACTCAAGGCAATGTGTCTGTGTTTTGAGCTTAAGACTGATTCATTCCGAAAGATCCCTCAAATAGTGACATAGCCATATTTGAGGTAAACTGAAACAAATTGCGTTGCAATGTTGTGGGTTGCACTGAGACAGGGCAGAATTGAATCATATCAAATCCAACTGCCTCAAATATATATTAGGTGCTGTGAATTATTGAGCGCATATTGCGGCGCACATTGAATCTGTCATAGAAGGAGAGGTACACAGGCCTCGAATTGAATTTGCTGGTGGTCCAGAATCTCGCTATGGTTTGACAGTGCAGATGAAGATGAAAATGCTTTTTATCATCAAACTGCTTTAAGGCGAGACACTGCAGGTAAAAAGGGTACAGTTTGCAACTTATAGATACAGTATAATCATGAAACGTTGCAGGTTGATTGGGATTTCAGTGTGTTGTGTTGAGATAATGGCCGTTAAATCTGGTCTTATATGAGAAATATACAGACATTTTGGCCCTTGTATTTATACTAGCATGAATGAAGACATCTTATGGAAGCAAAATAGCCTCAAATATCAAAATTGACCAGTGCTTGAAAAAACTATTAAAGATCTTGCTTATAAATCTAATTATTCGATGCACACTATCAACTACACTGTTCAAAATAAATGACTTTAATTCCCTGTTACATGATGAACATATGTCTCGGACAAGGAATTTAGCAGTGTGTGTTTTTAGGTGCATTAGTTGTTATTTATGCTGTGCATTTAAATTGCACAGCAACACTGGTAAGCGTTCAGTAAAGTTGACTCATACGCTAGATACCAACCTGGTATGTGAGTTGCTGCCTCAAATTATTATAGCATTATTCTCTTCCTGCTGAGAAGGGTTTTTTCAGTCCACACTGCTCACTTTAATTTAAGGAATAATGATAAAATTTGATGAGCTAAAATTGTCACTTTGCCATTGTTATCCCCCCACAAAGGCTTGACCATTTATAAAACAATGTTATTTAACATAATTTCACAGACGGGGCTCTAGAGGTGTACGAAACCCATTATGCAGTCTTGCAGGAGATTGAGCTAGTATAATAGCTCCATTAACACTTAACATCATTACAGAAGTCTGTCCCATACATGCATGATTCAAATTCAATGCTTTGTGTTGCAGAAGAACACAGTCGTAAGTTTCATTTACCGGACTAATCCTGTGTGCCAGGGCGGTCTTTACGTGCTGTGTTCTTGATGCTGGTGCAGGGTTGATTTCAAGATTGTATTACTTGGTTCTAAGGCTTTACATATTTATCTGAGCTTGTACATAGTCACACTCCTGTCAAAGCATTTAGGTTGTCTAATCAAAGGGTGAATGTTTCCAGATAAAGATGAAAATATAGGGATGACAGAGCCTTTGCAGTGAGTTTTCCAAATCTTTTGAATAATGTACACTTTCATAAAACTACTGTCTGGACTAATTAAACTTTCAGGAACTTGCTCAAGACCCACTTGTATCTGTTGGATTTTAGTTCGAGTTGAGTTTTTGACACCTTGGCACCTCTTCCTACTGTTATTTGACTTGTTAATTTGTTTTCAGCTATAAAGTACTTTGTTCATCTATGGCTGTATAAAAATGTGCTATGTAAATACTGTAAATTTGAACTTGAACGTGAAGGGTAAAACTGTATATATATTTTTTGAAGTAGCAAAAAAGGATAATCGAAGCATTGATGCTGTAGTTACAATGGCCACCACTGAGAAATAACCACAGGATTCCTCTAAGTTCAAGTGCTTTTCTTTCGCTTCTTCACACACGCGCTTCCGTGCCAGCGTCCTCTTTCAACCTCCTCTTCAGGTGTCTGTTTTTACAATGCAGCGAGGTCCTCTTCTTTTGCCCAGCGGCATAATGAATCACATGGTATGGGAGTAGTCGGTGGGGGCCTTGTCTACTCTCAGCTGCCCGAGGAGCCATGTCAGATTGATGTACCAGTCACCTAGAGACTCCCTCGCATTGTGATTAGAGCAGCCAACCATCCACCCCAACCACGGAGAGGGCTTCCTTCCCTTTCGCTCACGCACCGCACATGCGAGCAGACACGGGACTTGTATAGCAAAGGTGATGCAGCAGTCACACCAGCTTTGTCACAGGGCTTTAGTATGTTTGTTCCCCCAGCTATGATTCCTGATGTGAAGCCGCTCATTAAGCTCAAACCCATTCCCCTTGAACACAGCACGCTCCCAGCCATATTTTTTTTTAATTAGTTTGCTTAGCCTTCCTTGTGACTCAAGGATGAAGCTGCCCTCCACTATGTAGGCTATTCGTTAGGACTTTGCTTAACTCTGCAGGGGCTGTGACTCTGGCAGGGTTTCAAAATTATGAGTTTATACTTACAAAGGTGACTCAGAGATTCAGATGCACAGTTGTTTTGATAGGAATGCTGTGCTGATAATGTTGCCTTGTAGCTGGATAGAGATCAAAATGGATTGAAGGAAAATGGAAGGAGATAAGATAAGGTAACAAATGGCAACACAAAAAATGTAACCTTTGCCAATGAAATCATATTAGAAGAAGACAAATTACGCATAAGATCTCGTCTTTGCTGACCCATCAGCTTAATTATAGCTATTTCCTCCCTGCTTCTATACCGTCTTCGCATCACCAAGCCAATTCTTTGTTTTCTCCGATGTACCATAACTGCTTAGCATACTGAAGAGTTTGTTGTATATTCCATTATCCTGAATGTCCTGACATTATGACAGTTAACAACCTTTTTGGTGTAAAATGTTGCGCTTGTAAACAAACAGTCAGGATGGGGAGGAAGATCAAAATCTAACATACACTTTCATTGTAGAATGTGGAATAGAACTGACTGAGATATTATAAGAGATAAATGTTATATTTCAGCTGAAATGTGTTGCTCAGTATCCCTATGGAAGTTTTTACTCTATTCTGTTAATCCTGGACTATTCTGCGCCTTGCAAATATCAACATCCGGATGCAACATTCAGCAGCAATGCAGGCAGTTGTATGAATCGAGGATTTTTAACCATCCCGTTGTTATTTAACGTTATCTAGGGTTTTGCAGATATACATTTAATTTCAACAAACTTTTCTGGCAATAGTGTTTTGAACGTGAACATTTTTCTAAAACTGTATTGTCATGGTTTTATTTGGAGAATAAAATTTGCCTAAAAAAACAAATAGTTGATCATGTGCAAAGTTTGCTGCAGGGTTGTTAAACTTATGCCAAGTCAATAAGAAAGTAAGCCTGAATTTTATGAACAATAATCATGGAATGTGATGAGGGTGAACACATACATTCTACCTGCTGACACGTGCAAAATAGCATTACAATAAGTAATAGGAAAACAATCAAGGTTATTTTTTTCCCAGCCTGTCTTACAACCTGACTGTTGATGCAAATGAAAGGACTATCTGAGGACAGCTTGCATGGGAAATTGGCCATAAAAGGACTGACTACTGCCTGTGTAGCAAACAATGATATCACAATACAAAATATATATATATATATTTTTTTTGCATTTTTATTCTTTATTGATATTGTAAAGACAGAGTTGAAATGGGGCAGAGAAGGGAGTGACATGCAGAGAATGACCACGGGCCCAAATCGAACCCGGGTCCGCTGCTCGCCGAGGCCCATGGGGGGGACGCCCTACCAACTGAGCTAAGGGCGCCCCGCACAATACAAAATATGAGAGTAATATTTTCATTGCAATATGTTAGATATGTGGGAGGCTTAGCGAAGCTGCTGGCTGTTGGAGAACATCGCATGGTGTTTGTGACAGACAGTATTAGGGACAGGCCAGCCATGAGGGGGCTCTGGGTGAGTAGGCTTGTATATGCTCCCCCCTCCCTGCCAGTAACACGCTGAGACGGCACTTTCCCTCGCAGACTTAGGGATTCAAGGGATACAAAGTGCAAATCAGCTCCCTATCTCAGCTGGCAAGGGTTCATCTATCTGTCCATCACTCGGCTCTACAAGCCATCTGCCTCTATTTATTCATAAATCCCATTCACTCTTTATTCATTGCAGCCATTTTGTTTCACAAGGTCTTTGCTGAGGCTCAGACATGCCGTCAAACACATATACAGACAGGCAAACGCACACACACAGACACACACACGGACAAAAACACACGCACACACACACAAAACACACACGCTCACACAAACACACGCCTTTTAGGCTCCAGTATAAGATTGCATCTCGGGCCGTGGCATTTTGTGAAATTATTGAACGTGCTTAGGGAGTGATGCGATGCAGACTGATGATATGAGAGGAAATTGGGAAATAAATGCCAAAAAGGAATCTCCCTGAGTCTTCCCAGTGTAAAAGTGCTCCCTATCATTATTCAGCAGACAGCAAAAACAGCATGCCCATTTAAAAGCCCTAGTTATGGACTTCCATAAATTTTACAGCTTCATTTACTATCTGCAATTGAGGTCTGTGACAAGCTATAAGGGAGCAGCATGATACACAGGGTTGTGGGGAAGCTGTCCTCTTCATGCATTGGAGTAGGGCCTGTACAAGTGAAAAATACTGTACACTGCAAAGCTTAGTGTGTGTGTGTGTGTGTGTGTGTGTGTGTGTGTGTGTGTGTGTGTGTGTGTGTGTGTGTGTATGTGTGTGAGTGTGTGTCTGTGTCTGTGTGTGTGTGTGTGTGTATACTGTATATATTTATATATACATATATATACATAAATATACTGTGTATATATTTTTTATATATACTGTATATATATATATATATATATATATATATATATATATATATATATATATATATTCTTGTTTTGCTATCCATGTTTTTAATTGGCTTGCAACAATACATTAAACAGTATATTACAATTTACACCTACAACTGTCCAAACATGGTTGTATTTCTCTCTGACGAGGTGTCATGATGCATGATGTACTAGTATAAGATAGCCGCCGGGTGCAAGGCGTGGCACATTGTTTTACAGTTTAATTTCCTCCCTTCAGCAGCCCTTTGTTATCACAGGTGTTTGTTTTAGCCACGCGAAGGATCCTTGGCCTTGTATGACATGAAGGCATATTTTCTCAGCCTATCATCTAGAAATCCCTGAGCCCTGCGTGGTGATGTCAGCACACAGTTTGGTTAGGGGATACACTCTGAACCATGATCCTCTCCAGTTTGGTGGTTGTTTTTTTTTAGATTTATTTCCTTGCAGTCTGTTTGTGCCCCTTCTCCATTCCTCTGTCTGCCTTCATCCGTCCTCTCATTGTAGCTGCTGGCCTGGCCTCCTCTCTATCAAGGCTGCTTGCTGTTCTGACAGTGAACTTTACTCTGTGGGGCTGCTGGGACGGTCTGCATGCTAAGCTGGGAGAGGGATGGAGGTAGTCTAGTGCAAGGCCAACACAGTTGACCATGGGGCCGGAGGCACAGATAGCATTTGCATGAATGTAGGTAGACAGAAGGATACAGACATCCATCACATTGTTATAAGCCCCTCAGAGTAACACAATTTAAATTACATTGACCGATAAGCACCAACTTCTAAGCACTTTGTCACAAGGCAGAGCCAGGGATACATTTGACTATTTTGCATTTTTCTCTCTTTTTTTCTTTCCATCTTCTTTGCTTCTCTTTGCCTTCACACTAGTGGCCGAGTCTCTGCTGTGAGTAATCACGTACCTCCCCTTGGCACAACATCATAGAGAGCATCTCTTTTTTTCCCAGGGCCTGGGGTAAAGCTTACATTGTATGAATAAATTCTCTGTCAACAACATTAATCTACACTGTAATTGGCCAGCCCCGGCCACAGCAGCCCATGTTTTATGAGCAGACACACACAGTTGAAGGATTGACTCTAAAGACATGGGCTTTGTAAATAAGCAGTGGGGGAGGGAGGGGTCTGAGATAAGCAAAGGTCCTATGACACCCAGTTGGGCAACACTCTCCTGTACATTATTATTCTTATGGAGTTACTGTTAGAGTGTACATATTTTGAAGCAGTCCGATCTGCCTAGAAATTATGATCAGCATTATGATTCTGCTGTACATGACTTCAGTCTAATGCCAATGTTAGCAGCCAGAGGAAGCATGTTGTTTGATTGGGGGAAAAGTATCAGTTTTATTTTTTCCAAAAGATGGTTTTCACTTACCAGGACTCTGTCTTGGAATATTGGTGCAGAATCAGAATCAACATAGAGAACAAAAAAAGAACATAGAAAAGCCATGTGCTGCAAAGTCCAGAACATAAATGCAAATTACAAAAAAGTTACAATAAAAAAAAATACGTTTGTGTGATTCAACCTCTTAACGCTGTACACTGTCAAGCTGGCATCAGAAACTGTACAACTTTTATTTCTTAAGTTTTTTAAATTATTCATCAAGAGAATGAGTCAGTTTGTCAAACAGTATTTCATCTTCTGACTCTTCTTTATTGGGCAAGGCTCCCGATCTCCACAGCTGTAGGCAAAAACAGATGTATTGTAAGGGAGTAGAGTCGTAATGGCAAAAATGTGTTGGATAAGCTTCTGGGGGGGACGTTAAAATATTTATCCACCTATCTCTATCTCTTTGCATGTTTGATGTTGCTGAAAGGCATTTGCATCCTTCCAGCTGACCTGCAGCTGAAACAACTGACTCTTGCCCATTTTTCAATTAATTTCTACACGGCCAGACCAAAGAAAGCAGGTTGTATTTATTTATATACATTTGAGAGAGAGATGATTAAAACGCAAATGTAGTTGCTAGCTAACAGTAAGGGACAATCATTAATCTTTCATAAGTGCTGAAATCTGAAATGCACTTTAAATGATCTGGCTCTCTTAAGAAAGCCTTTTTTTTACTTCTACCTCAAATCCTCTTCTGGTGCTCTATCATAGCATACTGTTAGAGTACACCTGTAAATGCTAATTAGAGAGGAATAGCCAGTTTGCTTATCAACGGGGCATGTTTGTAGACCCTTCTGAAATCTGCTCTCATGTTGGCCACATAACTTGCAGAATCTCTTTACTTTTGTGGTGGAATGAATCAAGTTAATGGGGACCCGCAGATCCAGGCTGTCAACTCTGGGGCCATATTTATGGCTTAAGAGCCATTAGACATTGGTTTGGTGTCATTCTTGCCTGACAGACTGCAACCCTGGGGTCACGGGAGAAGGACAGTCTCAGCACCCCCCCCCCCCCCCCCACACCAAAAAAAAAAAGAACCGGCAAATAGACAACATCAAGAGCAGAGTTTCCACAAATGACTTACAGCCTGTGGTTGTGTATCCCTTGACTCTCGGATTGTGTTGAAGCTGCTCGGCTATTTTAATCTCCGTAAGCATTGCAGTAAATGAGGGCAGACGTCAGTGTGGATTGCCTCTCTAACAGTCCAGAGCTGATAGCTGCTGGTGTGGGTCATTTGGATGTGAAGTCATGCCCTTCATCATGCCTGAGTGCAAAGCCATCATACCCCCCCCCCCCTCCCCACACACACACACACACCACCACCCCCTGTGATTACTGCTACTGCTGTTTGCCTGAGGTTCCTGAAGGGAGACAGTTTCTACACTTCCACTGTTTGTCATTGTCTGTACAACGCAGTACCTCAGCTTTGACTGTGATCTCGTCCACATCGTAAGACTTGCTTGTACAGTAGGTTGAGTCAAAGTGCAGAATGTTTCCTGTTTCTAACTGTCTGAGCATCCACATTAAATTGAGCTAATAGTTTTTGGGCTGAAAATGTATGGGAGTGTTAAAATCTTTTTGTAGTTGTATCTACAGTCTAACTCAATGCTGGTTATTTTGCATGCCAAGGTAAACTCTTTTGGTTCTTTAAAGTGGCTTCAATACATTTATTATTATAACAATGGATCAAGTTACAGATGTAATGTGAAAAGGGTTTTCTAATGCAAAATAATCTGTCATTCTATCACTTGACTCAGTTCCCCTCAGCTCTATGGAGCTTGATAGCCTTTTTCAGCTCAGTTTTTGGTTTTCTGGCAAGGAATGTTCTTGTTTTTGGCAAACAGCCACTATTAAAGGGTTCATAAATGCTGTAGGAAAAAAAAAACACTGTTCACCTGCCCATAACCCAAGAACAGACAGACTACATTATAGCAACAACCTGGTGAACATTGTTGAGCTGCTAAATTCCCCCAACTGTTGGTTGAGACCAAACACAGAGCTTGAAGGAGAGTGAATATAATAATATGGACACAGAAAAATCTCCAAATGAATGATAGTACTCCTTCATATCTGCTATATGAGTAAACAGACAATTGTGTGCTAACAAATTAGTGAGATGTGTTGTGCTTCGAGCTAGTTTTAACTTCAAACCCAGAGAATCAGGTAGGGGAGAGTGGCCTAAGTTGTGCAACTTTTCACTCAAAGTGACTTTAAAGTAAGGCCTTGACAGTAAAGTCTCCAACTCAAATATGGTCATATATTTCAGGGTGTTGTGCATCCCTGGCAATAAAAACTTTGGATCTGGAATAAACTGTTGAAGAAATATAGCTTTCGGAAAAAAAGTTGTCTTGTTGCACAACTTGCCCCCGGTGTGGTGTAAGTTGTGCGGTTGGAGTGAATACCATGGGGTAAATTGTGCCATTGCTATATAACTCATAAACTGTAATGCAAGACAAATCCATTAGACAATCACTTATTTAAGGTGTATTTAAAGTAAATAAAGTAAATAGTTGACAAAGATTGACGGATCTGCTAACAAGGCCTAGCAGATCTAATGGTTTTACCTGCAAAGCTCACAATGACAAAGTCACCATCATCATCTTTCTGGCCATCTGAACTCTCATCAGTGGTGTCGTTAAGTGGAATTGAGATGTCACTCTCTTCTGAGCTACTGTAGACAATCACTTTCTTTTGGTGACCAGCGTATACAGCCATGCCACTGGCACAACTCTCAGAAATGTACTTTGCACTAGTTGCTCCGTGCTTGTGGAACCAACTGTCACCTGACAAATGTGATTCCCCTACATTTCTGCCTTTAAATCAAGGCTCAAAACCCATATGTACACCCTGGTGTTTCCTCCCCATTAACTATCTTACCTCTGCACTACTATCTGTGTTTATGTGGATGTATGGGCTTTACGTCTTTTATTTTGGTTATTGTTATTTTACCTTCATTGTTTACCTACTGAATGCACTATGTACAGCACTTTGGACAGTGCAAAATGTCATAAATGTGCTTTTATAAATACATTTTACTTATACATTTTACCCTAAATTGCTGCATCATGCTTATTATCCAAATTTCTGGGATTGGGGTGATTTGTGCCAAAGGGCCTAGGTGAGTTATAAGTAAGTAAATGCAGCAATTTAGGGCTGACATTGTGCTAACTGTATAGACTCAAAATGTAGCATACCAAAGCACTAAAACATGTGTAAAATGTTTTCAAACTTGTCTATAAGTGTTCAGACACAATAATCAAAAAACCTTGATCATGGAAATGTTACTTTGAAAGGCAAAACACAGTTTTTTGAGCTTAAATGTGCTTATATCTTATTCCTTTGTCTCCCTTCTTTACAGGATGAGTCAAATGGATGGCTCTTCTTAAATATGTGGTCACATTTCCAATTTCTTCCACGGTTTTCTAGAAACAAGGGGTGGCACAACTTCCAAAATGCACAACTTAGGCCACTCTCCCCTATTACAGTTTTTTGACTGTGTGTAAAAAAATAAGACATTTCTGTATTTAGATTATATGTGTTTTCCTATTTTCTAACTTGCAGACACCACTAAAGTGTTTATGTGTAATGTGAGCCTTCAGCCTGCATTCCTGTTAAAGACCAGAGGCCATGTCACATCCAAGCAACATCTAATCCATCAGTAGCCCTGGTTCAGCACAGGACCTGAAACCGAAAAAAGAAACTCTGTTCGGATGGTGAAAATGCAAAATACTGTGCATACATCAGATGTAATATATGCTTTGCCTCTATATGATGTTTATTCACACCACATAAATGTGGTAAGAATGCCCCACAACCAATGCACCTTAGATGCAAAGACATATTGACAGTTAAAGCCAGTAAATAACTAGCGTCATTGATTACTTACCTTTCCATCTCATCCATCACTGACAAGGGTCTATTGAGAGGAGATCGATACACTTTTCAACATGCATCACTCACATACTATAACTATTAAACCATTCAGTCAGTTGGAAACAACAGATTTGTCTCCTTGGCAAGCAATGCTATTTGTATCCTTTCGCCCCCCTGTACTTGTCTGTTTTTTCCTCCCTTGATTCTCTTAGCATTATATGACCATGGCATCCCTTCCCTTTAGTTCCGCGAACCATAGAGACTCGTAGCAGTCTGGAATTGCAATCCGGCGAGGCAGTGCCATGCGGCATCCAGGGGTTAATGCACTGTGATGGCTCTGGGTGCATGGCACCAGTATGGCCGAGTGAACATCCCTATTCAAGCACAGTGAGGCTAAACTCTGTCTCTCAATGCATAGGCCACATATTGGCCTTCTCGCATGAAAAAAACACAGGAGACTAGGATATACAATAGTGGTTAAACAATCCAAAAGACAGGCGGGAGAGACAAGCCCTCATTGTCTTGGTGCTCAGAATCCCATCCTAGTCCCTGCCACTGCAATATCTGTGCAAAGGGAACTCATTTCTTCTTCAAGGGTATTAAAAGAGGGAGAGAGTGATGTGACAGTGAAATGTCAAAGGGTGGTGGGTGTTAGCTGGCAGGAAAAGCTCCAGCAGCAGAACTCGCCGTTTGATCCCCGTGGCTCAGCTCCATCTGGCTATACGCTGACAATGTTAGTGGACAACTGCCAGGGCCTCGCTGGCTCACGTATGATAGTGGAGGATGCCGTATCTTTTAGCGAATCAGCTCTATCTTATGAAACACATTGTGTGCCAGATAGCCAAACGTTGTGTGCCAGGAGTGTATTAGCCGTTTAGCTCCACGGACACAACAGCAGATTATGATTCTTACTTAAAAGCCGAAACAGTGCGTGTAGTTGACTCACTTAGTATTTGTGTTTCAGTGAGAAGTATTTTATATCTTGTACCAGTGCATCAAGCAGTGTTATAGCGGTAGTTATGTAACTTTGGTCATAAGTGAGGATTCACAGGATAATGGTAATGCTAGAACGTAGAAACAACAGCACAAGTAGAAACAAGTCATAAGGTTACCAAATGGGCTCAGTTAAGTCGGAAACTTCCACATCATTATTAATCATCTAATATTTGCCAGCTTTATAACAAGTTATTGGTCTTACCAAACTGAAGCGCGCTAATAGCAGCAACACCTCTGAATGTTTTGAAATGAGCAAGTGTGCTTCATAAGAGGTAGCATGTGTTAAACCTAATGCTGTCGAACGATTAAAATATTTAATCGCGATTAATCGCATTAATGTCATAGTTGACTCGCAATTAATCGCGATTAATCGCATTTTTATTTATTCTAGCCTGAATGTCCCTTGATTTCTTTTTGTCCCATTATTTTTTCTCATTTTAATGCTCTTATCACACCCATTCTAATATATGATATTTTAGAAGAAATACACAGAATTACACCATTGTAATTCAGTGTATTTCTTCTAAAATATCATAATTTGCAATTCAGTGCAAATAACAATAAACCATTAACCAACAATAAACAATTAAACTGGTTGTTGTAGGCCTAAATGTTTTGGGAGTATTTCATCCACGGCTTATATCAGACTGTGTGGAGTGGACACACTATGCCTGCGTGCCGGAGGTTGCCATGGCAATGCTGCAGCCGAGGCAGTCGCCCTTCGTAGCGAAAATTAAAGTGAAAATGAATGACTGGCAGCTATACCACTAACATTCATGGAGGTTTTGGTGTGCGCGCAGGGTTATAAGTAAGACTTTAGCAAATGACAGGCTTTCTTTTCTGTTCTTTTCCGTGTAGTCCTAGAGTCACAACACGGAAGACTCTACTAGTGAAGGTCGCGCAGCTGAGCTAGGAAGTGCTAGGTTCCGGTTTCTGCTTCAAAATAAAAGTCAGAATTGACTTGACGTTTTGCCGTTTTGCCAGTTAAATGATTGTAATGTGAAATTACGCTGTAGGACATGTTCCGTTTGAATTGACAGTAACTTAACTGCGAGCCATAGGCTATGTATATTTTGTCGTGTTTCAGTGTTTCATACAACAGCATGTGAAGCAATGACGAGCGTTAATCGCGCGATAAAAAAATTGACGCCGTTAAAATGGGTTTGCGTTAACGCCGTTAATAACGTGTTAAACTGACAGCACTAGTTAAATCATCTTCAAATAGTAACACATTCTTGCTTTAATCCACCTTGTGAACACCTGTGATATGATTTGAATTGAAAATTGCCAGCCATTTTTCTTGCCAATGGCATAAGGTTAGTTATTTCCCTCTGTAATCCTGACATAATTCAGTTTTTTTGGGCAGAATTCAAATACAGCTACATTTTCAGAATAATCTTGATGTGCTTTTGAAAGAAGAGCATATGTTATCACATCCTAATTTGTGAACAATGAAAAAAAAGTTGTTAAGCGATCGTCTATGCTGGGGGCATTCAACCTCCTGAATCCCTCGTGCTACAAACGGTGACGTTGCACGCTGATAGCCTTAATGAGCAGCGCCGAGTGCTTCCAGCCATCCCATAATGAAATTTGCTCAAGGCGGAACAGACTGGAGAGGCTTGGCAGAACATTGAGGCATATGGCGGAAACAGCCGTGATTTCCATGGCAGGTGGCGGGATGCTGCAGATAGGTAAAAGGCTCAGTCACCCAGGGCTATGGCCCTGATGGAGAGAGTGCTATAGAGAAGGAGATAAAAAAGTCTCCAGAAAGTAGCACACAAAACATGATCTTTACGTGTTACTGCTGATCTGACGGAAAGCTGACTTACTCTGTACGTTTTGTCGGTCTCGTCAAGCGTTTATGTGACAGTATGACACAACAGAGCAGGGTGAATTCTATGTCATTTCTATTTTACTCAAAGTCTATGATGAGAAAAGGTGAATAAATATACCGAGCATCAAGGATTCATGGTGGGTACAGAGGCAGTGTTTTATGCAGAGTGGGGGAGTAACACAGTTAAAAAAATTGGACTAAAATTATCCCCACTCTGCTCTGTCCCCTGTCCCTCATTGTCTAATTTCTTAAAGAGCATCACGTTGGGACACTCGTTAGGGCTGTTAAACCAGCCTCTGGAGCACACTTCAGAGGAGCAGAAAAAGCAACCCTGTTCTTTTAATTCATTCGTAAATTTCCAGGCTTTCATTGAGCCGTGCTGTAGAGAGGGAGTCCTTCCCTTGTGAGAGGCATCGGTCGAGGGCATGGGATCACATGCACAAATGTTCTCATAGTTTTGTTGAATGTGTATTTTGCGTACCATGTCAGCCCTTGTTTGTTTATTTTCATACAGCAGAAGGAATTAGGCAATGCATGTGCTGTGTCATTCCTTTGTCTTGAAACTGCTGAAACAAGGACATTCCATTAAGTCCCGAGTCTCTTGCAGGATAACATTGGATTAGTACAAAGCACACAAGTAAACCAAACAAATAATCATGCGCTGAAGACAGTTTTCCTGTGACTTGCAGCAAAAATGTGCCTGGAAATCCAGACCTGCCGCTGGACGCTGGCAAATTAAATTTGCTGCGCCTGTTGGTCTGGACACTCTCCATTGAAGCTCATTTGATATGTCAAGAAATCCTGAGCTACCAATCAAATCGTTCTTTCTGATATGGGCGGGCCAGAGCTCTATGGTGCTCTGGGGCGGACGTAACCGGATGGCGGCAGTGCGCCGCAGAAGCCGAGATATTAAACAGAGATGGCTGTGGGTATGTTGTTCGAGTTTCAGATGGCTTTCACCTCAACACTTAGCGATTTGAAAGACGGCACTCAAATCTTTCATTAGCAAGTAAGAGGAATGTTCTGTTTTGCCGACCGACCACGCCAAATGTTTAATTTAACAGGTAATCCACTGTTCGCTAAACGAAAGGGGCTTAATAGGCCTATGTCACCTTGTTCATTGCTCTGATTGGCCATAGTGCTATCTAACTGTGTGCAGTGGTATTTGAAATGCACACGTAGGTGCCCCCCTTTGAGTTGGAAAGGTCTATTGATTGTGGCCAGACCCTCTATCGTTCTAGATATGAGTCTGGATTTCCAGGCTAGCAAAAATGCTTTTCAATGATTGGATCTATTATTTTAAAATGAACTAATAGTCAGTTTAGCTAACTTCCTGTCAGTGATTGCAGTTAGCTGTCCCTTCCCTCGTCCCCACATCACAACATTAATGCACTGCAGTCTTCAAGCAGCGAATTATCTAGCATCATCTCAGATCCGTCAGTGTGATAAAACATGATGCCATTGTAGGGGCATACACATTCACCCAACTGCCGCTCTGCACATGCACAGGCAGTGAGGCAGGTCTGTAGGGTTCTCTCTTCTGATTGATTAATAGAAGTGGGATCCCTGAAAAGTTTATTTGCAGATTACATGCAGAGCGAGTGACTGAGAGATCTGCTTTATGAAACGTTCACACTATACACGTGATCACCGTATGAATAAGGAGCAATTTAATACTTATATTAACAAAAAATAAATCGCTTACTTCACCTTTAACAATTCAACTGTATGAAACTAATATTACTTATTCGCTTAATATTACTACTGCTACTACATCTGCTATGTTTGTAATAATAATAGCCTAATTCTGTAAGAAAATGTCAAAACAAGACAAAAACAATCACATAGTATATGAGCGGTGGAACGACAAGTAGAAATTGTAAATATAATAAAAAGGCTTGTTTAATGTGTCTAAAGAAAATTAAATATGACAATAAATGACCAAGTCTATGTTCTGCTGATTGGGTATTCCATTGCCATTGCCAGTTCAACATAGGCTGTTCTGGGTTTGATAAGGTTAAAAGCAGTTCTGGGCCACGGAACACAGACAATGTCGGTGAAAATCAAACATGGTATCTATACTATGTCTAAATATGTTAAAAAAAAAAGTATAGTTACACAGCGGACTTTCTCGAAAATAGGAAACAAACACAGATTAAACTACAAAACTCTCATTTTCTTTAGCCCGTGGGACGAAACAGATTGAACTCCAAAACATCATATCTGTTGGATGAGTTACTCTGATGGATGTGAACCCCCAGCTGATCAATTCATAGGTCTGACAGGATTGACAGCGACCTGAGAAAAGAGCTGTAACGCAGTCAATACTTCTCCGGGTATTGCTGCACTGGAATAACTGCTCTCTCCCCCGATCACATGCATTTATTCCTGTGGCACGGCTGTTTTGTCCGCTCCCAGCAGAATGCAAAACAGAGCAGCTCGCTAGACGCAAGCTACAAGGCACATCTATTTGTCACCACTTTGAAGGCTTAGGGGGCAAAATGCAGGATCATCTTTTTTCCATCCCTCTTTCTTTGCTGTTTTCACTCCTGATACGAGGCTGATCTTTATCAAGCCTCCCGCAGCCTTGACTCCTGTCATTGTAACTGCTGGCTATACACTCACCTTCATCAGTCAGGTCCGTTGACAGCAGAGTGGCAGCTGGACAACACATTATGAAATGACCTTGGTTGGAGTGTCAGCAGGGCCATAATGCTGTTGAAAACAGTCACACCCCCAAAGTGAGTAATTTTCCCTCCGTAGGTCAGCATCTTTTGCCAGTGGACAATCTAGCCCTGTAGATAAAGGTGGGCAGGGAGTCATGCCACTATCAATGGTGATGGAAGTTGAAGGAGCGGCAGCCATGTGAAGGTTTGATCCTCTGTGAACAATGCTCGGTGAGGACAGGGGCATCAATGTAATTAGAGCGATGGACTCATCTGATTAAGCGGACTGCAAAATTGAGGAATAGATTAACAGTTGCATCTTGCTTTGCATTCCCTTTGCATGGCCATTTAATTAGTCTATATTTTATTCATCCTCTGGATTTCATTGAAGCCTCAAGGGTGCTATTTGTTTCCCGAAGCTGAGCCGTAAAGCGGGACCGCAATTTCTCTATCATCTGCAATGGGAAAATGCAGCGCTGTAGTCTTTATTTTAAACACAACTTTAGTGAAGTGGTTTTAACCTATATGAAGTGGTGTGGTGATAGTACTGCATGAATGATTCTCCATCGGTATCAGGCATTATGCCCTTTTCACCCTAGTTTCATGTTTGTGTTTGGCTCAATATAAACACTTGTGCCTCCGGTTCTCCAGCCACCCCGCAGTGCGATTTCACTCATAGCTGGGAGGCTTTCTGTGAGACACAAAGAGGAATGTATTGCTTTTCCTTGCTCAAATACCCTTTGGTGCAGCCTGGCATTGCAACATAGGCAGCTTGTGAAAAAAAAAGGCAATGGGTGTGTTAAATGCGTATACAGTAGGTCCTAACTCAGCGTATGTATAAGTGCAACACCACATAGCCGGCTAAGCCTATGACGTGACTGCAGGATATGTTAGGGGCAGTTGTGAGCGAGTCTAGTACGAAGAAAATAATTGGATAGCATCTGTTTGCATCAGCTAGTTAGATGTTAAAACCAAAGCAAACGGAAAACTGTTATAAATAGAACAGTAGAAGTTGAAAACTGCAAAGCCTTTATCCAACGAGAACAAATATGCACTCCGGTTGCTGGTGACCTTGCCCAGCAGCTCAGCGAGGTGATGCTGGGATTCTGTCAAGCTTCACTGTCCTGTAGCGATTTGTTCATTGGAGCACATTTTTAAACATACAATGATGCTGCTCGACATGCTGGGCAGCACTCTTCCACCACAGGGGAGTTAACACACTTAGGCTATTGGCAGACCTCTGTCGAGTGACTGAAAAAAAAATCTGACAATAATAGAAAAATTTTAGTACAAATACAATGGTCCATTCACAACAGCAAACTGAAGGGCCCTTTGTTCCTTTTTCTTGTCTGGAGTAAGAAAAGAGTGGAGGTGATATCCCGGGAAGATTTGGTTGGTTCGGTTTTAGGAGACATTTATCTCCAGTTCAACTCACTGCACCTGAAAGAACGAACTGGTTCTGACAGACAGACCACTTTGCCAGTGTCGAGGCATGAATGAACAATCTGATCTCATCGTGTTGACTTTGGAACTGAAAGAACAAATGTATGTGTGTGTGTGTGTGTGTGTGTGTGTGTGTGTGTGTGTGTGTGTGTGTGTGTGCGCCAGGCCAGGGAAAGATATGATGATGAAGCTGGGAAGTTGCTACCTCAGGGACATCAAAGGAAAATACTGTCTCCTTACACCTAACTTTTTGTAGTTTGTCAGTGAAAATTCAAAGTCAATTAAAATCAAATTTCGTAGGAAATGCATTTGTGATGTGGTCGTTTCCATCATCAAATCGTAATTTGGTAATTAATTGAATGGCGCAAGTACGTTTTCCACCATTTGGAATGACTGGTTCTGTGTTTGGACCTCTCTAGTCATGCAATCATCCTCTGTGAAATGAAGGTTATTGCAGTGACCCAGACGATGATGACTTTCCAAATTATATGGATTAATTATTTTTGGCAGCCCATAAAATACACTAGTAAGTGTTTCCGCCACAGCTGATTAAGTAGTTTAACTTTTATTGAGGTCTGAGTGCTACTGACTTACAATGCAGTAGTAAATCTTTGGTAGAAATTATTGGTTCAATTCTTAATGGATTTATTTTTTGTTGTTGTCAATATTACATTAAAAAAAGATCTGTTTTATGTTTGACCTTGCTATGAATATAACATAATTGTTGCTTGACAGGACTGTATACATATACACATGTTTTGATTTTGTATTGGCACATAGCCTACTGGCTTGAGCTTTTTTAATGTGTTAGAATGATAGATTTAGCAAATCCACCAAGAGCACTTAGCAAAATATCCAAATGGCACATACTAGCAGCAGTGTAACTCCTTTATTGTGTGATTTAAAAGAAAAAATTCCAACTAAGGACACAGTGAAGCCTCGCTACTCAATACTCAAGTCGATGCAGGCATTGTCTGGGCAATGAGGGATGAACACTGAGGATAAGGATAAGAAGGTGTCATTGCTGATGTGTCTGGGTGTCTGCTCACTATCAAGGATTCATACCATGTCAGAGAGAGAGAGAGAGAGAGAGAGAGAGAGAGAGAGAGAGAGAGAGAGAGAGAGAGAGAGAGAGAGAGAAAGAATCTCAGACTTGAGTGGGAAGTGCTGGGAAGACAAGCTCTGCACAGGAACCATCCCGAGACGCACTGGCAATGTAATTAGCACATGAATTATTTCTGTGCAATGACATGCCTCAGCGCCTCTTCACTTTGCTCTTGCCTGAGATGTATATGACCTATATTAGACATCTGCCAAATGCCAGTCTTCTACAGTCATACACTGCTTCCCCCCTGCTCCAGTAATCAAAAGTGTACGGTAACCTCTCCTGCTCTACTCGCAGCGTGGTCTTTTAGGTCTGTGCTGGCAACCTTGACAAGGGCACATCCAAATTGAGCAGCTTGTTAAGATGCTTATGGACGAGATTTATTGGCGCCAGTGCATTTCAAATGTGGCTCAGACGGACAGGAAGCTGCTATGAAATGTTGCCACACACCTGTCCATGCAGTTCATCGGTGTTGATAGTAAATAATCCCGCTGGTATTGTAGACAGGTATGAAGTGCAGATGAGTTCATTAAATTGAGGAACAAAAATAACAATTGTTCTATAGTCCCCTCTCTTTATACATATAAGACTAAGTGTAGTTGTCAGTATATATTAATATGAAAATGCTTCTCTTTTGAAGATTATATTGATCCCCCGCCCCACCTATTTCTCCTGAAGGCTTACATCATTATCCCCTGGATTTACCCTGAAATGGATTGGGTTTCGAGATTAGTATTCAGCACGTTACACTCCCTCTTCACTGTAATGCTGTTGTGATTCTGTAATGGGCTAGGAGCAAATGAGAGCCTTGCAGTTGGAAGTGTGCCGTTTAATATGTGTATATATACGCAGCAAAATCGGCTGTGTTAATTCAACACCTATAGAGTTAAATTCAACACTTTGAAAGTGTGTGTATATATAGGTCCACACCAGATCGAGTAAAAATAACACTTTTAAAAGTGTTACATACTTTACAGTGTGATTGAGTTGAATCAACTCTCTCAATAGTTGAAATTTAACACTGGTCAACACCCGCCAGGGTTAAATTTACACAACACTAGTGTGCAGTGTTAAAATGTAACACCAGTGTATTCTTTTTTAACACTGAATAGAGTTGCTTCCATTTAACACCACATCAGATTTAAAATTTAACTCGATATCTAACCCTCTAAAGAGTTTATTTATATATTTTTAAAACACTGTGGGGAGTTATAATCCCTAATGCTATACATGGTCAAATATTTAGCTTATATTATTACTTCTAAATCATATTATATTCCTACAGTACGGTATTATTATAAGGAAGAAAAAAACAATGCAAAAAGTTTGTATTTCAAAATAAATTGTATTTTCAAGTACACCACATTTAACCCTTGTGCCCTCCTCGCCCATTTTTGTACATTTTTGCAGATTTTTTTTTGATTTGGTGATCATTTTGGCTCTGTTAAAGTTGGCATGATTCTTTATAGGAACTTTTCTTTTGAGTAAAATTTTCAAAATCCAATCTCTTTAACTCATACATGTGTTTCATACTCTGTCAGTAAATTTACTATACACTCACCACCTTCGTGCCAAAAATGTCCATGCTCACAAAAAGTGCTATTACATCATCATACATCAATATTTTTTTCTGATTTTTTTGTTGCATAAATCTCTTAAACAACTTCTCACCGACTCAAAACTACCAAACATTCAATCATTTTCAGGATTTTAACCCTTTAAATGCCAATTTAAGCATTTGCATTATTTCAATATTTCATACCAAAAAACACAAAAGATGAATTATTTTCCATATAATAAATAGTAGGGGGATGTGGCATTAGTGGTGATTAGAGTATGGGATATGTCAAAGATTAGCAACCAATTTGATTTGATTGCATTAGTATTTTTTATGTAGTGCCAGATGTAACATAAAGCACCCTCTCACCACCTTCGAGCCAAACATATACACACACACAATCTGCAATAAAATCCTCATCCATCAATATTTTTTTCTGATTTTTTTTGCTTGAATCCCTTAATCAACTTCAGCCCTGATCAAAATGACCAACTATTTGATCAATGTTAGGATTTTAACTCTTTAAATGCCAGTTTAATTATTAGAAGTATTTATTATTTATAAAAAAACACACAAAAAATTAATTATTTTCCATATAATAAATAATAGGGGAATGAGGCATTAATGGTGATAAGAGTATCTGATATGTCAAAGATTAGCAACCAATTTCATTTGATTGCATTTGTATTTTCTATGTAGTGCCAGATACTCCTACGAGGCAGAAAGTGCCCCATCCACTTCCATTCAAACCACCTTTTTTAATCTCATTGCATTTCCACTATAAAACCATGCATTTTGTAATGTTAGCATTTCATTTAGAAGAGAAGCAGTCATATTTGACATTTTTCTGTATTCCACTAGATTGAACTATTTTCCCATTGTAGGTCGATGCATGAAATTCTTGTATTTTTGACCGTTCTTATATGGAGCTGTGTGACTACCAGGGGAGCCCAATAGCTTTTCTGTCTGTGTGTGTGTGCGTCCGTATGCATGTGTGAGATTCCGTGTGAACCTGTAAGCATGCACTGATCATTTCAGGGGTGAAAAGGGCATCTTTTGAATGATGTGTTTCATGTGAGGTGCTTGAGTAAAACATGGCCTTCTGCCTTTGATGTACTCAAAAACAAAAAGGAAAACAACAGTTAGTGTGTTTATGCAGCTGGCTGCTTTCACAGCCAAAGTTAAACATGCAGCTTGGCTGAGGTGTCATTCCAATAGTGGGCATAGAAGGAGAAAGACCTGGAGAAAGAGAATGAGCAAAAATTAAGAGGTGTTTTAGTGATAGAGAGGTTTTAGAGATGGTCCTGGAGCAATCTTCAGACAGCGAGCTGCAGGACTCTGAAGAAGACTTTGCAGGGGAATCTGATATTGAATTTTCACTCAATACCTCCACTACTGTGAGTGCCCAAATGTTCTCCTCAAACATAGCCTACAACTAAAAAGCAACCCTAAATAAATAAATAAACAGTAAAACCTTCAAATCTAAGAGTAAAATTAATATTTTACTAGGAATTAATTTGTGAACCACTCACTGATTTTTACCTTGACTTATATGAGGATGAATCTACAAAAAGATTGACTTATTGCCTTTTTTAATTTTTTGCAGTGCAGCGCAGGTTGAGTTGCTCTAAAAAAAACTGCACCACAGCTCCCACCGTAATGTTCAGACTTCAGAATTTGCATCAAAGCCCTGATCATAACAATGAGAGGCTTTAAACGAAGTCCATGCTTAAGAGGTGATTGTACCTTTTTCGTCTGTAGACTGAAACTAACGGGGGGAGGCGGCTCGCTGGACATATATTTAGTCGCGCTGTCAGTTTGCCGACATGGCTCTGTGTATTCAGGCTCGAGAAATGCAATCAGACCGTAGGAGCCTTTTCCCCCAACCGCGTTAACGGACAGGATATCTCCGGTTATCATTTTAGCTGTCAAACTAAAGTTTTTTTTGCGCTGCGGCCCTCACCGGCGAGGTGTCACTGTGAATGACACCGTTACCAACTGTCACACTGTCAGGGGCGTTGCACCAAATTCTGGGCCCCTATACAGGAAGTCCTGCTAGGCCCTCCGAGAGGCGGTTTCACAATACACACATGTAAAAGCTATGTTTGTCTATAGTCTAAGCCAGATGACAACACAATGTTTGTATTGTTGAATGACCAAATCATTATGCGTAAATGAACACAACCCCTGGTCTAATGACTTTTAATAACCATGCACACATACAGTGTTTCTCACAGGAATTAGGGCGACTGTGGTGGGGACTCTGAACCTTCTAGGGGGATCCGGGGGAATGGTCCCCCGTATTTTTTTTTTAAATGTTAAGGTAAAATTCATCAATCTGGTGCACTTTGAGAAGAAAACTAAGGCTAAATCAACTGTTTCCTATGTGAGCTATTTAATACTATTTTCTGGAATCAGGGGCCTATATTGAGTCAGTAAAAAAAAATAAAAATAAAAATTGAGTACAGCCCCCCTCTGCCTTGGCCCCCCAAGCCTGTCCGCAGTCCGACGGCCCTGAACGTAACTGAACTGACCATCGTCAGATGCTCATAATTACCGAGTAGAAGTTGAATGCGTCATAATACAATTCAATTCAGCCTCTGAATGGGCGCATACTGGAGCACTGTCCGACAGTAATATTTGTGAAACACATAGTCACTGTAGTAGTAACGTTCAGTTATAGCTAAAGTAGGCACCGTTGCTCTACAATGAACTGGCGACTTGATCAGAGTGTAGCGCGGCCAGATGACAGCTAACGTTGGCTGCAGTTAGTTCTATTAGTTCACTGTATGCATAACCATTTTGTCATATATTCTACTGGGGGCTGTGTGTGGGCCCTAGCGGGCTGTGGGCCCTTATAATCGTCATAACCCCCCCTCCCCCCATACGACGGCGCTGCACACTGTCACAGAGTTTCACCGGGTGAATCGCTGCTTCGCTCGCGCAAGGCTTTTGTGTTTCTATGGTGATTAAACATCAGTCTTGGACGAGCGTTTTAACTTTATGCTGCATAAAGCATTGCACTGTCTGCGCCGTGTTTCATCCAGTTTGAAAAAATGCTCCCACACTGGACTCTGACATTTTCATGCACGCACCAAACTGCTCCTGCTGCACGCTCACAGAGAGAAGTGGACTCGCATAGGCCTACACGGTTACGTCTCTCTTTACTAACATTTCCTGGTTTACAAGCGCGCAGCTCTTTTAAAAACATATTTCCTTAGTGTCATTTAGTTCGCCAATTTTCGGTAATGTTGTTCGGCTTTTTAACTGTTTCGGGCCGAAACCGAAAATGACTTATTTTGCCATTTTCGGCCAAACTTTTTCCGTGGCCGAATGTTCGGTGCATCCCTAGTCGCCGTGTATCTTCCGTCAATGTCTTTTGTTTTGTTATATTCATGCAACACCTTTTCTCCCCCTGGCTTGGACTGAAGTAGCCTATATCTCTCACCATCTAAAGACAAAGAAACAAATACATATGAATTTTACCCTCCCCTGCAACAAGACCACAGTACAATGTCTATGATTAGTTAATACATTAAAAAAAAAAAATTTATATACCGCCTCTGCTGACTCCCGATCGGCGTGGGTCCTTTTCACTCCACTATCTTTCTCAAGAATGATTGTTGCATCAGATGAATCTGAAGGCACAGAGGATGAGGTGTCTGACACAAGCGACTCCATGAAACGTCTAATTGATCTTGATGAAGCACAACTGCAAGACAGTTAAAAGAAATACACACACAACTGAATAAAGATATTGTTTGAGGCCCCCTAACAAATTCTTTGGCTTTTCAGCCAAACTGTAACTAAAAACTCCCAACAGGTTAGCTGACTGAAACAAACATACCTTCACAATACATACTATTACAGTACATCTGGTTAATGATCCTTATTTTTCCCTAACAAGACTAAAGCTTACCCGTAGACTTTTCTGTGGACACATTGATTGTAAGGTCCCCTGCTTGTAAAAGGTCCTCAAATACATCTGCATCCACCTCTGTCCCTGATTCATCTGTCAAGTGTAACTCAGTCTGTAGTGGAAGACCTAACTTTCCTATTACTGAGAGAATATCAGATTTAGAAAAATGGTCCTTTGTATGCTTCTTTTGACACTTTTTTATCATGAATTATTAATCAATAATTAAATGGCTTTTAACTATGGAACAAGGGTCTATGATATGTACACAACTTATTCCTTGTTGTTTCTAAAATGAACACCAACAGTCTCAAAATATATTAGTAGAGAAATTAGTTTTTTTCTTATTCTACATTTTAGATATATTACCAATTGCATTTTAACTTGTCCATAAGACATGATTACAATTGGTCAGCATAATAAACAACAATTGATGGATGGGGCAATGTAACCATATTAAAATCAAATCACATTATAGCATGAACTAACATTTTAGCAACTTACTCCAACAATCAGGGCTGTGTGAAAAAAGTAGTACCAACCTTTCTGAAGAAACGAGCTGAAGTCTTGATAGCTTTCTTCAGTCTCTGCCACCTTAACGTACTTCTGACTGCCACCAAATCTCACCTTGACCAACATTATGTCCTTAAAAACAAAGTACATTCATGAATAGTCCACACCTTTTTCAGTAAAATTTTCTTTTTTTGTTGCCTTTATTATGCCACTGGGTAGCAACAGTCAATGTCGTTTTTCTAGCTTAGCCAGTAAACAGACTTGACTGTTCACACGCTAGCTTGTATGGCCACATGGCGGCCCTTCTAACAGTCCTCGATGCACATATTCTCTAATTAGCATATTTATACATGGAAATGGATGAAATCACTAACCCAGTACATAACAATGTCAATAAACTCACTGTACATGTGTTTTTAAATACTTTGACTTCATAGTTTGAACAGAAAACAACTAAAGTGCAGAGAGCAGAGTCCCGACCCAAAGAGGAAGTAAAGCTAACGGAAGCGCGACAAGTGCCGTAAAATAAAAGGCGCTCGATACTTAACCGATAACCCCCATCATTTTCCTGTATGTAAAAGTATCTAACCTTTACATGAACCCCAATATACTTCATTAAACCATTTAATAAAAACGTTTGGTCGACATATCAGTAAAAATAAGAAGAATATGGAGGAAATATGATAGCAGAAATCCTAACCAGCCACCTTTAAAATAAAGGTCTGAGCTACCAGAGTACATAATCCTTCCAAAATGTAGGTTACATGCTGGTTCATGAACTAAATAATACAATAAATAAAGTGCAACAAGTCACAACATCACATTACTGTACTAAACTTATTGTTGAGGATAGTTTAAGTGGTCAGTGATACCAATCCAATACCAATAGGCCTACAGCATGGAGTGGCAAACAAGCATCTAACTTGCTCTAAAACCAAATTGACTGTTGTGTGCATTGTTATTAAGCTTGGGTTGCCATGCCGAATCAGTGTGTTGCTTATACTTTTCTTAATAAGAAAAGGGGCCGTGTCCACCTAACGCCTTTCTCCGAGCACACAAGCCTTTTTTCGATAGATTCCCAATGAGACGCGGCTGCCTCACTGTATAATGTTGCTGCATTGTTAGCTAAGCATGGTTTGCTGATGCTAGCTAACCAATACTGATGGTTAACCTTAGCTTCTTGTAAAAATAGTAATACACATGATTGGGTATACATTTGAATTAAATATAAATATTTGCTTAGACATACTTACACATGGATGTTCCTAGCCACAGTTTGAGGGATGTCAGATAATTTTCCAGTCCAAAGAAAAGAGTGTGTCTGGAATAGACTCCCGCCTCTTTCAGACAACCACCAACGGTTTGACTTCTGGAGTAACACTAGCTATATTTTGAAATCAACACTGTAGAGTGTTTTGCAGAATATGAAATTTGACTCCCTGTATTAACACCAACTACTCTTTTTAAAGTATAACTCTCTTGTAGTTAAATTACACTAAACCAGTGTTGAAACAACTCTATATGTTTTACACTCCACTCCAACACTGAATATCTAACACTTTGGATTTTGTTGTGTACGGTGTTTGTCTGCCCGAGTGCATGGATATTCTCATGCAAACTGTTTCTGTCCTTGAGTGTTTGTGTTTACAGTGTTTCCCTTGGTTAGATGTCCTGTAAGATTTAGTTACCTTTTATTTGAGCATGCTGTATGCAAACTCCATTAACTGGAGAGGCTTGGCTGCTTTAAACAGTGCCTCACCTTTAAACAGAGTAGCTCCTGTATATTAACAAAAGATGGACTATCTTGTCTCTTGTCACAGCCTTTAAGTCCTCAAGATGCTGATTTTTGGAGTTGTTTATTACACCCACTCCAGAATACTGTTCTTATCGTTGGAGGAGTCCATCCAACCGATCTAGATTAATGGACCAGCCGCAAACTATAAATGTCAGCCTGTTTTTATTTCAGACATATATTTGATCTGGAGGATCTTTGTGAGTTGGGAGTTTTACACAAGGAGCATTCTCCAGTTTTCCTATCTGGTGATGCTCAAAGAGGCAAGATAAGTTTATGTACAGTATATAACACAATTCAGACACAATGCAATGCAAAGTGCTTTACAGGGGCATACCATACATCTAGATTAGGCATTAGAAATTGCATTTAGGAGATAGTAAAAACAAAGAACAAATACAGGCAGACAAATTTACCAGAAACATTGTATTACTTGTGCACTGATCATGGTTTAAAGATGGGCTTTCCTCAATCTCGAAAGACATTTTATTCGAGAGCAGAGTATCTCAATCTTGCGCACAGGCACACATGCACACCACCAATTATCGTAAATTGTTTTTGCGGAAATCTGTGATTGTGATATGCTGATGTAGAAACAACTTGTTTTGTGTAATCGTGCTTTCAGTGCTGTCAACTATCTTGAAAATGTCACAGGAGGATAATATTTGATTTCAGTTGGAATAAAGACATTCGGATATTCGTGTCTAGTGGGTCTGCACATAATACCTTGTTTTGTAAGGAAATTGTGTTTTTTGATGTTGACATTGCAGGGGTTTGTATTGCTATTATAATTTCAACTGGTTTAGGTGTCAAGGGTATTTAGGAGACAAAGCTCTTTTGTGTGTGTGTGTGTGTGTGTGTGTGTGTGTGTGTGTGTGTGTGTGTGTGTGTGTGCGTGCGTGTGCGTGCGTGTGTGTGTGTGTGTGTGTGTGTGTGTGTGTTTGTGTTCCCATTGAACACTTGTGGTTCCACATCAGTTCCGTTGTATATTCTACAGTATGTATCTTTTCATGCTGGCATGGATGTGTGCGCAGGTGTATGCATCTTTAAAGTTGCGGTGCAATTCGCTGCCGTGGATGAGGTTGTTTTTCGTGTCCCTATGGGAGCTGCTCCCGGAGGAGGGTTGCCTAGTACGAACCTGATTGAAACACTGCCAGTTAGAGTGAGCAGCTGTGGACTGTGTGTGATCTGGCTGACACTCTAAAATGACCAGTGTCTTTGTTAGTTCTATTAGAATGTGTTGGCATGTTTCCACCACCCTCAAAAAACATTGTTTAAACAACACTGGTACTTCATATTTTTCTTTAGAATGCTTCAGCATGATGCAATATTGAATTTTAAATGCTACATTCACCACAGTGTCATGCCGTATTAGAGAGAGACGTTGATGAAGATAGTGGCTATAAATAACAGGATGTAGCTGTGACCTTCACTCTAGCCTTGTGCCGGCAGTTGCTGTAAACAATGCTGTTTTTCTCTATCTGTCTCTAATATTTAGTTTGGACTTTGTAAAGCTCCACTCCATGGCACAATATTTATTCATATTATACATTCATATGCATATAATTGAAAGATAAATACACAAGGAGGTGTTATTTAGGATCTGCAAGAAGGGGGAAAAGTAATAATATTTCCTAGATCATGATGACTTAAAGTGTCTATCTTTAGGTTATAAGCACACTCTGCTGTGTACTATTGTGACGTATGCCTGTTCTACACTATGTGCTACTCACTATATATAAAAAACAAGGTAATTGTCATCTCGATCTTTAGTAGTATAACTTTCATTGTTATTAGTAGTGTTCATATACTGTATAATATTTCCATGTTTCCTTTCTCACATTTTAAACATAATGATAGTTAGAACAAAACATGGGCCACTTAGCAGTGAAAAAAACAACCGACATCTTTAAACCTTTTTTAACTGCACCCTGATGAGTTTCTGGATAAAGTAAAAGTATGCCTTCTACCTGCAATCCCAGTCGCCAGCAAGGATTGCAGGTAGGTGCTATCTGTGATGCTATTGGCAGCAACTGTGTGGAAATCGCTTGGTGTGGGGACTGCTCCGAGTGACTGTGAAAAACAGTGGAATATGTTGACAATTTAACCAAATTCACCCTATGGTGCAAACTGTTTAAATGTTTCCTCTTATGACAATAGCCATACACCTACAGTAGGTTTCCATTTCCTTTGTCCCTCATAAAGAAAACAGGAGGCTTTGGTTCAGACATGGTTCAGGATGCAGCATGACTAGTACATTTGAGTGGTGATTTAATCTGTTGTGAGGACAACTTTCATCTCTGAATGTCATTATTATAGCCTACATAATTGAAAACTATCTTGTTTGAATAAAATATACTGAAACAAAAACACTACAAATAAAATGGAACACAGATACAATTTGTGGAATACATTAGCTACAGTGCTAGCCTAAAGCAAAGCCAGTGAAATCCGACCTGCTTTCAGAACAGAATAGATGTTCGTAATTTTACTAAATTACAGTCTACCTCCAGCCCACTAGGGGGAAGAGTTCCTTAGGGTTGCATCTGTGCTTCCTGTCTTGTAGTATTTGAGCAAGATTTTTTAAATATTTAGTTTGTATGTTTACAAACGTACTTAATGTTTAGAATGTGTTGGCACTGTCCTGCATGGAATTATTTGCTGATACATCTGTAAGTACCTTTCAATATATTTCAGTTTACTGGTTATTGAAGTGTTGTTCAGGTAGCTATATAAGCTAACTAATGGAGGACTGTTTTGCTACCACAGTGACAGTGTGTTGGTCATATTGGAAGATATGTTGTGATATCTTTGCCAAAGTGGAGTTAATTTCAATTGAATGGTTGAATTTAATAAGTCCATCCAAAATACAAGAGGTTTTGAACCCTAGCTGGATATAGAAGGAGACTTTTAAGTTCTGAAAGTTGAAAAACTATGTACGCATGCATTTCTTAACCAACCTCTGACTTTTATGGACAAACTCATTAATCAAAATAAGACTTATTTATAGCTTGATTAAAGTTATGTAGTTATTTCCTGAATGACAAATCAGTATGCACTATATGAGGCATGCGTTCTAATAAGTGCTCATAACAACTGACAAGCTGAATGGCAAAGCCAATTATGAGTAAATTTGCTATGGACCAAGTGTTTCTGCAGACTGACAGTGGGGGAAGGGGACTCTCTCGGGGCTCAGCAAGACACCCTTCGTACTGTGAGTCTAAATGACACTGTACTTTAAGCTTGCACAGGAGGGAGTCCACATAACTCAGTGTGAGTAGTCTCACATACATCCACACATGCTGACTCCTTCAGTACAATGCCTGTGCACATTTAACTGAGCAAATTGAGGCTCTCGCGTTGATTCCTACTGCTCTGTCAAGACGGCACGCAACAAAGGCAATCAGCTACACAGAGATTTTTTTTTTATTGCAGATTTAAAAGCAACATTTGATATGAAATTGTTACACTCATTGAAGGAGAAAGGAAAGGGGGATGTTACACAAATAGATTAGGAGTGATTCATAAGAAGAACACAATGGCAGAGAAAAGGGGGCTGGAGAGGTGGAACGGAGACAGCCATGTGCAGAAATACAATCAATGAATTAGGCATGCTTACCTTGCAAGCAGAGAGAAGTTCCAGACATTTCATTAAGTCTTTTGAATGGCGTGATAATCGTGTCATAAAGTGTGTTCTGAAAGAATATGCCACTTCAGCAACTCTTCTCTCTGTCATAACGTAAGAGGCTTAGGTCGGCCTAGTGACGCTAACTTCCTATCATTTTAATAGACTGCCACACACTAACTTCTGTATCATTTTAATGGGCTGCCAGTCAAACAGGGTAACGGGGTATGAATGGGAACAGAGTGAAATCCGGTGTCAGTCACACAAAGCCTTACCACAGGCGATTAAGCAACGTCGGTTTCCATGCTGCAAGACTTTAAAGACCAATTTAATTTATGGCATGTGCGCTCCTCGAAAAATTCAAGGTGCTGCAGTTCAGAGGTGAACTGTGAACTTGCTTAGAACCCTTAGAAAAATTAGTGTAGCACAGCAAGCTCTCTCTATTCTTTATCTTGTTACTGAGAGCTGAAGAATGAGTATTTTGAGTGGTGCGAGGGGCATGTGTGTTAGTGAGATCTCTGACAGAGAAACAGTAATGTAGTGTTAATCATTATGCTAGGGATTGTCATGAACAAGACCACACCATTGGCGATGGGCAACATCATTAGTGCGTCTCTTTTAGCCATGGCTATGCTACCCCGACTTTAACCCCTTAAAATAGCTATGGATCCTGTAGTTATGTGAGACTCTGTATCATCGTCAAACAAATGTAATGACATTTCTTTGAATGCACTATGCACAAAGTGGTTCCAAAAACTTACAACATTATGTTCCAAGACTGTTTGGATGATGAAAGTGATAAATAATGGTGCATCATTTTTATATTCCATAATTTCACCTTTAGTTTGTCCTGGCATTTTTCACAAATTTTGCTTGTTATCATCAGGTCTTAAATGTCGGATTGGATTTATTGCAATTAAAATTGCAACCCTACCCCTGACGTTCATTTCCCAGGTAATTTTTCTCGTACCCTGCAAGAATGTTCCAGACGGTTGTGTGTGTCACTGTTTGATGTTGACAGGCAGCGTGCTCCCCTAGGTGCAAGTTAATTTAAAAAACAGCCATAGAGTAGCTGATGCCAGATTAGTGTCAGAGCAAAGTGACTGATGAGCTGCCTCCTGGTCGCTCGGTCACATGCTTACACTTTTGTACATATGCTCCTGTTTGTAGGCCCCTTGGTGCTAGATAATAAATTAGTGATTTAGTTCTACCGCCGTTCAGCTTTTATTGGCTGGGGGTTAATTGATATTTTGGGGACATTTATGCTGCCTCACCTGTTTCTGCAGGGAGGGCACACTCGCCTAACCATTTGTAGTGTCTTCATGCAGCCCCCATACCACTTTCACTCTGTGTGACACCAATTAAATTTGAGTGGCGAATAATTGTACGACTTCAATTGTTCGACCATCAATTTGGGTAGTTAATTCCGCACCACAACCACACATGTACTGTGGCCATAGATAATGAGGCTCCAGAATAGCACTTACTAATTACATGCTATTGATTAACAATTATTTATATGACAGAGGACGACCCTAAATTCTGAGGAGATTATGAGAATATCAGAGTGCCAGGGCCTTTTTGTTTTTGACACATCTATTTGGAATAACAAACAGGAAAAAGCAGATGTGTGTCTATTTACGGCACTTCCCCGGGAATTACACTTTTTCTCCTGTTCCTGTCTTTTTCTCTCTTCTGTTCTCTGAAAACAGACCAAAGGATTTGGCTCCTATCCATGCTCCCATTCAGTGTCATGACTCAAGGGCATTGTTGCCAGCAGCTTGCAGTAGTTTGATCAACAGTAGACCATGAGATAGCCCAGAGAGACAAAAGGGGAGAACACCGTGACAAAACAGCCTTCTTCAAAATCAAGTAGCTTTTTTGTTGTTATAGCACCGAAATTACACATCTGAGCGACACACTCTGCCGCTAGATATTAACACTGCACATTGCTATGTCTGCTGCGATCCTGTGTCTGAGAGAGATGCACACACAGCTTTTCATACTGTTTATTTTAATAATTTAAATTTTCCTTTCAAGGCTCAGAAATGATACTCTAAATGCACAAAATATTCAGGACACTCTTTGAATATGGTAGTATTATGAGGTTATTTAATGTTGAAGACATTATCACACAAAGCATATTTAAAGGGGATAATTGTCAAACATGTCAAATTCTACTCTCCGAATGTGCTGACTCCACAAGAGGGGAGGGCTGTTTGGTATAGTAGTCAGCATTTTACATGATTCTGCTTTGAAGTCTGAAGCAACTCAGCCATGCTGTCTGTATTTGTTTTTTCTGTGTATTTTTTTAGTGTGGGCACTGCCATTCACACTCACACATGTTATTTGGAAATAAAAAAATACAACATTTTATAGTTCAGAAAAAAAGACAATCTGAACATCACATGTTTGACATGCCAATAGCAATATAATGCTAAGTTTCTGCCAATTTGTAATCATACACTTTGGATATTTGGAAATTGGATCAAAATAGAGGCAAAACATTAAATTAACTGACTGTTTTTAGAATTTTAGAATGTTTTTAGAAATACTTTTTCTAAAAATGGCTTCTACAACTGAAATTGGCGCACGTCATTGTTCTCAGCTGTTCGCTGATTGGACCGCCAAAAATGTCGGGAGAAAACCCACTAATATACCGCCGCTGGCCCAGACTGACTATTGAAGGGAAATGAAAATTGAGCGGAAGTCGGTAGGCAGGCGGTGCCAGCTACCAGACTGCCAGTGTTTAAATGGAAATGCAATTTTTGAGAAGATGTACGCCCCTCGTCCTACTCTCTGCTGAGCCAGTAGTGTTAATTCCTAGCAACGGCCCGGCTGTACACAAACACAATTCATTCTTCATTGGTTAGGGGAATTAACTGTGAAGTGCAGACATGGGGATGTGTTGAGAAAGAGATGAGAATGACCCCAACCTATTGACTCTATTTGTTATGTGGCCACTGAGCTTGCGGAGCAGGGATGGGTGGGTTTAGTAAAGAGGGTAGAGGTCTCTCATTTGCACTGATAAGGGGCTCAGACATTGAGGGGAGGACCAAAGAGTGGTGAGATCCAGTCAACTTCAATTACGGGTCCGTGAAGTTTTCCCAGAGGTGTACTATAGTGCCTTTAAGGGGGAATCAATGGGGTGACAAATTGTTGGGGACAGCAACCCCTTTTATTTGTTGTGTTGTATGCTTGCCTGGGTGCCACTCTAAGCGTGTGTGTGTGCGTGTGTGTGCGTGATCCTGTTTGTGTGTGCGTGCAGCGCCGCGCACACATATATTCAAACGTTTGTCTGTGTTTCGTCGGCAAGCATGTGTAAATATGCAGTACTCTCCATTTATGATAATTGAATGCTTTGGTCCATTTGTGTTTCCGCGGTTTATTTTCTGCTGGTGGCTTTAATGGCTTGTTATATGTCTAAACCTGTTTTTAAACGCTTTCTAATGGGTGTTCAAATGCATCACCCTCTGACGCTCAGTGCCGCTTTGTTTGTATAATAACAGTGTTGAGTTTATTCTATTTTTTTTTTTTTTTCTGAAGGTTATTTTTTTCTTTGTCAAACCCCTGTCATATCTGAGAATGTCTGATGGCTGATGAGTGCCGACTTGCCCGGCTGTACTGCGAGACATATGCAGCTGAATTCATTGTGTTTTGAATGGTGGCAGCTGAGTATGAATAGTATGAAGCTGTCACAAGAATGCTTTTGTATCAGTAAGTTGTATCCTGGGAGACTGTCGGTCAGGCAGCTGGATAAATATTGGTGTTTGGAAGTATAGGGAAGCCGCACAATTCAACTCGTTGTTTAGGAGAGTAACACACTAGCTAAAGATTATGATTGCATCTATATACCACAAATATTGATTTGTAGAAGTAGACATATATTGATATTGACAAAATGTGTCTGGATATTGCTTTTATCTTCTAGTATAATTATCAATTGAATTCAGCAAGTAATAAGCCTTACAGAGAGCTGACTACTGTGCTTCATTTTATATGTGTCAATATAAAAAGGATATCTGAGCATTTGTTAGGCATGCGGTCTAACGTAGCTGAGATGCTTTACATTGTTTTGTGTTGAGCCTTAATAGTTACATTTCACTTCACAAATTGTTTGGTGACAATAATGAACATCTCATAATTGATTTGAACGTGCAGCAGAATATCATTTAATGCAATGTGGTTGTAGGGTGCTTTCAAAACCAATTACAATATGCACGCATGTGTGCCTATTTACTGTATGTGAATGTAGTTTTTGATCAGATGGGCTTACATGATGAGAACTTTTCTCAAATATCTGGAGATGTAGCAGTAGGTGCTTGTACTATCTCATGTAGCAGTAGGTGCTTGTACTATCTCATGTAGCAGTAGGTGCTTGTACTATCTCATGTAGCAGTAGGTGCTTATACTATCTCAACATGGCTTACAAAGACACTAAAAGTATAAGAACAGAGAGATTTTACACAAACTAGTAAACAAAGTGTAGTGCTATACTCTGCACATCTGTATTCGTACACTAATCTAGGTAATAGAAGCTGGTCGATGCTCATTGAAGGCTAGAAAGCATAACTCTACATGTACCTTCTTTCTCATTTCTGCTTGCCACCTCTCTCCAATTTCAGTGTGTTTATTATTAATCTTAACATTTTTTGGGACTATCTTTCCCATCTTCTCCCTAAGCTTTCCCAGGTGGCACCCAAGGGGGCAAAGATAATAATGGGACAACTTTTTCCCTTTCTTTGTCTCTGCAGGAAAAGAAGAGTATGTCGCAACCTTCAAAGGATCGGAGTTCTTCTGCTACGACTTGTCCTTGAACCCCATCCAGAGCAGCAGTGACGAAATCACCTTGTCATTCAAAACCCTGCAGAGGAATGGACTGATGCTACACACCGGCAAATCGGCTGATTACGTCAACCTGGCGCTGAAAAATGGGGCTGTCTCACTCGTCATTAATTTGGGGTCTGGAGCCTTTGAAGCTCTTGTGGAGCCGGTCAATGGGAAATTTAATGACAATGATTGGCATGATGTCAAAGTAACAAGGAATCTACGTCAGGTAACAGTACAGAGGGTGATGCAGAGACTCAATTAGTTAAATGAATCAAAACCAATGCACTTAAATCATTGCCATCATACAATATATTATTTTATTTTTCCAGACATTGTAATTGGATTGCTAAATTGAATCACGGTGAAGATAAAACAGAACCACAAGTGAGCAGGGACATCTAGACGTGAATCTAGACCGTTATTGAGTTACAGTTTGAGGGGGAAAAGAAAAGACATGGATGTAAAACATCATCAAAAGCATTCAGGCTCAATTTACAACTAAATGAGGACTATATACTATATATAGTAAGTCAGTACATAGCACTTATTTCACATAAAAACGTTACATTGTTGACAGACTTTTTATGAGATAAGAGAAAAGCATTTAATTTAATAAGACATACGGTTTTAACATTTCTAGACCAAGTACATTATGTTAAGAATAAATATTATCTAAGGTTATGCTTTTAAATCAAAATTGTATGAGCACAGTCAAAATCCTCTAACTAAATGTAAAGGCTCTATTGAGCTCATGCATGACCTTGATGACTCACCCCTGTATTAATAACTCTATAAAGAGACTATGTAGTGACAGTGAGACCTGGTTTGACAGCACACCACTTCTTACGAATTAGACTTCTTTCAAAATCCTATTCAGCAGCTTAGCTTGTGCCACTTACATTTGTTAACTTCAGAGGACATCAGATAGTGCAATACGCCTGTAGCAATGCTGCTTATAAATAGGGAACTGGCCACGGTATCAACACAATTGGTTCTTACCCCGTTCTCACCAAGGGCAGAGGAATCAGGGTGGGGAGAAGGAAAGATGCAAAGCAGAGCCTTTGGCAATAGAGCATGTGCAATCACATCCATCTGAAATAATAGATTGTTGTGGCCAGGTAGAGGCTACAGGGGTCTGGGGTCAGTGAGAGTTTGTCGCCTTGCACACAGATTCACTACTACTGATTTGTACCAGGACAGTGTACACTAAATGGTGTCAGGATTCAGCTGTTCACTCTGCTAGTGGCATACCGGTCTTGGCTTATAACGTAAACAACTGTCTCCCACATGTCAATTAATGTAATACTAGCGACACGTGGCTCTATAGAGTCTAACGTATCATTTTGCACAATCAGTGTTGATCCGGGGTCAGAGATTCTGGACCCACAATGGACCCAAAGCACCTGTTAACTGTTTATTTAAAGACCGACTTCACCAGTTGGAATATGAAGGTGTATTGAACTCGGAGATCCTATTTAGTATAAATGTGCAAAAATTAATTAAATCGGATCATCCTAGCCTGAGAAAAGGCAGACAGAGTGTTTTATGGTCTCACTGTCTAACCCTACAGTTTCCTTCTTGTGACATCACAGTAAGGGTTAGGATTAACAGGACAGCTGGGCCAAGGGAAGACTGAGGGAAGACTGAGGGAAGAAAAACCTCATTCATTATATTACAATAGCGATTTTATAATTATAGAACGCCGGTTCCGTATGGGTGAAGTATTCCTTTAAAGATGATAACCTGTGATATTAATCGTATCATCTCTTTCAAGAAAAATAAAAGCAACATATGGATCTTTCAACCAGTCTCCTGGCTGCAGCAATTACAACATTGAAAATGTGCACTATGCATGGATTTAGCAGGTGCAAGAAGGAAGGTGAAGTAATCTTGCTTTAGAGTGTCATAAATACAGAGTTAGGTAACGGTTATTTTCAACATCTTTAGCTGCTAAAGATAAGTAGATGCCAAGTCCCTTTTAATGCCCCTACGCTGACTGGCCTGCAACAAGGGTTTATCTTTTTTTAAGTTTGCCTCCTATGTATGTAGAACCAGTTAGACTGTTAAGCCTGCATTAAGTAGAACTGCATATATTTCTCTCTACATGCCCTACAGTATAAAAACAGACTATTCTGACCTACATAAAACAGTCAGTAAGCTTTTTTAAGGACAGTCTCTGAAACCTTCACACAAGCACCCTTTAAGACACCATCTCTAGATCGTGTTGCTGCTCATTTGGTGGGAAGCGTTTTGTCTTCACCTCTGTAGTACCAAAGCTGCTTCTTTTGCATAATCAGCTAATTGGTAATTGGCAAACCTAAGGGATCGGTCAGCTTGAACATTCACTGCATTCAAATTGTGAAAGTGAACCAAAGCATATTGAGTGCATGCTCTGTGAGGGAATCAAAAATGGCCATCCTCCTCATTCTGTGTCAGGGTCTTCTTTGCTTTGTCTCATTGCAGTAAAGTGATCCTAAAGTACATCAATAAGACCAAAAGGAGGTACCACATTGTATGAGCGCCGGAAAGCCTAATACACTGGATTGGTCTCAAGCCTAAAACCAAGTACAAAAGAAGGCAAATACTAGGAACAATACAATAAATATAGTTTAAAACTGGTCTTGAACTAAGGAGTTTTGTTTAAGGGGGTCAACTGATGTGCTTAAGGCATTATTCTTTCTTATGAACCATTTGATGTCTGTCAATCATAATAACCTTGTGTCAGGACTTGGGTAAGGGAGTTTTTGCTGCTTCTCTACGGTATGGTCACATACAGAAGATGGTGGAAAAACACCATGAGGAACTCAGGGAGTCACTGGTTGAGCTCTGGCACCTCTTTTAGAGCATTCTTGCTATTTACTTGGTCTGCTTTTTTCTTGTTAAAAACTTATTTTGCCCTTTTTCCTATATGTTACTAACATGCTTTCTAAACTAACATCATTCATGGAATGTGTCATTCTACTAACAGTCTGTTTTTTTGCCGTTTAACAAATGTACTAACAGTATTGACCATCATATATGATTTGAGTAACAATCGTTATTCTGTTCACAGTTTTTAATTTCCTTTCTCCCCCCTTTTCCACAAAGCACTCAGGCATTGGACACGCTATGGTAAACAAACTACATTGTTCGGTAGATATCATTCTAATTGTTTCTTAGTTTGGGTTTGCCGTGTGTTTCTTTTCTTTCTTTTTTTACTGTAGACGTCATTTTCAAAAAAAGGGAACTTGCGGTTGGTACTCTTCTGCTTACTTTTCGAATCCTCTTTGATTTTCTTGGTTCATTCGTTGGTTTCACCTTCTTTATTTCACTTGTTTCCTGTCCAATTCTGTTTGATCCACCCTTTTAGGAGCATCATTTCAAGCCTTTTGCATCAAGCTGTGGTTAATAATGAGGACCCTCTCCTGTCTGGCTGGCCTGATGCTCTGTGGCTCAGCCAGTTGTATCCCCATTCACTTTGCATGGCATGCACTTTGAATACGTGTTGCACATGTCACTCTGCCCATTCGTCAACATGCCTGTGACAGTTGATCTGTGTTTGTCGTTGGTACTTCTATGGTTGGTTTGGTATTTCTCTTTGTGATTTTGCAGTGTCCATTAGCTTTTGCATGCATCTGACACTGTGGCAAATGTTAAAATACTGATTCCATATCCCAATCAAGAATTTGGAAATATTTTCTTTTTGTGTGCTCGCAAGCAAAAAGAAAAAAGACAAATGCATGCGTGCTATTTTTTTGTTTTGTCTTATACCCTCTGTCATTGTCTTATACTAAAATATGCACTTTTTAAGAGCATGTTCTCCCTCTCTAACCTAGTGGCACGATTTGATTTATTTTGTAGAACTGCTGGACGTACTAATATGGAATTAATAGTTCTACTAACCTAGATAACCTTCGACTAACACCATTTTTGTGTCTGCTAAAGTACTTTTCAGTTGCAGTATGGGCAAGACTAACACTGTAGTGTGGGCAGTTTACTAACTCTAACTAGAATAGCATTCCTTTGAAGGCTCTCAGTCTTCCAACTAACCAAACTGGACAAAATAATACTAACAAACAAGAAAAAAGACAATCAAAACAGACATGAAAATGGGTTTCAGAAAAATAAAGGGAAGTCTCTCATAGACAACAAGAAGCAAAGGCAATACGACTGCTCTATACAGGCCGTCTGAGTATAGTGTGTCTTTTCCCTGTGCTTTGTTGTCTAGGTAACAATATCCGTGGATGGGATTCTGACCACCACGGGATATACACAAGAAGACTACACCATGCTAGGCTCTGACGACTTTTTCTATGTTGGAGGAAGCCCTAGCACGGCTGACCTGCCTGGATCTCCAGTTAGCAACAACTTCATGGGCTGCCTCAAGGAGGTAAACACCAATTCTTTGTGCACTCTGGAGGCTGGTGGGCGTACGGGATATGACTGGCTTCACCTTAGGACACCAAAACAAGCCCTTCCACCCACACACCAACCCTGGCATATCCTTCACTATTTATTTTATTTTAGTTTGTTTATCCTATTTTCCTCACATGCTCTTACACAAACTTTACTTTCAATCTATACCGCCCCCCCTCTAGTGTGCTTAAAATGTGATACCCACACGCACGCACACACACACACACACACATGCATGTGCACTTGAAGGGTGTCTGGCTTACCACACCACCACACATGAAGAACTTTGTCTTCGAGTAGAATTTACCACAGGTTTTCATCCAGCTCTGTCAGGTGCACTTCAAAGAGGAGCTGTGATCCTGAGATCAGACAGTTGAATCAGGCAACTGAAACACTTAACACCTCCCTATTCTTCCACCGGAGAATATGCAGTACTGATATGATCTTAGACCACTAACCTAATCACATACCTCATTAACATTATGTGTCACAATGTCATCTGTAATGTGATGTCTGTTTACACAAATGTAACTTCAAAGTGCTAGAAATTGCAACTGGGTTATAACCCTCACCTTGGGAAAACAGCACATAAAAAGGCACAGAAATGTACATCGCTGTTCAAAGTAAAGGCTGTCAGGTGAAATATTGATTTAGTACATTCGGTATGTTAGATGCCCAATGGTGTAGTAATTCACCCATTGAATCAGGCTCATGACTTACACTATGTCGTTTGTCACTAACCCCCTTGTGTTCTGGTATTCTTGGAGTATGTTCCTGGTAGTCATTTAAGCTGTACATTATTATTTTGCTGGTTAATGGGGATTCTGACCTTAAACATTACCTCTTAAACCGCCAGGGATATGGGAAGATATCTACCAGGCCAGATCCATTCATATGTTATTTTTGTTCCTCTCCTATTTCTCCTTCCTTCTTGTGCTTCTTTGATTCCCTGCATTACACTTGAAGCACAGGGAGTCGTCAATAGCGCACCTCTCTAAGAGGTCTAAGGCAGCTCTGTTTAATGAGCAGGCTGCAGGTGTACATTCCGTGTACAGGTCTGGTTGATAAGAAGAATGTTTTATTCAATGCCATGTTCCTGAGGTGCTGCCGAAGAAAGATTATAATATTTATAATTTTGTTTTTACAAGACAATTCAGATGTCAATATAATGTAAGAAAAAGAGACAAATCCCATTCACAGTAAAATCCATTGTTAGTTTAATTTGGTTGGCTTTGTATTAGTTGTTGATCTTTTTAGTACATCCACAAGCTGTCTGCATTATCTGATTCAGCCTGTTGAATGAAACAGAAGCCCCGTCTCAGGTCATCATCTGTGTATGCCGTGATAACATATGAGCGGTGCTTTGGCAGCATGTGCTGTGTGCCCTGATTGATGGCATGTTCAGATGAGGCTCGTTGCAGCACTCGTGCGCAGATTCCAGTCTGAGCTGCCACGCCTGCCTGTTGGTTGTGATGGCAAAACAAACGGTGGCGCAGTAATAGCTCAGTTGTCACAGCCCTAGCTTGATGACAAATTAGTGCAGCACTACTAGTGCAGCACCAGTTGTAGCTCAGACCAAAGCTCCTTTGAAAGGTGCCCTTTGTCTTGACTATAAAGAATTGATTTCCTTTTGCTGGTTGTATCTGTTAGTCTACATGGCTAAAGTCCATCAGAGATAGTATATATTATTCTTTTTAACATTTCTTCTGGTGTTATGAGATTCTTGTCAAAGTTCATTTTTTATTCTATTTCTATTTCTATTTCATCTATAAAGCATGCCATTCGGCTCTGTCAGACTTGTGAACGTAATGCACTGTTCATTTTGTCAGAAGTAAGATGAAGATATGGGCATTAAAGTCTGCTAATATCTGTTTTCCTGTCTTCCTTGCATTTAAATGCAGTCTGATACAGTCAGTCACAAGCCTTTACAATAAACTAAGCATGGGCTTACCTAATTGTGATGCACCGCTATGAGCTCCATCTACCCGCACAGTTCGACACAGCAGATCTGACTCAGTGATAAACATTATGCTCCATGCAAATGAAATCCCATCGGAGGTGTCCCTGTTTTCAGGTGAACGCTTAGCATGACAACAAATAAAGAACATAGGCAGTTTTTTTTCCACAGCTGTAACTCATTTGATATTTACCATTGAAGGCAATATAGATTTAGCATTAGAACTCTTTTGTTATGTAAATGCACATGCTATCCAAAATGGCATGTTCTGTCACTTGATTACCTTATCTAGCAATGCTTGTTCTAAAGAGGTGTGATAGACATCATTGACTTGGCTATTCCCCTTTGTCTTTTATCCATCGGCCACCTTTGTGTTTTATGGTGTCAATTGTCCTCATACTTATTGACACATTATTTTATAACACTTACAAATGTGCGCTGTGCCTTTGTGCTGATGTTGTTTTGAAATATCTTGACCACACTGATCTGATGAATGAATAGGGATGGGAATTGATAAGAATTTAGTGATTCCGATTCGGTTCCGATTCTGCTTATCGATCCGATTCCTTATCGATTCTCTTATCGATTCTCTTATCGATTCTCATTGGGTGAGAGAATATGTACAAATTAGTTTGTTTGTATTAACTCTCTTTAATATCTGATCAGAAGTGTATAGTGTATGCATTGAAAGATTATCAAGCTACTTTAGGATTAGGAAATTGTCAATTTTCACATTAATTGGTCCAGACAATTTTTTTTTTTTTTGCTTTTTAAGCCCAAATGCCCTTATGTGCCCTACAAACTAAAAACACATACTTAAAACAGTCAAGGAAGAGCTTGTGCCTTTTGGAATATTAACAATGCTCATTGGCACTTAAAACAAAATTCAACTGACAGAAAAAACACAAATAAGTCTTTTGAAAAGATAATACCAACGCTTTTTATGCAGAACAATTATCATGTTTGCCCTCTCAGGAAGGATACGAGATCTTTAATGTATGTTAAGTGTTATTATATGATTGCGCCCTTACTCTGAAAGGCCAACGTGATGATGTCACTATGTTAACGCCTCAGGTCAAACTGTCACGACTGCACAGTAGACAGTCATGTAGGCTATTCAAGAAGAGAATAAATACGCCATAAAGGCTTTAAGAGAATGTATCACTTTGCTTATTCTTCACCACGCCAACGACAAGGAGTCACCGCTCCATCTCAGCATTACAATGTACGCTGTTATGTTCACCGCGCTGTTTATTAGGCTAATATAATGTCCCTGCATCAGACACGTATAGCGGATGGTTTTATACACATCGATCGCTCAAGTAATCCAAGGCAGAGCTTTTTGTATCGGGCAGAGATCGTTATTTTAAGTGTGTCTTACTGTCTTTATAAAGCGTATCATTCAGAATGAATGTTAATTTGTTTTTAATATGTAAACTAGACGTAGCAAAACAGAGAGATGCTTGCGATTGCAGCTGCACTTACACCAGCTACCCCTTCATTACATAGATTTGATAATGATGAGGTTGTGGCTGTCTCAATTCCTTTGCAAGACTGTTGCCAATTACACAAAGTGTCATGCAGTGCCCCACTAGACACATTGTAGCCACTTCTCAAGGTTTAGAGATGTATTTTGACCAAGGTTTTTAACAATCATTTCTTGTACAATATTCCTCTTACACTGCCTTCTATTAAGGGTTGCTGAGTTTGTGCCGGTTTATTATTCTTTCTTTCTTTCTTTCTTTCTTTCTTTCTTTCTTTCTTTCTTTCTTTCTTTCTTTCTTTCTTTCTTTCTTATTTGTCTTATGCCGCTACTTGTCACTTCTGCACATTAGCTGTTCAGCACTTTGGATCTCGGATATCACATCATTAATGCACTTCCTTTAGTGAAGCACTCTGATGCAAAACCCTTTGTGGTTTACAGTGTCTGAGAATATAAACTTGGGTTGATATGAGGGTTTCTGCAAAGAAAATGTAGATTTCTGCACTTCATCACTTTTCTAAAGTATGTACAGTGTACTCAGTGTGGAAGTGTACTGTATGTTCATGCACTCATTTTTAATTCACCTTTGGAGAGGCTTATCCAATACCTGCCCATTTTTATTTTAATCACAGACTCCAAAGGGGGCCATAATCATCATCGTACTGCACACCTGTTATCAAGGCAGCAGTTTGGATTTATCAGTCTCCATCTTACTTTTAACACACAATCTCAGGAGATGCAACCTGATAGAATATTTTTCTCTGAAGATTATCTCCATAGGCTTTTTTAAAAATTGAGTCTGACTCTCAACACTAAAGGTAAAAGTCTAAATGGATGTCCCAAGTATTTACACTACAATGCGCAATGAGTTGTGACGGTTTCTAGTGGGGAGCAATGAAAGCAAAGTAATGTGAGTGACATTTGGTCCCTCTGAGTTCTGAAGACATACAGTAGCTCTTGTTTGTCATGGGTTGAGTTGTGCAAACTCTGCACTATCTTGAGTGGGTGAGACATGTCACATAGACAACTGTTGTTTTATTTTTTTACATGTCCACTTCATAAATATTTTGAAAGCGGTACGTGAGATATGCTTGACTTTTCTTTCTCCACTCCCAAATCCAGGTTGTCTACAAAAACAACGACGTGAGACTTGAGCTGTCCAGACTGGCCAAGCTGGGTGATCCCAAAATGAAGGTCCATGGTACTGTGGCCTTCAAGTGTGAGAATGTGGCCACTTTGGACCCCATCACATTCGAGACGCCAGAGTCTTTCATTGTCCTCAACAAGTGGAATGCTAAGAAGACGGGCTCCATCTCCTTCGACTTCCGCACCACGGAGCCCAACGGCCTGCTCCTTTTCAGCCATGGCAAGCCCAAGCAGCCGCCCAAGGATTCCAAGAGTCCCCAGACTCTCAAGGTGGACTTCTTTGCCATTGAGATGCTGGATGGCCACCTGTACCTGCTGCTGGACATGGGCTCAGGAACCACAAAGACCAGGGCTGTCAACAAGAAAGTCAATGACGGCGAGTGGTACCATGTGGACTTCCAGCGAGATGGCAGATCAGGTAACTCTTTGGCTTATTTTTGTTGGCTTGTACAGAAACGTGTGGGCTGCATGGCGTTGATTCAGCTATGGTGGACCTCAGAGCTCAACATATTGAATCTGATTTTTTTTTCTTAAAACACATGCAAATACGCAAAACACAATAATATGAAGATTGGACCTGCCAACACAGGTGCAGACTTGTTTCACGTGTAAGATGTTTTTGCTGTTCTTGCAGTTTTTTGTTATGCTGAAAATGTGTTGACTAATTGGCAAAGTAGTCTGAATGACTGACACAGACTTGCATGGACAATGCAACATATTGCAGAACCCAAGTGTATGGGTTCTGCCGTGCACCATTCAGATACTTAATTGAACTGTTACAAAGAAAACACCACCGCAGGGTCACGGTTGACTATTCTGTGAAAGAAAGTAAACATTGCCATACCAAGGCCAATACCACATCCCCGCTGAAAATTCACTATGTGTGTGCACTGTATGTATGTGACAGTTTCAGGCATTCAATGAGGAAATAGTTCAGATGGCACTAACCTAACATCGGATGGTGCTACCTATGTGTTTTATGGATCGAGACACAAATTTGCCACAAAATAACTTGGCCCCCTTTCCCGTTGTGTCCTCTAAGCCCTGGGTTGCTGTGCCCTGGTCCCAGTTGATTTGCTTATCTAAGCAGCAATTTGTTAGTGTGTGCTTAGAGCCAAGGCCTTGCAATGTCACGCTGCAAATTAGTAATACCCCTTGACCATGTTTTCCACTCCATCTCGGGAGGTGGAAATTAGATTAACTGTTTGGTTACCCCACAAAGCAACAGTAAATTGAGCTATATACACTGTTGAAATAGCTATAGCCTGGCTATTTGTTATTTTGGAATTCCACATTCAGCTGAATTAACCATTAAGGGTTTATTTTATTTTTTACTTTTTTGTAAATTATTTAGCTACAATACTCCAGTTATCATATGCAGTAATATACAGTACAGAATGGCTTGGATTTGACTTTAAATTACTATGTAAGAAAGAAATGTGGGTGAAATACATTTCCAACATTTAGTTATGGTTGACCAAACCATAAGAAGCACTGTCTTGCTAAATTAGATTGTGTTCATTATCCGTCTAGCAAACCTCCCATCATCCACCCCCTCATACACACATACAGCACACACTGACACAGACACAGACACAGCCACACACACACACACACACACACACACACACACACACACACACACACACACACACACACACACACACAAAAAAAGCTATATTTTCTTGTTAGTAGAGAGTCACACTGCTCTCCATGCTCTCTGTCTACCCTGCCTAAGTTTCCATGGAAACAGGAGGTGGCCCCTCCCAGGACTGAGACAGTTACTGCACAGTGCTGTGCTGAGCTGTGCACTAATGACATTTCACAATAACTTTTCTTCCTTTCCTCAAGTCTAAGTCATCAACACTTACAAGGGGACATTAAAAGTGGTGTGCAATATGATGATTTCCCATGTGGGAAGAGTGACATAATGTTGTTCAAAGTTACAAAGCAAAAACCCAGTGCATTCTGAAAGTATGCACCCGTTTAAAATGTAATATATATGGGACACATATCATTTGAAGGGTGCATCAAATAGATTTTTTTTGCAAAGTGATAGCTCTTCTAAATGCAGATGTTACATATATCTTTCCTGTAAAACAAATAATGATGTTTGTGTAAAAGCTTGATGAAACAAAGAGATTGTTCATTTGTGCACATTGACTTCATCGCATAAATACCTGTTATTAAATAAGCCTGTCCTGAGCAACACTGTAACAAATTTGCAAACTTTATGCCTGCAACTTGAATGAACATAATCGATCATTGCAAATACTATTCAGTAGTTCATTGACAGTGGAGCTCAATAAAACAATCCAGTCTTAGCCCTCTGACATAATGCTAACTTGGCCCTCTTTTTTTATACTTTTTGGATAATTGATAAAATAAAGGTCGATTAAAAAACATTATACAATAATTAACAGGATCTCTGGAAGCATGAGTCATTTGGTATACTCGACATTGCATCTGTCTGTCATATGTTTTAGTAATTTCCACCACCAGGCAAATCACTCAAAACAGGAAGTGCAACACAACAGCCAGTCAGACATATTGTAATTATCTGAAGATGGGTCCTCCATCCTGCTTCCCCCAGCAGTGACAATGGCAGATAATGATCCCTGCCCTATTTAGTTGAGCAGGCTGTTCCTGCAGGAAGTAACCCTGTAACTGGACTCTTACACTCTCAGACAGCATCTTCTAACCTCAATGCAATAAAGCCGCTAAGAGACACTCTGCTTTTAAGTGAGGGCTTCTGGGCTGAGAGTGCCATAGGTCACTCATCAGAGACATAACACGCACATCACTCTGTTGTAGGCTCCCACTTCCTGCCAGGGCATGCACACACCACTACTGCACACACATACATGCACACAAGTACAGTACACATACGGACACGTGCACGCACACACACACACACACACACACACACACACACACACACACACACACACACACAGACAACCCCCCCCCCCCCCCCCCCCCATCCCCACAGTCCCACTCACAAGCTCCTCTCTGTACAGAGAATCCAATCACATAGAGAGATTTGGCCGTATCGCCCCTAACTGGATTGTAGTAATCCCCTGTCTAACATGTTTTGGGGATGTGAGTGGGGTTAGGGGACATCATGCCAAGTTGAGCACTGGGTTGCTGATGCAGAAAACTGTGAGAGAGATCTTAGCGGCCATTTGGACCCCCTGCCTTCAGGATTGATGATGGTGTGCCACTTATGGGTCAGGCCTCAGAGAAGGAGAGGTAGAGACCGAAGTGTGGTCCAAGCGTTATGATGTTGGCTGGAATGCTGATCTTTTTTTCATCATTGCTCCTCCTCATTTATCACCTGCATCATCATTTTGATCAACCCCTTGATAATAAACTGTACGCCCTGTAATGGCTTTTCAAGATATTATGTGCTGCCGTGTTCCATTCTTATCTGTCATCATATGCCCCTCCCTCATCTTATTTCCCGACATCTTTATCTTCATGTTCCAATCTTTTTCTGTATCCATCTCCTCCTCTTTTATGCTCGATAGCGTTCACTGGGACACATCCCCTTACCCTTTTGGCTATGAATACTGTTCCAAACATAGGCAGTCCTGCAATGTCTTTGTATGTGTGTTATGTTTTCCATGCTGCTAGCTTGGTGATGGCACAGGTCCCCATGGGATTGCATAGTGCCTTCAGACTTAACATAGCTCGACTGTGTTTACACACTTCCTTATGGGACTGTGACAAACGAGCAGAGCACTCTAAGCAGAGGCCTCAAAGATTTAGACATCCTTCTCTTGTCCACCACTTACGACAATTTAGATAGAGATGCCTACTATACTACCATAGACTTACAGCATATTTGTATGCTGTTTTTAAGACTCTAATGATACATAAAGGTGCGGTCAGAGATTCTGGAGAAAGCTTGTTGTCAAAATCAGTGCGTATCCCCTCACGATCCACTACCTCACACGCTGAAAAGAAAATAGTTCAAATATACAGCCCAGCCTCTGTAAAAGGGCATGTTGCTAAGTACGATGGCCCCCTTTGTTTACATCCCCCTCTTTAACATACCATTTTACATAGCCTATAGGCTGTGTATTAACACATCTTTTTTGCGTACACACAGTACAGATAGGAAGCAGATCGTGAGAATATATTCACAATTTTTTTTTTATTAAAAAGTGATTTTAATCAAGATGTCTTACTTATTTTGCAAAATAATACTGATTCTAGTTATCTAATAAGGTAAAAACTAAACATATTTTGTACTATAGTAGAATTCTCCTGTCATATGATGAGATGCCATGAGTGAAGTGTAGCTATACTTCCATCATGATTCACACTAGTGTTCACACACTGCTGCCCATTCTTCAGCCGGGCACCTGCTCTATTCTCCGAGAAAAGTTTCCTCGCTAATGAGTTTGATGTAGTGGGCTCGTTAGCTCTAACCTGAAGGGAGCTGTTCTGGCTGTGTGACGGGTGGCCCTTGCCAAGTGTGCAAAGCTTGGAAGTCACAGCAGCTGTGGCTGGAGAGAGTAGGGGCAGTGGGTGGCGGGCGAAAAAAGTGCCGGAACAGATGCCTGGGGCCAAGACCCCGAGAAAAGAGCTGGAACATGTTAGTGGGACCAGGTTAATCATTGTGCACCGGGTCCTCGGATGTCTCTCGGCGGTACTATGCAAGAGGGCTGGATCACCTTGGCTACACAGAACATACAAAGCCAAGATTATTATTAGCTTACACTGCAAAATGAATGTATTTTTCGTTTGGGGGCAGCCTTACATAACAGATGAATGTGTTAAAAGTTGTTGAAAAGAAAATACAGATATATTATCATCATATGTATCTATAATTAAATATGATAGTATACTATTGCTTGCTAATGGGAGGTCCTATTTAATGTCTTTAAGTGTCAAGCAGTCTTACTGGAAATTCATATGTATAGCTTAGGGCTATTGTTCCCAACATAAACACTTTGACTGGAAAAGTGACTTAATGTTCCCAACATAAACACTTTGACTGGAAAAGTGACTTAAAAGCCGCACTCATAAACAAGCAGTTAGGACTCTGCCATTTAGCCTTAGGCAATCAACTAATAGCTCCTTCATATCTGCAGTGGCATGCATCTGCCACTCAAAATGCAAATTATGACTTTACGGCAATTTTTTTGAGCCTCCCCCTGGCTGTGGTGTACATATTGGTTTATGCGGATTCCTCAGCAGAGCGTTATAAAGATTACTGGGCGAGGATGCTGGCATTGGAGGCAGCCGCCATTAATTAAAGATCCACAAAGGCTCCTGCCCTGAGAGTAACAGATCCATATACAAATGAATCACCCGGTCTGAGTCCCACAGTAAAAGGCCTTCCTCTCCACAGTTTAACAGTCCAGTCATGTCCACTGTTGTTTACCGTGCTCCAGATCGAGAATTAAACCTGAATGAGAGCGATAAATCATGCTGGGGGAAACACACAAACTCTCAATGCAAGTTTATGTGTTGGAGAGGCAGAAGGAGAGACAGGGTGATAGAAAAAAAACTGCCCGCAGTCCGTTAATCAAGTTCTAAAAGATGGCTATGATTTTTTTTTTTTTTTTTTTTTAATGTTTGGTTGGTTTGCTGAAATGATAGAGGGAGCAACGATTTTTCTTTTTCCTATCCTCTCCTCTCTTTTTTTATGACCACTGCTTTATAGATAAAGGAGATTTATTATGGGAAATCCAAGGAAAATGGAGAGGATACTCTTAGGGATACCAGATTAGGCTACTAATGGACTGGCTGTCCTATGATTAATGTGTCTTATCAACACTCATCAGTAATTCTAAATGAAGAAAATCCTGAGCCTGTCGAGATGGATAACACTAATTAAACTCATTTCTTCATCGAACAATATGTAAACGGGTCTCCCTTTGTTTGTATGTTACTGCAGTGGCGTGTCTGTTCACAACTACATCAATAGCTGTTCAATTCTGTCCCATCTTGTCAATAACCTTGTAGTAAAAACGTATTGCATTTTATCTTATTTTTATTTTATACGAGAAGTAAGTGATATGGTCCTTTAAGCTAACTTCTTGTCAGTGACTGCAGTTAGCAGTCCCCTACCTCGTCCCTACTTCACCACCACATCAACGCACAGCCCTCTTCGTCAGATAGTGCTGCAATGGAGAGCAGCGAGTCAATGTTCACAGGGGCAGAGACCCGCCTCTTTATAGCGCTCTGTCTCCTGAATGGATAAAAACAAGTGGGATACTCAAAATTGTATCTGGCAATTACTGCAAAGCTGAATGACTGGGAGACCTGTGTTATGAACTGTGCATAATACTGTTTAAGTGATTGCTGTATGAATATTGAGTGATTTAACACATATATTACCAAAACAATGTCACTTACTTCTCCTTCTAAGGTACCATCTCTATCAACACCCTGCGTACTGCTTACACAGCCCCTGGAGAAAGTGAGATCCTGGACTTGGATGACAACCTGTACCTGGGGGGTCTGCCGGAGAACAAACTGGGGCTGGTGTTCCCCACCGAGGTCTGGACAGCGCTGCTCAACTACGGCTACGTGGGCTGCATCCGGGACTTGTTCATCGACGGACAGAGTAAGGATGTGAGGCGCCTGGCCGAGATCCAGAAGGCGGCGGGGGTCAAGCCCTCCTGTTCTAAGGAGCCTCCCAAACAGTGTCTGAGTAACCCCTGCCAAAACAACGGGGTCTGCCGAGAGGGCTGGAACCGCTACGTGTGTGACTGCTCCGGGACCGGATTCCTGGGACGCTCCTGCGAAAGAGGTAGGACTTGTCTTTGTGTCTTTGCCTTATTTGATCTATACCCTGGAATCTGGATTTGTCAGGGTGACATGCCCACAGTGACCTGTCGTGGAAACTGAAATATCTAGTTTGAGTATGATCCTTTATTGCTTGCAAGCAGAGTCATCAACCACATTCACAAGGGGAACTGCAGAAAAGACTGAAGAGAGACAGTCTGTATTCAGCAGTTATAGTATTCCGGATTAACACAAACATATTTGCATATGCCACATAGTCTAGACATCTCAATCATAGATACATCATGACGCAATCTTAGTCTCCGATATGTTATATCCCAATCATAACAACCGTGCTTTGTTTCAACCGTCTAAGGTCAGAACTCTTTGACGATTAGATTACTTGTATTAAGTTTCAGAACAACACATATGGTAATCTTACACATCTACGTGATTATAATATTAATTTCCATCACAAACCGGACTGGGTATTTGCCCAAGAATAGGCAAGCAATTTGTAAATATGTGAACATAAATGACATCAAAGACAACCAGAATGTAATAATAATTGTTTTAATTATATAACCTATAGCTTAAAGCTGGGGTATGTGATTTCTGATTGGTCAAAATTAACACAAGCAGAGCGAGGCTCCGATTCTCTGTTCTTATTGGCTGTTGGGACTGTCAATTCACTTTGGCACAACTTTGTTGGTGTAGAGCGTGTCAGGGAGGGACCATAGGGGAGGGACCAAAGAGAACAAGTGGAGCGGTAGAAGTATTTGGATTCGAATCTCTATCCCAACTGCCATTTTCTCCCCAAATCCTCCATCCCAGCTTTAAATATAATTTTTCTGAAAAGGACCTCCCTCCAAATTCAGCATAAAAAATAAAAAATAAAAAATAAATAAAAACGGGCGGTCATAGCATCTAGTCTGAGGGCTGAATATCAACAAACTGAAATGAATATAAACCGGGGGAGAAAGTGTGAATGTGGAGATAGGCAGCCACAGAGCGGCAGACAGACAGACAATGAGTCAGGGACCATGTTGAGTGGCAGCTGACTGATGCACCACTGAGACGCTGCTGGTCACGTCCACCATGCACACTGGCCTGTAAATTGGCTGTCTTCTGCTAACCATTTGGCTCATCAAACCACTCGCTCATGACCAGCCCTGGTGCCGAATACCTATCCCCCAGTGTCCTCCAGAGGAGAGAAATAGGAGAAGTGAGCATCGCACAGTGTTACTCTTAAAGCTGCACATCTTTGTTTGGAGCAGATGCACAACTGACTCTGCAGTAGTTTTACTGCACAGAAGGCACGATATTTATAGGTGTTTGTTTATAATTAAAAAAAACAACAGCGCTGTCTCATATCCACAGCAATGTTTTATGTTGGTAGTGTTGTAGCTGATGGTATTATATAACAGATATTTGTTATATTTTTGTAGGTAGTAAGAGCTTGAAGTTCCAGTTTTAGCAAGACCATCTAGCTAAAACTGGTGTTCACAGTCCACTGCAGAGCCATTTTTCTGCTGTATCTGTAATGTAGCTGGAAATAAGTAAATGACTATGCTCATTAATGCAAAGCTCAGTAATGTCACACTTTTCTGCCTGTTCAGTATTTGCTTGTTGGCCTTTTCAACCAAAGGATTGCCCTTCGCACTCTTTGATTGAAAGCCGGATTAAAACAACAACCAGCTGGTGTGGGGAAGCCAAATCCATTACTTGCTAATATGGCCTGCTCAGAGGCAATTATTATTTGACCAAAATTGGAATTTCAGGCTTATTTACATAATCAGTTCTTATTAGATGAATACTTCATTCACCAAAGAGATTTGCGATATCCTTCTACTAATAGCCTTGGATCTGGGTGTGATAAGAATCAGTTGAGAAATTATGAATACTTTTCAACATAGATATTCACAACCATTAGATGGCTGGCTCAATGCCATGTTTGTTTTGTATTCATGAATTAATTATAATCAAGTGCATCACTCAAAGTGAATATTCACTTTAATATGTATAAAGCTACTGTATTTGTGAATGCACTGCACAGGGATTGTATAATGCATAGCATATCAACACAAATATTATTGTTCAGCCAGTACATTTTTAACAATATTTCATATGTGTACACATTCCTAGCCAGCATTGCACTCAAGTGGTAAAGCTTTGTTGCAGCAGTATGTATAGAGTTTTCGTTGTGAAATCTCAACGGAGCATTCAAATGAGCAAAAACATGTTAACATATGCATACTTAAGGCAAATGTCAAAACGATTCCGAGCATGTCACATTGTTATCTCAGCATGATGCATCTGCATGGGAACAGCAGCAGAAACAGTTCTGTTGTCAGTTGAAGAAAAACAAGAACTCCAGTTGGAATGTAACGCGTCCCACACAGTCACAATTATCATCTCTACATGTGCTCGTGCTCCTCCCCCACCTCAAGTCAGTCACCTTATAAAAAGGGTGTTATTCTGTAATTTGGATGCATAATGTGTTTGAATAGAATGCCAGTGATAACGACTGGATGCTGTTAGAAATGTGCTGATTTCAATGGAAAGAAAATGATACATGATACCGGACATATGTTGTGTGTCCTTTTAGCTGTGCAGTTTATACAGTCATGGATGTCTTATTATGACACGTGACAAGTCTTACAATTGCAGTAAGGTTGTGAATGAAAAGCCAATAGTGACTTCTATTTCATTGAAGAGAAAATGCTACAAGATTATCACAAACAGAGAAGGCAAATCTCCTATATGTCTGATAAATGTGTCAGTTAGGTTAGGTTTGGCTATGTTCTGCTCTGTGCTGCTCTGCTCCGATTTTCCACATATGCAGTTCCATTCCAGCTAATGAGTTGAGGAATTAGGCCAGCGTATACAGGGGATGTGGAGTGGGGGCATTGGGATACAGATTGTTTCAGTAAGATAATTACTCAGCTGGAGAGTGCTCTTGGATTCAAATGGATGTAATCCACTTTGACCTCATCTGAAAACAAAAGCACAAAACAAGCAGCTCTGCGTTTGAAAACTACTTCAAAGCAGGAAGTGCTGTGTGTTACAGAGGTCGACTGTGGCTCAGTTGGTAGAGCGGGTCGGCCGATGATCAAAGAGTTGGAGGTTCGATCCCCGCCCTGCCCTGTGTCATAGTTGTTGTGTCCTTGGGCAAGACACTTCACCCACCTTGCCTCGTGTGAATGTCGATAGTTAGCCTGCTATCGGTGTATGAATGTGTGTGTGAATGGTAACGTGTAAATGGGAACAGGTCTCCCTTGCAAAAGAGTCTTCGGACTCAATGGGATATACCTGTATAAATAAAGGTTAAGAAGAAGAAGGTCTTTGCCACTATGACCCCCCCCCCCTCTCTTCAACTCTCTCTTGCATTGGTGTGAGCGTGAGTTGGGCAGCAGTGGTATGGAGGATTGGGCCCTGGCATGCTGCCAGCTGTTTTGATGGCTCCAGATTGCCTCTGTGTTGGTAGGACGGAGCAGGCAGGCAGGCACCAGCAGGCCGAGGAGCTGTCAAAAGAATTAGCCCAGCTCTCACTTAGCCATGCATGGTGTACCACCCGGTGGCAAAATACAGCTACTGCACATGGGGGAAGAGGAGGAGGAGGATGAACAGGAGGTGGAGCTTCGGAAGAGAACCACAGAGCTATTCGTCCTACTTATGAGATATTTTAATTAAGCAGACAAAGCACATTTCCCCTCCTTGCTTCCCAAATGTCTTCCCCTTCATTGTTCCTCCAGTTGCTAATTAGCCCAAATATTAGTCTTGCGGTGTGAGGCTAAGGCAGCCTCCCAGATGGTGCACGTATTCCCTAATGAGGTATGACATGCATGATTCCAACACTGACAGCACCTGCATTATTCCACATGGACTGCCATGAATGAAGATAAATGCTGAAGATCGATATTTATAAATCCATACACATGTATACTCACGGTCCCATGTGCTAGAGACACTCATAAACATACTTGCTGACATATGCACATGTAAGCAGATCATTTGCACAGTGCACCTGCTCACCCGACAGGGATTTTTTATGAACTCACAATTTTTTATTCACTGTACATAATTAATTTGGATCATGGATTTGAACATCACCTGGAATCAGTAATCCATAGTTTAGTTTTGCAATGTATATTCACAGGATCTTCAGTAGGTGTTGGATATCATGCTACAAAACATATTCCACAATGTCAATATCCATAACATTTGCATATAACACATAATACAGTTATATAAATTAGTATGACTATATAAAAACTGGTTTCTTTGAGCAAATGTATTGCTTTTCAGAGCATAAAGCTATTTGTCATTGGCCCGAAGCTAAAGCCAAGGGCTGCAGAATGCTATTGCGTAATTGTGAAATGCCCTCGAAGAGGAATACTGCTGAGTTTTAGCATTAACATACATTTTAGCCATGCCCTTTGACGGCACACTTGAATATAGCCACACATTAGAGAGAAGAACTGGTCGTCTCACACCCTTAGGCGATGTACACGGATCTGCAGATAATTGGTTAAAACATGGAAACTATCATTGCAGTTGACTAGGGGGTGGGAATGTGAGCATGCATTGTGGAATTGAGGTCTGGCTAGGAGTGAAGTAGACAATCAAATTTGTTTCAGTGCGCAATCCTGAAGGAAACATCCAATGAGTCTCACAGTATGTGTCACTGGTTTAAGCTGTAGATTACAGCGTTTGATGTATTATTTCTACAGAGCTGTGTGTTAGGGCTTGTTGAAAGACCTTGATAGTACCACACTGACCAAAGATTAAAAATGAACTAGTAAATCAAGAAACTATTATCCTCCTAGTTGTCAAAATGGGCTGAAAAATCTTATTTCACACATACTAAATCTTTTGCATCTTGGCTGTCAAGTTAAATCCTGACAGCTCTTGCCAAAGTTGCAGATTCCACCTCCTCTGAACGGAAACACTGATCCATTGTTCCATCTATGCTCTCATTTGTGGCCCTGATGAAGTTGTTGTGTGTGGAACATGTGAAGTTAGCCCACAATGACAGTGTTCCTGTCTGTATTGGAAGAGAAACGTTTCTCCATATCTGAAAAAGTACTGAGCTGGCAGGGTCTTTCTCACTCATTTAATAGCCAGTGAGTCTATTTCTTGGATTGTGTACATTAGGACACTCAAAGAGGGCTGCGGTGAAGAAGACATGAGCAACTTTGAATTATTTATGATATCTCTGAGCCATGCAAACATTTTCCAAAAGCTTTTGGCAGGTGTTTCTCCTGCAAATCTGGAGTGGGATTGGGGATTGGGCCTTGTGCCCCGTTACTGTGGGACATCACAATCCTGTGACATGCAGCTGACAGCTATCCCTTCCCTGCTGAGCCTCTTCTCCTTGGGGGTGATTTGGAGGGAGAGCTGTGGTGCCTGTTTGCCTGTAGTTCCTCTTGTTAGTGGCACAGCCTTATTTATTACCCTACCAACCGCTTCTTGTTTTCTTGTGAAAATCAGAAAACAATGTTGCGTTGTGCTTTACAAGACATAAAATGAATGCCTGGTTTAGTTTGGTATGCTCCATCTCCCCTCTGACAGCCTCCCGTTGGGTTGGCACAGGCAGAAGCTCCGGCTTCAGTCCTCTCAATTTATTTTTGATATTAAACACGGGAGTGCCATTAGAAATGACTCGGCTTGCAGGATTGGATTTTTGACAGGTGCTCACTTTGCATTAGGTAATGATTCCCTCACATGCCATTCTCCATATTTTCACATCTCTCTGGACTTTTCTTATTTGCTGCATTTTGGACAACCTCTGATATGAATCTCGGCAGAGGTGACATCTTGAATGAAATGCAATTTTTACTCCAGTTGTGATTAATTTAGCCATCTATCCAGCCTGGAAACTAAATCAACATTATTCATTAAATGATTCATATCAATCAAATGTTCTGTATTTATACATCACTACATTACTGTTCTTCTCACCTTAATTCTTCGTAGACAATCGACTCTTGTACACAAAGAAGTTCTCAGATTTGTCACTTATGGTTTGGCAGAAATTATTTTGACATCCCATCTTCCCAGGATAAACGTAAGCATCATGCATGCATAACAGACGATTACTGTCTATTCGTATGTGTATTAAGCATGGTAGCATATGGAGAACAGCTCAAATACTTGCCACAGCAAGGACAGTCTCCCATTAGAGCTCATTTTTAACTAATATTATGAAGACAAACATTGCTCAAGTATTAGGGGGGCTTGAACAGTTGCTTAATTTTTTCCTAGCATCTGCTAACAGTTTCTAAATGCAGCTTTTTGCTTTAGCTTGCTGGCAGGAAGCAGACAGTTTAGCAGTGAGAACTCGTTTGTCACACGGCCCTGTCATCTGCACCATACCCCAGGAGGGCGTGGAGAAATTGGATTTGGGTGAGGAATGTGATGGAGTCGTCCCAGGGGATGGATGTGACATTGGCTCTGTGTGGTGATGAGGTGGTGTGTGTGTGCACAATGCTAGCCAATCGCCCACAACACTTCCCATCTCCAGTCCCTTGGCCGAGGCTTCTATCTGCCTCGGCACTGCAGCTGCAGTAATGACTTTGTTATTGGGTTATGGTTTAGTTACACCACCGGAAATACTGTTACAACCTCCTGCCAGCGTTAAACAATCTTCCCAGCATTTCTCCAGGCGGCTGCCTAATGCTTTGAGTAAATGCAGTCACCCGGAGCTGAAGCTCAATATTCAAGGTCCACAGACTATTGCCGTTCTGCTGCCGTCCCTCAGTCAATATAAAATGTACTTTTGTAGTTTGTCGCTACAATATCGCAGATCCAGACATTGTGGATGCAAAGCAACCAGTTCTCTGACAAAACATCACATATGCTGATTGAGTAAACTATATGTCCTTTCCAATAACATTTGTATCAGTTTGTTTTCATTTGTTGGTGTTTCTCATAAGTACTAGCATTTACCTGCCTCCGAACTATGTTTTTAAAAATATTTTTATTTTATTTATTTGTTCTACTGATGGAGGCCACCACTTAAATGTGCAGAGAGAGGACAGGAGGGTAGCTGTCAGCTGTAGTACACAGTGTAATGTGATGCTCTATTTGTGACAAGCATTTACACACTACTCCTGGATGACACATCTGTGTACATGCTGTTAAAGGAGTCACTTACTCGGTGAGCTTGGTCAAGAACCATTGATTTTGTTTTGTATTTGTCATTCAAGTAGCCGAAACGGTTGGATTCCACAGCAGTCAGAGTGACCTGGGGTGTCCGCTGTCAGTAGTCATCCTCGACAAACCTGCAAAGCCATTTCTGACAAACCCATCTAGAGACACCTCAGGAGGGCTGGAGGTGTCCCTGTGTTTTTTAACTTCATGGTTTAATCATATCTCTGTGAACCGACTCAATAACAAGTCAGGGCAAGCTGCTAGGCATGCTCATTGAAAGCTAGTATTGGCAAGAGTAGCATCTGACGGACACATTAAAGACTTTCCTCAACGTATGTTTGCTCCAGATGCATATGCACAATTTAATATCTAACATATTGATTTTATCAAGTCACAACACTAAATTACTTTATATCCACATATAGGTCTTTTTAAGAGCTTCTAAAGCGCCTGTTAACCCAATTCCAAAAAATTCTTTTAACTACGCGTGTAATTTGGGGAGTTGGTTGGACAATTGTAAGCATCAGAAAAGAGCTGGGCATATGTATCAATCCAAATTAAACACATTTTCATTTAAGTTTGATACATTTGACAGAAATCCGGTTCAGATGAGGCAGGGGGTGGGGAGGCGGGTGGGGGGGGGGGGTGGTCTTTGCTCTGGTTATCATGACATAACAATTATTTTGAACCAATCACCTGCCTGAAAAGTCTATCTAACAATCAGTTTTGCCATAGATAACGTATGATACTGCCACATCCACACAGTCCTGTCAAACGGTACTCTAGAAACTTAAAAAGGCTGTTTTATAATAATATTTATTAACATGTATTTTCAATCAGATTTTTGTGAACGCTTATTGAGACACCCGACTTTGACATTATACAAACCAGGTTTTAAGAGGCCTTAAAGTAATCTGTTTACCATTTAAAAAAAAAAAAAAAAAAAAAAAAAAAACTGCTACCCTCCCATTTCAGTGATCACTCTTTGTTTTCCTCCCAACCTTTCTCCGCAGAGGCGACTGTCCTGAGCTACGATGGCAGTAAGTACATGAAGGTCCAGCTGCCGGTGGTGATGCACACAGAGGCAGAGGATGTGTCCCTGCGCTTCCGCTCGCAGCGCGCCTACGGCATCCTGATCGCCACCACGTCTCGGGACTCCACCGACACCCTGCGTCTGGAGCTGGAGAGCGGCCGCGTCCGTCTGACCGTCAATTTAGGTAACGCCTCGGACATGCACCGACAGACAGCAGCGGCAAAGCCTAGTCTGTCACACTTTCTCACACAGACATACAGACACCACATGATGAATAGAAGGAGAAGAGGTGTGAGGACTTTCAATGGCAAAGAGTCTGCGGCTCTCCGCTCACTGCCAGTTGAGCACACAGCTGCCGTTTGCCCAGCAGGGAATGCTCGCTGCCCACTCCCATCAACTAACCATTACAAACATCAGTACATGTGGAAGAGAATTTGCCCTAACAGTGCACGCAGGTTTCCCTACTCTTTCCTACTGCGGTTTCATTTCAAATACATCCGGTTAGCATTTGTACTCTTCTGAAGATGAGTACGTAAACAATGTCACAACTACTCTTAGCTAGTGGATACATACATAAGGTGCAGCCCTTAGTTTGTGAGCTGTGTTGCCAATCAATGCCCTGCACACTCATGTTTTTTCAATCATTTGTTCACGCATGCACTGGAAGAAGTATGCATATTTGCACAAAAATGAAGAGAGGTATAGACATGCACCCGCCTCTCCACACCCTCCCCCCACCTCATAGCGAAAAAGAAAATTGAGGACGAAATGAAAGACTCGCAGTGTGTTTTTCTGTTTGTGTACGTGCGCTGATTTGCTCAGGAAAGAATCCAATGATGCCTATGAAAAGTTTGATATCTCCCAAACAGGGCAATGCTGCACAAATGATAGCCATCTATTTCTCCTTTCCACCGGCTAAACCGAAATGGGCTTCCTAAAGCGGGGCTGTTTATTCGTGCATACAAAGTAGACCTAGTCTGTGTATGCCGTCCACTGCAGGGAAGCATGTGTCCTATACTACGGAGAGACAATAGCGCCACACACTGAATGTCGGATAGTTACGGCTACAGAAATACACCCTCTGGTGAAAACAGCAGGTCACTGTGCTTTGGGTTTCTTTGATTTATTGCTGACGCATTTTTAGGTTTAAAAATAAATAATAAATGTATTCAGTGAAGCCTGACTTCCACGTCCCTCTTTGAAAAAGCAGAGCATTCCCTGTACGGGTAGGCAAGTGTTGGTCTCTGGCTGTTTGCGACCACTTTTCTGCTGTGGTTGACAACACATGACAGGCAGGGCCAAATGGGATAGAGGGGAGGGAGTTTGATCTGGGTCACCTTACTCAGAGCCTGACATGAGCTAAGCTTAGGAAACAGAGTGAGGTAGAAAAAAAAGCTATAGTGACACAGTCTAAATGGCATTGCAGTGCTAGAATATTAATTTGATGTTGGATTGATGCTAATGATGACTAGAGCTGTTGTGGTTTGATCAAGACAAGCATTAGTCATTGCTAATAGCACAAATAAATAAATACAAAGCAGTGCTTCTTCTACTTGTATTCACTGGTGGTTTAAGTGTTCAGTTATTTGACGTTAAGTAGAATTAGCAATAGCAATAGGAATTTAAAATACAATACGGTTGCAAGCCATTCTTTCAAAATCACACTTTGCATGCCAAGAAATAGTAATAGCAAACTCTACTTATAAGGCGAAATGCCTTTTGTCAGCATGTTACCATATAATACATAACTTTTTATGGTTGACTGATGCAATTACCTGATGTAGCATTTCAACATGCATGGGTAGGTAAGCAGATGAATAGATAGTTAGACAGACATGGAGAAACAATAGAGATGGAGAGAATCGGAAAGGTTTCCAACTGGCCCTGTCTGACCCTGACCCAAATCTGATGCTCTCATACTGTATTGAAGAGTATATCCTAAAAAGTGAAACTAAAGCCTCCAGCTTTCTATATGTAACACAACAATAAAGTGCTTGGCCCCGTGGAAAAAAATAAACAAAGCAATACTCATTTCAATGTCATTTAACTGAACATCAGCTCTCACCATGTTCTGTTCTACATTGCTGGCAGATGAATTCCTCCAAAGCACGCTTTGCTCCTCTGGCACAACCACAGTACACTGCAGAGCTTTTACCAGCTCGCTGCAGCTCGGGGGCCAAGGGTGAGAGCATCAGAGGACGGATAGTGTCCGTGTGTGTGTCCCCAGAGGGGTGGACTGTATGCTTTAATGATGTCTGCAGCTGTAACATTGAAAGATGTATTTATCTCTCATCTATTCTTCCCCATCTAGATTGTGACAAGATTAACTGTACCACCAGTAAGTTACTGTTCACCTTTCTTCTTTTTCTTCTTCTTCTCTAACTCTTTGTGTTTCTGGAAATTTAAGTGTTATTTACATATAGTCATGTTTGCAATTTCTTCTCTGCTACAGTCATATGAAAAAGTTTTTCACATTTTATTTAATTTCATAAAACTAAATACTGCTTTTCAAAAAATCTTTGTTTGGAAAACATCCCAGTACTTAGCTGTTCCTGGTAAATGAAAGACATACCACTTTTATCTTTTTTGTGTGAAAACAGAGTCAATTATAATGCCGGCTGAGAGGGGTTCCCAAACTTTTTCATATGACTGTACCATCATAAGATCCTGACATTAAAATATCTTAAAGAAAACAATAATTCAGTCAGGGCACTGAATATATATTTGACTTGCACCTCACATATACACAGAAAATCCATGTTTTAGCATATGTCCAAGTGCTATGGGTGCATAAGAAGTGTTTGGTGGTGATGTGTGCATCAGCTGTCCAGGAGAATAATGAGCAGTGGGGAGGAGATGGAGGGAGGCTTGAATTAACGACAAACCCAAATTTGGCACTCAGCTGTGATTCTACACGCTGAGTTGTTTCTAATTAAGGAACCGTTTCACTCATAAATTGGGGCTGTTGTAAAACGCATGCTTCAGAAGTGCGGGTATTTTAGACATGCATGACTTCCCTGTCTCCCTCTCTCACCTTTTTTTGTTTGTCTCCTTCTGTAACTCAGTATTTCACGCCGGTTATAAATTGATGAGGCCATTCAAGGCACAGAGGAAATACAGACTGTGATTTTATTATTCTAATTAACCTGCCTCACAGAGCAGAAAGAAAGGGATAAAGAGGGAGGGAGAGAGAATAGATTGTGTTGGGGAATTCACAGAGGATGTGTGTCTGTGTGTCTGTGTGTGTCTGTGTCTGGGTGTGTGTCTGTGTCGGTGTCGGTGTCTCATGTGAGGTTACATTGCAATATTTTGGGAGGTAAATATCCCCGACATCTATTATTCAGGAACCATGATGAATAAATAATCACTTCTCTGGAGTCATAGTAAGTGAGCCTTCTCCCTGTTAAGTTTGTTTTACTGAAGTGACAGACACACCCTTGGTATCATTAAAAACCAACAACAGAAATGATACGGTTTAAGCTCTGTAATAGTGCCAGTGTCAGATACTGTTTATAAGGACAAACTGTTCTCTCTGAACACACAGGTGTTGTGTGTGTGTGTGTTTGTGTGTGTGTGTGTGTGTGTGTGTGTGTGTGTGTGTGTGTGTGTGTGTGTGTGTGTGTGTGTGTGTGAGAGAGAGAAGTGTTACAGTATTTGAAGGTCACTGCCTGATGAGAAGCGGAACCTTATACAACAAACGCCTCCACACGGAATCACATGATGTGACCTCCAGACATGCGTCCACGAGCCGGCCCTTCTTAACACCTTTCTAAATGCTAAATAGCATTGTTCGTGCATTTTGGATTGCGTCCCTTGTTTGTGTATGCAAATAAATGAATAAAAGCTCTAAGCTCTAATTTCCCAATGCTTTAAAAAGGTCATTCTCAGTTTAAGAAGTGAGTGTGAAAGCATGATCCGCGCAAACAGGGTATATAACAACCAGTGGTTGTTGTTCTAATATTTAACTGATAAGTTTATTTCTATATTAAGTTCCTTTTCTCCCTTTTTAAAATATGTACCAAATTTTATGAATTGCATAAAATACAGAGAAGATAAACAACATATACTATTGTTGCTTTGTTTAATCTCAAGTTGTGGTGTAGAGCAGTCTGGTAATAGGCTCCATGATTTCACAAGTAAAATAGAGGAAGATTAAACAGGAAACGGCAGGTTAATAGATCCAAACCTAGTTATGTCATAATGTAAATATTTAATTGAGTTTCTTGGAAATAACTGTGTTAAGCAAATTAGTTTCCACTTAGGAAAAGTTTGCATTTAATACAACATTTAATCTATTTTTTTTTTTCGTGTTATTTTTATCCTCTTTTTTTCTGTGTTAATTAATGTGTCTTGTCAGGCGCTGCAGCTCCGGTCAGGTCGGTGGATGAAGAATTTCAGCACCGACTCAAAGAACACATCACTGTCAATTAGGGACTTAGGTTCCCTGCGGCTGCCCAGAGCTGTCTGAAGAAAACACTGCCACTTCGACTTAAACCCTGTTAACAGGCAGTGTTGAGTGACAACAAAACAAAAAATAAAAAAATAACTAAAAATATCCTGTGACAGATTGTCCACCATTCTGCTCTTCTATTATTCATTACCTTGAACTGCAGCATAATCACAATTTACTGTGTCTGCAGGATGCTGCTATGAGGCCAACTGAATGTGATTATTCTCTCCGTGACCTTCTTTGGCAACAAGGCCATTTTTTTCTACTCATAATTGATCTTTTCCACGCATCAATCTTTTGATTTTGACTTATTTAGTGTGAAAGAGCAGTGGGAGATTCCTTAACATGGATCTTTACACCTGTACGTGTAGAAATGATAAATGAGCAGGTGATGTAAAGGGAGGGTGCATAGGGAGTGAGCTATGTGCATACTGTACATGCAGCCTGCTTAGAAGCCGGACACTTACATTAAACTACCATTATTACTGAGCACTTCATATGTATGCAGAAAAAACATTTAATATAAATTCAAATGTATTTTTATTTGTACTTTCATGTTGTGATTAAGTCCAGCCAGTGTATACATTCAGAACAGTAATCAAACTATACTGAACACCCTCCAGATTTAGAATACATTTGAATAGAGATTTTCAGTCTGGCTTCGCTATAAACAAATATAGGAATTATGATATTTTTAGTTTTCCCCTAACCTCGGATGTAATACAGTTCAATTGTGCCTGTATGCAATGAAAGGTAAACGAGGCTTTCCTCAACGTTGGCAAACAAAGTCTGCTTTAAAATATCCGTTACTTAGGGAGTAATTATAGTGTAGACACCTGTAGGTAAAAGTGTATAGTGTTATCGTGCAGCATAAAGTTTGATCTATTAAGAGGCATCCTTTGGGTTGTAAAGGAAGATACACTTTTTTCAGAGAAGCAATATGCTCCCCAGATTTGTCTTTGGACACTGAAACACCCTTCCTCCTAAACCTTGTTGATGTACTTTGGTGTAACATGTCCTAAGGTTATAGGAAATACTGAAATAAGATATCAATATGGTGTAAGAAAAGTATACATAACAAATTAAAATGAACTACATTAACACTGTCACTAATTATATTTAGACCTTTCTACATGTGTGCAGAGTAAAAAGGTGCTTGAAATTAAACTGCAATTATTGGGAGGTTGCTTGGTATTCATTTATTTTCATAAATTGAAAACTGGAAATAATAATTGGCATCCCCGAAAGTTACAGCATGCTGAGGGACTAATCTGTCAAGCCAGCGGGTAGTTAACATGACATGATTATGCAATTATTTTGGCAAAAATACTGTTATCCCGGGGAATGTGATGGCAGTTAGATCGTGCCGTGTTCAAAACAACCTTCCAACGCCCTTCTCTGTTGATAGAACAAATACGCGTAGATGCAAATGGCTCGGATCGGATTATAACACTATTTAACCTCTGTTTGGTTCAACATATTCACAATGGCCTTCCGGGTTCTGAAGGCATTGATTGGACAAGCAGGGTTGCCTATCATGTTAGGCTATAGCTGAACTCTCCTTTGATGTCTGTGTTGATGGTAATCCAGCAGTAGTTGCCTGCTGCTTGGCCAGCAAGTGCGTCTTGCCTTCCTTCCACCTGGGTGAGTCACAGCGTCGGGGCCAGGCAGCACCAGCAGTGTCTGGCCTGTCATCCAGCCGGGCCAGAGCTGATTGACTGGATAATTACATCTTCTCAAGCTGCCCTGTGCCACACTTCTCCACCACTCTTCCCTTGGGCCTGAAGTCAATGAGGCGTTGGGAGAGATCACTGTAGATCCATCACTGCAGATAGATCAGCATCACTAGTGAGGGCACTAGAGAGACAGGTCTGGACATGGGCAGACAGTGTCTCCTGAAGGCCCTTTAAAGTCTGGCCAACAGCTGGCTGTTTGGACCACAAACTGCACCACAGATGCGTTAGGCATACATACGCCCTACAATGGTGAATGTCATGGCGCAATGTGCGTCTTAACACGATTGACCTCTTTCCCCCCCTGTTCCTCTCTTTCTTTCCTTTCCTTGGAGAGCGACACGGACAGGATGACGGAGGGCAAAGATCAAGCATTGCTTTCAAGTCCAACCCCTTCCCCATTATTTCATATCTCTCCTCTTTAATCCCTTCGCCAGTCTTCTGGTTTCAATCCCGCCCCGCTGTTTAGTGCTTATAAAGCAGAACCGTGCCTCTGAGATTGAGTGTGTCCCAGTACTTTGGCACCCGACCCGATTTGCATACCCATTGCCTAACGCTTTGAAGATTGCAGGGGGAAAAAAGCAGCAAATAAATAGCCCACAAATTGGTGCAGGGGAATGAACCTGGCACCCATCTGAAATGCTTCCCATGCAAGTGGGCAAGGTATCCAGAGCCTGGGGATTTAAATACTGTCACAGTGGCATGTCCCCATTGGCCCTGTTTTGGTGTGTGAGTGCCTAGCAGGGGAATACATAGCTATATATATATATCCAGAGATGCTCGAAGACGAATGCAACATGAGAAAGTAATGTGCTGCCCCAAATGGGCTACTGTTGGAATTTTAAATACATACGTGTATCTTTGAGAGATTTCTTCTGTGTGTTTTGTGTAGTGTTTATGACTATATAAGCTTAATGCTATACCTACTGCTGTTTTTTCCAAAACACCCATTCCTTTTTAGAGTGCGGATAAGAAATCACATTCTGTATTTCCTGACATTTGGGGGGCCTGAGTGTGTTTTTTTCAGTCTTAGGGGGTTCTTTTCCCCACCAAGCACGCTGCTTCCATTATGCAAGTATTTCTTTCCGTATCAATATTTCATTCCACGGGGTGGACGAGGAATCAAATACTTGGGTAAACAAGATGGAGAGTGATGCTCAGTTGTTTAGTGGCTTATCCTTAGTAGCCTTTCGATAGTTATTTGCTGCCACCAAGTGGTATGGTAGGTAAGAAAAGACTAGAAATGAGCAATGGGCTATTATGAAAAGTTAATTTAGCCCTTGTTTTTTTTCACACTATACATTTACAGCTAAACAGTTAATTTGAATATTGTCGGTCATAACAATGAAATATCCTAATTACTGCCTCCCTCCTCTTGGTTTGAGCAAAATGGTGTTCAGTGAGAATCCACAAAATGTATGCCCTATCTAATGGTGCGATCAGTACAGCAAATGCAAGTCGAACCACAATGGGTTTTTGTGGACCATTAACTATGTTTATCTTGATGTTTTCTTCCTTTCTGTCCTTTCTCTGCCCTCCTTTGAAAACTCCCCCTTCTCTAGCCCCCAGCTTGACTGTAATGTATGTGCTGTGTATGCATGCATGTGTGTTAACCGTTGTTTGGACTGTCCTGCAGGAAAAGGTCCAGAGACTATTTTTGCGGGTCAGAATGTGAACGATAATGAGTGGCACACGGTACGCGTGTTCAGGCGGGGCAAGAGTTTGAAGCTGACCGTAGATGATCTGCAGGCTGTGGAAGGTACTCCTCATCCTCTGTTGCTTTGACACAAACATTGTTTCACCGTCTAAACTTAAATCGCCCTTAACATACTGTATGTTGGCCTAAATCAAATCAAATCAGTTTTATTTGCATAGCCCAATATCACAAATAGACATTTGCCTCAGTGGTCTTTACATTCCATACAATATGATACAAGATTACCCATGACAAAAGCAAGTTCCTCGCAGCACCTTGGATTATTCTGTTCTACACTGTATTGTGGCAGGTTAGACTCATCTAGAGTGAATGTACCATTGAAGTTTTTTTATCCATGTTAAAAACATGTCATTTAATGGAATGATGGTACATATATTTCCAAGATATAGTTACGGAATCGAACAAGTTACCTATTTAAGTTAATGATACTGTCCATTTTACAGCAGAACTGTTAAGGTGGACTGTTTGTGGGGCCAAGTCCTGAAACTCCTAAGCAACTCTAATAATTAAGTTATTATTGATTATTAATTAATGTAGGTTATCTAGAGACAGAGTGTACTGCATTGTTTTCTACTTGTCTGAATATAAACATTGCTTACACTGTATTACCTTGTACAAACCCCTTGAGTTATCCTATCATAATTTACAGAAAATCAAAAACCACCAAAATGTTCTAAACATATTTGCATCTGATCATTTGTTTTATTAACTCGTACATCATAATTAAATCTCTTTTAATTTTCTTTCTGGATTAAATATTGTATTTTGTAAACTGTTACTGTTAATTATTTTAAATTATTCGTAATTGACCGTTTATTGCAAAGAGTCCCCTTAATTGTGGTAACCCCCCTTAATAACACCATATGTCCCTCCCCCTCCTTCTGCTGATCCAAGGTCAAATGGCAGGTGACCACACCCAGCTGGAGTTCCATAACATCGAGACGGGCATTGTGACGGAGAAACGCTTCTTGACTAATGTCCCTTCTAACTTCATTGGCCACCTCCAGAGCCTCTCCTTCAATGGCATGGCCTACATAGACCTCTGTAAAAACGGGGACATAGACTACTGTGAGCTCAACGCCATGATCGGCTTCAAGAACATCATCGCCGACCCCGTCACCTTCAAGTCGCGCGCCAGCTACGTGACCCTCCCCACTCTGCAGGCCTACTACTCCATGCACCTCTTCTTCCAGTTCAAAACCACCTCCTCCGACGGCCTCATCCTCTTTAACAGTGGTGATGGAAATGACTTCATTGTGGTGGAGCTGGTCAAAGGGTAGGTGGATAATTCCCGCCGTAAAAGTCTAATATGAGTGCTCAACTTACTGTTTTTTTTAAATATATTGACAGTAGATCTAACCACAATCACTCTATACCGCCAAATGTGTAAGATATATTCATATCCTTTTAATTAGATATGACTGCATTTTTTAGTGCTGTTGAGGTGCTGTCATCCCCTGAGATAACTTGTAAATCAACAATGTTGCCAGTACTATGATATGTTTTTAGGGGAATTTGTAGTTTAGTTTGGTGTGGGTGGCAATCAGCTGCTCATGCTGCAGTTACTACACATCTCTGCTCTGTACACAAACAATGTCTTTACCTATCTGCAATCAGGTTTATAGGAAGAGCTTTAAACTGAGTTGAATTAGTTTCATAATAGAGTAGTAAGATGTTTATTTATGTAAAAATATCAATATAAATGGATTACCTTTAAATAATGCAGCTTGTCATGCCATATGACACTTTCCAAATGGAATACAATTCCTGGCAGCTTTGTATGCCTTGCTGTGGGAATTCAAATTATTTTCTTATCACCTCTGTGCCAGAATATTTACTGAAATAGCTGTCAGCTATTACTGTTCTTTTTAATCTTCATGAAAGCACAAAAAATACCCAACATGAAAGGGAATCAACTACATAAGGCTGAATATTTTCATTGCTAAACCGAGATATATTATGACTTTTATTAAGGTAATGCCTGGGGTTAAGGTAGTATTCACTGTGCTAATCATTAAAGTCACACATTTTAATTAAAATGAGCGTGCACATCACAAATTGCCTGTTTACCAAATAACTTAGGACCAATTTGTTCAGCACAGCCCGTAACCTTTTTCTTAACTCTACAACCTGCCAATTATTTAGCTCCTCTTTCCGACAGCTGCACTTTCTGATACTCTCACATCTACACATGTGCTCACACATGCACTCTCTCGCTCCAGTTTACAGAGGTTTTTTGCACTTTTCTAATTGTGTTACTTCATTTTATTATTATTATTATTATTATTATTACTACAATATGTTATACAAACTGTGCTGCACCAAATACACTACTCTTTCATTTCGTTTTTTGGAAACACCTACAATGCTTTGTCCTATGTGTTTTTGATAATAATTTCATGTCCTTGCATTGCAGTCCATGGTTTTATCCACTCATGTTGTCAAATATTTGGTTCCAGCTACCTGCACTATGTGTCTGATATGGGAAATGGAGCCCACTTGATCAAAGGCAACTCCAACAAACCGCTGAACGACAACCACTGGCACAATGTCATAATCTCCCGGGACACCAACAACCTCCACACTGTCAAGATTGATACCAAGGTCACCACACAGACCACTTCAGGAGCCAAAAACCTAGACCTGAAGGGTACATATGCGTAGTGAATCTCTCTCTCTCTCTCTCTCTCTCTCTCTCTCTCTCTCTCTCTCTCTCTCTCTCTCTCTCTCTCTCTCTCTCTCTATACTGTATATATATTTATTTTTTCTTCTGTCATGTAATTGGGCAGCAGTGGCCCAGAGGTGAGAAAAGGGAATGGATTTGTGATTAAAAAGTTTTGCAGCAGGATAGAGCAATGCTTGACCCTCAGTCACTTTGGTGGCCTTAAGAAGGGAAATCAACCCCCTGTCTGTTTAGTAGCCACCAGGTATACATGTGGAGCAGTAGATTTTTTTTTTACTGGGCAGAAACACCTTGATAAATGCAAAAATGACAACAACAAAACGATTTATAGATGGAAGGATATTGATCTAATTGCTTTACCTTGAACAATTGTGTTGTTTTTTTGTTTGATTAAGTGGATGACCAATCTCTGATTTCTACAATAAATAAATAAACACTAGTGGGATAGAATGTGATTGACCCAGTTGGAAAAGTCAGTTTTTAGTCAGAAAAATGTAGTGCAAGCCCAATACAACCTGTTCTCACTAAATAATATATTTTATGATGAGCATGCTGCAGTACACTTGGTACCACATTTCATCTCCACTAGGGGTCAGTGTTGTCATATATAATTTATCAATTTCTGCACAGGTGACCTTTATATCGGTGGGGTGGCTAAAGAGATGTTCAAGGAGCTGCCCAAACTGGTGCATGCCAAGGAGGGCTTTCAAGGTTGTCTGGCATCAGTGGATCTGAACGGGCGGCTCCCGGACTTGATGTCAGACGCTCAGGCCTGTGTGGGACAGATAGAGAGAGGATGTGAAGGTGAGCAGCTTTCTCAACACACAACGGAAACTTTCAACTCTGTATGTTGCTGTCAAACCTCTGCTTATTCTCACACTTAACACACGCACTGTGAGGCACACCCACCGAGGCCCCCACCATGCCAACCTGTGGCACCTAATTTAACATCCGTAAAAGTCTTTTAGTATTCTGTTAGGATGCATCAAAGGCGCCGACACTCCTCCACAGGCAATCATTTCTCTTTTACTTAGCTCGTAATCTGATTACACTCTCTGCCATATTTACACTGCCTGTGTTGTTTTCCATTTTATTCCCGTTCGGTTTTTGCTCTACGCATGCTTGCTGCTGGATCTGAGAGTTTGCCAGAAGCGATCTTCTTGAATTATGCATGAAGCCTTTGTTGCATGCATGAATATCATTTGCCCAGTCTAATGTGTGCACCACTTCCAGAGACAATATTTGATTTATTTTTTTCCAACTCCACTTACTTAGCTTAATCTCACAATTCATCAGCTCTTTTTTTTTCCATCGAGTACGTAACTTCTGATCTTTTTCTGTTTCATCTTTACAAATGTAATGGAGTTCAGCAGCACCCTCTGCAGGTCCATCAAACTTGCTGTTCTTGTTTGGGGGCCGCACAGTATCAATTGTCTTTCTCAATGGAAAGTGGCTTCTGTGACGACACATTTATTAGATTGTGCTAAAAGTTCAAATGAGCTGCTGATAGTTTGACTACAGCAAAGGCCATTTCAGGCACTGCATGTGGAGAATATATTCAGTTTTATGTTACTCTCAATTGTACTGAACATAATGGATAAGACATATCCATTCCAAATAATAATGACTTAACAATTGCATGATTTTACCTCATATTGCTTACGCAATTTTGAGAGTAGTTTCTGTAACTGTTTCACTTAAACTGGCCAACATTATACCATTCAATTCCTTCCCCCTGGCTCTTTCTGAGCACAGGCATCCTGAACCCTAGCTCTGTCTGTCTCGCACTCTGTGTTTCTCTTACTCCATTTCTGAGGTCTTGGTGCTACTAACAGCTGGTATGCTTTGCCTTTTCCTTTCCTATTATTTTGCTGACAAAAGTTGCATTGATGAAAGCTGACTTACAAGGTAGATAGCTTTGTATGTTTGATACAGAGTCTGATATCCCTCCCCCCTTTGCATCCGCAATGCCCCCCCCTTACCCCCACTCCTTTCCACAGTATCTACCTCCACACTTTCCACATCTCCCTGAGCAAGATGACAAAGTTTAAATTCACCAACCTGCCTTATGAAATGGGATTCAGTCTCATAGGAATACAAGTATCATTATCATCTTGTATCAAAGCCTATGGGGCTCACCTTTTGGTTGCACTCACATAATGTATGTTGTTTTTATTGGACATAACCTTGTTTTTTTTGTGGTTTGATTGTTTTTCTTCCATTGTTTTGTTCCCATATGGGATACTATTGCATGTCTTACAATAGCCTTAGTGATAATGTTTTCTATTGCATGAAATTTCTATATAAAAAAATGAGGTTATGTGTTTCACATTAAACTAATTATTGTCATAATTAATCCAAACTTAACCAAAGCCGTATTAACTGTTTTAGTCTTCGACAATCTGTTACCACTTTTTAAGAAGGCACTTCATTGAGCGGTAAGCTTTAGCCTTTTTAGATTTGACAGTTATAAGTATGCTGCAAAACAAATAGCAACACAGGCCAGTCATTAAATCAGATACATTTGGATTAATACAAAGAATATACTTATCCTTAACACATTTGTAATTAAGATACATTTTAAACAAATTAATTAAATAAACCTCTACTTCATGACTTATGTTTAATACATTGTAAACATGGGTAAAATGTATGAATATGTCAAAGTTAAATTTATTATCTGTCTTAATCAACACGAGATATTTGTAAGCATGACATTACACATCTGTTATTTTGTTGTTTAATTGAGTCACAGGCCAAGTCAAGTCAAATTAGGCCCAATTACATGTGTGGCATAGTCTGTGTATTATATATATACTGAGAGGTTTTGTAGCAGTGGAATCATTAATGTATATTGTGGTCAGATTTACTATTATTTTTTTCTTTTGTCTTTTAGCAAAATATAAACTGTGTACAGCATTTCCCTTGTTGCATGTATCAGTCTTGAGTGGGCTATAAGCCCAAGCAGGAGCTTTAACTATTAAGCAGTTGCCATAGCTACTCTGAGTCTGAGCAGCCGCTCCTGTGGCTACACCTTATCCAGAAAAAAAGAGAATACCGAGTGATAAGAATGCAATCTGTCAATACAGTACAGCAGAATACAGACTTTGTCAGGGTTATGGTAGTGACAATGAGGAAATGTAAATGTGTTCCAAGTGGATAATCATGGCTGTAAAGGGTAGTGTTACATGAATGCATGTAGTAGGATGCATGTCATTATTATTGAGATTATACAGTATGATGTTCAGGTGCCCTATATGCAGTTAAACAATTCCAATGTCGATAATATTCAATAATAATTTACTAATACAAGTGGCCAGAATTCTACATTAAAAAATACCAAAACACCCAAAAACTCCCTGGTTAAAACATATCACAAACTTAGAAAATAAGTACAATAATACAATAATAACAACATATCTTAATCACTCCACCAACGTTTCCCGAACGACTGGCTGACGGACTGAATGACTGATCAATGCACAAGCTGTATATGCATTCGGAAGCACTATTACTTTGCAAATTAAAAGCATATGGAATATGGATAACTGACTAAGTACTACTCCTTGCAAAGTGAGTATTGTTGTGTTATGATGCCATCCACAGCTGGAAATAACATGCTTTTGATCAGATTGCCATCAGAAAGTACTTAAACCATCAAAAGCATCTCCACAGGTGGCCAGTGACATGTGACAGTTTGGAAAGAAGAAAAGGAACACTGGATGACTGTGTCAACACATTTACTCTGTGGTGTAACAACAATCAAGCTATATCACATCTAAACTCAGTAGAAATACATGCATATCTACTGTAAGAACCAGATGTAAATCGGGGCTCTAACCGAATGCACAACTTTCCATATAATATATTGTATTCTGCCATTCTCAAATATGACATAAAATCACTAACAGCAGTTTACCCCGAGTGTCAAAACGATATGACATACACTTAAAATACCTCAAATGTTTTTTTTTATTCTGCTTTTGTTCACGTGTGAGTTTTTTGTTGTGTGTATGTTACCAATCAAATTGCCATCTGGACATTTATAGCAGTGTTTGTTAGGGGTGGGAATCTCTTGGCACCTCACGATTCGATTCGATTCCGATTCAGAGGTCAACGATTCGATTCAAAATCGATTTTCAATGCAAAACATTTTTTATGTACATACCCATGTGTGAATTTCAAAAATATATTTATATGCACATCTGAGTTTGCTACTCGGAGTTTGCTGATCACTTCCTACTTTTGTGGTGATCATTAAAGACAATCAACAGATGAATTGCCTTCTCTAATATTGTATAAAGAGAAAAGCTTTTCTTGTCACAACTATGACTTTCTATGAACAGTGCAATAATCAATGCAGCTTGCATTTCAACACAATATGGAAGTATGTAAAAACTAAACCGATTCAGTTTTATTTTATTTCTAATCTCGTAAATCATGCTTCTATAGGATTTCTATTCTATTATCTATTATTTTCTATGTCATTTCAACACATTGTACAAAAAATATGGCATGGAATTCAGCTGTCATACAAAAACGTAAACAGAGATAAAGCCGGTGCAGGTCATAGGTTTGCTGCTCTCAGCCCTTTTGAAGCTACTTTGGAAACAACTCGTACATGTGTGGTGTGCATGCGCAATGGCGCAGGAAGTATTAGTATTAACAAACAAAAAAAATAAATAAATAAAAAAAAAATTATAAAAAAAAAAAAAATCGATTATTAACTTTTCTGAATCGATTCAGAATCGTCCGAGAGAGAATCGATATTAATCGGAAAATCGATTTTTTTTCCCACCCCTAGTGTTTGTGGAGAGAGAATATATAAAATACGAAACGTGCTGTGCTCTGTGTATGCTTCCATTTGCAGAAGCCACTGTTGTGTGTGTAACGTTTTATTTTCACACTGTGCTGCTGTGATTATGAAAGTTTGCTCACCATGTTTCTATTTATCTCCGTGCTCAGGGCCCAGCACCACGTGCCAGGAGGACTCGTGTGCCAACCAGGGTGTGTGTCTTCAGCAGTGGGAGGGCTTCAACTGTGACTGCAGCATGACCACATTTGGAGGACCGCTGTGTAACGACGGTAGGCTAACTGGTTTCTTAACTCCAAAGTCCGAATTGTCTTATTTTGTTTTTAAGTAAACAGTAATATATTGGTTGGTTATTTTGTGTGGCCTTCCCTTGATATTAGACCATGGGTCATTTTATTTCATTCAAGTTCTGACAAATCGCACAGATATGACATGCCTCATGTGCATCTCACAGCGATAGATGCATAAGTCATTACATCTGCTAAGCTGATAAAATGTATCCAGGAAATTCTTGGCATCAAATCTTTAGAGGTAGGTGTTGTTGCCATCAACCGCATGGTCATTTTTATCCCATGCTTTCACACATAATTCATGTTCCAGTTGTTTTTCCCCGTTCCTGGGTGCACTATTTGTGTCCTCACGAGGCACACCATTTACTACACTGTATAGTCTAACTGGTGACCGATAATGGTATAACTTGGTCAAGGGAATCTTGTTTTTGTATCCCTGCTTTGAATACACACTATATTGTCTCCACTGAAAGAGTTGAAGGCTGTTTTACAGTTTGAGAGATGCACCACTAGAGGGAGCAACAAGCACTGTGTTCTGCTCAATGTTCTGCTCAATAAAACATCAAGTCAATCAAGCAAAAAAATGGCATTAACCAGAAATGCACTTATTATGCATTACAATATTACCATAATACATGCTTTTGTGTTGGCCGATACCAATTGCCACTGAATACACACAAAACATATTCAAACTTACTTTGATCCACATGATGCGATTTAAAAAAAAGTTCTGTGATATTTATCTCTCTCAAAGGCATTTGGTTTAAAATGGCTGCGTGCTCATTAATGTTAAGCTTCGGAGAGAACTAAGGGAAACGTCTGCTCCACCTTTTTACAAAATACGCTACGCTACTTTCTTATGCAAAACACGCATGGGGGATTTTGTTTGGTCATTATCTTCTTCTTCTGCCACGGTTCACACAGTGAGGGGTGAATGGGCAATGTGCTGAACTGCATTAAGGAGCAGAAGAACATAGTGGGCACTTTGGAGATGACACATAAAGCAGACGAGAGAGAGAGAGGGCACGGTAAATGTTAATGCATTCCGTGTCACTTCTAGCAGCTTGATAAGACCCCCATCTCTTTTGTTATCAACAGAACGTGTTAATACATTCCCGTGCAGCCTCACACCCTGAACATACAGTATCTGCTGCCTATGATAACACTAAAAGGATTCTTCTGTCCATGAGATGTGGGCTTAAGTGTAGCCTGTGCTGATCCTCACCCTGCTCTCGTGGTTTTACTCTCCCTTTCATTCCTCTGACTGTGTTTGGATCACCAGAAGAGTATGGTCGTGCTGGAGGTGCTGAGGGAGATCTGATGATGAACTCCTTGTGAACCTTTTCCTTGTGCGTAAATGAAGAAGGAAATTTAGTAAGGAGCTCTGGGAGCATGGCGGCTCAGACAAACAACATGCATATATATATATATATATATATACTGTATACGTATACAGTATATGCATGCATACTGTATATATCTTATATGAGAGCGCCTGTGGCTAAGCAGCTATAGGTCGGTCCTCCACTGATTGCAGGGTTTGAGGTTCGATCCCCCGCCTCCTGCCACATGTGAAGTGTCTTGGGGCAAAACACAGCACCCCAAATTGATGGTTAGCTTGCACCCTGCTTGGTAACTGCCACGATTGTTCTATTAATATGTGTATGACTGGGTGAATGAGACAAAGCAATATTAAACGCTTTGAGTCTTAGAAAATAGGCGAAAAGCACTACATATGTATGTGGATGGTAGATGGTGGATTAACCATCTACCATCATATGAGGAAACGTGCTCTATCTGCTAAGTGTAGTCATGTGGGAGCTAGTTTCATAACTCCTGCTGACTTGATGAAACAATAGAACGGATCAATGTGCAGGCCGAAAGGGATGCAATATGTGACCACCAAAGCATACTTTCCACAAAATCTGTTTCACTATGCATGGACTGACCTTATATTAGTTCTCGGAGTATCGATCCAAGACAACCTCACTCTCCCAAGGAAAATCTGAGTTAGAAAAATTAAGCCGGAGATTCTTGGTTTTATCTGTGTTGAAAAAATCGTCAAGGGGATAGAGGAGTAGGAGGGGGGCCGGAAAATAAAGTCAAAAGCGTATCTTTGGAAAACATCGCTTTTTTAACCGGTATATTTTCAGCAATGGGTCTCCAGGAGCACTGCCTTCGTAGGGAGTTCACTGTGTTTCCATGTTTTTTTCTTCTAGTGTAAGTCTTGGCAGCCTGCCTTCTCACAACGAGAAAATTGTATAGTCCGTGGCCACATAACACTTAAAGCCAGGATCATAGATAGTATATAAAAGGATGTTTTGTTCAGCTTTTCACTCACAAACCAGAAGGGAGCTAATATCTGATACAGTATAATACCGGCTCATTGTTCCGTTCATGTACATTCAAAATGTCAATTAGAAGGTGAAAACTGTACATTGATACTCAAGCACATTTTCCTGTAAACTCCATGTTTTTCCACTGTTAATTATCGGTTTATTATCATGATCAATAAACTATTTGCTTTTAAAATGTAACCATTGAAAACAAAAACAGATAGAAGCTCTTAGGCCTCTCCTTGGAAAATACACAATATCTTGTATGAGTCTGAGATGAGGCAAATTTACACAAGTAATTTAACAGAAATTGAATAGGGTAAAAGCTGTGTATTTGTCCTGAGGGACGATTTCCAAAATGGTGATTTCTTATGCCTTAGTTGATAGTTTAGAATTTACTCAAATTACTTATTCCTTCCAAGCAAGCAACACACACTTATTCTTTTCCCGTTTAGGTTCGTAGCTGTACGGGAAAAAAAATTAGTAAAAAAAAAGTGTATCAATGATTTAAGCAAGTGAAGTAAAGTGAGTTGTTTGTGAAATTAAAAATAAAGTACCCCAGGAAATCCTTTTAAATTACCGCATTGCAAGTTATCGCCAAACAGCATAACACACAATACACAAGAGAGGGAGATATTAGTAAGATGACATGACAAATTAGGTTCCCATAACAGAAGAGAATATTTGGTTATTAATTGAGGATGACATTATGTATTTAGTTAACAATTTTTTCATAGCTCATATTCCTTGCAGCTTTCAGTGTGCACTATTGCTGTTTTCTCCTGGTATTTCAGAACAATCCATCATTCAATGACTGCAAAGTGAGAGTTTAATGATAAAAGTCTTTCAACTTTTCAGAAAAGCTTTCACTGCAAAATGATTGGCGGATGATGACACAGATTTATAAAAAAAAAAACGATCTTTAGATATTCTCTTCATCGTCTCTAGAACACTTCACACCAGTGACTTTTTTTCTTTGAATGGTCTATGCAAAGGGTGTCTTAGATCTGTATTTATAGAAGCATTTATCCTCACTGGATACCTTCAGTCAGTGAACGTGGCGGAGAGAAAAAAAACACTAGCCGTGCTGCCCGAGATGAATCAAATTTCTCTCAGATCACCATGCATGTGAAATGAATTGTGATGGTTGTGAGTAGTGTTAAGCATGCGTTTGGTCTCATCACCACAAGCTGTTTTTGTGATGCCAGTAGGAATAAGATGAATTTGCATTCAGTGAATCAGACAGCAGACACAGACTGAATGTATTAGGGGTGGGAATCTCTTGGCACCTCACGATTCGATTCGATTCCGATTCCGAGGCCAACGATTCGATTCAAAATCGATTCTCAATGCATCTCGATGCAATTTTTTTTACGTACATACCTATGTGTGATTTTCAAAAATATATTTATATACACATCTGAGTTTGCTACTCAGAGTTTGCTAACCACTTCCTACTTGTGATGATCATTAAATACAATCAACAGATGAATTACCTTCTCTAATATTGTATTAGAGCTTTTCTTGTCACAAATATGACTTTCTATGAACAGTGCAATAATCAATGCAGCTTTCAACACAATATGGAAGTATGTCAAAACTAAACCGATTCAGTTTAATTTTCTTTCTACTCTTGTGAATCGTGTTTCTATAGGATTTCTATTCTATTATTTTCTATGTCATTTCAACACATTGTATAAAAAGTATGGCTTGGAATTCAGCTCTCATACAAAAACGTAAACAGGCACAAAGCCAGTGCAGGTCATATGAGTTTGCTGCTCTCTGCCCTTTTGTCGCCACTTTTAACAACTCACACTTGTGTGGTGTGAATGCGCAGTGGCGCAGGAAATACTAATATTAAATACTAGTAAAAAAAAAATAAAAAAATCGATTATTAACTTTTATGAATCGATTCGGAATCGTTCGAGAGAGAATCGCGATTAATCGGAAAATCGATTATATTTCCCACCCCTAGAATGTATGTGGTAAGTTGTCTGTACTGTTCTGCGAGGGCAAACTGATGCACAATTAGCCAAAAGCAGAACTTTACCAGTGTCTGCTGCTTGTAAGCTTTGGGTTCTGAGTTGATATCGCCATATTGCATTTTGCCTAGCTTGTAATATCCATTGGGATTTTGAAAAGTCTTACGGTTTTGCATTCGGAAGCTGGCTTAGCGTGTGTGTTTATGGGATTTAACTTCAGCGTTGACCTCCTGAGGGAGTAGGCCTGCAGTGGTCAAGCATCTGAGGCTAATGTACAGAGACAAACATAATGGTCTTTGCTGTTGAGCTAAAGTGGGCCGTGGAGAGGCTACAGCACAAGGGTACGCCTGGCCTTAACGCAATTTTTGTCTCGCCTGGTTGCTCCTCTCGCTCAGTCTTATAGTCAAAGCTATTAGTGCCATGTCAATATTGTATCAACAATGGAGGCTGTATGTGGGTCTATAGTCTCCATTGTCTCTGCCTGAGGGGCAAAGAGCAGCCCCTCTCACTTGATTTCTAATGTGTCTGAGTTAATGCTCATTCCCGTGTCTTTGTACCTTGAAAATAGTCTGTCTGGGCCGCAGGCTTTCTATCTACAGTTTGATTTGCAGTAGACATGGGTCTGATTGTTCTTAAGCACATACACAGGAAAGCCAGAGGATGCTATTTCTATCTCGAACCTCCTCTTCATGAAGTCTAAACTCAGCCACTGTATAACATAGAGAAACCCACGCAGTGACACCTCTGTTGCATCAGCCAACAAAATGCAAGAGTTTGGCTAAATATTTTAAGAATAGAAGCTCAGAATCTAAAAATTCCAATAAAGGGGAGCGGCACATTTAACGTTACACGTACATCTTCAGGCAAGTTTCTAGACTTTTCTTTTCATGTAATATAGGGCACTTGTGTTTCAGAACGTGGCGGTCATCCAGATTTGACATGCAGACAAACACACTTAACACACACGCAAGTAGGCAGGAAGTACAGCTGACAGTTTTGTCCCATCCCCTCTGTGGTGACATGCAAGGATCAGACCACTTAGTTTGGTTTCAATCAATACAAAGGGACACCCAGTCCAGTGGTGAGGACAATGGGATATGAGGCACTGGAGTAAACAGCCTGCTGTCACATGGAAGTAATGTCCCCTTTGCCCTGGATGTGCCTCTCTCATAATGCAGATCAGCGAAACAAATCTATGGGTCTGGAAATATTTGAACTTCAGCGTGTATTGAAAGCTTGGCCTATATTTGAACCACCATTTATGCCCCAAGATATACAAGAAGCACTCTAAAGTGCTTCTGTGCATTCACTCCAGTAGCCATTCCCCCAAATGTGCACACAAGCTAACAAGAATTACAGCGCGTCCAATGTGAAGTTGAAATGATCAGTTTTATACAAGGCTTTTTAGATTTACAATACAATGTAATGATATCATAGGGTATTTCTTATCACCACATCTCCCTCAAAATAAAAATTTTATTTAATTAGACATTAAAAATGAATTTCTTACTTTATGCATACACATACCACATATAACTAATAAGATTTTGGATATAGAATCGTCCTGTTAATTAATGGTCTTAAAGGATTTGTCCGCTTATCTTCTGTATTTATCATGTTGTCAGCAAATCCAATCAAAAGACCAAGACCAACACAATATTGATCATGCTCCAACCATTGTCAGTGTAGCCAAAGCCTCATTCCTCTTAATCCACCGTTTCATCAAGGTTTTGTCGTTTGTCACAAAAATATTGAAAACCCATCAGTGAGCCACACTGGTGAACTGGGTGACGTGTTCCAACATTACAATGAGCATGATAACCTTAGAATATTTAAATCACGCAGACAGTACGCAATACTGGCTAGAGCTCAAAAAATAATCCCCCCAAAAATGCTTAATCTACTGTTTAAATTATTCTATTAACGTGCATGTTTCAACCTAGTATTCCTCACCAGCCAGTTTAAGCTTTTTTGCTATGTTCAGGTGCACTTCCATGCCTTTATTTTACAGTATGTGTCAGGGTGTGAAGCTGTGTAGTAGGATGTGGATCTGCACTGATTTTTACACATATTTCCTAGCTGCTGTTTTCTTTTTCAGACGGCTACCAACTTGGACTGTTCCTCAAGATTGCTATCATTCCCGAGCTATTGAAAAAAAGGCTTTATTGTATCGTCCTCATATTGAACCTCTTATTCATTTTGCTTTTTTTTTTTACTTTATCTGTTCATCCAACTCAGTATCAGTGGTCACTATCTGGCCATATTATTGGTGAAGTACCTCATACTGAATTAGTATCTTCATTCAGAAGGCTTTTTTTATGTTCCAGGAAGAGGTGGCCATATTTGAGTAAAGTCGGTTGGCATGGAAACCTGGTCTCCTTTGCTCTCACCGGGGATGCTGTAACATGTCTGTAACCTTGCCAAAGCAGATATCTCTGCAGGACATGGTGTAGAATAACTAACAACTTTCAGCTGGTATGATGGAATATTGAATTATTGTGATTTTTAACAAACAGACACACAGACACACACGCACACACACACACACACACACACACACACACACACACACACACACACTCTTAATAGTTCACATGACTGATGGTAAAACATAAAATACAGCAGTGAAGGTGCATGACACTTGCTTATTATGTGATGTAACCTCATGCTGGAACACTGGCATAGTATCGGGGAGCAGCAGTGCCTGACATGTCGGATTGCTTTATAAGACCACGCTGCTCTTCATATGGTGTGAGTCATGTGAGACAGAGCTCTGGCGCACCCACAACCATACAAACACAGTTGGGGGAGAGCTCGACTTATGCTTTTGTCAATTACATGAGTCTCTGAACATGTGTCTTGTGTCAGTGAACAGTATGTGGTCAGATCAGAGCACAAGCATCACACACTTGTACTAGTTTTTCTTGCAATCTCTGCTGTAATCATCTGATATAGAGCTCATTGCGGTGCAGTGGTGAGGACCTAATCTTTGATATGTTTTGTATTAATTGGCTATCTGAAGGGACATGTTGACAGCACATTAGAAACCAGTGTTTCTCCACAACACATTTCTAATTAAAGTGTTGACTATGGACGACAGGGCACTGTATCTGCTAAACTAGCGTGCTGGGTTATACATTGACATTGTGGATGCCCTCCTCTTTCGTGAAGTCAGACTATTGGACATGACACTAAGGATGACTGGCAAGAAACTAAAACATTCCCTCCCTAAAAAAATAAATAAAAATGTGCTCTTTTTGTGTAACTCGAGCAGTGGACTGTTCTGTATTTAGAAAAATGCATAGCTATTTATATGACTCATTGTATTTGTGAGTACATTACGATTCATTTATGTTAGCCTCTCTCTCCTCATCTTCTGCAGGACTGAATTGAAGGCTAGAGTCGACTATTTTCTTTATATTTATTTATTTTTGTCTCAAATGATATTGTTTATATCATTTCTATTTTTAATATTTTATTTTATATAGGGGAGAGTGGCCTAAGTTGTGCATTTGGGAAGTTGTGCCACCCCTTGTTTCTAGAAAACCGTGGAAGAAATTGGAAATGTGACCACATATTTAAGAAGAGCCATCCATTTGACTCATCCTGTAAAGAAGGGAGACACAAGGAATAAGATATAAGCACATTTAAGCTAAAAAAACTGTGTTTTGCCTTTCAAAGTAAAATTTCCATGATCAAGGTTTTTTGATTATTGTGTCTGAACAAGTATAGACAAGTTTGAAAACATTTGACACATGTTTTGGTGCTTTGGTATGCTACATTTTGAGTCTATACAGTTAGCACGATGTCAGCCCTAAATTGCTGCATCATGCTTGTTATCCAAATTTCTGGGATTGGGGTGATTTGTGCCAAAGGGCCTAGGTGAGTTATAAGTAAGTAAGTAAGTGAAATGTATTTATAAAAGCACATTTATGACAGTTTGCACTGTCCAAAGTGCTGTACATGGTGCATTCAGTAGGTAAACAATGAAGGTAAAATAACAAGAACCAAAATAAAAGACGTAAAGCCCATACATCCACATAAATACAGACAGTAGTGCAGAGGTAAGATAGTTAATGGGGAGGAAACACCAGGGTGTACATATGGGTTTTGAGCCTTGATTTAAAGGCAGAAATGTAGGGGAATCACATGTGTCAGGTGGCAGTTGGTTCCACAAGCACGGAGCAACAAGTGCAAAGTACATTTCTGAGAGTTGTGCCAGTGGCATGGCTGTATACGCTGGTCACCAAAAGAAAGTGATTGTCTACAGTAGCTCAGCAGAGAGTGACATCTCAATTCCACTTAACGACACCACTGATGAGAGTTCAGATGGCCAGAAAGATGATGATGGTGACTTTGTCATTGTGAGCTTTGCAGGTAAAACCATTAGATCTGCTAGGCCTTGTTTAAGAAAATTGTCCTTCAATCTTTGTCAACTATTTACTTTATTTACTTTAAATACACCTTAAATAAGTGATTGTCTAATGGATTTGTCTTGCATTACAGTTTATGAGATATATAGCAATGGCACAATTTACCCCATGGTATTCTCTCCAACTGTACAACTTACACCACACCGGGGGCAAGTTGTGCAACAAGACAACTTTTTTTCCGAAAGCTATGTTTCTTCAACAGTTTATTCCAAATCCAAAGTTTTTATTGCCAGGGATGCACAACACCCTGAAATATATGTACATATTTGAGTTGGAGACTTTACTGTCAAGGCCTTACTTTAAAGTCACTTTGAGTGAAAAGTTGCACGACTTAGGCCACTCTCCCCTAGGTATATATATAGGGGAGAACGGGGTAATCTGAGCCACTTTTTACATTTGCTCCCTTCTAAGCGAGCTAAAATGATTTATCACTCAAATTTGCACATTTCCCATTAATTCAGGATGTTTCCTAGAAATGGGCATTAGCAGAATTTTTTCAAGACAAAGGGGAGTGAAAATATGATTGTTTTAAAAAAAAGTTGTCATGTGGCTCACTTTACCCCAGCTGTGGGGTAAACTGAGAAAGACCAGAAAAATCAAGGGGGTAAAGTGAACCAGCTGGGGGTAAACTGATCCACTTACTTTTTCCACTCTGAAACTACCATAACAATACATATTGTAACAGTTAGAATCCTGAAAGCTAGCCACACATTCCAGAACTAATGTAGGACTAGTAAAATAATGATGGGGTTTGGTCAATTAAGCAAAGCAAATTTTCTAAACACTTGAAAGTAACTCTGAACAAAATCAAATACAAAATGTTATAATTCAAAAGGTTTTAATAAGATCCAAATGAAAGATAGAACAAGCTAGATTAGAACACAGTCTGGGGGTCAGAACACAGGACCGTTAGAGCCAGCTTGTGTCTGGGGGTCAAAGCATAGGAAAATCAGAACCAGCGAGAACAGCCTGGGACTCAGAACACAGGAGAAGACCCAACTGGATTATACCATCAGGCTGTCATACTCTACAACTAGGCCTACTCTACATTCCAGCCCTGAAGGTTACAGGGAAAGATGAGAAGGTGCTCTTTCCGTGTGGTTGCCCCAGGTCGTCGTCCTGGTGTATTTCCTTGGCATGATGGCTTTTCTACAATGTGTATGACATTAAAATAAAACATATGTTATGTAATATTACATTAAAATATGTTTAAGACTAAATTTAACTTGTGCCTCATGGTGGGGTAAAGTGAGACAGTGTCTCACTTTCCCCCACAGCATTTGGCTCACCTTCCCCCACCACCACAATTTGAGAAAAAACTACCTCTCTTAGAATTAAAGGCTAATCTTTAGCTAATATCATCACATGGTTTTTATATGTTGGTAGTTCATCAACACGTATGATAGAAGTTTTTCTACGTGAATACATTTGCTTTGGCACAACAGTTGATTAAGTTGACAGCAAGAACATTTACTTTTACATGCAAAATACCTATTTTGGTGAAAAAAACATGCTTACCACAGCACCATGAGGTTGTCTCTTTCAGGGCCATGGGGAAATGAGAGGGTCTTGAAAACATATATCTCACATGACCACAAATGTTTTCCGTTGCCTAGATACAGGGGGTGGCTCACATTACCCGATGCCTCAGATTCCCCCGTTCTCCCCTATATATAGCTATATGTTTAGATATTTTCTCTTCTATTTTTTTTTCTTTTTCACACACACACACACACACACACACACACACACACACACACACACACACACACACACACACAGACACACCGACATTACTAACAGGGGACTATCGCAGGTACCAGCCAAGTGTGGCAACCTATTTCTGGTCATTTAAAAAATAAAAAAACACAACAGAATATTTACTTTTAATGTCTTCTGTCATAATATTACTTTAAATGTGTTTTTTTAATTTTTTTGAAGAATTTGCTAACAGTGGACTTGAATCATTGGGTGACATCTAAGAGTGGACTCCATTCACTGCATCAATGGAGCTGTCTGTGCCTATTGTTTCACTCAATGAGTGTTTGCTTGCTGCAGTTACCTCCCTTTGTTTCTTTTTAAGATAGATTATATACCTTTAACTTTAACACTAACTAAACATATGATACAAATACTATGAATATAATCATGGCCACATGTTGCAAATAAATATCAAATAAGAAGTAACTTGTTGGATGCACTAATATCAGGGACATAGCAACAACATTTTCCTTATCCAAGCCTTATCGTTATTTAAAGGAATGTGTTCACAATGTTACATTCTAAAGATGTATTAAACCACTACAGTTTATTTTGCGGTTCTAATTAGAAAAAGGTCCTCTCTTCTACTGTTTCAAATGACATGAGTCCTCTTTTAGTTGGTACTAATTGACACAAGTTCCCTGTTGGTTAGGATGGAATGATATTCACACTCCATCATGTATGAAAAAGACCTAGCCAGATCAATAATGCCTATGAAAATAATCTGAACTGCATTTGAGAATAGTTATAACATAAAATATCATTTGAAAATGATTGTAGAGTTTAACAATGTTTTAATACATATATTTTTTAAAAGATTTTTTTACGATAGCTGAACGACAGTGGGCACAAGCGGAGCGACATGTGCAACACTCTAACTACAGTCTGCTTTACCAATAGTCACCTGAGCTGAACAGTTCACAACACCTGCAAAACCCATTCCAAGCAACACACTGTCACACAAATCTCAAAACACAAACACACACTGTCAATCAGAACACACAGAGTAAAAACACCAGCATCGAACACCAATAAACAAATTACAAACATTTACTCATTACAGTTTGAATAATGTGAGTGACTTGAATGAAAACCAACAGTTTGCTTCAGTAGATACACTGCCCGTCCAAAGAAAGTCATGGCCACTAGTTGCAAATAAATATCAAATAAGAAGTAACTTATTGGATGCACTAATATCAGTGACTTAGCAACACCATTTTCCTTATCCAAGCAAATGTGTTCTCAATGTTACATTTTAAAGATGTATTAAACCACAACAGTTTAATTTGCTGTTATAATTTTCTTCTTTCAGTTTTAACAGTACGAGAGGGGACTTTCTAGTGAAATCTTAATTGTCTATTTTAAAAAGTATTTAGCAGTGCTGACTAGATGAACAGAGGGCTGACACATGGATGACTGGTCTGCTGAGAGCAAGTATCTGTTGCTGTTTGCTGTGATTTTTAACAATATGTAATGCACATTATGGAATAAATCAAAGACTGCTATTACTTTTAAAATGGTAAAAATATGCATTTTAATTAGGCAAACTGAATCATTCTTAAGAGAAATAAAATATTATAAATGTAGTCTTAAATGTCTGTATGTTATACATATTGACTATACCTGCAGTCCTAAATTGTATGGAATGACAGGAGTCCCCGTTTAGTTGGCACTAATTGACACAAGTTCCCTGTTGGTTAGGATGGAATGATATTCACACTCCATCATGGATGTAAAAAACGTTGGCAGATCATTAATACTTATGAAAATAATCTCAACTGAATTTGAGAATAGTTACAACACAACATATAATTTGAACATGATTCGTAGAGATTAACATGTTATATTTAGTCTGCTGACAGCAAGTATGTGATTTTTAACAATATGTAATACACACTATGGAATACATTAGAGGTGTAGTCTAGTTTTGTGTAGTGGGTATACTGTGATGATTCCCACCTCGCCTCTTCCTGAATATGCAACATAGCATTTTGTATACATTTCTAAACATATGGCTTACACTGTGGTGGGTTTACAATGCTGGTGTTATTGCAGTTGGCGCAGCAAAGGTAAAACATTTTACACCCTACTAACATGGGTTTAGAAACATCAAAATTTAGGAAGAACTTCCATCACAAATTATTTGTGATGGAAGTTCTTTCAAGGTTGGAGGTCAACTCAGATGGAAGAAGATTTCAGGAGACTTGGATGAATTATGAAGCAATATTTATTACAGGCTTGGCCAAGGAGAACCGGACTGCAACTCTTGTGACTTGCACTTCAATTCTGACAGACACTTCCTGAGAGCTGTGTATTAACCTTGTGCTATCTCTAACACCTCCCCGGCTCGGGCACCAAGCGTACCACTGTTTTGGTTCAGAGCTGAACACGGTGAACCATAACATTCTGGAGTCTAAAGAGATGAGACTTTATCTATACAACTGACTTAAGTGTCTCCTAACAGTCTACCAGGCTGACCTAGTGTCTGAGATATAGACAAACACACAAGACTGGCATAAATTAACTATACATCTCTACCATAAATATTAACCATACTAAAGACTGAAAATTCCCTCCCAACATGTACTTTAAGTTCACTGTATGGAGGTAGTTTAGGGCAGAAAACCAGTCTGTGATTGTAGCAGCATGGTGCTATGTTATACATATTTACCCTACCTGCAGTCCTAAATTGTATGGAATGACAGGAGTCCCCATTTAGTTGGCACTAATTGACAGAAGTTCCCTGTTGGTTAGGATGGAATGATATTCACACTCCATCATGGATGATAAATACCTAGCTAGATCAATAATACCTATGAAAATAATATTAACTGCAGTTGAGAATAGTTATAACATAACATATAATTTGTAAATGATTTGTAGAGTTTAAAAATGTTTTAATACATATATTTTTTTAAATATTTTTTTACAATAGCTGAACGACAGTGGGCACAAGTAGAGCGACATGTGCAACACTGTCTGCTTTACCAATAGTCACCTGAGCTGAACAGTTCACAACACCTGCAAAACTAATTCCAAGCAACACACTGTCACACACATCTAAACAAACTTACACTGTCTATCAGAGCAAACAGAGTAAAAACACCAGCATCAAACACCAATAAACACATTACAAACTTTTACTCATTACAGTTTGAATAATGTGAGTGACTTGAATGAAAACCAACAGTTTGCTTCAATAGGATCACTGCCCGGCCTAATAAAAGTCACACACTCAAATATCTTGTTGCACCATCTTTAGCTTTGATTACAGCACATATTCGCTGTAACACATTTTGATACGCTTTATTTGGCACATAAAGTTGCTTAGAACCTAGGCCTGACCAACTGAAACAACCCCAGAGGGGTGTTTCAGGTAGCTGGTTTTACATACTTTGAGTTTAATCGAAAACCCAGAGTTGCTTATCAACCCTGGGTTTTCGGTTTCAGAACAGTGGATCAGCGTTGGGTTTATCAACTCCGAGTGTGTTCACTCTGGGTGGAACATGTGCGTAAAAGCCATCGTCAATGGATCGCTGATAACATGATTCACCATGGAAACAGAAGAAACAAATGATTGATCCTCCTCAGGGTAGGTCTAACCACCTATCCAGCAGGTTAGACCCACAGCGTATGTTTCAGCAGTAACTGACCCTCGGTTGCGCTGAAACTGACCCAGAGTTTCCACTAACTCAGAGCGAACAAACTCTGGGTTGCCTCAAAACCAGCTACCTGAAACACCCCTCTGATGATAGGCTCTCAAGTTCAATATTGAACATAGCCAAGAGTTCTATTGTTGATATTTAAAATGTTGATACAACCAAATAATTGTATTTATTTTAAGTGATCTCCCATCATGAACATTATTTTTTTTTTCCCGACCACATTTCTTCAAAGATGAAAGTTCACTACTATCTCTCCAGGCGTTTCATAATGCGTTGGACAGTTCTTAACAAGATTTTAGTAGTTTCATCTTTTCCTGAGTAGTTTTCTTTGTTTAATGCAGGCCAATAATTTCACTCCACTGAAACAAAGTTACATATTTTCCCAGACCACAGCATATGGCATCCTTATAGCAGATGACAAAATTACAGGAATTGATTTCTGTATTATAATTATAGAATATTTACACAAATAAATACTACAATAAAATCAAAATGTTACGTGTCAATAAAATAGAAAATAGAAAAATATGATAATTAATAAATAAAAATATTATCTATTAAGGCAAACTTCTGATTTAATTTAACGTACCTAATAAAACTGGTATGTTATAAAATAATTTCATGTGAAAGAATTGAAGTTCCCTCTAAAAAAATGTGCTGGTGTTTTGTTTCATTTTGGTAGTAGGAGGATTTCTTCCTTTTGAGCCACAGAGCCTGAGAGACAATAAAAAATATTTGTTTCCCTTTTCTCAGGCTAGGGTGAACAGATTTCTAAAATCTTTGCATATCTATACTACACTGTGTGCACAATTATTAGGCAAGTGAGTATTTTGGCCATATCATAATTTGTATGCATATTTTCCAACTTTAAGCTGTATACAATTGAGTGCTTATTCAATTTAAGCATACCAGGTGATGTGTATTTGCGTAATGAGTTAAGGTGTGGCCTAAGGAGTTCAACACTCTATATCAAGGTGTGCATAGTTATTAGGCAGTTTCTCTTTCTCAGGCAAAATGGGACAAAAAAGAGATTTAACAGACTCTGAAAAATCAAAAATTGCATAAAGTCTTTTAGAGGGATGGAACACTCTTGAAATTGCTAAGATATTGGGGCGTGACCACAGAACCATGAAACATTTTGTTGCAAATAGCCAACAGGGTCGCAAGAAACATATTGAGAAAAAAATACACAAATTAACTGCCAAAGATTTGGAGGCCCGTGGCTGGATCAGTAACGTACACAGAGCTCCACTTCGACTCAGACGGCAGCAAGGTTGAGGTGGGGTACTGGTATGGGCTGGTATTATTAAAGATGAGCTAGTTGGACCTTTTTGGGTCGATAATGGCATTAAAATCACCTCCCAAACCTACAGACAGTTTTTAGAAGACACTTTCTTCAAGCAGTGGTACAGGAAAAAGTCTGCATATTTCAAGAAGACCATGATTTGTATGCAGGACAATGCTCCATCGCATACATCGAAGTACTCAACTGCATGGCTAGCCCGTAAAGGCCTTAAGGATGAAAATTATGACATGGCCCCCTTCCTCACCTGACCTAAACCCTATTGAGAACCTGTGGGCCCTGCTTAAACAAGAGATTTACAGTGAAGGAAATCAGTACACCTCTCGGAACAGTGTCTGGGAGGCTGTGGTGGCTGCTGCACAAAAAGTTGATCGTCAACAGATCAAGAAACTGACAAACTCCATGAATGACAGTGTGACAGTTATCGAAAAGAAGGGTGGCTATATTGGTCACTGATTTTTTTTTACATGTCAGAAATGTTAATTTGTAAATGTTGAGTGGTTTTATCATTCTCACTTTAACAGATGCAAATAAATAAGTGAAATGGGAAAATGTTTATTTTTTAATTTAGTTGCATAATAATTCTGCACACTAATAGTTGCCTAATAATTCTGCAAATATATGTATTCACTTAAAAAAGACAAAACCTCACTTTTAATTTTTTAAACTTTCAGGTTTAGGTTAATTTACATTTTGGATTGACCGAGAACACTGTAGTTGTTCAATAATAAATACATCCTCAAAAATACAACTTGCCTAATAATTGTGCAGACAGTGTACATAGGTTCCCAGAGTTCACTGAAACTTAATGTTTCCTCCAGTGAAATAATTATTTAAATAATTTTCCATCTTTTGAGTCTTTGATTAATATTTTTCTGGATTTCTTTTATTGGGATCATTCATTTAATAAAGACATATTACTTATACAGACTAACTTTCCATTGATGTGAAAGGTCACTCTCTTGTCCCCCACATACATACCTGCCAAACCATGCCCTTGCTGGCAGCCCTTCAACCCCCACCCCTGGCCTGCATTGTCTCTATTCAAAGTAGGCACTTCACACATTTTCTACAGCAACACTGACAGTGAGTTGGACTTATGTTATAAGACTGTGATGCTGTGTCTCTCCCAGAGGCTGCATACATCTCCTTGCAAACATAAATATAGTGGATTTATTAAAAGAGGTATGGTAACAGTTGTATGCACCAACATTTTTAAGCTAAACTTAGTTGGATATCTGGTTCCTTTAGTAACTTTATTTTAAGCCTAGAGTAGCTCCCTAAAAATATCCAGCCATGTAGGAAATCATTTATTTACCAACATAATCAATTGATGGATCCTTACAAGAGAAACATGTACAAATATGGAATTTACCTTTCAAATTCACTTTGAAGCCCATTAACCCTTCTAGTTTCACAAGGAATCCTATTGTGCTATCCACTCTGAAGATTTGGTTCCAGTTTAGGCGCCATTTTATGTTTTCCTCTGCATCCACTCTGATGCCCATAGTGAACAATCATCTATTCCCCCCATCTGTTGGGAATATATCCTACATGTTATGGCAAAATAAGGGCATTTAGGTATTCAGACCTTCATAAGGATGGGCACTTTGCTACTTTTTCAGACTTCCCAAAAGGTTTTAATTTACCTACAACCCAGTTATTTATGTACGTTCAAATTAGACATTGTGCCTCTTCTCTTTTTTCGTGTTATCCTTCTCTCTCTATAAACCAACCATGGGAAGACCTTCTGACCTTTAAACCTCATCAGAAATTGCTAATTTCTAAGATGTATGACAAACTCATGGCTCTGGAAAACAATTTGGCTGTCGAAACTAAAAATGCTTGGGAGCGTGCGCCTGTGGTAAATTTGACAGATCAATAAGGTGGTACATAGTATAAGCTCATCTTCTCCTTGTGTCAGGCTGCATCTTATACAGTGTTAAAGTGTTACATAGAGTCCATTTCAGCAAATCTGAAATGTATCCAAATGGTGTGGACCAGTGTGACGGATGCCACACCTCCTCATGTAAATTTAGTCATAATTTCACTCCTCTGAAACAGAGTTACATCTTTTCACAAACCACAGCATATGTCTTCTGACGTGGTTGTTTAGGAAATAAGAAGCTATTCACTCCATTAGTGAGAGTTGCACTCTTACAGTAAATGCAAAATTGCAGGAATTGTTTTTGTATTACAATTATAGTATGTTTACAAAGATAAATACTACATTTGAAAATGTTACATATCAATAAAATATGAAATAAAATATAATAAAATGTTTGAATTATTGAGGCAAACTTCTGATTTAATTTATTTTTGTTTACCTAAAAAACTAACATGTTATAAAATAAACAATTTCATGTGAAATAATTTCACTCTCCTCAAAGGAAATAGTAAGATTTTTGTTGTTCAAACTGTATAAAATCTAAAAAAAAAAAATAGTTTGCTGATTTTCCATCTTTTGAGTCTGTGATTAATATTGTTCTGGATTTGTTTTATTGGGATCATTCATTTAATAAAGACATATTACTAATTTTCCATTGATGTTAAAGGTCACCCTTGTCCTCAACATGCATACCTGCCAAACCATGCTCTTGCTGACTGCCCCTCTACCCAACCCCCGGCCTGCATTGTCTCTATTCAAAGTAGACACTTCACACCTTTTTTACAGCAACACCTATAAACCTCACCAGAAATTGCTCATTTCTAAGATTTGGCTCTGGAAAACAATTTGGCTGTCAAAACTAAAAATGCTTGGTAGCGTGAGCCTGGGGTAAATTTGACAGATCAATGATGGGATAAGGTGGTACATAGTATGCGCTCATCTTCTCCTTGTGCCAGGCTGCAGCTTATATAGTTAAAGTGTTACATAGAGTCCATTTCAGCAAATCTAAAATCTATCCAAATGTTGTGGACCAGTGTGACAGATGCCACGCCTCCTCATGTACATTTAGTCATACGTTTTTTTATTGTCTCAGACTACATAAATTCTGGACTGCCTTTTTATGATTTTGGCGGGCAACAACTCCACATTTACTAGTTGCAATCAGAAATACTAGCCTTCACTTCCCTTCTGGCAAGACGTCATAGTTTACTTATGTGAAAATCTCCTTAACCCCCATTTACTTCTATCAGGCTTAAGGACGATATGTTTTTCCTTAAATTAGAAAAAAAATAAACAACAGTGAAAGGCTCTTCTAAAAAAGTCTCACAAAAATGGGAATAGATCTTTAAATTCTGTCTGTGGTCAGAAATAAGCTGCAGTGTATACATGTGTGTGTGTCAGAGAAGTGAACATTTTCTAAGGTATATTCTCCTAACTGAATAAACAAACTTTCCTCACAGGAAAATGTGATCCCTGGAACACTGTTTGAAGTTAGAAAGCTTCCTGAAAAGTTACTGTTTCACTGTTGTTTACAGCAGCAGGGCCCACAGTTTGGTTTACAAACATATTCTAGTTGGTTCCAGGTACTTCAAAATAATATTGTTTTGATATGTGATGATAGAATTGAATACCATTTTATTATAAGCATTGAACTTCACAAACATGTTTTAACTTCACCTAACAATATAAGATATAGCTTGCCTTGTAACCTATAGAACATAACGTTGATTACAAAAAAAGCTTTGACTTCTAAACTTAAAGATGTAAAATACAAATTACTGGTTTTACTAGAAATTTCTCGCTAGACTCTCTTCACTCTTGCCGAGGTGACTACACATGGCTCTCCTCTTTCCTTGCCGCTGGAAGCTCAAACATGCACGTCACACCAGGAAATGGGCGTGTACTTAGACAGGAACAGCAAAAAGTGCAATCTGACTGGCTGTTGAGTTTATTTCTGCTTTGGCTGTTTGGTAAATCCATATCAGGACTGTTTTTTTGTTTTGTTTTTCATATCAAGCATTTATGTCAAAAGCTTATCGTCATAATCAACGCAAGTTTTATGGCAATTAATAATTGTAATCAAATGATTACACAGATCTTAAAAGGAATCAAGATGTGGTCTTGCAAATATGAGATCTCCTGTCTCTGTAAAAACTTCTAGTCTGAGAGTAAAATATAAGAGACTTGTGACAGGTTGTCTTGAGATATGAGACGTGTCAGACTTTTGCTTTGTGATGCAGTTTTGAAAATAAATAAATGTATTTCTTGATATTTACCTGCCCTCCACTCACTAAGGCAAGAGCCTGCAACAAGTTCACATCAGGCAGTCAATCTCTAAAGAGCCTCGGTAGGGAAGAATAGCCTACAGTTAATGTAAAAAATAAAGTCACAAGCCAACTATAACGTTTGTGCATATTTTTTAATATATTCTCTGGTAAGTAATTTAATTTATTCATTTGTTAACTAGAATTCATTTAGGCTTTTTATCTTATTTCCTTACTATTGCTTTGGTAAAGTTAACACTTATTTTCCATGCCAAACAAGCCCCTTTAAATGTAATAGAAATTGCATTGCAAAGGTAAAGAAAAAAGTGCCATTTTAACATTTGGGGCTTGAGGCTTTAGGGATTGTGCCTCAGTGACTCAGAGCAGGCGAGTGCTGTTTCTATCTGTGACAGCCTGTGTCACTCTCTGATCGTATGCAGTGTGGGGGATGGGTACCTGTGTCTGACGACGGTCGTTAGGCCTTCAACAACAACAGCTAACTTCAATAGCCAAGATGTTATGTTGAATTCAGAGTGACTGTGACATGGGTCATTCTCCTTCCGCTGTATTGGAGAAGATACTTTGATACAAATTACATTTAAAATAGGTTGAGTACAATCAACATTTAACTTTTGTTGGAAATCAAATCCTTTAATACAATATACTCAAAAAAGGATCTTAAAGGTGCAGTGTGTAATATGACATCATCAAGAAAGTTCTACAAAGTTCTAGAATGCAACGCTCCCTGGGTAACCTCACCCCTTTAGAATAATAACATAAGCTACAGTGGCCTTCAAGGACAAGAACAATTCTACATTTTAAACAATGCACCTGATGACATTCCAACTATGACACTTTCAAGATGGCGGCACAAGGCCTTGGTCCAAAATATGCAGAAATATGGAGATATATGAGACCCTTTCTAAGGGAAAAATAATTATTCCCAAAAATGTTTTCAGCTATTATGCACTAAATTAAATGTACTTATGGATATTATAATTACTTTCTACAAAATCTGCTAGGAAATAAAAGCCAAAATTCTACACACTGCAGGTTTAACAAGGTAGTAAACTTGAAAAATTTAGAATATGCGACTCTTCCTTGAAAGCTCTTTTAAGCAATAAAAGTCCACTGAAAAAGTTTAACTTTCATATATTCTAGATTCATGACACAAAGTAAAAAATGTGAGGCATTTCTTTTGTTTTAATTTGGATGGAACAAACATGGATTAAAAAAATCCAGTATCTCGACACAAATCAAATACAATGCGCTGTAATGTAGGGATCTCAATGTGATCTGCACAAAACAATTTTGTTTTTCGGTAAATCTTTTAGTGCCAATGCTTACAGATCAGTCATTTAGAGAAGGCTACATAATACAAATGTAGCCTACTGAAATGCAACATGATTGGACTGTTGGAAATAAACAAATAGGTCTTCAGCTGGAAAAGTACAGGTTCTAAGCACCAGTTCTAAGCACCAGTTTGATGGAAATGTTGTGATGTTTGAAAGAGTTTTTGCGGAATAGTGAATGTAAATACATCAGGGAAGGGCTGACAGTGAATCGTGGGGGCAGCATATTCCATCGGTTCGTCTCTTCTCCACCATAAAAATATAATGTATTTAATTTAATTAGAAATGGTTCAGGTTAAATAAAGATAATACAAGCAGGAATATTTAACTGAATGAAATTGTAGTCCTTGATGTGGTACACGATCATAGAATAACTGTTGAAACAGCATGAATTCAGAGTGACAGCTGACTGAACCAAGGATGCAACTGAATAAGATAAACTTTTGTGCAACTGAATCATGGCTTAAGCAAGCCAGGATAACAGAAATATCCTAGGTAAATCTTATCTTGGTTTTGTGCAATAGGCCGCAGGAAGCACACAGTGAACTGCCAAACTGTAAACAATCATGGAAATATTCCATACTGCGATCTGTTTAGTGATTTGGTGCCATCAACAAAAAACTGTGTGTCATTTACATCTTTAGGCTATAAACTGTGAGTCATTTAAATTTTTGAGAGAGAGAGAGAGAGAGAGAGAGAGAGGGAGAGAGAGAGACACAGAGAGAGAGAGAGATAGCAAGAGAGAGAGTAAAACTACTGCCTGATTATATAGGGTTCAAAATAATAAATAAATGCATCTAGACCTATACATTAAAAAGAAAAACATCACATTATTGTTGTTTTATATTGTCTAAATATGTATGTCAATGTCACGTTTTGTGGCTTGTAGCCTACAATGTGAAACATTATTTTCACTGTATTTTTGCTGCTAGACGCACAGCTCACGAGAAGAATAGGCTGGAGCTGACACACTGTCAGATGTGTGTCGCGCCAAACCGACAAGGGACAGTTGGCCCATTATCGGTCGAACCTGTTACCATCAGAAGCAAAACCCTCCGTTTAGACACTCCCCTCTCTTTCATCTGATCATTGAACACAGCGTTTTTACTCATCCTCACTATCAAATGTAATAGGCCTGAAGCCTATTGGCTCAGGGCTCCCGGTCAAACCAAAACTAATTTTCTTAATGATGGCAACAACAACACTTTCCCGTGATGTTAAGCTGATGGCGATTTATTAAAAAAGAAAAGAAGGAAAATGCACAGTGCTTCCTGCATTAGGGTCGGGTCCAGTGGCAGAGCAAGGACATTTTCATTGGGGTGGCCAGGATGGGGCCAGTGATAATTTTTGGGTGGCAAGCACAAGGGCTTCGGTTTCACTTCAACATAAGTGGGGGTCTGGGGGTAGTCCCCCATAAAAAAATGTGCTTCAAACATACCATTTTGTGCATTCTGGTGAATTTGGCCGGACCCAACTCGGTTCCGGCCAAATTCACACCACAAACAAACTGCAGCAGCCTGAGAGATGCACACTGAGTTTGTTCAGGTGTACTAACACGGCAGGTGTGAATACGCCCTAGCATCTCTGCCCCATTTCAACTATGTCTCTACACTATCAGCATAACAATGCCAAAAAAATATCTTAAAAAAAATAAATAATCCAGTTTGGTTTATTCCTCTTAAATTCATCCACGATGGAGTGTGAAAGTCGCACTATCCCAACCAACAGTGGACTTCAGTCATTAGATACAGTGGAAGTGTGGACCTTTCTCTGTGATTGTAAAATAAACAAAATAAATATAGATTGAAGACACAAGAACACTGTCAAATTGATTGAAAACCTCTTCTTATAAAGATTATTAAAGGGAATGTTGAGGGACAAAATTACTCTAAAGGTATAGGCCTCTAAAATGTTCTGATTGTAAAATTATAGTCTGATGATCAATCTGTTTTTGCAATTAATTAAAATACAAATAACGTATCTTTCTCTTTTAACTTGTCACACATAGTCTGACAGGAGAGAGTAGACAGAGAACCAAATTGGCAGCTGAACTGTCTTCACATACTGCAGGCTTTGTGTAGCTAGTGAGCCAGGTCTGAGATGGTCCAGAGACAATCTCCTTAACTCTCCGTTACATTTGGAGAATGTAGTACTGCAGGTAGGGTCAATTAGTATGACACCCATAAGACATTTTAGACCACATTGATATTATTATTTTCCCCTTAAGAATGATCCAGTTTGGCTTATTCCTTTTAAATTCATCCATAATGGAGTGTGAAAGTCATACCATCCCAACCAAGAGTGGACTCCAGTCATTAGATACAGTGGAAGTGTGGACCTTTCTATGTGATTGTGAAATAAACAAAATAAATATAGATTGAAGACACAAGTACACTGTCAAATTGATTGAAAACCTCTTCTTATAAAGATTAATAAAGAGAATTTTGAAAATAAAGAAATAATCCAGTTTGGTTTATTCCTTTTAAATTTATCCACGATGGAGTGTGAAAGTCGCACCATCCCAACCAAGAGTGGACTCCAGTCATTAGATACAGTGGAAGTGTGGACCTTTCTCTGTGATTGTGAAATAAACAAAATAAATGTAGATTGAAGACACAAGAACACTGTCAAATTGATTGAAAACCTCTTCTTATAAAGATTAGTAGTAAAGGGAATTTTGAGGGACTGGACTATTCTAAAGGTCTTGACCTATACAATGTTCTGATAATAAATAATAGTCTGATGATTAATTTTTGTTTTGCAATGAATTCAAATACAAAGAACATACCTTTCTCTTTTAATCTGCCACACATGAGTAGTCTGACAGTGGAGAGTAGACAGAGAATCACATTGGCAAGAAAATAAAGGATCTTACTGCTGATCTTTTTTCCCATGTTTGTTTATATCTATCTTTCGTCCTTTTTAAAACTTTTATTAACACTTCAACTCAACATATATATTTAGTTTCAAAAACAAAATACAAATCTATTTTCAAGAGACTGGTGTCTTCAGTAAGCCTGTCAACAGCTCTTCACAGCCTGAAAGACTCCCTGGGGCTGAGACCATTCAGACAATAGAGGAGTGTTTAAACGACGTGTGTGAATGGGCCAGGCCAGGGCAGGCAGAGACTGTCCCAGATATGAAATTAACACTCACACACTTCCAAGTCCACTGTTGGCAAAAGTTATGAAAATTTACCAGAAGGTATTATACATGTTTTTAAGATGATTTAAAGCATGTCCAAGAGGGGACTTGAAAAATGTCCCCTGTTAGTTTTGGAGTCCACTGTTAGTGGATGTGTTACGATCTCAGGTTCCCTGTTGGATAGGTCGGCTCACTCACACACACACACACACACACACACACACACACACATACTGCCTATCAACAACAATGTGAAAATATGCAATGATTTCCTGCTTGTTTGTCTTGTCCGTGCTGTCTTAAATGTGTACACTTAAATTGTCATCTCCCTCACCTAATGTCATGTCTTTCACCTGTCTTGTTTTGCATTGCATCACGTAAATAAAAAAAGGGTCAGCCTCATTTAAAAGATGGAAGGTCAGAGTGAAATTACAGGAACAGCATGTCCAGAGGCAGACAAAGAGAACCAACCACTGATGCAGTATGTCTCAAGAATGAAGCGTTTATCAAATAATAATTTCCAGTGTACATGCTCATAGAGTCTTGTCTAATTTTAGGTGGCCAAGTTTTCCTTTTAATAAATTACACCTCTTACCTGCCGAGCATATGAAGTGTATCAGGCAGACACATTTTGTCCAGGGTTAACATAGTTTACAATAATAGGTTGGTGTTTTTTTTCAGAAATTAAGCAATAGTATCCTTTCAGAGAAACCTACAATTTTGAGACCTATGTAAACAAATAAAATAAAATAGACAAATATTTATGAACGTAAACTTTCATTTTAGGATGAGTCAATGTTTTTTGGCAGGCTCTCTCTATCATTATTGGCTTAACGACAAATCTGTAATGTCCTCAGCGACCCGCCGAGCGAGAGGTTAGTCTATTAGAGCGCTCCAGCTGTGAGCGCAGGTCTCCGTTAGTCAAAGTGGGTTCTGCTGCACTAACTCCTGCTGTGGCATTGACATGTTGACAACACGACTCATGATGGGTCTGATTTGAATGTAATTACATTCGCAATCAAAGTTAGCTAAATCTGCTCTACTGCTCATTTGACTGCTAAACAGCGGGGGGAAAGAAAAACAAAACAGGTAAGATGTGACCCGCCAGCTGACAGAGTCGGACATGCTTCAGTGCTGCTGTTAGGCCTGATTAACATTATCAACAATAGCACAGCAGCAGGTATATTTTCCATTTCAGTGAGACAACTGTGCTGGCTCCACACGGGATCATATTGCGAAAAAAACAGATCATTTTGTGCCGCACTATTGTGAGGAAAACAATGATCCGTCTGAAACAGGAGTTGTGGCTCTTTTTGCAGTGTCACATTGAGACATTTGATGCTTCTTCCAGCAGGGCAAATTTTTGTTTTGTTTTGCCTAGTTACCTTGTTAAGGTTTGTTTAGACCTATCGACTTCATTGGTATTTTGTACACATACTTTACAAGTGATTTGACAGACTCAAGGACAAGGAAAAAGGGAAGATGGAAATGGACTTGGAAAACAAATCTCAATAAAGGCAGATTTGTATAAAAATAGAAAAAAGTATAAACATGCAAGTAGTTGAAATATTTAACTTTCGGCTTTAATTACAGTAATAATTATGGTTTAAAAACAACTGCTGGCGGTAAGTAGCAGAGGTGGAAAGAGTATAAAAATATTCTACTCAAGTAAAAGTATGATTACTTGGATGAAATTTTACTTAAGTAAAAGTAAAAGTACTGGTCTAAAAATCTACTGAAGTAAAAGTGAAAAAGTAGATGATTTAAAATGTACTTAAAGTACAAGTTACTAGTTACTTTTTAACAGCGGGAGGGGGCAGGGGTCTCTTTTGTGTAGGGCATTCTGTAGGCTATACAAGGGGATATAAATCTCAAACTAGTTTTGTTTAATTAATGCAACACTTTTACAAATTAAAGTGCACAAATTAAATAAATCACGTCACCACACATGTATGGATGTATACTGTGTCATTATACTTTAGATATGGAGCAAATTGTCTGTTAATGGGGGAATGGGAATGTAACCGGTCTACAGACCTAAACAGACTGCAGCTGCAGTTCTAATAATGTAATTGTGTACAATTGATCTAAACCATGGAAATTGCAAGGTTAGGCTGCTCGATTTTGACAAAAATCATAATCATGATTATTTTGATTGACATTGTGTAATCACAATTATTAGACAATTATTCATTGATTTAAGAACTGCAACATGCACTTATTTAACATTTGAAACCATGACTTTTGACTTTAAACATATCCTAATTGAACTGAAAACAAGGAAAATGCAAATAGGTGATAATATAATAAGTAAAACATATTTTTTATAATTAAATAAAATAAGTGTAAAAATCTAAATAAACCGTTGCAAATGTTGTTGATAGGGCACTTCTTTTGCTAGCAAGAATGTGAGGGCATATTTTAATGTATATCTCATGGAGCTGGCTGGATAAGCAAGTTGCATTGTGTAGGCTACAGTGTTCTTAATTGATGGCAAGAGTCAAGGAGCTTTAAACTTCCTGTGTTTTTTATTCCATTATTGCTTGGTCATAGACCACTTTGATTTGACTTAAAGTGAGTAAACTAATTGGTTGTGATGTTTTGAGGTGCGGCTGGGTCGCATATGACTTTTTTTCTCTCTCTCTCACGGTCGCGCATGTCATCTGACTCGCGTGTCCGCGCATAACATATCTTGCACATTGTTTTAGTCTATTACTTTTACCGTTCTTCTCGAGCAAAGGCTGACTTTCTGCCGTCTTCTGGAAGTTTTTCAAAGCTCCCGGCAACACGCACCGTCTCCATCCTACTCTGCACTGTTACTGAAAGCTAGGTGAGGGAGGGGCCGATCGCACGGCTGGATGAAAGGTTTGCTGAATTTAAAAGCCTTCACGTCTTCACGTGCGGTACAATGACAGTTTAACTAGGATTGTTTTGTTTTAATGATAGAGGGAAGCAATGTTTGTGTTGTGATCATTTAGTCGCAATGATCCTGTCGATCATTCTCTGTGTTAGTTTCCGGTATTGTGCCGTAAAAATAAAAGCCCCCCACGATATTTCTTTTCTTTTCTCTCCTTTCCCTATCTATTTTTTTACTCAGTAACGCAGGTGATATAAAATGTTGCGAAGTACAATACTTCTAAATAAACATACTCAAAGTAAAAGCATAGGTTTTAAAAATCACTTAAAAAATTACAAGTACACGAAAAAACTACTCAATTACAGGAACGCGAGTAAATGTAATTCGCTACTTTACACCTCTGGTAAGTAGGTAAGGGCAAACACAAAGAGCCATTATCATGCTGTTATAATTCCCTACATTGACTTTAACTTTATTATACCCTCCTCTTGCTGAACAAGACCAACGCTGCTACTGTCTATGCAGGACAGTCTTACCATTGTGCAAATGTGCTAAGTACCTTGCCAGCATTGATATGAAGAGAAAGCTATTTCCCTCCCAGTAGTGCTACCGTTGGTGTGAAAAACCCAAATAAGGTATAGACCTGGAAAAATAAACACAAATGCTTGATGTATACTTAATTACTTATTCAATATGTAATACACTACAGGTTATGTGATATACCTGCAAAAAGGACATACACATTTACATCAACTTGTAAAGAGGTGTCACAAAACTAATGAAAGAGCCTCTGTTTCAAGAGGAGCTTGCTGGCCATGTCTCTATAGCAAACAAACAACTGTTTAGTATGACTGAGCATATCCGCGTGCTTCAAGTAGCATTCACAATATGCACAAAGGGCTTAGACATAGAAACTCTTCTCTGGGAAGGTCAACTGAACTTATCTGGATGAATTGTCCTTGAACGCAACTTACTGCCAAAGCTTTTGTTTAAAAAAAACTAATGGGTGAAACTATGCAGATCCTCTCTTATCTGTAGAAGGCTAGGGAGGAGAGCGCAAACAGATCATTCACTATTCACAGTCCGTCCCAACATTAGAGCTGTCCTGACGGGAGCATGTCTATGTTCCCAAAGCTGTATGTCCCCAGAGATATATATTCCCGCATGTCTAGGTAATCTTATATGTGTGTGTGTGTGTGTGTGTGTGTGTGTGTATGTGTGTGTGTGTGTTGGCCTCACACTCCTATTCTAACTTCTCCCTGTCCCCTTACTTTGAGATTTGAGGTCTAGTGTGTGGAAGGCACCTCTCTATATTTAGTAGACATACCAGAAAAGTTATAAAATAACAAAATGTGGTGAATCCTGCAATGAGGACATCGCGTGCAGGGTTTTAGACAATTGGCCATTCATATACCAAGCCTTGACTTAGACATGTAGGCTCTGCATACCCTGTCTGTTCAGCTCTGATGGGTAAATGTGTCACCACTAGTGTCTATTGACCCCTCTGGCTGTCTGTGTGGACTGCACCATGGTCCGGTTAAACCATCTCTAAGTTGTTGATGTCTTGGTAGACAGTGGTGACACATCAGGCAACCTTTGCCCATGGCGCCTCCTCCTCTGAAAGACCTTTTAAACCATACTCAAAAGGCACTGAGAAAGCACTACTACAAAAGGTGTTCCATCTTGCCCTTGCTTGATACGACCAGCCAGCTCAGAAGAAAACCCAGCTGGATGTGTGTGAGACTGAGACTGATGCGTTGCTCTTCCCAGCTCCTAGATTGGTTTTGGCAGCATAGTTCTCCACTACCGTCAGCAGTTCCATGTAGGTAGCCTGCTGTTCAAAAACAATATTTCGACATCAAAATGACTTTTTCCTCCTTGCTTTCTTTCCTTCCTACCAACCAAGAAGCTGGCATTGTTCAGCTGCTCCACTTGACCCTGCTCCACTCTCTCACATGTGGTCAGAAGTATACGCCACCTCAGCTATTTCTTTCAATGGGGGCAGAGCAGTTTGTCAAAATGGATTTCCCTTCCATACCGCCTTGTCAATCTTCTGCAGCAAGCAATTCTAACAGAAGTGCTTTGAGTGCACAGCTTGTGTGAAGTAACACTTCCTGCATTGTTTGCCATAATGAAGAGAACCACAAGAGACCACACAACCCCCTTGTTTGTCATGTGAAATTTCAACTCATTCATGTTCCTTCAACGATTCCATGTCAGTTGGTTGATTCAGAACAGAGATAGGAATGCAGTATTACACAGTGGTAGATACTTGAAATGTCTGACATCACACATCATAACGTTGAGGTGCACTTTGAATGAAGGACACTGGAAGAGAAGAGCAGTTGTAGTAGTGCTCATTGATTAAACATTGTGTTTGAAGGAGATTCTTTCGTTGAACAACTGCATATACATGGATCTATTGGCCATGGCTGCAGAATACCTTTTGCATTAAGAGAACAATATTGCTGAGGCTTTCGGGATGAGTAGAGGCAGTTTGTTTATAAGGACATTCATACTCAGAAAAAGATTATTTCTTTACACTGAACCTCTTTCATTGTCCTTGTTAGCTGTAGTGCGGCACAGTGGTTTGTTAAGAAAGAAGCTGTGGTCCACTTGAAGGGAGACATGCCGTCCTTGACCTGTTAAAGGACGAAGCACTCACAGAATGGAACTGATCTACTGCCGACAGATTTCAGGAGCGACAGAAAGACAGGGACGGACACAGTGCCCTGGTAGCCCACTGCATCTTGGGAACTGTCAGAAGAGATAGAGAGAAAGCCTCCGAAAAAGTTTCCGACCTCTGACCCCTATCCCTCTTACTGACAGTTAGGATTTGGTTTATGCATTTGCAGACCCATCATCATCACACATACACACACACACCGACTAACTGACACATGCATAAGTACGTACTGTATGTATGCCTTCACTCAGACAAAGACACACACACACACACACACACACACACACACACAACCTCTATTTGCACTAAGGTACAAGCATTTTTGAATGTTATTTCCTCTGCGCTTGATCTTAATGTGTATTTAAATGGATTTATGGAAATGAATAACGCTGTTGTGGCATCGTTTATGCATTATTAGGGAAAAAAAGTGCCTTGCATCGGTCTAATTCAAAAGCATCCCTCGCTAGCAGAGCCCGATGAGTGAAAGGAGCAAATGGAGCCTATTGGCTATACAAACAGCTCAGTGTGCAATGAAAAAAGAAATCCATCTGTTTATCTTGTATAGATGTAGCTTGGGCCTACTCCAGCCCTGGGTAATGGAAAATATGCTGTGTGCAGTGTGTGCATGTGTGAGCATGTGTCTAAATGTGTGATTACGCTAAATAAGAGAGGAGAAAACCGTAGCATTATTTGACCATAACGCTGTCACTGGTCTTTTATGATGATTCATAGTTGTGCAGAGCAAATTCTACATAATGTTGCATGGTTTGCAGCTTCCATATTTACAGAAAAACAGCATTTCTGTCAAATACAAGAAAGTGCCACAACACCCCCTGAAACCAACACACCAAATGAAAAATGCTGCTGCATGTTTATACAAAAATCAGACCAAATGACTTTCAATTATAACGGTATCAAAATAATGTCTTTAAATGAGCCCTTTTGTTTTAACTGTATTAAGTTGCTCCATTACATTAATTATCATGCCTAATTCACTTGGAACAAAATTAGAGCTAGGATGAATGAGAAGTGATGGTGGAGCTTTTGTTTCTTTGTTTTCCCCCCCGAGTGAAAATGAAGTCATTCCATTACTCCACAATGCAGTGCCGTTTGATGATTTGATTTTACAACACTAACTGTGCATTATTTCCTATTAGTGGGCTGTTTTATCAGCTTGAGTGGTGTTATTTATGTAGCCCTCGCAGCTTGCATAATAAACAGTTCGCGCAGCACAGATCTTGGCGCATGAGGGGTTGCTGCATAATACATTAAACCATGTTGGTGTAGCTTTTTTCCTTCTTCTTGTCTACATGCATGTATGCTCTTTGTCCTTAACATAATAATCAGACCCTGTGTGACAGTCACAAATGCAATGAAGATACTGAATAAATAATCAAAGAAAGTGCTCATCAGTCGATGGGGAGGGTAGTCATGGATATGGTGATAATTTAAACCTTAAGCTGCAGGGTGCTAGGCTTCTGAGGTGCAGATGAATAAGAAACTAGCAAGTGGAAGCCTTTTTGACCCTTGGAGTTCAGAGTTTACTTTATTTGCCCATATTGATGCAGTAGAGTAGTCTGTCGGATAGGTACCCTGATGTAACATCCCCTGCTTACAGATACAGTATTGACACCTTAGCCTCGGTCTGTGTTGAAATCAGCTTCTGTGTGTGTGTGTGTGTGTGTGTGTGTGTGTGTGTGTGTGTGTGTGTGTGTGTGTGTGTGTGTGTGTGTGTGTTTGTTTGTTTGTATAGAGTGTTGACTCCCTGTGTCTGTCTGTTCTTATCGTGTCACATTGTCACATCACTGGATGACTAAGACAACACTCTGTTTCTATTCTGGTACACTTGGACGCATTAGCATCAGTGCATTGCTGTTTGCTCCCTTGTCTCTCTCTGTAGCATTTGTGAATCACTGTTGGATGAGTAATGACACGTTTTATATTCGCGGAATACTCCCAGTTGTGTAGAGAGCCCAGGTTTAATATTGTGTGTCAGTGTATGACAGGGAATATTAGCATTGAATACCGACAGTTCGTGTTTGTGTGACGAAAGGATGGCGCTTCCTGGAATGTAGCTGCTTGTTTTCATTTACCCATGTGTGCATCAAGGTAGACATTTTGAATTGTTGGTTGCTCTTTTGGTTCCTCACTGTGTGTATATATCACTGGAAGGATTTAATTGTACAACTTTTACATCTCTTATAGTTTCCATAAAGAGCAGATGACTTGGTGCCAGGAATTAGCTCTAGCCTTTAATATGGCATGCGAACATATGGACAGGGGACACATATGTTGCCGTGCCTGACACAGGCGCGTCGCTCCGGTGCACAACAGGTACACCCGGTTCACGCATGGCCTGGCCTGGCCTGCATGCTTGATCTGCTCTGAGCCAGCAGCCGCATCTGATACAGTAAACTGCACCTGATCAGAATGACAACATTGTGTAAACCGTTGCAAGCCTGGGCCTCTTTAGCATTCCACTGATTGTGTCACTTAAAAACAACATGTCGCTCAATATATATTGTTCTTGTAATGGCTACAGTACTCACCATAGTGGCTCTTGAAGGAAAAACATTGTGTGTGAAAGTGGTTCTAAGTGCCCATCCCTCTCTAAAGGGGTCTCTCCATGTGTGGTTAGGTGTCACATGATGGCCCTTTAACTGATGTTAAAGGCCTTGCTCCAGTGGGGTCAGGTACTCTTAGACCACCCATCTGCCACTACTTCTCCAGTCCTCCAAAAATCATCTCATCAGCTTAGTGCACTGGCGGTGGTTGCAGTCTTAAGTGAGTAACAGAGACTTCTCGTTTTCCTCTTATACTCTTTCACTCTCCAGGGCACTATTACACCCAAGACCAATTTACCCTCCACTTACTGATGACTTTGTTCGGGGGTAAATGTCAGCCACAGTTTTTTCTTCCGAATGTTTTGATAGTTTTTCATATATTTTGTGGCTTTGCCTTATGTTTTTTTTTACCTTACGAAAAAAAGAAGAAGATTCAAGGGGGAGGGGGGGTGCTCAAAGTGCGTCACATGAGTCACGCTCTCACACAATACTTTGGGTCTTAAGTGGTACAGTACAAAGGAGAGCTGTTTCTGAATTTCTGTCTAGAAGGTGTCTCACAAATGTCAGAACACAATGGGAAAACAATTCTAAAAATCCTTTAATGATGAAAGTTAAGTAGTGGATTTTCTCATTTTGTGGCCAGCGCTACAGACATCTGGTTAAAGCTGATGAGTATCTGTAAATGTGCTGAAATTAGTTAAGGTCGCGGCGGTCCCAGATGACTGCTTATGTGCAGGCAAAAGTAGTTTAGTCGTGAATGTTTCCCTAATGCTGTATGCATGGCCTCCGCTTTTTTCTTGCTATTCCTTCTTCTTCAGCTGGCCAATTTGTCACTGAAAATAACTGGAGCAATCTGCTGAAGGCTTAGTGTTATTGTTGTCGAGATGATGTCAAACTGAACTGAACAGAATTAGAACAATGTTTGAGCATCTCTAGAATGTTTGAATGACTGGAGTTATGCATTACAGTGGTGAAAGGTTTAGCAATAGTTCTATATTTTAACACTTCTTAAACATTGCTTACGGCCTTATGGTGCACTGAGTATGTCAAACATAAGCTACTCGCTTTGTGAGCCCTTTTTTGTGCACTCTACAGTTTCACCACTTGGGGGCACAAATGAACTAGTAACTAATAATAAACCTGATAAAGGTATCACCTCACTGCTGATGTCATTAAATTTAGGTGCTGCATACTAACAGCATTTCCATTAAATACCCAGTACAGACATTCAACAAAACCAAAAGGTATGCCACTGTGCACACATTACTATTGCAATTTGAGATCTAATTTTGTTTTCCTGTAAAAGTTTGCTGTTGAGGACATAGTGAGTCAGGTTGTTGTCCTTGGCAAGCAGCCCTGATAGATTGCCTTATGAGGAGTAATTATGCAGATTGCACTGCTGATAATTATAAAAGAGTAAACACATTCAGCAGGAACACTCCTTTTCACCATTGCAAATGAGAACAGTGCAATGGTTCCATGCCACTGACTCTGTAGCACCAGGTGGCTTCGCCAAGCCATTGAGATTCTACAAGGTGAGTGCAACCCAGTTGCCTAATGTTTGCAGCATCTGCTTTGCACTTCAATCACTTTTTACTTTTATACAGGCACACACTTCCTGATACAGCAGAGTAATAAGAGGTATCCTCATTTGTCCTCTTGCCAGATGGCAGATTTTAGTAATCTTAGCGGTAATGTTCATCTTACAACATTAAAGTGCCTGCTCTCTTCTTTCTATTTCTTCTTTTCTTTCCATGCTTAAAAACCATAGAGTCCATGATTTTGGTGTGTATGTAGTCAGTAAAAAGATCAAGTGAAATGTTCATAGTTAATGTTCATATGATTTCCACAAGGCGTGTTTTACTGCCTTTATGTCAAGTGAAAAAGAAAATAGAGAAGGACATCTTATCCTCTGTGTCACACTGGCTAAGTTGGATTTCTTTGGGCACGGAATGCCTGTGTATTCCCTGTAAACCGTAAAGATCAGCTCAGCACTGCTTACTGTTTTTTTTTGTCCTGCAGCTTAGAACACTGCAATTGGAAGGGGAGGATGGAGGATGCTGAATGGCCAGTGTGCAAACAGAAGCAGGCACACTGCAGCTGAGCCTTTTGCTCTCCAATCCTGAACTCTGAGCACTGAGCACACTTCCCAGCTGAACGGGATTGTGTTTATCAGCAGGGCTTTTATGTCCACATGTTCTCTCCATTCCCGTAACCCGCGCTGCACACTGAGTCTGCGATCAGCATTCCCTCTCTTGTGAAAAATTGTCTTTTATTAGCAGGCGAGGCAGACTTGCCCAGATTCAGCACCCTCTCCGTGGACAGTTCTCAACTACCTGCTCTGGCACGGTGCATGCTTTGTTTACGCATGTGTGTGTGTGTGTGAGCGAGGGCGTGTGTGTGTTCATATGTTTGCAAGAGAGAAAGAAAGAGAGCAAGGGAGAGAGAGTTGCCTATGTGAGCTGCAAGCTCATCACTCTTGTAAAATTGTGCGGTAACACTTTATAATAACTATCCGTTGTAACTCGTTAATAGATCATTAGTAAACTCTTAATTAATGATTATTAATGATTTGTTAAGTGTTTGTTAGCAGTTTGTTAAGGATTTATAACAATGGTAGATAGTTAATAGCTTAATAATTGAATCAGTTCATCTGGGAGGTAATCCGAGATTAACTGATCACGTCACGTTCAAGTCCATGGCATGCACAGTGTGTATTGAGTTTATTTAAAAATATTTGAAAATGGGGCTGCCCTCAGTTGCCCATGCACTGTGTATAGTCTATAGCCTATTTCAGCCTCGTCGGTATCTCGGATTACCTCCCAGATGAACTGATTCAATTATTAAGCTATTAACTATCTACCATTGTTATAAATCCTTAACAAACTGGTAACAAACACTTAACAAATCATTCATAATCATTAATTAAGAGTTTACTAATGATCTATTAACGAGTTACAACGGATAGTTATTATAAAGTGTTACCAATTGTGCTAACAATAGACTGCAGAGTCAAGAACATATTATAAAAAAAACTGTTTTTTCTGGGTGATGGAGAAGCACGGACTGTGTGGCTTAAATATTTTGATGTCCGAAGGACTATTATGCTACTGCTTCACAAAATATACAGAATGGGAAGGAAAGGATAGAAGAAAGAAAAGAAAGAGCAGTAGTTTAGGAAGAGGAGTTATCTTAAGAGATGACATGATAAAAGTAGAAACATATATGATTCCAGTCGGTCTCCTTTGTTTTCTCTCCTCCTCTTTACTGCCTGTGAATGTCCGCACAGGAGAGTGGATTGAAAGAGACTGAACGCGGGAAGGGAGGGCAGGGAGAGGTTGTGAAAGGAAGCAGGGCTGGGGGACATAGCTTCAATTCCTGCTATTCTGCCTAAATAGGCTCTTCCTCTGTAATGCACCCAGGCTCCAGTGATTCGCTATGTGAACGCTGCCCATTTGCATAGCCACTCTCCCTGCTGCTTCCTCGCTGGCTGGCTGGCGAGGCTCCCCCTCCCTCCCTCCATTCTCCTCCTTCTCCTCCTCCTCTCTCCCCTCTTCCTCTTGCGCACATCTTCTGGAACGGCACTGCTGCTGCCGATGCTGCCTGTGTGTGTGTGTGTGAGTGTGTGTTCTCTGCCCAGGGCTGCTCTCTCAGGTACCGCCGTTTGCTAACGCTTGGTATCATTGAGAGCAGAGATCTCTAGATGGGGAAAACAGGTGGTGCGCTACTTGGCACAACTTAAAGGTGCAATCACGCCTTCTCCCGCGCCGCCGCCGCAGCTGTCCGACACATGCAAAAGAGACTCGGATTTAACTATGGTCCCATTCCTCTGGACATCCTTTGAGACCACTGGAGGGAGAAAAGCAGGGAAAATCAGATTGTCCGTCTTGGTTTTCTGAAGCAAATTCACTTTCAGGCACAGAGGCTGGCAGGCTCTCCTCAAGTTGGCTTTCTGGCAATTTGCATTCCTTTTTTTTGGATTATTAACAGTTGTTCTTTTGTTTTGTTTTTGCTGGAGAAGATGTTTCTAATTTTGTGAGGGCTTAACAGAAGGAGAAAGAGAGAGAGAATAAGGGAACTAGGGGGAATTGGAGCAAGCTGGGATTCCTCCATTGCTGTGTGAGGTTGCCCTAAATTCTTCAGTGAATGTTTTTGATAGTTTTTTTTCTTTTCTTATTCGTATGATGATTTATGAGACTTCCTTACATCCCTGGGTGCTGCTACGGATTTCCTAACTCAGTTGAAGAACAGCAGGAGGCTCCTTTTTTCCTTCTCCTCACAACCGACATTTTGTGCGGTGTCCCTTCTCATTATTTTTTTTCTCTTCTTTTTCTCTGTGGATCTGTGCAAGTGTCCCTGAGCAGCATAGCAAGCTTTGGCTAAGGTGAGAAGTTATGGGGCTGTGAGGCTTTTTGCCCAAATTCCGCCTTGATCTGAAGCCTCGGCTTGGCCACTCAGGGGGAAAAATGTCCGAAGGCTGGAGGACACGGTTTGCTCCCTTGGGGCCCGTGGCTGAGCCCCTAAACCGGAATGCAGCTTCTCTCACCCACCTGGCCTTGTGGATCACTGCCTTGGCCCTGGCCTTTGTGGCAGGGTCAGAACCAGGGGCTGTGGAGAGCCTCCACCACGTCCACCTCTCCCACGGAAACAAGCGTCACCACATTGTGCCTATTGCTATCCACAGATCACCGGCGTCCCTAAGAGCAGGGCACAGTAAGTATTCCTTTTCATCTCTCCTCAAGAAGTTGCTGTACACAGACAGTATTGATGGAGTTCTTTTTTTTTTTTTGATATCTTCATTGTAGTGTCAATTTTAGCAATCTTAATTTCCTCTGTAACATTCTGTATATGGTACCGTCCACTCAAGCCCAACATTTGACTTGGTCTTGTTTATTTATTTTTTTGTATTGAAGATCCCCCTTCCCAAGACACACACTCTCTCTGTCTCTGTAAGACGCAGCAAGTCGTCCCCTATTTTTCTCTGTCTCAGCAAAGTGCCCTCTGTCTCCAATGTCTGAGATTAGCCATATCCCTATCTCCAGATGCTCCACTGTGCCCAGATTAGACCGGATTAGAAACGTTGTGGCGCTCCATGTTTCCCCCGTGTGTTTGGAGCAGACAAAGACGCGTTGCCTCCAGCTCTGGCCCCTGCCCAGGGTGGAGTGTGTAGACCAGGCCCGTGTGGCTAGAAGGTTCACAGCACAGGCAAAGAGAAGAAAGTAGGAAGAATCTTAACTATGAGGAATGATATGACCTCACCCCAAGTATCCGCCATGCCAGACTGTTTGCCTTCAATATAGTATTATTGTTTTTTCTCCTTTTTTTGAGGTGGTTGCTTGTTTCTGCTTGATTTGCTTTCATGTGAAACTCGCCGATGTTTAAGAAGGAGGTAGCGCAACACTTAGAAGACCAAAATACAAATGTTTTTTTATTATTTAGTCATCATACTGCCCAGGTATTATTTTTTCTTCGAGCGACGTAATCACCACTGCTTTAACACTGACGTAATGCTAAAGGTACCCTGGATTCCAATGGGTAGACACACACTGCTACTATAATCAAATCTACACTGTTTCAAAATGATCTCATATTAAAGTTTGGCAGTAAAATGCATTATGTTGGGAGTGATACCACCATTACAGAGCAGCACTGGCGTTTTTAGAGGATGTTTTTTTTATTGGACACGGAAACAACTCGGAAACAAGACTAAGGTCCGGATCACTGGGCAGAGTTCTACCTGTACGAACAAGGGGAGTCAGTGGTGATGATGAGGGAGATAGGAGGTTTGCCGGCCTACTGAGACAACAAGAGAGGCAATTAGGCCACTCTGCCGTGACCTGTCTGGAGCGGACAACACTCGGCTCGACCCCTGCTGTCCCCTGGGGACCCCTGGGGGCATGTGGGGCTTCCAGGGTAGATTCACCCACCCCACTTGATATAGTAGTTATCGTTGCTGCTCCTCTGTGCAGTTGTTATGAGAGGGAGCGAGGGCCAAAAGAAAGCCTTCGCTGTAACATGATTACATTTTTAGGTGATCAGCGCATGCACGGTGCATACATGCAAAATGGGAGACATGCTGTTCAACCTTGTACCTGGCTCCAGGGCCAAAGCCTGCTGTTGTAAAGCCCCGCTGCTGTTGTCGTATATCTGTGCTGCAATTGGTTTAACTTCCATGGGGCTTGTTTCTTTCATGGGGTTGTTTCTTGAAGCAGTTAGAAATGCACGGCTCCGTTTTCCCTCACTCATTTCTGAAAGCAAGAGCCAGAGCACCTCCAGTTTAATCTGCTATTTTTTTCACACTGTATTTGTAATTACACATTATTTAACAACACAAACTATAGCTGTATCATTGTCTCTTTGCCCCCTACCCCTTACTGTATCTCTCTCTCGCTCTCTCATAACTTTTTGTGTCATCACCAATGTTAAACTCTAATCCTATTAGCAATACCTATGTAAGTGTACCTGCCTTTCACCGTCGTTGTCACAGTGCATTTAACATGGTATCACGTGATCACACCAAACAAAGCTAATGAGTGCTGACAGGTCCTTCTATATGCAAATTGCCTCCAATTTCCATTTCACAGAAATGCACTTTTTCACTTAGCATGAAGCTTAATTGTAGCATCCCTGGCAGCCCTAATGGTTGCCTATCCATCCATTTTTCCAAATGTTCTCCATGAAATGAGCTCAAAATTCCTGTAAGTGGTTTCCTAGGAGAACACACACTATTATATACACAGTTTATACTGTATTGTGTCATACTGTAAGGGAACACATCAGTTTTTTTCCCTGGTATTGAACTCTGTCACTGATTTATGTGAAAGAAAAAGAGAATTACCATGGTCGGAATGTATGAAATTGAGTTGGAGTTTGATGCATTGTTTGTTTAGGGCTAGCAGTAATGAGGTTCAGACAGTATCAACTCTGAGAAGCAGACATACCATTCATCATGGATAGACTCCCAGAGGTGATAGTCTTCTTTCCCAGAGATGGATACGATACCCGATACGCTGGCTAACTAGGTTATCATATTTTCTCCTGTAGCTGCTCTTCTTCTTCATTGAGGCCGGATAGATGCGATGAGATGATCGATCAATAGGGAATGGTGTTTTAGACTTATCCTATCGATCAGATAATTTTCAATTCATCTTTTCAGCGGTGAATGGGAAAGTGGGATTCTTATGTTGGCTAATCCAGAAGATTGTGGTCTGCAGTGATTTGGAAATCCTCAATGTCTGAGCAAAAACATGCAGTAGCTTCCTCGTTCTCACTTGCTTTATCTGCCTGTGCTGTCTGTATTTATATATATACCGTATATGTGTGTGTGTGTGTGTGTGTGTGTGTGTGTGTGTGTGTGTGTGTGTGTGTGTTTGTGTGTGGCTTCTCCACAATCATTACCCATCCATAAGTGTAGATCAGGTCTATGATAATTATGATTACTAAAACACGTGTGAGGCAACCCCTACCTAACAACTCTGTCAACCAAACCACACATGGTTTCTGTAATTGTTGGGTATATTATACCTTGTGTGTAAGACAAGACCCCAGGTGTTAGTTCAAACAGACCAATGAGACACAGACACAAAGATACACAGAGACAAACAAGCTCAGTTTCTTGCAACTCGGGGAGAGGTAGGCAACTCAAAACCAACTCCGCTGTCCGTCTCTCCCGTCTGCCTTTTTATTCCCATCGAATGGTGGTTACAAGCGTGTGTGATTGCGTGTCTGCTAACGATTAGTGATGCTGGGAACTTCCTGTTTATCAGCGTTTCCTGCCTGCCTGTGAACCGACAGCCTCGGTCAGCCAGGTCATGGGAATCTTCAGAAAGTACATAGTTCACAACAACATGTGGTTATAAAAGGAGTATATGTTTACACAATGAAAAATCCACTCTCACAGTAATTCAAACCTCGTAGGTTTGATAAAAGTCTGCAAATGTAAGTGAATTCAATCAATTTCTAAGTTATCCACCCTTCAAAGCTAATGATTGAAGGCATAAGAGACAATTGCTCGTCAGTGGTGCTGCAGAGAAAAGATGAGAGAACAGGTGTGGGGTGGTGGAAGGCAATGTAAGAAATAAAAGTCGATAGAGAAATAAGGACATTGCAGAAAGGGAAGAGAGAAAGGAAGAAAGTGCAAAAGAAAAGAAAAGAAAAGAAAAAAAATAGAGAGTGGTGGGAGAAAGTTAATGGTCCCTGGTGTAGGCCTTGCTTGCCAGTGTGTTGTGGGCTTGTATAATATAATTACTCCCATGTCTCTGAGTCGATGTCATTCGGCGATAGTGTGCGAGGATGACAGTATCTCTGCTTCTGTGAGGCAGCGGAGATGATAGCTGCCCTGATAGGGATCTGAGTACATGTGCCTCTGCTCTAGAGGGAGCACAGGCAGTTATTGACCCAGGAATGAGAGAGTGAAAACTGCAGTCGTGTCATTTTTCCTCTCTCCCTCTGATGTGGAGAGAACACACAGGAAAAAAGCCAATCTCTTTTTTGTATTAATATTTGTGTTGTGCTTTAGTTCTTTTAACCTACTTGTATCTTATGATACATCATCTTGCCTAACCCCTCTTCCCCCCCACCCCTCCTAGCTCCCTCGTTTGTTCAACGGAGAGCCCATCCGAGCAGACAAGAGTGGGCCGCCTTTATGCGCCTGCAGTGGTCTCTGTGCGGTTTCGGTGGTGACCAGGCTACGGTTGGCATGAAGGGAAATGAGACCTGACTGTGCGTGCAGTGGGCAGTGAGGGGGTCAGCTGACTAATGAGTCTGGTCTCTGGATTAGGGACTTGAGAGGCAGAGAGAGTGAAAAAGAGCTTCCTACTTTGACTCAATGGGGATATCTGTGGCCAGTAACATTGCGTATACTATAGGTCCAGGATGAGTTTGAGTCGGGGAGCTCTACCCATAAGGGACTCAATCATCGTCAGCACAGGGCCATCTCCCTCTCTTTCTAATTCATCCCGCCCATCTGTCTGCCTCTTTACTACCCTGGCTCTATTTTTTTAAATGTTTTTTTTTTTTTTTTTTATAACAAATGATACGTTGTCTGGTGAATGTTTACAGCTAGTCTTACATTCAGTGTGACATCTGACAAGCAGAGGGAATACTCATCATTTTGCCCGGGTGTGGCAGAGACAGCCATGATACGGTGGACCGCACCATTTTGTTCGTCGGCAATGTTGATGTCAAACACATACACAGTCGTTCACCCCTCAAAAGTGCAAAGGCGTATTGTAATGAGATAATGTCAATGTAACAATGACAGACTACACTCGATTTAAACAAAACTTGAATACCATTAGATTTCATGAAACGTTAATGATGTTCATGAAGGGAAATAGTTTAAAGAGATGAACAAGACTATATGTCAGATATGTCAAATATGATATTCGCTCCTGTTTAGCGAAAGGACATGATCACATTTGGTTTGGCAATCAGAACTTTAGGCAAGACATATTTTTTGTTATGTGTCACTTTAAACCGATACAATAGAGCTGCTTCTTCGTTAACTGAACTGCGTTTTTACATGCCTGCATTTTAGTTACTGTGTGGAGGAGTGAAACAGCTGTGGCGCAGGTCAAGGTGTTAAGGATGCTAATGAAACAGTTTATAGACTCCTCCACAGTCCATTCTGATTGACTCCATAAGCGCCTCTCCATTTCCCAGGGGAACGGCACAATAAATAGAAAAAAAATATATAAATGGAAGAATTGAAACAAATAATGAGAAGATCAAGAATGTAAATACCCATGTATTTTTTTAATCTAATCTGAATTGAGTTCAGTCACCCCGGAGAAGACTCTGTCATCATAATGAGGAAGCTATCTCTGTTCCAGTCAGGCCTGTATATACGCGCACTCATGCACATTCAATCACGAATGCACACAAGCTCGCTACATGCACACACACACACACACACACACACACACACACACACACACACACACACACACACACACACACACACACACACACACACACACACACACACACAGCAGCCCTCTCCCAAATCATCTCTCATCTCTTTCATCATTTGGAATCATTGTCATAAACCGAAGAGTGTGAATGTGAAGGTAGTTGAAGCGATATGCAAATGTGGCCATGCATGGGGAAACTCTCACTCCATTGAGTGTTTCATTGGTTAGGAATTTAAATGGGTCATAAAGAAAAAAAAATATGCACTGGGATGGTATAAAAATTATAATTGTACATAGTTCAAACAGTATAGTGATGACTCCCCTGATGCACTAATTGGTTCTGGGAAAGGTCAAGGAAATACAGAATACGGAGTTTGAGATCTTTCAGCATTCACTGCCTGGAAAAACCCAACCGCAGCTCTTTGGCAGCCAGCTCGCAAAAGATGACATTGATCAATTGATCGATAATGAGCCTCTACTTAAATTTCACACGGCTGTTTTGGGCTGCATGAAAAAAAAAAAAAACAATAAGTGGGCTGTTTGATTGACAGTGCTATAGTTATTCTAAGTTGAAAACTGATTAACTCCAAACTTTAAGTATCTTAGTGTATGCTGTCTTAATGATAGCGTCAAATAAAGAATGGAAGCTTTAGGAAAAAAAGAATGGTTTTCCTGTGTTACAATAGGAGACCTCAATAAGAACCAGCCATGTCGAAACTATTCTTTTTTTAGCAATTTACAATTGCTCACCTGCAGCTGAGTGGCAACAGAAAGAAAGCGGTCCCCTAATCCACTCTAATAGGATTGTGTGGGATTTTCACCTTCCTCATTGCTCCTGCCATCTCTTCAGGCCTGCTGGCAGGGGCTGATAAAGAACATGCCCGCCTAACACCTTAGTGTGAGCTAATATTAGCATATATTTTTGAAACATAGTGTAGAAATACAAAACATACCCACGCACATTTCTTTCTTTTTTTCTCTGTTACATATTTATTTGTTGGTAGATACATGGCATGGCTCCTACATTGCATGTTGATAAGGGGGAGGCAGAGGCAGAGCTGTATATAAATCGCTAAGTCAGTAGTTGTGCTGCACGACCGAGCTCCCTCTCATACAACACGGTACATCAGCACACATTTTCTGTTTATTTTTGATCTGTTTCTCTTGCACTTCACCAGGTTCACTATATTGTGACATTTCTGTGAGGTTTGCAGCTAATTAAATAGTATCTCACCACTTAGTAGAGGCTTACTTACAAAATGAGTCTACACAGCAATAGGAAAAGCAGATGTTTAATCCTGCAATTAAGGCAAAGACACACTTGTCGTCTCCGGGGTACAGCTTTACAAAAGGAGTAACAGTAAAAATTAAGCGATGTCATGTAGGAACAACATGAACATTACACACATTAGCATAAGGGATAGGCTTGTTTTGTGGTGTAGCATAACACATTTTAATTCACATATTAGTTTGTTTTCCAACACAAATGATCTTATGTTACAAGGCAATTGGCCATTTGGCGACTTGTGTAAAGTGAAAACATACATGTATATTGTATTGTGCATTGTACAAAACTGAGCGTGTTAAAGAGTGTCCGCTAGTTTTTGAAGAGTTGTTTATACTCCAGTTTTGAGCTACCTACAGCCTTGGGCTACAAAGGGAGTTGCTAAAGCTAAACAGTTGGTTTTAGCTGATATTATCCCTCAAACATAGCGGTAGCAATGCGTGCGTATTAAGTCATTTCAAAGACAGCCCTACTGCTGCACAAGCATTTTGTAATTATGCAGGTCTAGTATATACTATACATATGTATTTGCTTGTTTGAATAGCGCCAAAGAAGAGGTATGATCACCCTGTAAAGCACAGCAGCTCCGTCTGATCCTAAAGCAGCTTCTTTGTAAGAGCAGTATTTGTGCTGCTGATGCAAGTTGGGCTGCATATGGTGACGGGCAGCCAGAGTTGTCTCTAGTCTCACATCAGAGCTGCGGCCCTGGACTCTGTATTTCTGCCTCATTTCCTCTGTGTAATTATCCAGCATCCTTGTCTGTTCCCGTAATTGGAGCCACAGTCCTACTCCACATCTGTTGGCTCCATAATAAAGAAGACAACAGCTTCTAGAGACCATTTGGAGGGCTGTGTTGTTGGGGTCCGTTTTTAGCCGCAGACACACACTGAAACAAAATAATGCACTGATGTCTGATGGCACGTCTTCAGTCAAAGAGGCTTTTAACTGGCAATGAAAAAGCTGAAAATCGATTGATACTTGATATTTTATTTATTTAAGTCTATTTCTGATATGTGTGTTCGCTGGCATTCAAATGAAACACTGGATGCTGAAAAAACCTAATCAACAAATTGCTGGCAAACAAAATGGCTGACCTGAACTGAGAGAAAGGGAGCATTGTGTCTGAGGAGCAAATGAGGCAAGTGATGATGAGAGAGTAAATTAGAAGCTGTTGATACTGTGAGACACCTCTATCAGAGCCAAGGCTGTTGGCTGGGGAGGCAGATATGCAGCTGGTCGGGGTAACAAAGGGCCCGTTTGGGTGTTTTGCTCCATTAAGACACTGGGTCTTTTCAGCTCTGCCTGGATGGGCCATTCTACTCCACAAGGCAGGGGCTCATGTATCACTTTGGGCTTAGGGGAAGTAAGCATGGCAGAGGAGGGGGCAGAAGGGTGTGAGTGACACTGGTCGACTGAGCATTCATGGATGGCATAATGTTACCAGCCCAGGGGGCATAACTTTACCTCAACCATGAATTGATGGTCCACTGCCATGGAGGGAGAGAGCGAGAGAGAGAGAGAGAGAGAGAGAGAGAAAGAGAGAGAGAGAGAGACAGAAAGAGAGGTACCCCCAGGCCCCTGTCATGATGAGGTGAAGGCTTATCTCTTCAGAGCAGTTGGAGGAGAAAATATGGTGAAGCACTGCAACAATATGGCACATGGGCAGATATGTTGATTCACAATTTATATCAAACTAAAACATTTATCAGTTTAGGGCTGCTAAAAGTTTATTGTACACTACTAACATGCTATATTAACTCTGTGCTTGATAGCCATTATAGGACAGGGGGTTGAATACAAAGACCAAGGGGTTATTGGTCTCTGTATCTACATTTAATAATCTGTTTGGGTCACAATCTTTGGTTTTCTGGTCTTAATTTCTTGTGAAAAACTGCTATAGAGCAACCTGACACGAATCACATCACAAAAAACTATGTAGATTTTCGGGAAACGCTTCCTCTCATCTGGGCGATTCAGCATGCCCTGTCAACACTGTGCTTCGGCCATCTCCGCCCCCTCCCCTACCCTCCTGCAAATCCCACTCCGTTGTGATTGGTTACCTTCCTTCCGGAACACTTTCAGCAGCACAAGGCAGATTTGAGAGCAGGATGCACGTTGCAGCATTACCATATATGAAAAAACCGGAATCGTGACGACACAATGGCAGGAAATTTGAACCGATTTGAACACGTCATTTCTCGACCGGCTGCCCTAGTGTTTAGTGCTCTGCACAGCCACCCCAGACGGTCAGCAGGGAATACGTCTAAATGCATGTACGTAATTATTTGATTAACCATGCGCTAGTATGGTTAACAATATACTATAAATCATTATAAAAACGTTTATAGGTCATAAAAGTCGAAAAGTATAATAGGTACACTTTAACAACTATACAAACGTGTGGCCCTGTTTACATTATATGGGCACTACCCTTTTTTAATGCCTATAAAAACATGTGTTATTAAGCTATTTGCAGTGGCAATAACGCTAAACTTATCTAATACTAGACCTAATCAGGTCACAAAATCTGATGGGTCACAGAATTCGGTGGAACACTGCTACACAACATTGGCAACACATTTCCTGGAAACTGCCAGATACCCAGAGGATTTGGTTAATTCAGACTGCTGAATCTTATTAGCTATAACAGTGCTCACATGTGGCACTGGAGTATTGTAAGAGAGAGATGAAATACAGGGTTTTGTTGCCCTCATTAAAAGTTTTAAGCCCGTTTGACCAATGGTGCTGGGTGTGCTCAGAAGTATGCTATGCAGTAATTCACACCAAAACATTATGTCATTTGGTTCCAAACCTGTACATCACTGCAGCAACGTGAGACGTAAACCACTGGAGGTTATCAAATACAATATTTTCAGGGTATGCTAAGTCACTCCAAGAAACTTTACTTTAAATATACGGTTAAGGTTGGAAAAAGTGAAAAATCAGTTTCTGATTTTGGTCCTTGCAGTATAAAACAAACATGAAACTACTTTCTTATCAACCCCTCTTCTCTCTCTCACTCTCCCCCCTCCTTCACCCTCTCCGACTTGTTCATCTTGCACTGTACTCACCCTGGGGTCTGCTTAAGTGCTTCTATGTTTTCTCTTTCTCCCTGTGTTTATTGGGTTTACTTGCTCCTATAATTTTGCAGCTGTCGTCTTATACCCTCTAATAAGGATGACCAATCATTGGGGCAGGCAGCAATGCCCCACTTTTTAGTTTCCACTTAATTTAATTACATCAAATTAGCAAAGCAAGGGGAGGGGAGGGGAAAGAGGGTTAATCCTTTGCAGCTTATGAAGGCAGGTTGGACACTGTCAGCTGCCCAATGCAGAAATGCTGCTTTGGGATTGTCTTCATTAGAAGGAGCTAAAGGCTCATAGGTCACTGGATATTGTTAAAACAATACTGAGTAAAAGGGCTAATTAGAATGTGTGTCTAGTCTAGCCTACAGACTAAGGGTGACTGCTTGAGCAATTTAAATTATTCCTTTTTTGTATCTAGCTTGGGTTTTGTATGTGTGCTTTAGTACCACTCAACATTTATTGAGAAGGTTTTAAGGGTAATAAATGCTGTTTGATTACATGTATTATTATCCATTATTCACTACGTTTGCTGTAATTGAAGTACATTAAATACATACACTCTATCAGCATAGGTTTGTATAATATCTCGTAGCCAACAGCTGATATAATGGTGGGGAATATTAAGTCTGTGGGCAATGAACTGTAAAAGTATGTATCGACTTTGCTGTATATGCCAATATGCCTAGACTTATTAGGCCAACACAAAGTAAGCTTGCAGTCTGGGCCTGGGGTTGATTTAGAACCCCTGTCCACTCTGCTTACTGCTGACTGCAAAGAGAATAGCTCAGCTCCAGCCCTCTGATAAAGACTGAAGGGAGGATGTATCACTTCAAAAAACGGGAAAAAAATAAATAAAATTGATAAACGAGGAAGGAGGCAAAGTAAAATGTAGCATAGTGTGCAGTATACAGTTTAGTTCGGTTGTGGGCAAATTTTATGACAAAACTGCACAAGTTGTAAACTAGCTTGCAAAATAGCTGAGGTTCTACTCCATGCTCGCATATACATTCTCTGTTCACTATTGCAACATCACAAGGATGTATACAATGGATAAGATGCTGTAGCCAATACCGCAATTCTGTGGTTTTAGCTGGTTGAGAGAATCCTAGCCCCTCACACATCAAACCTTTGTTTTGCTGTCATTTCAGTTCTATGTTGTACAGGAAGGTTTCAGCTTCAACCGGTGATGAGACCTCTCATCTCATGTCTACTGGTTCTGTTCTAACTGTCTATCCCATTATAAAGGAGGCAGCTGTTTGTGCTGAGTGAGGATTAAGACGAGTCAACAATCCACAGCCCCTTTAGTCTCCCAAAGGGCCGTTCACACACCGCTGAAGATAGAGCAGGTTTTTTTTCCAGGAGCAAAGCTTGATAGCGAGGTTTAAAGTGTTGAAAAGACCTGGCTGTACTGCAGTGGAACAATGAACATTTTTAGAAAGAGAGATTGGCTAGGGGTGGGGGGGGGGGGTACAGGGATCCACCTGTATCCACATTACCTTGCTTTCCAGTTTCCATTATCCAGCTGCATTTTCTTCATTTGTACCCACGGGACAGACAATCAGAGGCTGTGCCCCCCCACACTCCGAACAAATGAGAACATTTGGTCTCAAGTCCTAATTTCAGAGCTGCTGTTGTTCACAGTGCATAATTCATAATTATTCCAGCATGTAGAGGCTGCCAGTCAAAGGTGACAAACAATTAATCACCTCACATGTCAAAGCATTTGGTTATGTCAGCAGTTCAAATTCACATCTGATAGGACGTTCTGTTTTCTTGCAGGCTTCTGTTGTTTTGTTTTATAAATGAAACATTATTATCACTTAAAACATGGAATTTAAAGAAAACAAATTATTATTATTCAATGATTCAAAATAATTATTATGGCCCATTTTTGCTCTTTCAACTACTTAACTGAGACAAAAGCAATGCACTCAGCATACACCAATTAACAATACCAAGAGTGAATTGTTTTTGGAAATAAGTATGGTAACCAAATGTCCAATTTGCAAAGCCTCCTGCCACCTTTCACACTGTTGCACCCACCAGAAAACACCAAAAATAAACTGTACATATAAAGAAGGGTATTTTAGAGTTATAGGCAAAGACTTAAAAAAAACTCAATAACATGCCTATGTGGAAAGGAAAATTAGCTAAAGTTAAAAACTTAAGACTGGACTGCTAACATACACTAGTTAATGTTGAAATCTGAGATCCCTATGCCCTGCTTTGATCAAAAAACCTACATAATTCACACATAATATGTTGTGGTATTTGAATTAAAATCATATCCTTCTTGAGTTCACCTCTTTAACCAAGAAGTCCTTCATTTTGCTTTTCTAAATACTCTGGCTCTGTTTTTTGTATGTCAGCGGGCACAGCACAAAAACCCATGGGGCAGGGGGTGCAAAGTGACTTTTGTCATGAGAAGTTCAAAGTCTACATACTGCGTCTTTGGCTACACGGTAGAATTCATTACCAGTCCTCAGTCGATGGGTTTTTTATCAGCGGCAGTGCACTCTGACAACTCTGATACTACTCTGTACAATAGAGCAGTCCGGAAAGGATCTACCATTTAAAAAAAAGCTCTCTCAAGGGAACACTCGTGTCCTTATACTAAAAGTGCTGAAATGCCACAAGCAAATATTTGGCACTTTAAATGTAATTAGCTTGGGAGAAGATTACACACTAGGCTGCTGTGCTGCTCTGGCGCGAAGAGCTTCAGTGCCAAATGAAAGAAATGGTTCAGTGACATTAGGTGAAGAGCCAAATAGAAGCACCATCAAACTACAGGGACAATGGCAGTGCAAGGTGCATCCACTGACCTGTTCCTTGTACGCTGTGAAATCACATGTGGATGTATTACTAAACTTAACGTCTTTTTCCTGCTTGGCGTTACATCAAAGTCAAATTAGCCTACATATCCACAGAAATACTTGTTTAAGCGTATCAATAGGATCATTACATGCACACACTACTTGGTAAAGACACACAAGTAGCACAGATCACAGCTGAATTGCACCACACACCTTTTGATGTGATTTTGGAAGGGGAACTGGACAAGCAAATAATACCAGGGCTCCTTTCCCCTATACTTTGGAGCAGAGAGGCTCACAGCATGTCACCAGAACACCGTACAGGCACAGAGAAGAAATACCCTGACAGAAATGTCACCTCGCCAATACCATGCACCGACAGCAAAGTACAGACCTGACAGTCCGAGAGATGTTTTATATTTAGAGAAGCAGCAACACTGAACAAATAAATTGTAAGAAACAAATGGTAACAGTCAAGTGGAAAAGGTCACTATTCTGTAGCTCAACAGACAAGAAAACGATCAGTACCTACATTTTACAAATCCAATTCATGTACAATAATATTGAAAAGTGTTCACATCCAAAACATGGTTGATATATCATCATATTCATATATAATATAATAGATTTTCATCCTAGAATCAAAAAAGGAAAACATACCGCTACGTATTTAACTTTATCCCTGACATCAAAGCTGAGCAGCTATAGATTCCTGTGTCCTGCAATTCCTTTGCCTAATGATGAAATTACTACAAGACTTGTTAGCAGGGGAAAATACCAAGGCTGTTCTGATACACAATCCTTTGACATTCAAATTGTGTTACAGTATGTCTGGCAATGAAAGGATGTATCGATATTTCTGTATTTATATTATTTTAGATCATGGGGTTAAGATGTACAATCGAGTAGAGTTTCTGATAACCCCCTCGTTCTATTTACCAAGTTGTTATCTCCTTAACTAGACCATTCAATTTTCCCCAAAGGTGAAATACAGTGAGAAAGGGAGGTCACAGAGAGGGGGGGGGCAAACAAATGATCATGACAGTTCACAATTTTCTCTCAAGGTACTAAATATTCTGTATTGATCGGAGATAGTTCCTTCACCAGTTACCCATAATGTTTGATTGGGTAATAATGTCCTCATAAATTGTGCTAATGATTCCTCTGGAAACTGAAATGGTAATCCAATAGACATCATTAAGCTTATTTTAATTGTACTCCTCCCACAGGGGGGCACTGACCAAAGATAAACCCAAATGATGTTATCCTTATTATAGTTTTGTCCTTTCAAATGGCTTGGGAATGGACAATGTGCAGACAGTTATGCAAATTTCAACCTACTTATTTCTGTCACAGACAAGTTAAAGCGCTTTACAGACATTACAGATGTTATCAGCATTAAGGTCACTGTCTTTATAAGGATATACATATAGCACAAGTTGAACGTAAACCTATACAACTTATATATCAGTAATGTGTTTATACTGTGTGTGTGTGTGTATATATATATATATATATATATATAATATTTATATATATATATATATATATATATATATATATATATATATATGTATATATATATATATATATATATATATATATATATATATATATATATATATATATGTATATATATATATATATATATATATATATAATGTATATACAAATACTGTATAGCCTATATACATTTCATTTGTTTATCTCACTTTGAAATTGTATGCACAAGATTTGTGGAAATGATCATGAATTATTATCAAAAAAAGTTGTATGCTGCATCTGGTGTATCTATTTTTGTTAGTGTAACATTCAGTTACGGGAATCCTTGGCAGCAAATAAAGGGAAACACAAGTGCTGGGTTCTGACAGAAAGCAAATCCATAATGTCATCTTGCCTTTTCATATTTCCATCACAACTATGTAATTATGATTGGATTCCTCCCCAGTTTCTCGGCAGAGGTGGTAATATGAGGCCTCGTTAAGATGGCCGTGTTTGAGGTCAGAGGAAAGACAGTCTGCTGGCCTGACCTTACCACAACACCCATACAGAGGAAAAGTAAATACCAAAAAAAAAAAAAAAAAAAAAAAAAAAAAAAAAAAAAAAAAAAAAAAAAAAAATGACTTTTAAGAAAAATAATAATATTAAAATTAAAATAATTAAACATAATTGGACATTTGCTTTCTAGGACTATGAGTTACAATCTGGAACCATTCTGAACAACACTTGGCTTGAGCCTTGAGTGATGTTTAAGGAGTCTTCTTTGCTGGGATGACTACTGTGTGATGTTTCCACCAGTACAACACATCTTCAGTTGTGTGCCCTGGCCTCATTTGGTGTGACAGATGTAATACTAGATATACTGACAAGCGGATGTTTAAAGAAGAAGACATTACCATAAGGGGCAGCAACATGATGTTTTGAGGAAGGGTAATACCAAGTTTTATAAGGATACGTAATGAGTTAATTGTTCTGCTATATGCTGGTAGACTGTTCCATCTGAAGGTGCTCTGAATTTAAAGGCACGTCTGCCAATATCTTTATCAGTTCCGGAAATAGTAAAATAAGGCTGCTGAATATGCAGAGGATATGCTAATATATAATATGGGGTCAGATAGACTGCCTGGAGGCCAGTTTGATATATGCTCCAGCAGAAATGCATTGAGACATCGAGAAGTCAGTGCCAAGCATAGGGCTCTAACACTGCCCATGTTTGCTATCCCACAGTCTACTATCTCACACACCTCTTTGGCCAAGTGCAGCGGAACTCCTGGGTTGTTGCTACATTTTTAATGAAAGCAGAGTGTTTGATCTGCCAATGTTTATCTTCTTTGATGTTAAGTGACACAGCAGCCAGCAGCCTAGGTTCTCTGTGTATCCCAACATGAGGACAGATGTATTCATTATCCTTTAACAGGGGGAGGCTTGAGGTTCTGCTGGAGGTCGGTGCATCTGTAATAGCCGTGAGCAAGACCTACTACCAGTACCTCCTCAAAGCACATTGCATCTTTGTTTTCTGCACCATGGCACCTCTGGGGAAATGCATACGAATGTAGGAGATGGTATTGCATGCTGGGATAGATGAAGCAAGGAAATGTTAATTACATTAAATTTTGCAGGTTGTGTATTGTGAAGGGCTTACACCTCTTAGCACTTTTTATCTCAAACTCCGCTCCTTACCTCCCAAGATCTCTTCCTTTTCATTTGTTTTTTTTAATTGGACAGTGGGTGAATAGGGAATAAACGGAAACTCTTGTCAAGCTTAAGAGACAACAAACAGGCAAGTATTTCCAGGACACCACTGTATCTAATGACTACAACAGATCCATATCAGGCCCGGTGTCCCAGGAGAGCACGCAAATAACAAATATGGAGCTGGTGCATAATTACTCCCAACACTGGAGTTACAAAGGCACGTGTCTGCTGAATTCATGTCACTGCACATTGCTACCGTGTAGGTGTGCATTAGCCATGTTTTTCCATGTATCTTAATCCTCAACAGTCCCTCAAGGACTTGTTCGACTGGTCTTACATGTTTGTATGGATTGCACAGTACTTTACCACACATATCAGCAGCCCCATCAGCATGCACTCACGGAATCTGGTTCTGAACCATTTTTACATTCTGCTTGTCACAGAGTAGTTAGTCAAGTTGACCTTTTGGTGCTTCGACAAAAAGGTCTTGCAGTTTATCCATTTGGCTGAAGGTTTTCACTAGCACAATCTGAACACCAGTCCACCATTGTTTTTTTTTTCGTCTGTTTTATTTGTATTTAGTTTCCTGTGTTTGTGTGTGCGTGTGTGTGTGTGTGGGCGTGTGAAGAGGTCACCAACAGTAAATAAGCTGTCAGTGGGATGAAGTGGGTGTCAAACCGTATGAATAGACATGGGGGGGAATGGACGCTTAAGGGCCCAGTGAGTTCCAACAGTGACATGGTTTAAAAGAGCTTAATTATAATAAGCTGGAGCATGGAGCAAGTGTTTGGTGGCCTGGGGGAAGGAAAACTCGGAGACAGTGACAACAGTCCAGCGCGAGCTACATGAATTAGAGATTGCTCTGTGAAGGGGGCCAACATCAGATATGCATTAGCCGAACAAGAAGGCTTTTCAGCGGTAGCCGGCAGACTTCATGAAAAAGAAATGAAGCTAAATATATTACACATAATGTCTTTCCCTTAGTAGAAGTCATCAAGCTTCATAACGCTTTTTCCATTAGGGGGGAACAAGAATGCTTACAGTGTTATTTCATTACGTTTTACAAATGCAAGTTATGCGTTATGAAAACAATAAATCCCGGCATAGATCTGAATGTCATGCCGACATCATTTGTTAATCACATTATTGTTAATTAATGATGCAATTCTTTTTAGCTAATGGTTTGACAGTGTGTATTGACTCCAACAGGGGGGAATGGAATTGGAAAAGGATCTTGAGAGTAGAGTGACGCACTTTATTCATTGCGCTGTGGTGAACAACAGAAATATATAAATAAATGCAAAATATATCGATAGTTTTATATCCCTGTGAACTGGTTTACAAGAAAATATCGGAATTACAGTCAGAATGATTTATAATTTATTGTTCAGGCTAAGGCTGTTTAACTCCCTGCACCTTTGAATATTAACACTCTCTGTCTCTCTCTCTCGCTGTTTCTCATTTTCGCTCATTCGTACGCACACACATGCACACACTCACATGTAAATGCGTAACACGCGAGCAGCACGCCCTGTCTAATTTTTCATGAAGATAGCTTTTTTTTCAAGTGTGACAGCTGCATTCATTTTCAGGCTTTCTCACCAGCATTTATTTCCAATCACATACTCATTCGTTCTCTGTGGTATACACGTGTACACACTTTCTTCCACCTACCCTACTTTTCCACGTCCTTTCCAAAATGAAATGAAACACAAATGAAGCTTATTTTAAAATGTACGAAGAAATTGGCACGTACAATATATTTCACAGCTCTGATAGCTCTGACATTGTGAAGTGCTGGATGGCTGGCAACCATCGAAACCGGAAACTGGCTGTACGTCTGTATTCCCCCACTTTTAACAGACCACTTCCTTTAGCAGTCGAGAGAGAGGACTTATTTCCCACCATCAATTGGACTAGGTCACTGGCAATATGCCGCAAGGCTCTTTCTCGCTGAATACCTATGTAATTAGAAGCACTCTGCCGTCTAGCAGGTCATGTTCAGACCTTTCATACAGCTGCTGAGGACAACGAGGTAATGCAGCGAGCGAGGAGAGAGCTGGTTTGGAGGTCATAGAAGGGCATAATTAGACCAGTCATTGGATAATGCTGCCTGGCTGTGGGCTAGTGAAGCGAGAGAGACGGGGAGGTTCCCGTTTAGCATGATGGTTACCTGGGCACCGAGGACACGGCTGCCAATTAGCTATTAGCTATTAGCATTCAATTTTATCCCTTCCCTCTATAGGTGAAGAAGGCGCTGGCACTTAAAATTAGTAATTGTGCAGCATTATGAAGAAACGGCACCGGCACCCGTCTACATTATATCCGCGGAATGTTCCCGTATTCATACATTGACATATCTATGTTTATTTAATTTTTTTCTTATAATGATAGTCATATCATTGAGAAATAATTTCATGATACACTTTGTGGCAATGCAGGACGTGTGAAATGGGAAACCCAGAATAAGGTACTGGAAGTTTATTAGAGGGGGCCCAATAACATTGAACGTATAGCAGAGAATAAACAAGACTTTGTAGCACAATTCACAATAGACATTATTAGTGTACTTAAGCCCTCAGATGTGCCTCAAGGATGTTCAAGTGTGATATGTTGCTCGGCTCTTTGCAGAGTCATTACTCAGTGCTCTGTACACATTGCATGGATGCCAGCTTTGTGTGTGTTAATACTATCTCTGTGTTTGCGCCTGGTGAAGTGGAGTACACTGTTAATGTCTCTCTCTCTCTCTCTCTGTCCTTTTATTTTTCTCTAGCGGGAACAACGTACATATTTGGGAGAGATGGTGGACTGATCACATACACGTGGCCGCCAAACGACCGACCCAGCACAAGGGCAGACCGGCTAGCCATTGGCTTCAGCACACACTTAAAGGATGCTGTCCTGGTGAGGGTGGATAGCTCCTCTGGTCTCGGAGACTTCTTGAAGCTTCACATTGTAAGTCAACACCTTGTTTTTTTAATATGATCTCCAAGTGCAGTAGACCGGATGATACACTGTAGGATAAAGCCCCTAAACATCTCAATCACCGTCTTACTTTGAGTGACAGTAACCTACACTATGATGTCACTTACAACCCACCAATCAGGTTTACCCAACATTTTGATCAGAAATGAATGACATTTGTTGTGTTTTTCTTTGGCTACTGTCAATCAAATTTGATTAAACCACACCCACACAGTCCTGCTGAAGCATTTGAACTGATTTAACTGAGTCAGTGTTAATCAAACAACACCTAAATATTGTTGTCGTTTTTTAGTAGTCGTAACTTTGTTTCTTATTTAGTCATGAATTAGGGCAGAGTGATTAATAGCTTTAAAAATCAACCTCATTATTTTAATCAAAGCGATTTGTCGAAGGCTCTAATCAAATCGCGAAGGCTGCAATTAGGATCTACAAATGCATGCTGTCCTCCTCGTGTACCAGACATGCTCACCTATCAAAAGTGGCCCAATGTGACTGCATATACATGTGAAACATGGGGGGGAAATTACAAAGCAGTGATTCTCTAGCCCAGTCCAAAAAAATAATAATAATTGTGACCAATTCCATATGATAATGGCTCTCAAGGGCAGTGCAAACTGACGAATGCCTTAACGCACTACCTTGCTAAGGAAGATGAGTTTTCTTCCATGGTAGCTGCATTCAAACGCCATATTTACCTTCACCTATTTACCACAAAGGGAGGGAGTATTGCCTGAGTAAATCAATGGAGTAGGCTCCAGTGTTTTGACTAAGGGCCCGATTATTGGGATTGGTAAGTCTCTCTCTCTCTCTTGAATTTTGACTTTAAAAAGGTTTATCAACAATCAAATTGCAATCCCAATAGCTGTCAGAAAATCTATCAGCCCTATCCTGAATATTAAATATTTTAGAGGATGTGGGATATCAATGACAATGGTAATTGTGTTGAGTTGTATGAGAAAAAAAAGGAGGAGGAGGTCATGATTTAATGGTGAGTACATGCATTAGCTACCAACAGCACTATGATGGTGTGTATGGTAAGAAGGAACCCATGCTTGCTCAATGCTCACCTCCTCTTGTGTCTGTTTTACGGGCGTGTGGGTGTGCAGCAGGAACAAAGGGACAGTACAGTTGGTTCCATATAGTGCATCTCTGACCTGTACATAATTCTGCTGGATATCACATGACCTTCTTCCGGCTAGCACCCACTTACTGATAACCACACTCATTAGTGTGGAAAGGGCTTTCTGTAGGGGCTGCAGTCCCCCATGTAGACCAGTTTGAAACACAGAAACATTTTAACTTTTTCCTATTATGTCTTATAAAAATCATTTTAACAGTTGCCTTTCAAGTGATGGTGGTTGCATTATTGTATGCAGCAAATAACCCACTATTGGCTTACACACCCTGTATACAGTATAATTGAATACAAGTTGTACAGTATATTAACCTATAGAAAATCCAAATACATCTTTCAAAATGTTTGTTCGAAACATTAATACGCAGGTGCACATAAGTGGTTGTGGGCATGTTTGTAGGGCAGCCCCCCTGCTGAAAATACGTTCCCACGCATATGACAACACTTTTGCTGGCCAGGGAACATTGCACACAATTATTATACACACACACACACACACACACACACACACACACACGCACACGCACACCACACACACACACACACACACACACACACACACACACACACACACACACACACACACACACACACACAGAATTGGTCTTGAAGTTTGCCTAAACCCAAGTTGCCCACACACTGACTCTCACACATACAGTACAAAGTGACATAAGCAGGTCTGTCCCGAGGACATAGAGCAGCAATGATGTTGTTCTTATCAGACACCTCTGCGTGGAATTGCTTTTGTTTGTTTTTTTGCCACAATTTATTATTTCCAAGCTTTAGGGCTAAGTGAGGCTTAATCCACAAGGTGATTGGTTATTTCATCATTGTTGTCATGCACACAATGTATCACCAAATGCCATGAATGGACACAAACATAACGGAAAAAAAATGGAAATATGGTTGATACACTACAAACCTCATGCTCTCTGGGTTCCTGTCGACTTGGACAAAAGATCCTGAAAAGAAATAAAACAGGATAGATTTCCTTCCTACACTATCTTCATGTGTGTGATAAAAAAAATGTCTTCTCCAACGATTTGCATAGACAGAGCTCCTTTTTAAATGAAAGGCACAACAGGGCTTTGCTGGGTGGCTCATCCAAATGCAGCACTGAATAAATATACATACAAATTTGCTCGCTTGCTTGTACATCACCCACACATGGTTACTTATTTCTGAACAACTGACACACTAACAATTTGGTTAAATACCATGTAGTCAATTTCCACCCAGTCTCCCATGACCAGATGGAAATGTTGTATTCCTACATGTACTGTGGTTTGCATCTGGTGCACTGCACACTTACTAGAAAGCTGTAGCTTGTGGACACCTTGAAAGATAAAAATGTGCTACATACATGACAACATGTATGTTTTTTTGAGTTTTGAGAAAGTGCTACATAATAACAATATATTATTATTAATATTATTTTTATCAATATTATTTTAATTACACTATAGCTTATACACACCAAGGGGCGATTGCTCAGGAAAGGCACAGGTATCAGCATCAGTATCAGGTATCAGCCTGTATGTCATGCCACACAGCTAGGAGAGGTGAGAGCGGGGACTCTGACATGGTGTTACAAGGCAGAGGGATCATACTGCTTGAAGCAGATGCACGCGTAGCCTTGTTGATAAAATATGTGAAGAATTCCATTGACATTTTACAGGGGCGGAAATGTGGATAATGCATGTTCTTGCAGTGGGGGCAGTGGGTTGTGAGAATCCCTTCTCCTCTTGCATCAGCAGTCACTCTAAATGCTTCCCCTTATTTATTTATTTATTTCTGCATTTATCTGGGGCTTTGTGAAATGTTGCATTTCATTAGAAAATGAGAGAAGCCTGAGAAGAAATTAGTTTTAAAGAGACCGAGAAGAGGCAGGAAGGGGAGCATGAAGGTCATGCTTTGCTCATCTGGTTGTTTAGGAAAAGCAACAGCAACAGCTGTTATAAACACAAATAAAGTGTAATTTCAAAACTGTAATTATGTCCATTACAAAGTTGCAACAACGGAAAAATGTTATCTTAGTAGTGGGACTTGTTTTAGTTCATCAAAGCACAATTGATGGTATCATTTAATTGTCATAAGCGATATGTCCCAATATATGCGTTGCGCTGCAGCCTAATGGGAGGAATAGCAGAACATTATATCACAAAATGTTATTAAATTGGACTACTTATGACCCTATAGATATATGTTTTCACACTCCTGTCTTCTCCCCATTAATTACAGTGGAAAGGACGTGTTTTACAGAACTCCATTAAACACAATTAGCTGTGCAAAATTGCCACTTTGATGCGTTTCTTATGCAAGAATAGCAGCACTAAGCCAGTCACCCGCAAAAAACCTTATCTGGTTGAACTGTACCCTTAGTGGCTCACGCTGCAGTATTAAATAATACTAAAATATAATGACTCTGTGGCACAATTTGCTCCGACATTGTATTTGGTGGAATTGCTGTAATTGAATATGTATTAACCAGTTTTGGAGTTGGTTGTTCATTTAGACATGGGCACATTCCAAACAATGGGTAAAAGGGCTTATTCCCAATGGTATCAATGCCCCTCATTTGTTTTGATTACCTCAGCTCAGAGCAGAAATGTCTTATGAGAAGTGTATCTTTAGCTTTATAAAGTGGGATTAGAGCAGATTTCAGTATTTACCCCCCTCCCCCTCTATCGTCTCCATCCCTCAACCTCCCTCCTAATCTCCAGCTCCCATTTTATGATGACAAGAAATCCAGCGGGGCTTGAAGGACGCCATCTCAGCTCACACTCTCAAGAGGGATTTTTCTTTCAGAGTAATATGTGGAGGCCATGATTTAAATGCACCTCTAAAGGAATTGTGATCCTTCCCCCACACACCTCCTTTCTATAGCAGATAAAGACAATGACTGTTAAATCAGTGAGCCATCAAATGTACGACAATCACTTTCCTCAGGCTCATTACTGTAGCACACATGAAGGGAGGACTGGATTCATTATAAGGCCTCTGATGTTTCTCCAATTATGATGATTCTCCACAATCCCTTTCACTTTTTCAAAGGTGAATCCTATTCATGCTTCTTCTTAAGTATCCCATGTGGATGTAAGACTTGACTGTACATGATATCATGCCCTGGCAAAGCATCTACATAATCTTAATAGAATTAATTGCACTGTAGCTGAAAGTCAAATGTGGGAAAATATTCGCCATTACATTATGCAAAACGGGGGAATTATGGATGTAATGATACTTGTTCTTTGCAGCGGGGTAATCCATACAAATCCATACAAATATGTGGGTGTGCAGTACCTTCTCTGCATTTCTCAGTGCAAAGCCTGTATCATTGCAGTGCATACTGTTAAAGTAGAGGTAGATTTCACCTTGATTCTAAAAATGTATTTTCATGCCCCACAACAGAGGTATAAATTATTTTTCACAAACAAGGGGGGTTTTCTGTTATTGGAAATCCATCTGCAAAATTTTAAGAGGCCATTTACTAAGTGAAATGGAGGCTTTGCAAACGTTTTTTAGTTCCCTTTTTGTCGTCAATGAGCGGCGTTGACAGTGACTACTCCTTAGGCTCAGACAGGGCCCCGAGGGGCCCACTGAGCTTGTTTTGCACTGGTACTCAATCTCTGTGTCGGGGTAGGAGACTATTCCAAGCTCTTTCTTCGATGCCTTCTTCTAATTGTATGCATCTCTTTATGAAAAAAAAAAGCAATGACGGAGCACTGGCAAAGGTAGCAACACTGTGAAGTTAATGTATTCCATAGAGCAGAGAGGATGGTGGAGAAATAATGACTTTACTGCAGGAGCATCGCTCCCCTCAGTCCTCCTTTAGCTGACTAACAGAAAGGAGGTTCCTGTTCAGACGGAGGACACCTTTAATTGCAGTTTCAACTCCTGCTTTCTGCCCTATTAATCATGTAAAATGGCTTTAGAGGAGAGACAACCAGGCCCACTGTCTGAGCATCTCCACTTTCAAGTGAGAAAATATCATATTTTATGTGTCGTGTGTGTTATATCCGGTTCACCTTACTGTTGGAGCTATAACTTTGCCCAATGGCGTGCTTCTTTATGGCAATATTGCACTCTCTGGTTCGATGCCACAGTTGGGATTGTTATGTGGGAGAGGTGTTGCAGGTCTCAGGAGAGAAGCAGTGTCACGCTATCCCCCATGCTCCCATTAAAACACGTGCTGAGGGAACGGATCTTATTCTCATCCACTACTCCTGTGCAGCTCTTAGGCCCAGTAATTACCTCCCCTGCTCGCACTGCACACAGACACAGAACACAGCTGCATGCAACACCCCCAGGATTCACAGGTATACAGCTTCCCAGTGTTGCTTACTCAGTACAGGCACATCCATCAGTCATTAGAAGACCTGTAGAGCAACTGACAGATAGCATATTAGTGTTAAACTCTAGTATGTTCACATTGACTCTATAAATGTAAAACATAAACAGCTTAAAATGTACTGATGTTAACCTGTATGTGGGCGCAGATTAAGTGTTTGAAGATTACGCCTCCAGTAGAATATATTTGAATATGTTTTTCTGTTAAGTGTTATTGTTGTGTTTGAACAGGTGTCACCTCACAGTTTGGAAACCCAATTCTTTCCCCACGTTAATAATTATCATACCAATTCTGGTATAGGAATATAATTTGTGCCATGCTGAATATATGCATTCTAAGCAGATTCAAAACTCAAGAGAGCATGTTATATACAAATTACATCTGTATTTAATTTGTTATAAACATATCTCTTTGTAAAACTCGTAGAGAGCAGTGGGATAAATTAAAAGAAACCAAGCGGATATCCTGGATGTGCAATTGTGTGAAAAGATCCCAACCAAACTACAGAATTTAGAAAATGACAAAAGTCCAGGTATACGCTCTCCTTTTGCAACTTCTCAGTCAATTTGCAAGGCCCAGACTAAACAGACAAAGTAGAGCTGAAGTATTTAAAGAAACAGTGTCCAAACGCAGATGTGTTACCCATGACATCATTAATCATTGAAGTGTCACGCTCTATTGAACAGCGGCGCTGGGTAGGAGTAAACACATCCACCTCACAAGTGATTTGACTTTCTATAGTTTGTGCTGCCACAAGTCACTCTCACTTCCGGAGTTTACCCTGGTTCAGTGGGACAATAACTTCAGACAGTCGGTACAGCCAATCTCCCCCACTTTCATCAAAAAAGTCCAAAAGCAATAGAGCATGTAATGTGAGGATCAGAAGAATATGCCATGGATTGGATGGTGCCACTGTGATTTTTCTTCTTCTTTCACACTGTTTTTCTACATTTGGTCAGTCTTTCATTGTTGAAGGAATTGTAATGGAAATTTCCCCTTTCCCCCACATACTCCTTTTGCGGGGGATCATTTTAATCAAAGATGGGATGCCAGTAATCATAGCAGCATTTGTGTCAACGATGCATATTAACGAACCTCCCAACTCCAGTATGCTCCGCCACATTTACAATCACAACACGATGCCATTTCCCTCTTTCCCTGCTATCCCCCCTCCTCTCAATGAGTGACAGTGGAACCAGAGCTGCCATTTGATAGTCAGTGTGTTTGGCAGTTTATAGTGCAGTATGTGGCAAAGCTATAGGCTAATGGCACTGTAATGTTAAGAGTTAATAGCCGACCATGATGGGGAAGATAGCACAGAAAGGATTGGATGGGGGGAGCTTCATTGACCCTTCGGTGTGGATTCAGTCACACGGACATACAAGAGGTGCAGTCCTCCTTCAACATATCCCCATGCTCCCTTTTCTCGATACCATATAGAATTTGAGCTGAGTGGCGATGAATAGTAGTAATAGTATGGTAATGGGACTGGTAAATATAGCATTGATTTTATGTCAGCGGTGACCGATTGTGGCGAAAAAGCCCGCATGTGAGAGTGAATGTCCTCCTATCTCTTTAAGTCATACAGTGGGCAGCCACTCGGCTCGGATGATGTACCTGACCTCAAAGAATCAAATCTCATCATCTCCATATTGAGAAGGGACCGCGCTAAAATCGCCATTACTCATCTTTCAATTCCAATCATTTCTCAATTTGTTCAAGCTCTTTGCCACTACAAAGCCAAGTGGTCCATGAAGAGAAAAGAGTGTGTGTCTGTGAGAGAGAGAGAGCGAGAGAGAGAGAGAGAGAGAAAAATGTGTGTATATGTGTATTTGAGAGGGCAGGACAATAATGTGTCTTCACTTTTATTAGTGTAACAAATCAAAGTGAGTACAGCTTGTCATTCTCAAAGCTGTACATCAATACATTATGGGCTTGCCTCATACAGAGCAATATTGCCATGGCTAACATGGGATGAATTTGATTTCATCGTCAATGTTACACTATCAGACATGTTGTTGTGGTTGTTTTATCCTGGGTTACAAGGTTAAGAGCATTGACATTCTAGTTGTTATTGCAGGTCAGCCTCCCCCTCTAGATTCTAGTTGGACATATTCCTGACAATAACCCGGCCATATGAGGTCTTGATTTGATGTTGGACATCAAAGCTCAGTATGTATACATGCATGTGGGTATGTATGTGGAAGAGAGAAGTTGGTTTGTGTGTGCTTGGGACTGGAGCAGCTCAGCATGGAGTCACCACAGTGGTTGACTTTTGACACAGCTGCCCCAGCCCTCAGGGTGGGATATAAATAGGCCCACACTTTTCTCGCTCCATTGAAGTAGGCTGAAGTGAAGCGTTGTCGTCTTCCCCCAACTAGCACATATGGTATGAAGCATGTTTCCTCTAGAATCACCCTCTACAATATTATCTTGTTGCCGCCTTCAATAATTAGCCAATTTGAATGAATTTGTTCATGCTGCCTTTCAACAAAATGCATTCTGTATTTAGGATTAAAGTATAACAATTAACCTGAACAAAAATTATAATGTACCTAGTTATTTATCTGTAAAATGTTGTTGTTAAGGATATTTATTTATTTGTTTATTGAACAGGGACAATGTACAGCACATAAGCAGTACCAGATTTAGCTATAAGCTAATTTTCATCTGCAGTCCCTGGGCAGGAAACAGAGTATTACATCCCTGTCAAGATGGGAAACCTAACACTGAAGTATAAAAACAATAACACACAATTTCACAACAGTAAAACACAACAACACAATACGAACAATAAAATCACAACATGTAGGACACCACAACAACAACAACAACAACATCACAACAGTAAGACACCAAGAAAACAGGACATCACAACATTAAGAAAACAATCTACGCATGATGGGTACATGCTTGGGTTCATTTCAGCCATGACTTCATCTTACATTTAAAACCAGCAAAGGTGTTCCACTCTCTTATCTCGCTTGGTACTAACTTCCAAGACTTGGTGGCTCTAACTGAAAATGACAATATGACATTAAATACATATTATTTAATTAAAATAGTGAGATAGTGTGTGTGTGGGGGGGGGGGTGGTTAGTGACAGGTAAACATTTGTTAGTGACAGGAAAACATAAATAATTGAACGTGGATACCGGTAAATTTGATTGGTCAATTATCGTTATGGGAGGGCGATATCGATAGTATACAAATCCCTTGAGCTTAAACAACAGCACAGCCTGGGGGCGTGTGTTGTTATCATTCATTTAAATGTGTCGAAATACAAATCAAGGTACAGAATGCTGACGGAACCTGTTGCTGTGTATATTGAGTCCTGAGTATGGTTATTTGCCATGACTAGATCTGGACCTATGAAAGAAATAGAGCAAATATTTGTAAGACCCTTGTGTTACCCTAGCTTCCACTTTCTGAGTGTTTACCAGCGACAAGCAAAGTCAATTTGGTCCAGGCCAAGTCTGAAATTACTTATACAATTATTTCCACATACTCCTGGCAAAGGCAGCTCTTCCTGGGTGCTTCTCGGCTAATTATTCCATAATTGTTGTTGGTGCCCTGTTGTTGATGGCTTCCACTGTGCTTTGTGTGGGCCTGTATGAAATATTAAACACATGGCTTGCTTTGTTCTGGTCAACTTAATTACCTTTTTCACTGCTGCACTGCTCTCATCGCCAGCCCCCTTTGTGCTTTTCATCGAAGCCTGTTTAAAATATATTAAACACACAAGCAAGCTGGTTTTAATTATGCGCTGCTGCGGATTTTTTTTATGTAGCATGCCACAGTGGGTGAATCGGTGTGAGCTGGTGGTGGTCTTGTTCAGTTAATTTTTAGTTCCCGGTTTTTGTCTTCTCTTATTCCCTTTAGTTTAAATCGTTTTTGTTTTATATGACGAGAGCCTCTCGCCCCACCTGCCAGAAACTAAGAAATGATGCTTCATTGTTAGTTTGCTTTCAAATAATATATATAAAAATAAAATAAAAATGACACAGACATAAATCATTAACAGTAAATGAGCAGCAGGAAGCTACAGATTGACAGGCAAGACATATCGTATGGACATATGGAAACCAACACAACTGAAACAAATCTTGACCGGCGGTTAGTGAGGCGGGGGGGTCGGGGGTGGTGGCCGGGGAACAGTATCCGCTTTTAAAATGTCTATTGGCTTCCGCAAACCACAATGTCAGCAGAAACACTCACCCTCCCCTTGTCCCCTGTTTATGAATAATGGATTTAGCGACCCTCTGTTCTATCCTCCATAGATAGATACCAGTCAATATTAGGCTACTCAGGTCCAACTCGGGGAACACGGAGATTTTAACTCCAATCATACACTGAGCGGCACTTGACATTTAAGTTAAATATTACAGGACGCTTGTGTGTTTGCTTCATCGTTATTGGTCTTAAGCGCAGACTGTGTGGCCAGTGCATTGTCTCGGTTATAAGAGCGTAACGTTCCTGTATAGCACTCTCTAACAGAGCCCCTGGTCATTAATAGCTTTATTCTACAGTCTTATCGAAGGAATAAGATGAGTGTGTGTGTGTGTGTGTGTGTGTGTGTGCGTGCGCGCATGAGACATATGTATCTGCCTCTCTGCCATAATAAGAGTTGTGCAGTGAAAGGCCAGCAGTGCTGCCCTGTTGCAAGAGCAAACAGTGCACGACATGTCAGCATCCAACATGTGCAGCACACCTCATATGGGGAGATGAAACCGACAGGCGCACACAGTCCCTTTGTCCTCTTTCTATCCCTCAGGTAAGCACACAGGGTGAGAAGAGCACCCCTGGACCCGTGGCCTCATTCTGCTCACTTTATCAGCCATGCAGCGTTCACTTTATGGCAGCGGCAGAGAAGAGAGATGTTGCGGGGAGAGAAGGTTGCGTTTTGTTTATGTTGCAGTAAATGTTGGACCATCGAAGAGGTGTAAAACTTTATGGCTCATTCTGCTGGGCCTTCTAAGTAGTCGGTATGAGTGATGGGTTGGTTTGCTTTCCCCAGAAGGGCGAAGCAAACACCTTGACAACAGTAATTAAAAGGCGCATGTGAGGCCTAATTCATTTTCTCTCTCTCTTCGTCTCCTCCCTTCACTTGGCCGCTAATAAATCGGTTATGCTTGAAGTGTTTCTGCTTCTCCTTAACTCTTTTCGACCGCCAGTGTGTTTTTGTTGAAACTTGTGCGTCTGACGAGGAGCTGCTATAAAAGATGCAAGAAAATTGTTGGGGGAATTCTATGTCTCTGCTGGATCCGTAATCTGCCTTCACCACTGAAGCATTATAATATCTGATCAAGTATGAAGGCAAAACATCTATTGTGCTTACCTTATAGCTGGGGGTTACTGTACACAAGATTAGTGTATATCTAAAGCTCCAAATTGGATGCTTAAACTCTGGGGGAAATGAAGAAATGTGAGCAATGGAGGGCAGTCAAACCTCCAATTAAGAAATAACACTTATTTTAGGAGGATAGTAGAAGATAAAATCCAGTATGGTCAGGGCTGTACAGTGCGACAGTTTTGATCGCATTTGCTACTGAAATTGATCACGTGCGATGATGAATACAAATCCATTCGCACTCATGCGACAGGCTGCTAATGAGGAGAGGCTGTCTTTGAAACACAGAGGAGCGCTGCACAACACTGCTTAAAGTGCTCTACATTAACACTCCAAATGGGGGTAAATGTAAACTTAGGCAAGTAAGTTATTGAGTCCACCCTCCACTTTGGCTGGTGAAAGATATATCTCGGGATCTGTGCTCGTGCAGCGATTGTAGCTATAAAAACTTCACCAACTGTAATAACCGGAAGGAGACGGCACATTACCGCAGTTAAGTTAGCGCGTGTACAAACAGAACATTTCCTGTGCGCCTTCACATTAAAAGCCTGTTACTAGCCAAAAAATGAGTTGACTTTTATTTTGAAGCCGGTAAGAACAGGAAGTTAGTGTTTTTTTCTAGCTTGAAAGGCAACTCCTTCAGCTGCAGCGAGCAGTCAATAGTAGCCTAGTCTAGTCTAGTCTAACAAAGTTTTAAATAAGCCACTGAAAAGCTACTCCCAACACATTCACAACAACCTATTTATCCTAAATTGTACCAATATGTATACTTATTTATTTAATAGGCTATGTTTAATGTTTTAAAGTTTTGTTTTAATTAACAGAAGGACATTATAATAATAATAATTCTGAATCAGCAAAAAATTGCAATTGGCAGGTTAGATTCTTTTGTCTAAATTGCAATCAGTGCACCCCTATTCATTTTTCCATAATTATTACTGCACACACTAGGATATAATATTAATTGAGAATCTCAAATGAGACCAAGATAACTTGCTCAAAGGTAATTAGAGCGAAATGCAAGGGTTAAGGTTATGCAAGTTTCATACTTTGTGTGCTACCAAATTTATTTTTGTGCTACTGAATTTTTTTGCTTGCTAGCACCAGTGCTACCACCTAAAAAAATAAGCGTACAGCCCTGAGTATGGTATTGTTATCCAAATCCTGTCTAACCGTCCAAAGCCACGTTTGTTATCAATACCATGTCCCTCTATGCCCACTTTTTCATCTGTGGGCTCCTTTTTGATGCAATTACAGGCTAGGAAGCCACCGTTATTTATATGAAAACGTAACTGCTATTGAGCGCCAGTCTTGCCCACTACACTCCTTTAAGTCAATATCAACGCAAATCAATGGTCCGCCAGTCAGCTAGTCTCCATGTGTTTGTTTTTTTAATCCATAAACATCCACTCCATAAACTCGCAAACCTTGGTCTTCACGGCCATTATTATGGTATTTCCAAGCTGGAAGTAATTGTATAATCATTACCACTTCATGAAATCTTAATAGGTGCTACAGATTAGAGACAAATTAATGGCATGAGCCGGGAACTTGTGGCTCCATAAGTAGTAAAACAGATGGCAGAGAAAAGTTTCTGTCTCTACCCAGACCTTTTTTAGTCCTTTGCACTCCTCAATTAAGTCTGGAGGTCTGTTTGGTGCAAAGCATGTTGTGAATGCTATAGTCCAACAGTGGGCATCACAGCTGCATACCTAATATTGGGTAAACACTTATTTCATCTTGTAAAACATTTAATTATTCTAATAAAAACGGAGGCTTCCCCACTGTGTGGAGTTTACATTAACGTATATTAGAGTGTGTCAAGGAGGAGGGTTGACATGTTGTCCCCTATGGCAACTGTCAGCTCCACTGGGGACTTCCTAACACACAGAGAAAGAGGAAAAGGCAGTGGTGGGAGGAGAGAAGCAGCAGTGAACTGCTCACCCACAAGGCCTTATCAGCCTGTCGTATTATTTAACCACAAAGAACCACAGAGGGCTTATCTCACACCCATCTTCCTGACAAGGTCTCTTGCCACAAACAAAAATAGAAGACAAAAAGATGGAGTTCAAGAGAACAAAAATGACAAAGCGGAGCAAGGCCGCCTCACTATGTTCGCCTTTCATTACCTTTCCCTGCAAGATGACTGATAAAAAACCCAAAGACAATAAAGGAGGGAAAGACACAAGATAAGTTGGGAGGGAAGAGAAAGGATAAAGCTGCAAAGATAAAGAGTAAGGACTGTGTAAGGAACCAAACATTTCATTAAAGGAAAAGCTTTGTGTTGGCACAGGAGGATGAGGAGGATAAGATTAATGAGGGAAGTGGTAGGATTAAGTCCAGGAAAGGGCACTGCATACACACACACACACACAAACACATAAATTCCAATCCCTCCTATGTATATATATTGTTTGTGTGTATTGGGGAAACTACTGACAGGTTGTCAGGTACGGCCTGGTCCTCAGTACCTATGGAACCATTTGTTGCTGCCTTTGTGGACCTCAGACGCTCAGACATACACCAGCATGCATGTATGCATAAGTGTGTTTATGTATGTGTTCTTTTCACTTAAGTTTGAAGTTATACAGGATACATGACTTTTTTCTTTTTTGGGGGCAATAGCTAGGCACACATACAACATCTAAGCCTTGCATACACCCGTCGTGAGGTCTGAGCATATTCACTGGTCAGAGCACATGACTATTTCATCCATCAGGCCTTTGTTCAAATATACTACGTTACAGTCAAACCTGAGAGTGACAAGAAGATTTTTAAAGAAAAGAAAGTGTTGTCATGAACAGAATACGATATGTGCTTCCTCTTGCCTCCCTTAGCTTGGTGCTCCACTAGGCGGAGACGCAGGCCTGCATGGGCACAGAGGCCCAGACAGTTCTAATGCACAACATTTATCATCAAGGCAGTAATGCTTGGCACCCTGGCCTGATCGCTCCCCCTGTTATAAACCACCACTCCAGGAATGCTGAGTCAGGGAGAGCCTGTGATCAGATCAGTATCCCAGCATATGGCCAGAGTCGCATTGGTCCAATTTTCAATGACACGTCGTAGAAATAGCAGGCACACACAATAGAGAAGGTCTTTACTTTACTGCCAATGTTGTTTATTACACTGTGTTAGCTAATTCCGATAATTGGCACTTGTTTAAGTTTCAGATAGAGAATGACCACAATTACAGGACCTTCGGTAAAGCCTCCGAAGCCCATAAGGCTTTTGCAAGAAGCCATTTCAGTCCCCATGAAATCTTGATTTATCTGTGATGGTTCTGTTGAGGAGGGTGGGCAGCCCGCTCTTATGCTGCCCGCCAGCACTGAGGACCATGAATTTTCAGTAGACATCTAGAAATCAAAGTAATAGTTGGCGGTGAAGGACAGATCCCATGGCAGGGTGTGCATATGTGCCCTGACTTGTGCGTGTGTGTGTGTGTGTGCACTTGTGTGCATTATTGAGTGTGAATTGTTCAATAAACTCATCACAGCCTCATAAAGAAAGCTGACATTTACAGCAAAGCGCAAAGGTCAAGGAGTTAGGCCTGATGCGATCATGATGGAGGGAAGGCGGTTTTACTCCAGCCAACTTCAGAAATTAATAGAAGAGCAGAAAAGGTGAAAAATTGGAAAGGAGAAATGAAAACAACAGAAAAACAGGCAGCAGTGTAAGAACATTAACCAGAGGAAGAAATTACATTTCAGTTTGGCAAGGGGAATGATGAAGGATGAAATGCTTCACATACTGTACATTACAGATATAGAACACATATCTTGGAAATCACTTAGACTCTTGATTTATGATGCATACAAACAAAAGCTGATGGGGCTAACATGGACAGACAATCTGATAATGTAGATCTAATTAAAACTCCCAGAGTGGCACCAGAGCGTATGCCTCTGCCGACCCACACACAACGGGCACAGCCATGTCCTCATTAGCAGCGGCAATGTCACAGAGCCTGGCTAACACGCAGCCTTAAAATGTGGTAGAGAGCAACAAAAAAAATAGTGCCCTAGCTCTGTGTGTTTCCTGATGCTTTTATACTATCCCTGATTTCCTAAAAAGAACAAGGCCTGACTGCTAACCTGAGCTTTCATCTGGAGGCAAAGTTAATGAAGACAGAAACATAGAAGCCATTGGGCCTTCAGTCTTTGAAAGAGCCCCAGTTTCTGTGTTTGGGGACCAAAAGTGTTTCCAGATTGGCAGCTGAACCTTATGGGCTGAGCCGCTCCTCGTACCCTTTGATGAAACCCCCTGAAGCTGGTGAGGAAAACTGACAGGCACACACTCCCTTTGGCTTTTTCTTTTCTGTGTCTCTGTTGTCTTGACTTTGTCAGATCTGCGAGTTTGTTTGTGTGTGTGATTGTGTGTGTGTAAATGAGAGCATAAAAGAAAGCGATATAGATACAGGGACACTGTGCCATGTCTGCCCCTGTGTGTGTTCTGGGTGAGCAGTCATCTGATGAACTGTCTTGCCCCCCCCCCCCACAAGCCTTGTGCACACCACAGCCGGTGAGAAGCCGTTGATGTGGTGTTGGTTAACAATGCTCTCTCCCCGAGCACCACAACTCACAGAGCCGCAGTAAGGGGTTGGCAGACCCTAATGGAAACGTCATCTTCCAGAGAAAAGATGGCCCTGCTTTGATGAGAGGGGGAGTTATGGGAAGTGTATAATAAAAGAACCATTTCCAATCGGTTCCGAAGCCAATTTAAGAGTGCCAAATGAAGACAGACGCTGTCATAGACAAACGGAAAAAGCTGACATTCACTCATGGCAGTCTCCCTGTTTGTCAGCCAGAGGAATCTTTCAATACAGCGCTCAACACACCGCTGCCTTGAACGCGACAGGCGATAACTCAAACCCCCAAAGCCTGATTTGGGAATCAAAAGTCTAGTGCACTTTGATTATTGTTCCTCCTAAGTTTTCCGTCAAGCTGGGCTGTGATGCTGCACCCATGCTGTGACTGTTTTCTGACTGATGTGGTGCTTATAGGAAATAATGCGCTCCACTCACCCAGGTGGTACCACTCACTGTGAGAGTACACTGACAATTGGTTGAAAAAGTGAGCAGTGCATATAAATATTAAAATATGGTACTGTATATATAGGAGCAATGATCTTACTACGTCTACTCAATCAGGTCCAGCCAGTGACTGTGTTTATTATGGCAAAAAATAGCAATCCTTTGGTGCCTTTTGTCGGATCAGGTGCTAACACTTACTAAACTGCACCACCGACCAAATGGCTCAAAGACCAAATGGAGTAATTTCACCAACAAAACAACTGACCAAATGTAGGCGAATAACTGATCGAAGAACCAGTGAGAAAGGAGCAAGAAATTGATAAATGTACACACATGACAAGGTAATGCTTCAGGACATATAAGAAGACCTTACTTGTGAGTACAGGCAACGAATGAAGCACATTCTCACCTGTAATAACCTGTCACGGCAAGTGCCATGTTGAAGACATCATGCAACATGTGGGAGTTGCAAACAAAACATATAATTATGTTGTGTATTTATTGCTCAGGAACTCCCACATATAGTTTTTTCCTTGCTAAATTCTCAACCTTAGAAAACGTGTGGTTGTACAAAAAATAACTGGATATCAGGTTTCGGCAGCATTCAAAAAAGAGGGGCTACCTGATAGCTGCTCCCGTTGTTAATCTCAACGGAGCCCATTCCTCATTTTGTCACTATCTCAGACAATAAGGAGCCAGAGGAGGAGCCATGATATGGAGTTAAAGCATTCTCCGTCACATCTCACCAGTATAATAAAGGGTGAAATCCAGATGAAGCTAGAGAAACGATTATGGTAATGCAAGGTCTATAAACAGGCTTCATGCCAATTTCCTGTGTCCCTAATACAATCATATTTATTAATAAAAGCACAAACCAAGTGTTTTGTGTAATAGGAAAGCATGTTGAGAAAACAGTTGTTTTTAATTTTCTATTCTTCCTTGTGCCTTGTCTTTGCCCACATTCACTCTACGATGTGTTGAAGGTGTGTATAGATATATAGGTGTGTATAGATTTGCATATTTATTGCCTGAGGTATTTGCATAAGTAATATTGCTTCAAGTGTGCAAGATGGACAGCGGAAGCGCTAGCGAACCAACCTTCTTTGATCGTGAGTGGAGTTTTTTTTTCTCCTAAAGATATTCATTCTAATGTCAAATCAGCCATTTTAGTATGAAATTATTAAAAAGTGTGCTCTTAGTGACATGTTCCGCTAGTTTATGTTGTTTTGTCAAAAGGAAAAATGCATGATGCTTTTTTTTTGCTTCTGTCATGTAAAGAGTTTAACGCTTATCATGTCCATTGTGTAAGAACAAACCGCACTCAGGTGGTGGCTCAATCTTCCAGTCAATTGGGAACTTGTCAGTCTCCGTGTTCACTCTCATTCTTTCAATTTGTCCGACCTCTGAACCTTTTCTTTTCTCAAAGATCATATTCTCCATCGCGGACGTGCCCCTTTCCAAGAAAGGATTGGCAGGAACTCGCCTTTCATCTTCTATTCTGAACTTTTTTATTTCAAATATTTATGGAATCCGTTTGATAGTTATCATCATCCTGTCAAGCAGATGAGGAGTTAGTCAAAGAGAGCCGAGCGAGGCAGGAGGGCAGGAGATGCTGCTGTAGATAGGCAGCCATCTTACTGAGAAGCTTTTTCATTTCAAAGTAGAAAAACGTGTTAGTCACAACAAAGAAATCAGCCTTCCCCGTTACTTGTCCTCTTTTCACTTTTGGAATACGGTAACCGTGTTGCAACTTCTCCTGTCTTGTTCCGTCTGCGAAAACTGCGCTTACAGTGTCTGTCTTTATCTCTCCCAGGAACTATTAGAAGATTATTCAGGCTGTCTTGGCTCTTCTTAGACGCACTCTGCTGATGGTGCTTTTACACAGAAGAGGCTGCTGGGTGAGTTGGTGGGTGGCAGCCATTAGAACATGGTGGTACTTTGATCTACTGGGCGGATTTTATAAAATTGCACTTCTAGCTCCTTATCGATGGGTGAAGGAGTAGAAATGTGAGAGAAGTAGCTGTAAGGAGATGTTTTCCAGAGCCAGTGTCAGTGTAAAAGGTGGCCACACCTTTTACACCTCCTTCTGTTGATGAAAAGTTGATGAAGATGTGTTTTGAGGAGCCAAATCATTGATGGGCTGAAAGAAGCACCAAGACAATTTCCCTGTCTAATGGAACTATATCCATGGTCTGCCCTTCATAAACCTTTTAGCAGCTCCCTGTGTGAGACCCAAATAAGATAACTGACTCCTACATGCCCTCCTCATTGTCAGAGTAATGACTACAAAGCATTATATCTCCTGCCACTGCCACGCCACCACACATACTGTGCTGTGTCAACTCAGCTTAATTAGCAGCACGTAACGACTTGTAGTGAATTATTGTTTTTAATTATACAATTTTACCGCCTCTACAAATAAGATCTGTGTTTATGGACTGGATGAGGGGCAGTCAGCGAGGAATCAGTTATCGTCAATTTTCCCCTCCGAGCTGAAGTGGGGGTGAATCAACGTGCAGCCGCAGGAAAGAGAAAATTAGATCCAATTTCCATTACCATGATTAAGTGATTACATCACATCAGAGAATGCCCTATAGCTAAGCATGGACATCTGAGCACACACGTGTGCAGGCTGGCCCCTCCGCGCTCACTGAAAGTGTTGTATGTGCAAATCTAGCACGCCACACACATACTTGCTTCTTCCTATCTAGCACACACACACACACACACACACACACACACACACACACACACACACACACACACTTTACAAATACATGTCCAGCTACACACAGAGAGGTGAAGAGTCTATTGAGCAATCACATGGATTAACGTTTGGTAGAGTGGGCTTGGATTTGCACTCAGCATAACAAGGCTCCGGTGCTCCCTCTCTACTTGGATATCCAGCCTTCACGGCCACGTTACACCTGGATGGCTCCGCTAATGGAAGCATTTTATTAGACATTGCATGCAAGGGGCCTGGCCCGACCATCGCTTTTTTATTCATAATGGGCGACTGTGGCTCAGGTGGTTAAGCTGGTTGGCCAATGATCCTAGGGTTGGCGGTTCGATCCCAGCCCGGCCACTTGTGTCATGGTCGTTGTGTCCCTGGGCAAGACACTTCACCCACCTTGCCTCGTGTGAATGTGTATGACTGCTGTATGTTTGAGGTGGTGGTCGGAGGGGCCGATGGCGCTGAATGGCAGCCTCGCTTCTGTCAGTCTGCCCCAGGGCAGCTGTGGCTACTATGGTAGTTTACCACCACCGGTATGACTGTGTGTGAACGAATTGTCTGGAACCCTGTAAAGCGCTTTGAGTATCATGAAAGGCGCTATATAAATCCAAGCAATTATTATTATTATTATTATGCCCTGTTTCCAGATTCCCAGCCTATTGTAGCCCTATAAGTATAACCAACTCCTATGCACATACACCGATACAACTGTTCTGTGGTTGAAGATGTGCTCGGTCGGACAATTGTATGTGCACAAACTGGCATTTGGGATGAGGGTTGTATTCATCTCTGTTCCGTGTTGCTCATGCTTGGCTGCAATGCAACTCTATTGATATTCTTCGGTCTTTAGGTCTTCGGAAAAATTAACGATTTTTCTCATCTCCTATTAAGGTCATATGGTTTTTGAATGTCAAATCGATGCAATCGCCATCTGAAAATGTAAGCGTTGGGGAGCCAACTGGTATTATATTTGTGATGATCTGTGCAATTGTTCAGATACAAAAGCAAAACTGTATCCGTGCAAGAGATGGATGATCTTTTCTGAACGCTGAAAGTGCCGTTGAAATATTCCTCATTTGCCCCACAATTTCCAACGCACAAACTGATGTAAAATGTAATTGTGCCTCATCCTTACTGAATAGACCACCCGTTTTGTTACTACAATGCAGTAAATTGGAAATCTCTCGAATGCACTTTGTGATTCAAATCAGCATGCTCGAGGCCTATGTTTTCATGGTGAAAACAGATCATTTCCTAATAGCTTCCGCCATAACAGCCTATTGCTTTGACTAGCGTTGAGAAACATTCCTGGCTGTGCGGTAAATATTATGGGGGGCCATTCAGCCAAATATAATATCACACGGGAGAGCAAAAACTGAAGTATTTATCTGAAGAATTGATGCAGTACGATGTTGGAATACAAAGCTGGCACCAACACATAGGTTGGAGTGGGTATATCAGTACCTCCCCAGATCATTACACATGAACATACAGCACTTGTAACGTCAATCTATTTAGCCTATCAAAGCATTTGTGGCAAGTGCCCCAACCCCCACCCCTTCCTTTGTGTGCTTGTTAGTATGTGTGTGTGTGCGCGCGCAAGTGTGCGTGCGAGTGTGTGTGCGTGTGTGTATGTGCGTGTGTGTGTGTGTGTGTCTGGAACAGCTGGATGAAACGTATTATGTTCTATTGCCAAATGTCACTAGTGGTCCCTTATTCTAAGGGAATAAATTGGCTCTCTCTTAAGCAGCAAGTATGTTGACAGGAGCTGCAACATATGTTGAGAGTTGGACAACTAAAGACGACAGTTTCTTCACTGAGTGGGCTCTTCTCATTATGATCTGGACAGTACCTTGATGATGAATGTGTCTTGGTGTAGAATTATTTTTGGGGACAAGATAGTTGACAACTCGAGATTTTTTAGTGAGATGCAAAGCATGATCCTTTGGTATGGTTTATTTTATTTTCAGGTGCTGCATTAAATAATTTAAGAGAGCAGATAACTAGGGAACAGTTGGATCAAACATACAGCTTTTTGAGTTAAACCGTGCAGCAGATACTGTATAAGGGTCCTTTCTCCTGCGATTTTGAATCAATTCATAATTAGAAAAAATCGATTTAATCAATAAAAAAAAATATTTTAACATATATTCATCTACACAGAATGTATATACGTAATACATTTATATATATATCACAAGCATTACAAGCTTCACATTAAAATATAAAATGAAGATAGATATACATAATTTACCACAATGTCTCTAACACATAGTGGACTAGAGTTGATCCTTAAATCCTCCTTTTGAATTTAATCGAGAAATACATTTTGTTTTTTATATAGTGTTTCCGTACGATCACGGGTTAGTGCAAGATTGTACAAATTGAAACCCCTTTATAGCCAGGCTAACTAGAGATAGCACTACGCAACAACATGATGTCAGACAATAAATATTCTCCCTCCCAACTACAGTCTTAGAGGACTTCCACTTGTCTACAGTAGCACAATATAAGTGGCTGAGAACACGCAATAGTTACTCTTCTTCAAAAACATTCAATAGTTACACTTCTTCAAATTCACTGAAGACAGCAGTGTAGGCATTATATTATTGCTCATATTAAATAGGGCGAGTAGGTTTTAAAAGTGTATTTCCTTTTTTTCGCAATGCACAGCTAAATACTGTGTTGACCTTATTTTCCAGTGGCATCAATATCACTACACAAATTACACATCTTACACACACTTAAACACACACACACACACACTAAAACAGACACACACGCATACACACGTCCGATTCCCCTGTATCACATTTAGCTTTGCGTACAGTGGGTTTCCAGTTGTATTGCTATGGGGATGCAATACTGAATAATTCAGTGCCATAGCTAAAAACAGTCAAGTACTATCATTTATCCATTTGTGGGACATCTGTTCATGTCAGACAGTGCACACAGTAAACACTTTATCTTTGGGTCAAACACTTTCCATTTCCGTCACTCTAAAAACATCAAAGGAGAACCCTCACAGTTTTTTTTTCGTCCATTTGTCTCCCTGTCCTTCTGTCTTTACATGGAACAATATGGGTGAAGCTCCTCCATCAAAGCCTTTCATGCTGACATGGCTGTTTTGCTGTCACCTTCCTCATGGGACTGTGTTAATATCCATTGCATCCACTTTCCCCCTTTTGCTTCTTCTTTGCACCCGGTGCAGCCACGGTTAGTGAGTGCTACTACAGTCATAGCAGCTTTAGTGGTCTTACCAAGCCACTTCCCTGTTGGGTTCAAGGGCATATGCCTGTTTCTAGTCGCAGGGAAGACTGTGACCAGTGAAATTTGCCTTTATTGAAGAGTCTGGTATAGCGCTTACACAGCCTAGGGAAAGGGCAAAAAATAAAATAAAAATCACAGAACAAAAATAGACTGGAATTTGAATATTGTAACTGAGTTAAGTTGGAGGCCTCCTACTATGTTATACTAAATAGCACAGCAGTGCTTAAGTGTATACTTAAGATTGGAAACATAACAATAATTCCCGTGTTAAGTGGCCGCCTTCATGAAAAAGTATTTTCTTTCTTTAAAAGGAGAATGCATTTCATGCACTTTAATAGATGCCTTTTACCCGGAATTATCACACTGTTCTACATGTTCTTGGGAACAATAGAATCTCAAGTCGTTGCATTCCACCTTTGCTCCAATTATAAAATATACTGTGTAAATTACTTATTTTTTTAAACACTTCATTACCCAATATTCACAAATTTTGTTCAGAATAAATATTAAACAATGAGATGATTATTGATTTTTAGATTTTTTTTTTAATTTACAATTAAATAAAAGGGAATAAGGGCTTTGTTTGTTAGTTGTTGGGTACTGACAGTTGTAACAACAGTGTGAAATATTGTTATAAATCCAGTGTGTCATAACCATGCTTGTTATTCAAAGTATTCTTCAGATCTTTGACGGTTGCATAAAAAAAGTTTAGAAACGTCCCTCTATCTGTTTTCAATGCTCAGCATATTTTATGCAGGAAGCCAGCTGGGCTTTAGACTCCATCAAGGCATGCCAAAACTGGGAACCAACACTTACCCTACAGCAAGATAAAGACATGCCTGGATTGAAAGAAATATGTCCATTTACTCAGCCTTCCCCGGTGTTAAATCTGTATACATGGGAACAAATAACAGTTTGCGCTTGTGTATGTGTGTTTATGGGCATCATGGGGGAAGTGGTTTGAATGGGGGTGCCTTATGGATAGAAATGGAGAGAGAAAAAGACTGATGGCACAGGCAAAGATGTATGCTTGGCTGGAGAAGTTAATAAAATTGAAGCTGTGTTATGATGAATAAGGAAAGGGCCATAAAAGAGAATGTATGTAGTGAATCTCCCTGGCGAGTAGTGCTGAACAGCCTGGTGAGCACACCCAGGGGAAGGCTTTTTAATTTGCAGCCCTCCCCAACACTTTGCGCTGCAGAGAAAGCGGCCCACATTCAGTCTGAGCTTCAAGAAGACAGAGATATGGATCCACCAGTTGGACAATCATAGACAGAAAGAAAAGTTAAAGCCACGCCTAACTAGCAGTGGATTAGGAAGGTGAAGGAAATGTGATTTTGCTAAGTAAGGGCAGGTGGTGAAACAAACATTGTTCCACTGAAGGTGTAAAATAACCATATGAGAATGCTAATTATTGTCTTACAAGGGAGGTAATTTGATCCCACACACACACACACACACACACACACACACACACACACACACACACACACACACACACCCTGCTCTCCTATGGTAATAGAATAGGCTTCTGGTTACCAACACCTGATTGATTAGAGGAACACAGACACAGCTAATGCCTTTTGTACAATATCCCCAAGAGCAATCTTAGTGCAGTAGGCTCAATGTGTAATATAAAATGACTATACAGTCCTGTGATAATGAAACCCCCATATAGATTGAATATTATTTGAATGGACAAGGGGCTAAAACATAACACAGTACATGTAGAAATTCATAATGAAGCTATATGTATATATACACTTATCCAGGTATGTTACCATTGAAAAGTGCCTTACACCAAATTTTAGTATGCATTGCTCTTCCTATTATACCTAGTCACAACAGCACAGACTCTCGACATCCACTTAAATAAAGAAAGGGATTATTATTCTCTCTTTCGCAGTATGTTTTCCCCAAACACTTAGTGCTTCTTGTGTTTCTTTTCAATAACAAAAGTTTCACATCCCTGATTCTAAAGCAAGTTGGATGTGTGCAGAATAAAATGTCAAGTGAAAGGAGACTGCTGTCTATATCTAGAAAGCTACCAGTCAGCTCATAAAATGATGTGGTGTAAAATGAATACTTTAAAAAAAAATTAAAAAGCATTTCTAGCTGTTGAATGGAGCTGCCAGCCTTGTCGTTGACATATCCTGGATTTTGCTCATCTGGGTAAATTACCTGGCAGGATAAAAGTAGTGTTTGGTTGTCAGATTATCCAAAAGCAGTCCATCAAAATGATTCCGTCAGACGGAGAGCTGTACAGAAAGTTTTGAGACACACCAGAAAAACATGCCGGCCTGTACTTTTGTCAGATTTTTTCCCCCTTCCCATTCATTCAGTATTCATTTTAGAAGCCCTCAATTCCCTATTTTTTTTATTTTTTTTTTAACCAAACAAATACAACTCTTGGTGAGATATTTGAATGACAATACGTCCGACTTGTTTTCTGTTGCTGGAAAACCGAGGCCTTTGAAAAGGCAGAACGAATGAATGGTGGGGCATTTGTGAGCGCAGCCCGTGGCAGCTGTTAATTTTTCGCCTGAGGTGCTCTGAGAGCCAGTTACCTTGCTGATGATAAACCCCTCGCTAAGGCTGTCTCAGTACTCGTGCAGCCCTTTAAACCCTGACAGCCGGTGCTGCCTCAGCCCCTGCAACCTCAGGCCTCCCAACCTCAGCCTGTCCCTTCAGAGCAACAAAATCAATGCCAGTCTCTTACGGCAGCTTCTTCGGCCACTGCTGCTGCTGCCTAAACCAAAAAAAGCCTACTTAGTAATACGGGAGGTAAACGCTCATGTGCAGTGACAGGTGGGCGACCTCCTCCGTGACAGTGTGATGCCCAGGGATCATCGCGGAAGCAGCATGTGTAGTGTCTGTGTTAGAGAGATAGAGCAATGTGTGGTGATGGGGGGGGGGGTTTGGGCGATGACTGTGATTGCTATCGGCGTGGCGGACCACCAGACATCTGGACACGATGTAATCTCTGATGGAGTGTTGAGGCCAATCTTCTACCTTCAGTCAAGCCGGTTCCCTTCAGACCTAGCTCTTGCTGTTTGCCTTAATACCTCAAATCCCTTTTGTTCTCTTAAGCTCCAATCTACGTCCTCCTTACTCTACACTTTTCTCCTTGTTTTAATCGAGTTTTTCATCTTTTATGGCCTTGTTTGAAACTGCCTTCCTCTTCTCTCTCTCTCTCTCTCTCTCTCTCTCTCTCTCTCTCTCTCTCTCTCTAATTCACTTTCTTTCATTCACTCCAGTCTCTCACCTCTCTGGTCTATCTTCAACTTCTCCTTCTCTCAATCACCGGTTTTCTCCCTGTGTGAGCCAGGGCGCTGGGGCAGGAGATTAATGACGGTCCAGAAGTTTTGGCAGTGTCTGATTTTCTATTATCAAAACTGAACTGCCTCAGCCCGCCCTTGCCGCCGTATTTTTCTGTTTGGGTGTGGCAGCATTGGCAGCTGGGATTGCTCGGTTATCATTGAATTGATTTTGGGTGTCATATAAATACAATAAAAACACTCATTCGGCACCTAATAAGAAACTGGTTAAAGACGACCAAAACACAAGCGGCAGACTCCTGCTTTCTATACTGCATTTCGTAAGTGTTGTTGAATGCAGAAGGAGCAAAAACCAACACTTGCTTCTCTCACATAAATAATATATTTTTCACACGGTCACTATACACTGATTTTCAAAAGATAGTATGCTTGAGTCATTTGGTCAGAGGGTCAGTAGACATTAAAGGTCTGGATACCTTAGCCTCTGTTGCTTCAGTTTTGAGCGTTGTCATTTATTTTTAATCTGTCTATCACCAGTTCCTTAACTTAAGTGCCGGACTATATTGCTGCAATGTCCCTTTAAATGGCCACTGGGAATGGGTGGTGTTATTTGCAGGTCAAGATAAGACACAAAAGAATATTATTATTTTAAGAAAAGATGAGTTATAGCTACAAAGCCCCTGACCCAAGTAAATTGTGTTTTTTTTTGTGATCCTGTTTTGCCTTGATGGGAAAAAAATAACTACTTCACCTGTAATGGTGATGCGTCACGCAAGGCTTGAAAAAGAAAAGTGTCCGAGAAAAGGAGAAAAAATAAATTGGGAGTTGAAGGAAATGCTGGATACAGTTTATTTATGACCATTATTTGTTTGCATTTTTATCAACCTACTCAACCTTTCCCACACTCTCGCTGCAGAGTTGCATAGGTCATCTCATTGAGCAGATGAATGGAGTAGGGAGCTGATATCAAGACATTGCCATGGTAGCCGTTCATTGTGAACTCGCAGCTTTCTCCCACTGTGTGTATGTGTGTGTGCACACATGTTTGCATGAATTTCCTATTAGCGTTACAACTCTGGCATGATTTCTGACAGTTCTCTCGGCACCAAGGCTTGCAAAGTTCGTGTAGGTGGCGGCTGCTTCGAGACTCCCCACGAGAAGTGTGCGTCACGTGTCTTTCCCTCCCTGGGTTTGAAGTCCCAGATACCTTCAAGGTAAAAGAGACTGACAAGGAAAGGATAAGAAACATGGAAAATGAGATTGAAAAGAGGTAGAGGGAAACTGAGGAGGAGGAAAAAAATTGGGAGAAAGCAAAGCGAAGAGTGGAAGAAATAGGACACAGCTAAATTCGAAGCAAAGTGATAGAGCAAAGCAGGGGGGGAAGAGTAAGAGCCCCAGGCTGAGAGGCACCAGCCCAAGTATCATAGTCAATTAACATCCCAGCCCAGCACTAATTCTCAGTCTATTTCAGACCATTAATTATGTGCACCATCAGTTCCAGCTCACTTGGCCTGACACAAGTCTTCATCACATTGCCTTGGCCCCTACGGAGCATGTTTTATCAGAGAAAGAGCTGCAGTTTACATAGTCATGATGAAATGGAGATGAAAATTGTGTGGATCAAGGCCCTTGTGATGACTATCATTGGAAATAGTGATTTTACTAGAGACTTTAGAACAAAGCGTGGACCTTACAACTATATTTTAGGAGATGCTTACACTGAGGATAGAACAATGTTCTCGCTGTCAACAATTACCACATAACTGAAGAGGAGTTATTCTAAAGGTGACAAAGGTCTGGATAGTTTGCTCATGTCGATAAGGCTACAGTAGTTAATACCTAAATGTCTGTGTGGTACTTTGAAGTAGGCCCAGAGGGAAGTCAAGCCAAGCATGTCCTCTCAGCAGGCTAAACTGTGTTCCTATCTCTGGACAGGCAAGATAAATGGCCCTACTTACAGAAATTAGGTTAACTCTGGGGATAGAAAATGGGTGATAGCAAATTACCTTCCTTTGATAGCGTGGCCCCAACTTCTGAAGAGGCCATAGCAAAAGCACTGGGCTTTCTGTCTGTTCTGACAGGTTTGAAGGTGTACTGCGGTAACACTTGACTGCCTTGTTCTAATTTCCCCAGCAGCAGGAGCAGCTCCTTTATGTGCCATAAGCAGCAGCCCAGAACACAATCAACCACAGTCCAGGAAACAGGCCACAGATAAGTAGTAAGACTAGAAGGTATTTAGAGTTGTGTGTGGAAAAATAAATAGGGCTGTCAAACAATAAAAAAAATTTAATCGCTGAATTTTAATAATTAATCGCGATTAATTGCATTTTAAAATTATATATAATTTTGCATTTCAGAACACTTTTTCGGATCATGTTAACAGTGTAAAGTGATTATTACCAGTGTATCATGATTGGGAATCAAATACATCCAAAGATGGTTAGTTTATGAACGTATTTCAAATCTGAAGGTGTTCACTGAGCAATGAGTAGGATTTCACTGGTTGACTCTAGCCTGGTCCTACCAGACCATCGTACTTCATTTCATTTGTAAAGAGAGTCTGGAATCGCTCAATTGACAAACATAAACTCACTTGAAGGCGGGTGTCTGTTGAAGTTTAAAACTATTGGATCTGCCCAATGCCACTCTGGATCTTCCAACCAATCGCATAACGTTTGGGCATGACGTATGTCATGCCCCGGCCATTGCAACTGAAACTGCCGCCCGTCATTGCTCTCATCCACTCCCCATGTTCGCTGATTGGACAGGTAAAAAATCTACATGAGAAAACCCGCCAATATACTGCGGACCCAGACTGACTACTGAAGGAAAATGAAAATTGAGCGGAAGTAGGTAGGCGGGCGGTTCCAGGCCTGGCTCGATCTGGGGGAGTATTTTATTCTGACAATGTATCAGATGTTTTAATGTGTCGGTGTCTGCCTTCCTGTCTCGTTAAGTCGGACTGAGCTGCAATGGAGTAGATCAGGGCTGTACGCTTATTTTTTAAAGTGGTAGCACTGGTGCTAGCAAGCAAAAAAATTCAGTAGCACAAAAATACATTTGGTAGCACACAAATTATGATGGAAAACTTGCATGACCCTAACCCTTGCATTTAGCTCTAATTACCTTTGAGCATGTCATCTTGGTTTTATTTGAGATGCTCAATGAATATGATATCCTAGTGTGTGCAGTAATAATTGTAGAAAAATGAATAGGGATGCACTGATTGCAATTTAGACAAAAGAGTCTAACCTGCCAATGGCAATTTTTTTGCTGATTCAGAATTATTTCCCCCATAGAACTATAAAAATAATGTCTATACCTATATATTTTTATAAACATATTATTATATTAGGCTAATAATAACAAACATTTTTAGAACATTTCATTCTTTTAATGAAAACCATACTTTAAAACATTGAACATATAGCCTATTAAATAAATTAGTAAACATAGTTATACAATTTAGGCCAAGTTAAATAGGTTGTGTCAATCTTTGTTTAAATCATAGATAGTTACTGCTGTTGACCGCTTTCTTTATAGGTCCATGGTTGACAGTAGGGCTGTGAAGCGCTAACTTCCTGTTCCTACCTGCTTCAAAATAAGAGTCAACTCGCATTTGGCTAGTAACCGACTTTTATTGTGAAGGCGCACAGGAAATGTTCTGTTTGCACACAAACTAACTTGACTGCGTTAATGTAAAGAGAGCCGTCTCCTTCCTGTTTTAACCGTTGGTGAAGTTAGACGCCATAATCGCCGCACAAGCACAGATCCCGAGCACACATCTTTCACCAGCCAAAGTGGAGGGTAGACTTAATAACTTATTCGCCTAAGACTTCATTCACCCGCATTTGGAGAGTGTTAATGTAGAGCCCTCTAAGCAGTATTTTTGCATAGCTCCTCTGTGTCTCAAACAGACAGCATCTGCTCATTAGCACTGGTGCGACTGGACTTGTAGTCATCATCGCACGTGATCAATTTCAGTAGCAAATGCGATCAAAACTGTCGCACTGTACAGCCCTGGAGTAGATACTTTTATACATAGTCTATGTTGGAAGCGCATACATTGCTTAGAGGTTATACTGTTTAATTATGCTGTACCTCTGCAGTGAACCTAGAAAGTCCACTTTGGAGGTGAGAATGTGGGTCAAAGTCATATTGAAAAAAAGCAACATTGTGCAAACAAAGCCACAGGCGAGGTGACATTGTCTCATTAGCACGTGCTAAATAATCTCAGAAATAAACAACTGCATCCGGAGGATCAGACACTTTAATTCCATACACTTCTTGTCGATGCAAACCAAGAGCCTGTCCTAATCAATGTCCTCTCATTAGAGCACATTTAATTGGCGTCCACATAGTACAACAGCTCCAATGTGTCAATACCTCGTCTAGTTAACCATCCAGGCACTACACGGAGTTACAAAGTTCGGTTGCACTAATGATAATCAATTGATGAATATCAAATGCCCAACATGGACTCTGTGAAGATAAATGAGGCGATGGCATGAACAGCCATGTCTCAAGGGAGCGAGTTAGCCATACTGCGCCATTGTTTTTGCCACCAGTAGCTACCACCGTAGACAGCATCCATCGATTGTAGCTACAGATCATTGAAGAAAGCCACAAACACACAGAGACTGAGGTTTGAATATAATGGTGTACATTGTTACAGTGCACTGTTCACTTGGGCCCCCATATTACACCTACAGTATAGAGACTACATGCTGTAAAATCTGAGTACAGGACGGGAAAGGAAGAGGACGCATGGCTCCATCAAAATATGTTGAACAAAGACAATAGTTCCTGCACAGCTCCACAGAAATGACAAACATCTAAATATCTGTCACTTGTTGTCTATCACCTTCAAGAGGGACTGTCAGCACCACTGTCACTGTGTCCATTGACACATTTTCGCCACACACCATTTATCCTTCAGCAGGTGTTCCTCACTACACTCACAATAAATGACAAGTGAGAATAATTGGACAAAATCCTGAAATTGAGTGGGTTGGATGAGGCGTTGTTTGCCTCCCTCCAATCTTTAGAGAAAAATGTCCATACAGTCAAGGCGTCTCATCCGTGATGTAGATTGAGATTGATTTAAATCAATGCAGATGATTGCGACGGGAGCGTGTTCATTTGGAGACAGGAGAGAGAAAAAGAGAGAAGTCACTGCTACTGCCATTTTATGAAAATGTATTTGGGTTCAAGACTGACTCACGTGGCTCATAATGACGGCTCCTGGCTAGACTTGTCACCTTGCTCTGTGGCCCTTATAACAGACAGTTCATTCGAGACCATAATGTCAGCCTGCCAGGACAGAGGAGAGAGAGGAATTTTAAATCGTGGCTGTGTGTGTGCACTGCAGAGGCACGTGGCAGGTGTTGATGGCTGCTTGTTGAGCATGTGAAAGCCTTCAAGAGAATATTCCAGTAGTTTACCATCGTTGGTTTTAATCATTCGAAGAATAAGAAAAAGAACAATCAATCATGTATCTAAATCTTAACTTTACTGGGAATGTATGTTTGTACTGTCCATAGAGCTTTTAACTGCTTGTTCATATTCATATACCTGTAATAAGGTCCAGTGGCTGCCTGCGATTAATCAAATGCAGCAAGTCATTAACTTATGGTAGACCAGCGTTACTGTGTTTGAACTGAGAAAAGCAGTCTTTGGTGATCTTCCAGCTCTAAACTACACAGCATCATTAGTACACACAAGCCAGCATAGACATGCACATCGGGCAAACAATGCACATCGAGAAATAACTAAAGAACCAATATTATTTTTCTTCTAATACTTCGGTTCTGGTAAGCTGATGGTTGCCTAACAATCTTCTGCTATAGTGTATCGAAGTATCCATCAGAGCAGATCAGATTGGCATATAAATAGCTGCTGGACTCTGGGACGAAGACAATGATCTCTGCAGGGTGCTCTGTGTGTGCGTGCGTGTGTGTGTGTGTGTGGCAGGCTCACTTGTGTTTTAAAGGGATATGGCTGGGAGCAGACAGGCATTTGAGGACTGTCTGAGAAAAAAGAAGCCAAAAACAAGGATTCAGTAAACATCCCATTTGCGGCAAAAATCACACATTTTCACGGTTATCCCTTGTGATAATTTGAATGTGTATTGTTTTTGGTTCACAGCAAATCGCATTTCTTTCTCAGTGGCAAGTCGCTGAGGTCCTGTGTGTCTCACCGCATGCTGTTAAAGGATTTTTTATTTTATTTCAGGCCAAATAGTATACATGGGAGACATGTTGTTGTCACACATAGGGATTGGTTTGTTTCTGCTCTGTTAGTTGCTATTATTATTAAGTTACTCTCTTCTATTTAACCATTGCCTTTTTTTTCTTTTTTTTTACTATTGTTGCTATGATTTTTCAATCAAAGTCAAAATTCATATCGCCTCTATCTATATGCTTTGGTTGATTATGGTGAGAATTACTAGACCTCACCTCACTTTACCCATTTGCTGCAAAGGGCTTCTCAGCTTGCTGGGGCTTAATCCAGTATTGCAAATACGGCAACTGTATCTTTTCTTCTGTAAACTGCCCTGCTTCAACTCCATTTACCAGGTATTGTGACATTGTGAAAATGGGGCCTGGGAGCCGCTACGACTGAGTGTGGAATTACTGTTTTTAAAATAATGTGAAGGCCACCAATAGTCCTCTATTATCTGAAAAATCTAGGACAAGGTTCATTCCTGTGAGCTTTAAGTATAAAGCACGGCCCTTGTCCTAACTTAACACCTCTTGTTACAGAACTTTTTAATGTATTCCTTTTTTTCTCTGAGACGATCTTGCTTCAGTGTGGGGGGGAAATGAGTCACGTTGAGCTATGTCAACATTAAAAGACAGAGAAGTCAGCGGACATGAATACGTCAAAGGACACCGAGGGGCATCTTTTTGTCTGTGTCGTCAGAATCAGAGAGAGACGGGGCTGAGATGGAGGGGGGAAAGAAATGGCACAATAACACATGGGACGGATGGGGAATAATGTTGGGAGAAGTTGAAAAAAGTCATCCATGAAATTGCTTGTTGCATCCTTTAAAACCTCTTGATTGATGGTGGTAATTTTTAAGCTTGGCAGTTTCCCTGTAATGTGGAAGTATTAGAAACAAGCACTCCAGGGTTATCCTATACAAGGAAACATTCACCTTAAACACTCTAACCTAGTTTATATAACAAGCTGTTGGCAATGTACATGTGCGGGTCAGTTTTGGTGCTCTTTTTCTACTATTCCTCTTGATGGCCAGACATTACAATTGACTACTACAGTTGTGTGCAATTTACGATACTTAAAAAGAATAGGTTTTACTGGCTGTTATTTCTACATTACATAACCGAGCAAACATTTGTCAGTCCGAGACATCAAATAGCGTTTCTGAGTGAAGATATTGGAAATTGCATATTGGCCAAGCAGTGTATTTTCATTCTCCACCTTCAACAGAGTCCATTATAAAAGATAACCGCATGTTTCGCTTGTGACTGACTGCTATGATTGTTACAATTGCTGTAACTGTATTTCTATTTTCCTCTAGTCACCATGGAAACCACTAAGCTGGCAACAGTCTTAATAACCTCTAACCTCTATATTAATAATTGTTTCCATTGCCACTCTAGATTACAGTTTTGCTCAATTAACACATATTGTTGGTTTAGCTGCAAGCATTGGAAAAAAGCTTTTTTTTAAATGTCTCTACAAGATAAGTGAAAGGCGTATTGAAAACAGTATATTCATATAGTCCCTATTTTAATGTATCATTAAGTGATAATGTGTTTAAGGCCCAAATCAAAGCTCTGCATTTTACATGCTATTTATGGTCTACTCTCCTATTATAACCTCCAGGCTCTAATTTGCGCTGTAGATGTGACAGGAATGGAGTTTCTAGCTCCAGGTGCCAAGAGTGAGTGCAAGCTTCAATGTACCAATTAATGGTGGTGTCGAAGACATCCACTGCCCAGAATCCCACAACGTGATCGTTTTATTTGGAAGTGCATATAGTGGAACACTTATCTAGCATGGGGTTGTTTCACAGGGCACAGTCCTTTCATGTTATTTATATTTTTCAAAATAAATCATTTTCATCTAAGAAAACAGTTGGGGTAATATAAGTTGTAGAAGTAGGGAAACTATATAAGGAATATACTGGAATATAACTTAACTTGGTTTAAAATGATAAGTGGGAAGTATGACTCGAAGGACATTGTTTGTTTGTTTGTTTGTTTGTGTGTGTGTGTGTGTGTGTGTGTGTGTGTGTGTGTGTGTGTGTGTGTGTGTGTGTGTGTGTGTGTGTGTGTGTGTGTGTGTGTATGTGTGTGTGTGTGTGTGTGTGTGTGTGTGTGTGTGAGACTCAGGTCCAAGCGTTTCAGTGAACAACACTGCAGGCACGAAAGGCAGATTGACCTGCTTACAGTTTATATATATGGTCCTTTTCCTGCAGTAACTCTAAGAATAAATAGTGAATCTATCATCAAAGTAAACCATTTACTGTATAGTGTCGACCTGAAATTGTTCTCCTTTGTTAGCTAGTATTGACTTGTTATCACAAATTAACTGACCAATAAACTGCATCCACACAATCAGAAAAAAATTACCATATTAAAAATGGTGCTTGAGAGTAAATAATTTGCCTTTTTGACATCCAGTAATGGAGTTGCAGAAAGTCACTTTGACAAAGAAGCAAATATTGTGCCAAGCGTTCCTTCCTTGAGAAGTATTTTGAGCTTCTACTTTATACAGTCGATCATTGTAGCAAGGTGGTAGAGAATCTAGAAAAGATGTGATAAACCATTCTATTATAATAGCATTGTCAGTATGTTATGTGTGCTGGGTGGTCATGTAATGCATCGGAGATCTACAGAATTTAATTTGTATCCTTTTACTTCCTTCCCTATGTTAGAAACACTACCAGGGCTGCACGATTTATCATATTTTTTTATCCTAACAGCCTTATTCCCAACAGCCAGTAGCTGCTGCTGACCGTTTGGTCCTAGAACTGTAACTAAGTCCATTTCTCTCATGAAATACTTTTAATTGATCCGTTCACCGTGAACAAATATAGATTAAGGCCAGCTTGTATTGAGCAGAAAAGTAAACATTCCACGCTAACTGAATTACTTCTGAATATAAAATGAGCCTGAAATGTCGTTAAAATAAAAACCCTCCAGATGCTCAAAGCCCGATGAAGTATTTTAGGGCAATGCAGCTGTAGGAGGTGTTTGAGTTATTTGAGCAAAGCATGTTATACCCATAAATATTACTCCATATTTGTACATCTGTATGAACTTGATTGTTATTAGTTTTAGAACATATCGGCAACAGAGAATTCATCCAAGCTCAACATTGAATTGTTTCTTTCTTGTGCAGCTCTGAGCACTACCATGGACAAGTAGCTCCATATAAATCATCATTAACATTTTCAACATATTGGGCAAATTGTCAAACTTGATTTTTTTTTTTTAGCCGAAACCAACGTAATTAATAGCAGAAAACTAATATTATATTACAGAAATAAAGGAGTGATTATAATCATAACCCCATTTTGAGCTATCAAAGAGCTTTCGGGTCCACTGTGTTTGAGAACTGGATCTTAATGTTGCATTGATTTTAAGTTAACATGCCCCTAATTTACACTTGTGTCACTTCAGTCAGGGAGTGTACCAGTATGACCTGATGTGTCATAAGGAAAGACTCAAGCTGTGTTGGCTGCATTAGTTCCAGACGGGGTTTTCTATCTCAGTGCTCAGACACAAGTTAAGCTGTGAGAAAACTGAGAACTGTTTTGAGAGTTTCAATGTTTTTATGGGACTTTTTATTCAGATTGAATGTCACTGGCTGTAACCCTGCTGTGACGCTGCGTTATCCTCATATTTACAAACTCATGACTTTGAATCCACGGATACATTTTTTTTTTCAGTCAAAACTGCACATGCTCTGTGTTATAAATCCATTGTCCTGTTGGTAACCCAACCAATGGCACAATTCTAAATTGAAAACACAATGCCATAATCATGGAAATGTGACGTCATTTAGCTGAACCATTTTAAAATTGCGATGACTGTGTGACACCCTTTTAACAAGACAAACCAGTCACATAGTTACAAGAAGAGCTCATACATATTGCATATTTATGAGTAAACAATCCCATCATTACCAGAAAACCTATAGATCAGTGAAAACTCTACACTGCAGAGCTCCTGCATTTAAACATATTGAGTAGAATTCTGTTTTAATGCTGACATGATGGACTTACTCATCTGTTTACCTTCTCCTAAACTAGAGATAATCGGAGCTGACACGGCAAAATGTTTGTCATGATGTGCATTCTTATATTGAGTGTCTGGGAGTCTCCGGTTGATTTAAGGGGTCAGTCATAGCATACGCTCCCTGGCTTCGGGCATATGTCCCTGGCTTGACTTGAGCTCCTGAGCTTACCCCCCCCCCCCACCCCCCACACCCCATTTCTTACTAAGGTGATTGCACTATCCCCATTCTCCAGATATGGCGCACCTGATTATATTTGATCTTTTTTCTGCCAGAAGGCCGTGCTGCATGAGTGGTACAGATGAAGTGAGCTGGACTGTGAGTATGCTCAGGGGGAAAGCAGTACAGTCCAGGCAGAGAGGGAGAGAGAGAGAGAGAGAGAGGACAGAGATGAAGGTCGTCTCACGCCCACCGCGCGCGCCAGCTGTCACAAATGGACAGACAGGAGAATCACCTGAAACCTCAATTGATTTCTTTGAGTGAGAAGGAGAGAGAGAACAAAATTTTCAGATATCTGTTGACCTCCCTTGATGGAATGTGTCACTTGGGCCGGAGAGAGGGAGCGAGAGGAGTATAGACGGACAGCAAATGTCATTTCAGAAATAGTCAAACAGTGCTTTTTGAAAAGAAAAAAAACCCCACAGGCCAGCTCCTGTTACGGATGCTTTCTATCACTACCTGATGTACATAAACCTATGCACTCACTCTAATGCCTTTGCACCGCAAATGCGTAGAGGTAGCATATTTTCACGGCAATAATTGTGTGTACAAAAAATATATAAAAAATGTAGTGAATGTGTACCGCTTGCTGTATCTCCCAAAGAAGGTCCTGCTGCATAATATATGAGGATACATTTATATTTTAATTTAGTTTTATTGTAATGTAATGGTACACTACAGCCATATGTCTTTCCGGATATTCGCTTTGCGCCCTGCTTCAAACAGCTGCTGCGGCTGGCTTGATGATTTATTGACTCAAGATATTTGATGAAGCTCTCCTACAGAAAAAAGCCACTTGATAGAGTCTCCTAGCGATGGAAACAATTCAGAGCCATCTTCACACATAATTAGGCACTTTAGCCGGCGGACCTGATTTTGAAATAAGCTGAGCTCCCAGCAAGCTCACTTTTAGCTCACCCCACTGGAAAAGCTCCAAGACGTTTTTCCAAAGTTGACCAGGAATGCAGCTTAGAATCTGTCGGCGTAGATTTTAATAGCTGTTTAAGCAAGTGTTCCTACATTATATACAGGCAGCAAGCACTATCACCAGATAATAGTGGGAGTAACTGCTAAATAGTATAGATGTATAGATGTCTACTGTATATTGCTATGCAACCATGCAGGTTAAATAAGGGAATGACTTGCTTCACTGGTTTTGGTATTTGCTGAGACATTTAACTTTTATACAGTAACTTGTCCAGGCTACATCCTTGTGAAACAGGGTTTAATTTCAGTGTACTCCAACTGAATAATGACATATTGGTATATTTCCTATACCACGTTAATTACATCTCCTTGTATAGGTTCTGACTTTGGTATCAGATCACATATGAAAGATAGCACAGCAATGCACGGCTAGTTGTAGAGTTATATCACCCTGAAGTCTGCTTAAACGAGGAAGCTCTTGATGTTACCGGCGAGGTCAAATAACTTAGCCACCATTTTACAGATGATTAAATAGACGATGAAGATTCATAATGAACATTTTGAAAAGTGCACAGTATGCGGCCCCCTGCTTGCAAATTAAGTCCACGTGTGTTGAGCTGATGTCAAGGCCTCAATGTGTAAGGGCTTATTGCTCACCAATGTGTACAAAATGAGCAACATGCTGCTCCTCAGCTGCGTGCTGTGTAGGGATGTTGAAGTGTGTGCCAAGATTTCACAGTGTTAGTCATATGTTTATCAGCAGAATAGCATTTTACATGTCGGACAATAATAAGGAACCATATGCACAAGCATACTGTGTTTGCAGGTTATAAAAATACAGAATAAGTATGATTTATTAAAAATCATAAAGCGGCACATTTTAAGTTTTAGAACATGGTTAATAGGTGCAAGTTTGTATTATACCATTGTGACAAAAGGTAATATTGGTTTTATGTTGTGTGTTATGTGTAATTGCTTAAACATTTTACGACGTGTATGTATTTAGACGTGGAAGATCATATTTGGGCTTTTATCTTTTACTATAATGGACCAAAGTGTGAAATGATTCACAGGCTCAGGCAGGCCCGACTGCTTTCAAACACAAAATATACTGTACGTTTGTCACAGTCCATAACATCATTAAATTGTTTGGGAGGTAAGGGAGTTAATGCATCATATGGCGCTCCTATGAGGCTGAAATTTCATTTTCTACATCACCATAGTAGCGTTTTGTTTTCTGCCTCCAGATTTATTTTGAATTTACTACCCTCTTAAAGTCATGTCTGTGGGATTGCATTTACACCTATTTGCGCAGTAATTGCAGGTGTATAAAGAAATTATGGCACAATATACAGTATATAAACCACAATATGTAAGGAAGAACAAACACTTTTATTTTCCTAAGTATTCCATTATGTATAATTTCATTAGGTAAGCTTTGCTACAAAGTGAAAAGGGGGGGACTGTCAGAGGTAATTAAAATATAAGGTGAACAGTAGAGACTGCTTGCTCTCACTGCATTAAGACATTTAGCAGTGGGAGAGTTATGTACACGTAACACACATACATACACACACACACACACACACACACACAACATTACACACACCGAAGGGTTGACAGAGGTGCTCCCCCACCTGCCAACCGACCCCTCGCAGACATGTGCACTGGAGGGAGATGTGTTGCAGTCCTGTGGTGTGGGACCACTGAGATATGAAATGTGACGTGTGCACAATGGCTGTCAACCTGAATGACTCATAAACAAGCTGAAGATTAGGACAGCCTACACCACGGTGTTTATTTCTGCAGAGGTTGGAGAGGACGCCCCGAAACCATCTGAAGTGTCCTTTTTTTTATTTATTTTTTTACAGCACGTTTGCGCGGGGAAGCAAGTTCACTGCAGTGACCCAGTGCAGCGAGGCGGGATCATTTCAACTTTGTCGTGTTTCCGTTTTGCATTTGGTTTTGTTTGACCCTCGAGCAGATTGTGAACAACTTACCATACCCATTTTAACAAAAACACAAGACGAACCTATGATTTATTTATTAATTTATTTATTATTTATGGGAGAAATGTTATCAAGAGGTTTAAGTACGTTGGTATCAAAATTGTATGACCTGAGCTCTCTTTTAAAAGGGTATTCTCTCAGAGGACTTGAAGAATTTAACACATATTTGTTCAGACATGTTTTTTTTTAATGATCAGAAGTTTAAAAGAAGAACATGTGACTCAGTGCTACTGACAATTACAGATAAACACAGTCTGCAGAGGCTGTTCTGCAGCTTTATCGTAAAAAAAGAGTATCTTTAAGGCGTATCTTTAAGGCGTATAATGATTGCAGACGGAGCGTTTTAACGAGAATCTGACACCCTGAGTATTGCCGCAGCTACTCCACCCTCCAGCTGCAGGGATGAGAAGCATAAAAAAGGAGAAGAAGATTACTGGAAAATGGTGGATCAACTTCATCAGTTAATTAAACTCTATTGCTGCTTGATGAGCAATTAATCAAGGCGGCGTGCGATGTGTCAGGAAGCGCTGAGTTCTCGGGGTGCGGTATGTGTGCGCCCTACAGTATGTTTCCCAGGGGGGCAGCCCTGTGGGGAGCAGCACTTACCAAGCGAGTAGCCCTAAAATTGTACAGGGTGTAATGGGCTGGGTTTATGTAAGCAGCTATCAATCACTCCCTGACATAAGCCTGCACCCTATTAGAGCACCAGGATTAGGCTCCTCTCTCAGTGCAGAAATAACTGAAAAAAAAAACTACTTGTCTAAGTAGATCGAATTTCAGGAAAATGCCGAAATGTACTGGATTATTATTTAGGAAAATAACATTTGAGTTGCGAAGCCAATGCCAGCCCTATCTCATAAGGCGGGAGGCAATAACAGTCAAAGTTAATCACTTTAATATGGGAGAGGCATGTCAAAAATGAAACTTTGTATTTTCTCAGGCTGAAGATTTAGCTCTTATCGTTCATCTGATATCCAACTCTCTACATCTGATGGTTTTGTCCTTTGTCTCTCATCCACTTTCATCTACCTCTTCATCTCTCCCAGGACTGTGCAGCAGGCTTTTTTTTATGCTATGGAAATTCAAGTTGGCAGTTTGTGACTAAATGCAGTAAATTTATTAACGAGACCATGGGGAACATTAAAAGTCAATTGAAAGAGGCTATTAAAAGCAGGATTTTAATTGGCTTGGTCCTTTCACTAAACCTTTTCTTCTGTTTATTTTTTCTTTTCTTTTTTCTCATAGAGCACTGATACGAAAAGAAAAGAAAAAGTTCTGAATTAATGTGCTGAATGTGTAGCAGCCCTTGAAAAAGACAGTTCCTATTTAGAATCGCAGATGGGATCCCAATGTTAAATGTTAGTAGGCTTACTTGAAATTCTAAGAAATTGTGTGAAACTCTGCCTTGGTGTGAGGTCTGATGATGGCAGATGCTCTTGGTATTCGCTGTCTCTTGCTGCATCCAGTCCTGCCTGATATAGCTGCTGCCTCTGTGGCTCTCGCTGAAGGGTTTTGGAGAAGGGCAAATCTCTTAACATGACAGATTAGACCCAACGCAAGGTTTTCACTACAACAGCAGCCTCTACACATCATTCTGCATGCCCATTCACTTCTGGGAATAAAAGAAAAAAAATACGGACAGTTGCAGCAGTCATAGTAGCCATCTGCTTTTCAGTTTTTTGTTGATTGGTGTTTATGCCCGCAAGCAGGCAGCAAACTGTGTTAGCACTGTAGCTTTAATGCATCAGATGATGTCATCAGTTGAACATTACATTACAAAGCATACGATTGTCCTAGTTTTTGGTAACGTGGTGTGACACATTACAAATGGTTTTTAATTGCACTTTAGCTTCTGGCTTCTGCACTTTTAAGGGGGCCGAGCTCTGTGTGTGTGTGTGTGTGTGTGTGTGTGTGTGTGCGTGTGTGTGTAGGTGCGTGTGTGTGTGTGTGTAAGTGCGTGTGTGTGTGAGTTTTTGTGTTTGGCGGGGGTGGGGCTTGTTTAAAAAAGCATGTGGGAGAGTTACAGAGCGAGAGAGAGAGATAGGGAGACGTAGTGTAGTATTGCCTGTGCTGACTGGATAATGAAATGCGGAATGCTGCGCTGCTACAGTAGGTTGAGCCTCCAACCAGATGCTCCTTTCACTGCAGCTCATAAGCAGAGAGAGGGAGAGCGAGAGAGAGAGGCTGCACCAACATACACATTCATCGTAGCTGGATTGAGCGGTAGGATTCAGGGACCTAAATCAAAAATAAAAGCGTATAATCCATCGCACATGGATCTGAAGCGACCTAAGCTAAGCTGGGTTCAAACTTCCTCTCAGAAGTTATCTTAATGTTCCTGCACTTATATTTTCATGTGCTCTTTAATGACGGCAGCATTCATTCCAATCAAATGATTCAGACTCAAAACAAACTGCACAAATTCAGTGATCTCCCCTCAGCAAGCTAAATATTTTTTGTTTTTATAGTGATGATGACAAGGGTGTCTTTACAGTATTATCAAGGGGGAAGCACTGAGGAAGGGTGTGTGTTTGAGTGTATGCGTCTTTGTGTGGTAGATGAATGGCTGAAGAAAAATAAAAGAAAGAAAAAAATGTTTATTGCACTTTAAAGAACCAGATGGCAGCATCACACAGAAGGACAGGACAGACACATAAAGCAGTGGAGCTCGAGGGATACTCTAAACCGTTAACTTTATCATGTATTTAACTGATGGAAATGGAAACAATAAAGGGCAAAACTAACAGTGTAACTACTTTCACAGGGATTTTTTAAAGCTTTTAAGGGTCCTTATCAGAGTGTAAAGCAATTACACGATGCAATAGCTTTTCTGTTTCAAACTGCATAAAAAATTGGTAATTGTTGACCTATAACATTTTGTTCAGAATCTGATAGAAGTCAGCGTCAGCCCTAGTCCTCCTCTGAACCCTACAAACGTGACAAGGATTTTATTTTTAAAATGGGCCCCAGTCCAAAAAAGCAATGGCCATATGGCTACCTCCATTAAGTTTTCGGCTTACTATTAAAAGCGAAGCCCAGCTAATGCAGAGTAAATGCTGTATACACAAATTTAAGATTTAAGTATATGTATAATTGAATTATGGTTATTGCATGAAGTCATCAATTCTGTTATATTGTAATAATGCACCATTGCTCTTGGATGACTCCCCACAAGCATTGCATTTTAAATAAGTATTAAATCATCAACACAAGCAAAACGAGGCGTCGCTATTGATTTTTGCTTTGTTTACATGTGACACTGTTCTTAATGGACCTTTCATAATAATATATCAAGTTATTATAAAGGGCTGTGGACGCATTTAGGGACTGTCATTTTTTGGGTTGGCTGAACTTTATGTTCCCTTGTTAAAAAGCAAAGCCCTCCCCAGTATTATTAATATGTTTTGGACGCTCCACCTATAAAAAGAGAGAAAACTGCCACACATTCTCCAAAATATCTCAGAGTAATATATCGCGGTTGATTAGAGCAATTGATTCTGCCATTAAAGTGCAGAAAGTATTTGAGATTCAAACCAAAATGTTTTAAAATACTATTTTTCACATTGCCACCAAATTAAAGACTATTACAAATGAACATACCAGCCAATATAACCCAAGAGCTCACTGTCAGTGGTTGAGACATATTCAAATTGTGTTGACACATTTACGTTTACTGTCATTCCCTCTACCTTTTCTGAACCCATCCCCCCTCCAATAATTTCCATACATTACCTTAGCAACACTGGGAAAGCTAAAACAGTAATGTTTATTATTGTCAATAAAACCTTTTTCTTTTTCTTTGTCTTCCTTCTTCTTCTCTTTGCAGGAAAAAGGAAACATTGCCGTTGTATTTAATGTCGGAACAGATGACATAAATATTGAGGAGACGGCAAAGTTTGTAAATGACGGAAAGTACCATATAGTGAAGTTTACGAGGAGTGGGGGTAATGCCACTCTGCAGGTGGATGACCTGCCAGTCATTGAGCGCTTCCCCACAGGTAAGTCACCCACTCTCTCTGCCTTTACTAACATCTGCCTCCGCTTAAAGGCGATACAATGACCAGGAGATTGCATAGCTAACTATTAAAGCCTCATCTGTTAGGATGTTTTTTTGTGTTGTCTTGGCATGTGCTTTAATGGCTTTTTATGTTTCTTTTTCCAGCAGCTGTTAAGAATAATACCAGTGTTGCAGAGTTTCATTCTCATCTGTGATGTTTATCGCTTTACAGCAATCAATGCTGTTAAACAACCTAGGTCTACAGTATGTAAATAGGTTGCACCTTAAAGCCACCATAGTCTAAAATACATCCTGTATAAAAGGGCAACCGCCCACCCTGTCTACGTGTCTGAATTATTCCCTCCATATACATTAATAATCCACCTACAGTGTAAGTAAAATCAATAGACTATTTACGGACAAATTACCACTTTTATTGTGGCAAGTAATTGTGTGCCAGTTCGATATTTATTCCTCTGCCAATAATGTAGATTGATAGAATTAAGGCAACGCTGTAAACAAACCTGCGATAACACAGTCAAAATAAATGAATACCTGAATTAATCTGTTTTACTCCAAATCAAATATCACCTGTTCAGCTACATTTCAGCATCATCTTTTTAACCAGCAATGCACTTTCATATTTTCAATGCATACATCACAATTACTTATAGACAATAATTAATCTGCATTCATTTCCTCTGTCATAAGTGTTATTACATATAATCACTGTTGTTTGTGTAGCACTTTCATATACACAGTGTACATGACAGTAGAAGATGAATTCCCTAATTACTGCCATGTGTAATGAGTATTGAGTCAGTGAAAAAGTATAATATACAGTATGTGATGAATTAGACTTTGTATGACTGGAATACTTGTGCTGGCACATTTTATTAATGGTGTAGTGGTAACATAACGTCCATGAAAGAAAGAACTCGGCAACACTGGTATGTTTGTGTAGAATGTCAAGATGTTCAAAAAGTTCATAAAGTATTTAAATGCCGCTGCCTGTGTTGTTGAAATTGTTAATTTTTACTGCTGCAAGGCTTTGACAAAAGCTGTAGAGGATTAAAGGAGTGTCACTATTATAGTATAGTGTCTGTTATATTAAGCAAATGTACTGCATAGTAGTGTTTACTCGACAAGAGTAAAAGTAAAATCAGCATCAATATTAAATTAGGTGGTGAGCACATTTGAAACGACTAGGCAACAGGACAAACAGGAGACAACCTGTCTTTCCCCTTTTTTGCATAATGGTTGGTGACCTTTTTAGCTATGACCAGTGCATTCATCCAAATGGAAGAGGGTTTTCAAGACTCGGACTCAGTCCCCGCCGCTTGCCTCAGGTGGAAAAGGGAAGTTAATGGCTTTTGACATGTCGTGGACATGGCAGAATGCACAGCAGGGTTAAACGCAGTTCCACTACCCAAGACACCTATGATACATACAAACGTGTCGCTCATTAACCTGATGAACTTGGTGAAAACAACTCATTTTTTAGGTTGTTTAACTACACATAGGTGCAAGGCAAGCGTCGTAATCCTGCAATGTGAAATATGATGGGATTAGCTTTGGCTAGATAGAGAGTTAAGCCCCTTGTTAAACACTACCACTCAAGATCATTGGCATAAAGAAGCTTTTTAAAGTTATTGTTAAATTTGACTATTTTATGCTCATCAATGTAAATCCTATAGTCTAGTATATTTAATATTGGTTGTTGTCATACTGTAGGGTGACAGAATCTTGATATATTGAATTAGCGGGTCAATCTACTGTAAAAGTTGCATAATGATTAGATTTATTCCACTTATGGTGCTGAGTAATAAATGCCTCAGGGGAAAAGTGACCAATATTTCTCATCCAATCATGCGTCAGTGACATTGCCAAGCCCAGTTACCTTATTAAGCTCATTGCAGACTAATTACGCCCAATCACAGCGACTGTGCCGTTCCTCCCCCTCCACCTCCAGCACACACAGCCATTATTCTCTCAGCTCGGCCTGTAGTTTGATTAGAATATCCATGTATACCTCTTATGCACTCGTAATAGCAGCCCTCAGCCACTCTTGGGCTACTCACAGATCAACAGTGATTATAATAAGAGTAGACGGCAAAGATAAAAGATGATGGCTGGAGAGAGTGAGCCCGACGGAGGAGGAGATTATATTAGAAAGGGAGCGATCCTTCTCAAACCCAGGGAATAATTGTTTCACCAGGGCCTATATTGCTGCCGTCCTAATCTAATTAAAAAAGTTGTGTGCGGAATACTTAACGGGCCATTAGAAGTCTTTTGCACGGTTTTTTAGAACCTAAAATGCAAAAACGCAGATGCAGACACATAACTGGCCTTCTACAGTATATTTGTTGTAGTTTTTATTTTTTATTCCTGCCCTGCTTTCATTCTGCACAGCGCACAAAAGAGACTGGGCAGCAACAAAAGAGTCGGCCCCTTCTCCCGAGTCTTGGCCTTGGAAGTAATGCCATCACAATGGTACTGCCAGGCCCGCAGGGTACAGTGCAGTATCCTATCGGAGCACCCAATGAACACTCGCCGCGCACAAAGATAATGGAGAAGTCCCTAGCCTTATTCTTTATACTGTTATCAGAGTGTGGTGCACTTACAGAGCTCTCTGTCTGTCTCTCTCTCTCACTCTACTCCCTTCAGCTCTTATTTCCCCCCTATTTTTCTGTCCTTTTTAACACTATCCATGCACCCCTGCCCCCATCTGCTGATCCTACCCTCTGTCCTGTTGTCCCACCTGAGTGGAGGCTGGTTTGTGGAATACAGAGGAAGGGGGCTTTATTTCTCTTCTGTTCTATCCGTGTGCCTATTCAGCCTTTTGTGTGAGCAGCCATCACTGAGCATGCTTAAAAAATGCTGCAATGGCCACCAAGGCTCAGAGTATAGAAAAAAAGGGGAACAGAATAATGAAAATAATAGTGAGATTTCCGTATAGGTTTCTCCTTTTATTGTTCTCCCAGCTCCACTAAAAACAGGGAACATTTGCATATTTGCTCATTTAACGTGGCGAGTGTGTGTCCTAGGGTTTGTAATGAGATAAAGCCTCCCCACCTTATCTGACCACTTTATTAACAGAAAAGGAAAACAAGCGAGTGAGGGCAAAGAGGGTCAGTTGGGACGGCTCAGCTGAATCGCTGCTGTCTGGTGGAGGAGATAAGCCCTGGCTGTCCCATACCCAACCAAATCACCACTCAGCAGCAGCTCGTACAGGAAGGATGAATGGGCTCTGCTGCTGCATCCAAGCCCAGGGGAAAGAATTGTTTAACACTCCTGTGTCCCACAATGGGGATCAATACACGATCAGGCCTTGATTATATCCACACTTAATTAACCTCGGTCTAAGGATAGACTGAGCGTGCCACGGAGTGCACAGCCAAACGGATAGAGCGCTACTGTCTTTGAAAACGGAGCATGCTTTTGCACACAAGTAACATTGTGACACCTGTGTGGGTCTTTTTCTATTAATGAGCTGGCCCTCTTCTTTAATGCAAAATGTTATCTTTGTTACAGAATCTTGACGGCAACATGTACAGTAAGACAAAAGCTGTAACTTTAAATGAAAATTACAATATATCCACAACATGTCGGTGACCTTGTTGCTATGTGAAAAAGCTGCATACATGTATATGATGAAATTTACAATAATGAACACAGACTTAATCAGGAATGTTACCATGAAATTATTTTTTCCTCTTGTTAAGTCTGTTCCATGTGTGTGTTCAACACCGGGTCATATGGTAAATGTTACATAGTCCACCTACTTGGAAAAAGCTTAAGGATTTTTCCAGCCACATCATTAATTAGATGTAATATAACTGTTGAATAATTTTAAGGAAAAAGTCTGGTGATATGCTATATTTTATTGAGTGCCTGGCTGCAGGAGGAAATAATTAAAGCTTTATTTTAAAATGTTATGAAATTACATATTTATAACTCATTTTGAAAGATTAAAATCTTGGAACCAACAATGTAGTTAGTCAGAGTTGACTAACACATTGTTGGTTTTTGGCCTTTCTATGGGATTTGCTGACAAATTCAGAAATGGGGAGTGTTGCCAGCCTTGTCCATGAACATCCGTCCAACATATAGGTGATGCTTAGGTTTGAGTGCACTTGAATATACAAGTGAGCTTCACATGTTGTTTGAAAACTTGTGTGTATTTTAAGTATGCACTGTATAGCATGAGAGTGCCCCATTTAATGTGATCTGCCTAAAGGTGCGAAAAAGAATAGAAGTCTAAAAAATATAGCCTCTGATCTTCAGTATCACCTCAGATGATAAGACATTGTTCCAGAAATGTTGCACGCTAACAATAACCTTTGGATATCCACATGCTATAATTTTCCGGTGTGGCTTTGTTGTAATGCAGAACTTATCTTTCCACATCAATTTTGTTGGAGAAATGTTCCACTAAATCTCCTCTGAAGGCCTTTGTACTCCGACCCGGCACAATCAACTGCTGCCAAATTCCATGAGCTGGATAGACAAGCTTTAAACCCCTTTTTCTTCTGTCTAGCTGATCCTCTATAGTAATTCAACCTGATGCGATTAAAAAATATCTTTTTATGCGTCTCCTTACCTATGAGACCTTTCATCAGACCAACTGTGCATCAGTTATAAGGTTACCTCCTTTTCGAAGCTTTTCTCCTTTTCGAATCCTCCTTAGCCACCGGATCTTTTATCTGCCAGAACTGAATTAATATAGTTGATGGGACAAACATTGTCAATCTACCGAAAGAATGGAGCTGACTGAATTCAATCTCTGCAGACAATACCGGGGGAAAAGCACTCGGAGACAGTGCCACTTTGCTGAAAGTCTTCTGTTCTGGAGAGGTTATTGGCCTTGACAAAAGGGTGATGCAGAGTTCGCCCTCATTAATGCCAAAGTGCCCCTCCAATCTTTGACTGGAGTTTTTCTGTAGCTGCTGTTTTTCTGCCCTGACGCCTATATGGCCTTTTTTCTGAATACTGTTGGAAAACTACTTTCCCATTGACTCTGATCCCATCGGTTTGCAAGGCAAGTTTATTTATATAGCACAATCCAGACAAAAGGCCACTCGAAGCGTTTATTACAGGTTCATGAAACACGTCCAGATTAAAATACATCAAGCATAGTATACACATTAGAAAAGTAAATAAAAAAAATTCAAAATATACTGTATACCTATATGTATTAGTTTAAAGAGGACCTATGATACTTTTCGACTTTTATGACCTATAAACGTTGTTATAATGATTTATAGTCATGTTTAACCATACTAGAGTATCAAATAATTACGTACATGCATTTCGACGTATTCCCTGCTGACCATCTGGGGTGGCTATGCAGAGCACTAAACACTATGGCAGCCGGTCGAGCCGAACTCGTTCAAATTTCCGGATAGTTTCTGTGACGCTCGGGTCGTTTCTGTCATGTTTCCATGAATGGTAATGCTGCCGCTCAGGCAAGCTCCGGCTGCATGCCCCCACCTTCCTGGAAATTTCCTGCTGCTGGAAGGAAGGTAACCAATCACAACGGAGTGGGGTTTGCAGGGGCGGAGAAGCTCAAAGCAGTGTGTAGAGAGAGACTGCTGTGCTCGCTAGGGTAAGAGGAAGAGTGTCCCGAAAATCTACATAGTTTTTTGTGATGTGATTCGTGTCAGGTTGCTCTATAGCAGTTTTTAACAAGAAATGAAGATCAGAAAAGTAGTATAATAGAATCTCTTTAATGTATAGGCCTATGCAATATTTTGACAGTCAAACATGTGACTTTTACTTCTTCATGACTCAAAGCTTTTGTCAAAGCCGTTTTAATAACCTGTTTACAGTCTGTCTAACTTGTCTTCTGACTTTTTTTCCCTACTAGATGCTATGAATGTGTGCTGTGTTAATTGTTGAATTGCAATTAGCTTTTTATTTCCTTGTCAATTAAGCAATGTATAAACGGGGTGGGCATTTGTAATGTTGTTAAATTGCATACTGTTAAAGTTAAATTGTTTATCCTTTAACCCATAAAAGGTTGATTCAACAATACATTGAAATGTATATAACTAATTTAAAAGCCAGCTAAAAAGATATGGAAGGAAAAGACAAATGGGGTGGAGATATTTGGGAAAAGGTTTTGTATTATAAATGTGTACATTTGTGGATTGGGTTGGTTTATAACAGCTATTAACCTAGATGAAACATTTGCGTGCTAGTTCACTTATTTTCAATTAATATAGGCCTCATTTGTTGGCTTAAATAAAATAAAATGGAAGTTTGTTCCAATAATGTTTCAGTAAATATTGTTTTTTTTTAAATATACAAAACGTTTTAAATATAAAAAACCTTGTGCAGTTGTATTGCTCCAGCATTAAGTATGAACATTTAACCTTTGACCTTACAGATTGTAACCACTGAAATGTCTCTTTAAACTTTAAAGGCAACAATGATAACGAACGCCTGCTGATTGCTAGACAGCGAATCCCATACCGACTTGGTCGAGTAGTTGACGATTGGCTACTCGACAAAGGTAAAATCCCTGATTAAAATTTCAAATAAAATAATTTGATCATAACCAAGTTGTAGAAACATTTTGTAAATAATAAACATAAACAAATAAATGTTCAGTTAAACTTTAAAAACAAAATGATTTGAACAGTTAAATTTAGTTTGCAGTGTTTTATACTTTTCATAATAATGTATTTATTTTGTAGATGTCAGCTGTTTTAATACGTGTTGTCAACTTTAGGTTAAAGGGACTGTAAATATGAATTTAAATCCACTTACTGAAGTAATATCAGCATTGTTAAAACATTTCTATAAATTACTCCATAGCCTTTTGCTGTAAACGTTTAAATGATACATTTAAAAGTTCTAGTGTAGTCATGCATTAGTTGCTAAGTGTTATTTGAAACACTTTAGAAACATACAGAAAGTACAGTACAGTACAGTACGGATTCTGATTAAACTGCTAGCAAAGATAAATAGAGTGCAATAATTGGCTTCAGAATTTTTAGTCCCTTTAACAGACAGTGTAAATATATGTAGGGCATTAGATAAAGGAACTGTAATATAAAACAAATTGAGTGCATGCTTTGTTTTTTTATAGTTCAATAACTAATTCATAATTTTCACCTAATATATTAAATGAGCCCTATCATTTCAGTTGTTTTTGTTTTGGTTTTTGTGTTTTTCTTTTCTATGTTATGTAAGTGTTGTCATAATTTGTATTATTTTTTCTTCTTTGTTTTCGTTTTCCATCTAACCATTTATGTTCCAATTTTGCCTGGGTTGCTTTTGCCAGAAGGATGGATAGTTTCAAATTTCCTCCAGTGTGTCCTGTCTCCTATAGGGATTGTACACATGAAATGTCCAATTATCTCAGCCTGAAGCCATTTGAGATGCTTTCTTTCATGCTTGCTGTATTTGTGTACATCCTAAAATGGAAAAATTATAGACAGCATAAGCAAAGTTTAATGAAATATATGCCCTTATAGATTTGTCCCACAACCAAATTGTCCATGTATACTACTTTCATGATATTGTACTCTTTTCAAGTAAAGTTTAGTCCACTGCGTACCCATAACATTACTAATTTTGATTAATGTTTCCCAGATTAGACTGCCCTTTTAGCGAAACTGCGTTGATTTTCTAAATCCTGTGGTTTTATTTTATGTGTCTTTTTATTGTTTCTCTTCATAGGCATCTCATCATTATAACTGCAATAAATTACCAGGGTTTGCCTCTACAACCTGTAATTTATTGGTCCCATTAGCCACTGGGCAAATAATCTGTCATCCTGTCTTTATTTTTTTCCTGTTTAGTAAAAGTGGCTGAGTCCACTGTTCAACATTCTTGTATATATGTAACGTTGTTTTCCCACAGGGCGGCAGCTCACAATCTTCAACAGCCAAACCACTATACAGATTGGGGGCTGGGAGCGAGACCGGAGTCGATCCTTTCAGGGCCAGCTTTCGGGCCTCTACTATAATGGCTTGAAGGTATTCAACATGGCTGCAGAGGGGGATCCCAACATTAAGGTCCAGGGCAGTGTGCGTCTTGTTGGGGATTCGCCCTCTTCTGTCACGCCGCAGTCCAGTACCACAGCCAATCGCTCGGAGACGTCCACCTCCATCATGGAGATCACCACGACGACAGCGTCCAGCAGGCGGGTCAAGCAGACCACACCGCGAGAGCCTCAGCAGGTAAGATCAGCTTTAAGTGATTGTGGTGTTATTAGTGATATCCAGTCATTGCATTACTGCCCACAATGCACAGAATGAAGTTAAGCACATCATCGATTAATGTATTACATTGCATCATTATGTAGTCTGCTTATATAGTGGAACGTTTATTGTGTCACGTCTTTCTTCTCCTTGATTCCTCTGACCTAAAAAAAAAAATATGGAAAATAAGCACATTGTTCCACTATGTGGAACTACGCCACAGGCACACTGTCTAGCATTTCTCGCTGTGCAATCAGATGTGGCACCGTGTGTGTGTGTGTGTGTGTGTGTGTGTGTGTGTGTGTGTGTGTGTGTGTGTGTGCGCATTTGTGTGATAACCATCATAGAGGTCCTCCATCATCTTTATCGGCCCTGCATGAGCAGTGCAGCATCTGCAAGAGCATATTACTTCTCAGATGTCACAATGTGTGACTAAACAATGCAACACAAATCCTATCAAAATCACCATTCTTGCACACTACTTGCCAAGAACCGAAGACATTTCCTCTTAAATCTAGAATACAGCAGCTGTCATGGATTTTAAATCCAAAAATAGTCACTATAAAAATGTGTTTTTTCATGCCATTAAAAAAAAATTGTGTCTTAATTCAATGTAATACTATATTTGTTTCACACATTACACACAATGAGTGAAAATTCCAATGATTCATCCTAGTTGTAACTGCCTATTCCTAGACATTCTCAAAATGTAAGAGTAGTAGAGTTTTCTTCTTTTCATTTGTTTACATTTCTGACCCAGTTTCATACTGTATCTGCTGGCATAATTGTACCGGGAATTATCTTGCAACAAACATGTTTATGGATTTAATTACGATCTAGGAATTACCTGCAAATTCAACGTAAGACGGTATTGACTCATTTAGGTCACTAAGAAATAAATGTTTAAGTGGATTGTTTTTTGTTTTTTTATCACAACAAAGACAATAGTCAGAATGTAGGAAATGCCTTCATGTGCTGTTGGTACCCAACAACGATAGAAGCTTCATGGCCCACAGGAAATGTACAGCTTGTGCAAACAATCAAAAGGAGACCTCAGTTAAACAATGTGATTTATTATGTTGGCAAAACTTCTCTGTGATAGCATTGAGCTTTTTTTTAGCAATGAGTTTAACATCGAGCTTTTAATGAACATTTTACATTGTATGAAACTCTACAGTAATGCCTGGTTGTAAGCAAGTAAGATTTAACCCTGAAGATAGTTGGTGTAATACATGCAGGAAGATCGCAAGCAAAGTTAAAATGGTTGTCAGGATGTCATATATTCTGAAAATCAATTTCAAGGAAAGGATACAGATTCTGAAGATCATACATTTGCATTGACTTCAATGACCCTTTACAGAGCTTTTACAAATGTAGTTTAAAATAATTTTGGAATGAACACATTTTGGATTAATGGGATTGGGTAAAGGAAGATTCTAGCATTGCCAGGAGGGTTGGGTTTGACTTCACATTGAAAACTATAACACATAATCAAAATTATTTCATTTGAATTCCTTTCTGATGGATTGTAAAACAAAAGAAAAAGAAAAAAGTAATAATAATTGTGTCTTCACAGTTATACCAAGACAACAATTAATACACGAACATCCTAGGATTTTCAGATATTTGTTTGAAGTGCCTTTGAATTTAGAAAAAGCTACAGTACAAGTACAAGCCATTGCTCATGCTTTGTAATGACAAACTCTCACAGACAACTGGCACCTCACTCTCAACTTCAACCGCAGTAAAGACTGGTCCCTTACTCTCTTCCCCTGACCCGAGACCATCATCACAGCTGGTGTGAGAGGTCTGTAGATGCTGACAAATAATACAATCATAAATATTGATCCAGTGGAATGGTTTTCTCTCAGAGTCAGCATGGCTCCTGGACCGTTGCAGAGGCATGTAATGCAGGCCAAATATCACACAATGGACTATAATTATATCCAAGCTCCATGCAGCGTTATAAATTGCCACCAAAGAGGCCACCTTCTCAGGCATTTCCATCTTGAGAGAAATGAAGGGATATAAATGACCACAGAAATTTAGAAATGCAGTGCATTACGGAGATAATTTTTCTTTTGCGTATGTTCCGCTGAAGATGTGATCTGATGTTGGCCATTTGACATTATGGCTTTATGCTAACCAGATTCTGCTTGAAAAGTTCAATCAATAATGGTTTACATTAGGGCATTCATGTGTACATGTATTGGATTTTTTAGGTTAGCAGTGCAATGTGCAGTTTAATCTTAAATGTTCTTGTTCACACTTTTTTTTATATATCAGTAGGGTTTCAGGCAGATACGTGCTGCGACCGACTTTTTTGCAATATATTTAGAGACAGGTGTACTGTCAGGCTATGTTGCCAGCTCCCCTTTGAAATGTCATATAGAGGCTTTAGAAAATGAGAATAGTCAAAGCTACCTGTGATGCTTTAGGTGTTATCTAATGCATTCATACACCAAAAGGGTCAGCGGATTAAATAGGTATTCTGTGATGTAGACGGAAAGTTGAATGATGCATGCAGAAACCTGTCCGTTTGGGAGAGGTCAATGTGTTCAGTTTGATTCAAAGTGACGACCTACCCTGTGGAGAGCTCCTGCGGTATAGGACATTACTGTCTCAGGACTCTACACCGTGCCCGGCCTCCGTAAAAAGAGATGGTGCATTCACTGTCCTTTCCCTCGAATAGTCAGCATTTTAATGATTGTCCAGCTGTTTCATCTCCCCTCTGGTGGCAAATGCAATTCAGCCAATGCTTTTATTTCCCAGAGAGCCTTACATTACTGTGACACATACATTTTTTTATTATGGCTGGCCCCAGTGGAAAAGGAAAGGCTACCACTGGCGGAGGCAGTATCGGGCTCTAACCATTGATGCTCTGTGTAAAATGGTGCTCCGGAAAATGTATATCAGGCTGTTTGAGTGCAATTGGATTCCAAACAGTGAGAAAAATTGAGGCCCTTTATAGGCCTGTCTAACAATGAGAGGTAACGATCAAGGTGCTTTGGTGTTAAATCAACACACATAAATCTTTGAGTCCAGTATCTCGTTGTAAGTGCCTATTGCTGTAGCTGTTAGTGCTTTTTTATATAACAATTGATGCCTGTGCAATGTGAAAGGTTTTTCTTGTAGTGAGTTGCCTACAGAGAAATATCACCCAACTCTGCAGTTTCCCGAAGCTCTATGGAGCTGTATGGCGTTGTTTAGCTAAGTGTTCTGGTTTTACGGCGTCATTGTTTTGGTCATTTCTAACTTGTGTCATTTTTCAACTGTAGCAGGCATCTGTTTTTAGCTACACAAATGGAAAGCTCAGAAAATTGCCCTTTCTATCCCTGCCCAGTTTCAAACAACAGCTAAAGAGTAAGATGTGAACAGGAATTGTTAGACACCAAAAATGGAGCTAAAGTGAGAGTTGTGAAAATTGGATTTTTATCAGATACCCAGAAACACATAACAGAATCCTTGCCTTTAGCATGATTACAAGAGGAGTTTGATGAAATCCTTTAGATATAATCGGATCACTGAGAAGCGGGCATGCTTTGGTGAATCCTGCATCCAACACAAAGCTTAAGAAATAATCTTAAATTGTAAGGACTGCATGTGAAATCAGAGCTCATTTGAAAATGTTAAACTAATTTGAATTTTTTGAATTCTTATCACACACCTCTCACCCATGATATTGCTCTGCTAGCTAATACGATCAACAAGGTAATACTCAAGTGTCCGTTAGTTGCCTCCCAAAAGATGTGAGTGGATACATTTGACAGAAGCCACAAGACCAAACCAAGGGAACAAACTTGAAAAATGACAGATGCTGTCCATAAGATTGCAGTTGGAGAAAGAACGCTAAATTAAACAGGGCTTTCTAGCTTTCTTATGAGAACACATAATCCCTTGTCTGTCGTATCTGTTTACACTCAATGCATTCCTAAAATAAAAAAGAACTATTTCTGACTCTATAGATGTATGGTACATCTTCTTGCACTGGCCTGCTATCTCCCACAGGATAAAGTCAAAGTGTTTCATCATTAGTTTAATGATTTTAAAGGGTTCTGGTCTTCTCAGGTGACCTTTCAAAAAAGTTCTCTAAATGCTCAATCGGGGTTATATTGTTATTGAATACTGTGGGCCTTAGCTTATGGGTAACATTACATTAATGTAATTCTTCCCAAACCACTGGGTGTCCACTCATGCCTTAATAACGAGAACATTATCATCTTAGAGCATGCCGGCCTAATCAGGAAAGAAATGCACCATGGGAAAAAGCTGATGAGTCAGAATTGTCTTTTTATGAGAATTTTACTATTGCTTAAGGGATCATTGGATTGATTCAATTCCAGGATTTACAACCCACTCAAATACAGAGACGGTGTAATAAAAGTGAAAACTAGCCTTGCTGTTACCTTTCATTTTGATCATATCTTGAGGTTTCCTGACGTACAGATTGAACACTTGGCTCGTCGTGTCAAATATTCTCTAAAGTGGCCTCTACTGCTGGGCGCGTGTTGCCCTATGCGGGGGAGGTAGCTCACTTTCTGTCATGTCTTAATGAAGTATCTGCTCTCTGTAGTAGTGCCTGATCACATCCAGTTAAGACATTATGCACTTGATTATATATACATTCACAAGCAATGGGCCAGCAACTGTAAACGCACACCAAAAAGTGGTACTCACTGCTCTACTGTACGAATATAATTTGGAGCATTGCCATATGAACTGTATTTGTTTATTCTTATTTCTTTGACAAAAATAAGTGAACTTCCTCTGGGGTAATTAGAGACATATTTTAGACATACAGTACTGTTATGCCAGTGCCAACTTTGGCATAGAGCTTGTTAGCTCCATGGTCCTCAATTACATTTTTTTTTAACTCTACTGACATTGGCCTTTCACATATTTTAGTGAGCATTTGACAACAGCGGCTGCAAAGGTGCAAGTCCGGGATATCATTGTCATGTTTGTATCCGATACTAAGTATATGGAAGCCAATGCCAATACAAAATGTGTGTTGCAGCCTTTTGAAGGGACGCTTGACAAAATTAAAGAGAATGTCAAGCCGCTGAAAAAGAGCATTTAATATCAGACGATGCTTAATCAAAACCACCACCATGATACGAGCTAGAGCACTACACTATAGCTGTAGCTGTTACCCTCCCTGGAAAAAAAAAGAAAAAGAAAAAAAGCCGAAAGCCTGCTATCTAGAAGAGCTATTGAGAGCTCTTGACAGTGATGGATCCTCACCTGCATTTCTCTGTATTATCAACCCTGGCCAGCACACATACAGTATATAAATCTCACAAGCGGTCATAGAGTGAGGCTGCATTACAACACCAGTGCTGCCTGCAGACATACTACAATTGGTACTGGATCCGGAACCATTGCAAGACACAAGGACAGAATACTCTTGAATTATGTGGTATATCTATTTCCAAAATTTGACAGACTTTTTTTCTGTTTTTGTTAATGTATTACTACTCTCAACAAAAATATAAACGCAACACTTTTGTTTTTGCTCCCATTTTTCATGAGATGGACTTAAAGATCTAAAATTCATTCCAGATACACAATATTACCATTTCTCTCAAACATTGTTCACAAATCTGTCTAAATGTGTGATAGTGAGCACTTCTGCTTTGCTGAGATAATCCATCCCACCTCACAGGTGTGCCACATCAAGATGCTGATCTGACATCATGATTAGTGCACAGGTGTGCCTTAGACTGTCCACAATAAAAGGCCACCCTGAAATGTGCAGTTTTGTCTCACAGAAAAATGCCACAGATGCCACAAGCATTGAGGGAGCGTGCAATTGGCATGCTTACAGCAGAAATGTCAACCAGATCTGTTGCTCGTGCATTGAATGTTCATTTCTCCACCATAAGCCGTCTCCAAAGGCGTTTCAGAGAATATGGCAGTACATCCAACCGGCCTCACAACCGCAGACCACGTGTAACCACACCAGCCCAGGACCTCCACATCCAGCAGGTTCACCTCCAAGATCGTCTGAGACTAGCCACTGAGACAGCTGCTGAAACAATTGGTTTGCATAACCAAACAATTTCTGCACAAACTGTCAGAAACCGTCTCAGGGAAGCTCAACTGCATGCTCGTCGTCCTCATCGGGGTCTTGACCTGACTCCAGCTCGTCGCCGTAACAGACTTGAGTGGGCAAATGCTCACATTCGATGGCGTCTGGCACGTTGGAGAGGTGTTCTCTTCACGGATGAATCTCAGTTTACATTGTTAAGGGCAGATGGCAGACAGCGTGTGTGGCGTCGTGTGGGTGAGCGCTTTGCTGATGTCAATGTTGTGGATCGAGTGGCCCATGGTGGTGGTGGGGTTATGGTATGGGCAGGCATCTGTTCTGGACGAAGAACACAGGTGCATTTTATTGATGGCATTTTGAATGCACAGAGATACCGTGATGAGATCCTGAGGCCCATTGTTGTGCCATACACCCATGAACATCACCTCAAATTTCAGCAAGATAATGCACGGCCCCATGTTGCAAGGATCTGTACACAATTCTTGGAAGCTGAAAATGTCCCAGTTCTTGCATGGCCAGCATACTCACCGGACATGTCACCCATTGAGCATGTTTGGGATGTGCTTGACCGGCGTATACGACAGCGTGCACCACTTCCCACAATATCCAGCAACTTCGCACAGCCATTGAAGAGGAGTGGACCAACATTCCACAGGCCACAATTGACAATCTGATACACTCTATGCGAAGAAGATGTGTTGCACTGCATGAGGCAAATGGTGGTCACACCAGATACTGACTGGTTCTGAGTCCCCAGACCCCCAATAAAGCAAAAACATGCACATTTCAGAGTGGCCTTTTATTGTGGACAGTCTAAGGTACACCTGTGCACTAATCATGATGTCAGATCAGCATCTTGATGTGGCACACCTGTGAGGTGGGATGGATTATCTCAGCAAAGCAGAAGTGCTCACTATCACACATTTAGACAGATTTGTGAACAATGTTTGAGAGAAATGGTAATATTGTGTATCTGGAATGAATTTTAGATCTTTAAGTCCATCTCATGAAAAATGGGAGCAAAAACAAAAGTGTTGCGTTTATATTTTTGTTGAGTGTATGAATAACTCAAAATTTGGTGTGTTCTATGTACATTGGCCGCGTTTCCCAGATTCGTTAAGAGCCTCTTTGGAGCTAAGTACTTCTTTGGAGCGCACTTGTGAAAGAAGAATGCGTTTCACAGATTTGTTCTTAGCGAAAGAAGCTCTTTCACTAAGACGGAACTGTAAGATGGAGCTGACCCACTCTTACAACCTTCTTAGCGACCAAATCGTCAGTGATCATGCCACACCAGGGAAATGTATTTCCTCCATTTTTCGAAATAATAAAACAATGCTCAATGTGGACCTGGCGCAATAAACATAGACTAATAGTAGAGAAAAAAATGTTTTAATGAATTAGACGTTTATGTTTTCCACACACGTGAGTTTATAGTAGTACAAATAAAAAAACATCAACAACCCTGTGGCATTTCACAGATATCAAGGAAACAGATTTAATTGAACTCAGCTGAACTTCATCCAGAGTGGCTCCACCTGCTATAAAGGCGTTGCCAAAATCCGCGCGTGTGGCTGCAAAACAATACATTCTCACTGCGAACCAACAGCCTCGCCGTGCGCAAAGCCAGACGGTTTACATAAATGCATACGTGCGTCGGCACTTCTCCCCACTGGACGTGCTATCAGACCGGGCCGTCCAGGCAAAGTACTGCCCCGTGCGGAAATCCAACGGCTGATCACTCTGGTGTCTCCACACATCCAGAGCAACCCGCTGCAATTTTCCCTTCAGCCCGGAGATGCAGCCCCTGGCTGCGCTGCGTTTTTAGGAACATATCAGCCTCTTCTGAGGTCCAACAACCCCAGCCCCTACCTCTTCACCACCAGTCACCAAGCACTGAGCACTAAACCATAAACTCACAACCACCACACCACCCGTATCAACTGTCAGGCCTGAAGGCTGAAATACATAAACAGAACCAGCAGATGTAGGCTACATTTAGCCTAACGTGCTGCACACTATCAAACATGCTGTGCTGAAAGAGTGCCCAATACGCACACGTTTTGATCCTATACGCTTAGATACATTACAAATTGTCTGGGACTTTTTGTTGCTAGGTTTGACACCCTCATTTCAATGCAAAATGTTCCACACAATACATGGTTGAAAAGAAACCAAAATAGTTTATTGAAACCACATGGGGGAGGGGTTACTCCGCGCTGTCTTTACTGGGCGTCTGCATCACCTGCAATGAAGGGAGATTGATTAGTGAAACCTTCGCACTCTTCCTTTTTGTTTGATTCTGGAACTCCTGCCACTTCTTCCTCACAGCGCGCCAGTCACGCAGGCCACATGGGCTGGAGGGGGACATATTTTCGGCTATGGCCTGCCTAACACGGTTCTTCACCGTGATGTTCTTTTTGCCCCTTGTTCCCCCGAATAAAACTCCCCGGTGCTGCCAGACCTCGTCCATTAAGACGCCCATCTCCTCCGCGGTAAACGACGTGCCCGCTTGTTTCTTTTGCTGCCGCTTTCTTCCATTCTCATGTGTGTGCCTATATCCACGGGGTATATATGCGCTAATGGGCTTGATTACTACTTGGATACACTTGTTTCCACTTTCCACACACACACCCGCACTCACACACCACCCCACACACATGATACATGCGTAGCCTAATTCCACCAGTGTGGGGGGGACCACGGGGCGCTGTGTGTGACTTATGCGCTGATAAAGAGGTGGGTGATCGATTCGCCTGGCATCGATTTATTCAGTTTCAGCATCACCGCGGTGGACAGCTCCCACTAAAGAGCTTATTTCGCTTCATCTTACGGCTTCTCCAAAGATGGCACTTAAGAAGCCATCTGGGAAACACCCGTATTTTAGCGCTCCTTCTTAGGCGAACCCTTCTTTTGACCCTTCTTTGGTCCCAAAGAAAGATCAAATCTGGGAAACGCGGCCATTTTCTGTTTAGCATCAAGCTAACAAGAATTGCATTTCACTTCAGTCAGTATTGATAGATACATTTTTAATATTAGCACTCAAAATTAGTTGTTAGCTCTATTCTGTGATATAAATCATTACTAATCTTTGACTTTAAACTTGACTTGATGTGCACACTAGAGCAGAGGTTCCTGCTAAGCAAACCAGCATATTTTTTGGCAAATTACAACCGCTTGTGAAATGTTGGCGATAATGGCTGCAATGCAGTTCAGTGTTTCCCCCAGGAAATGTCTTAGTCAAGGTGGTCACTGCCCTGTGCTAGGGGAGGCGCGGCGCGAAGCGCCGCGGCAAAAATTTTAGGGGTATTTTGCTCAAAGATGCCAATGCGCCGTAAAGAAATAAACAACTGTTTATTTGAATACAAAAATAAAACAGACACTGACCTTACAGTTGTGCAATTTTGTTTGCTATGTGCAGGTACAAATTATGTGTAAACGTACAGACAGTACAAAGCACAATTAAAGAAAACTTCTACTGTTTTGGTGCAATACTATACAGACACACTAAATACAAATAATGGACCATACATTTAACATGTGTATGCACATCAAAGTGCAAATACAACTTTTTAAAGTTCCTTTTTGGATGGGGGCTGTTGTGCGATTAATGATTATTTTGAGCCTACTTGCTTGATTTATTTTTAAATACAGAGGTCGTTTTGGAACATGTATTTCCCAATTTAAAACATAAAAATAAAGCAGCATTGAAAATTCAGAAAATAAATCTTCTTGGCCTACACTAGCATGCTGTTTGAAAAATAACTTTAAATAATAAATACAATGTGTTTTCCCCTTAAAATGACTAAATGCATTTCAAAGACAGTATGCCTAGTTTGGCACTTCTGTAAACACTTACTGAAACTTGCCTGGGCCATCACTCTCATGCCTTCTTCAAACTTTTCTCTGCGCTGATAGGTTGTGTTGCCACAGTGATGTGGAGTCTTAAACTATTCTAGCTTTGCAGAGCACTTCTTTCTGTTCAGCTAAATACCCCCATAGAACTGCACTGCGTTTATTATCGCCACCAGTTAAATCTCGGTTTGCTTCTGCTCGTTTAACTCTCCCGCGTGTATGCCGTAGTCGCGCGCGGTGCGGTACGGTCGCGCGCGCAAAGCCGCAGACACAGAGCAGCTGATAGAGAAACGCTTGGAGACACATGCTTTTTACCGCAAATCGCGGCCTTTCGCGCAGTTATGACCATGCACAACACACACATCGCACTTGCTAGTACATTAATTGTGCAGCACAAAAAAAAAAAAAATTAAATACATTTTTTTTTTTTTTTCTTGGGGGTCGGTTGGTAGTCAAGGCGGGAGGCTGGCGTTGCTAAGGCGGCCGCCTTAGCTATAAAGCGCTGGGGAGTTGTCATTGTGTTGTGGCTGTTTTTTATTTGAGATGCAATTACAGTGTACTAACAGAAGTAGCTGCTTTGAGACAGAACAACTGTCAACATAGTCATTCTTAAACACCGTAATAGTTGACCTCATATGGCATTTAATGCTTGCCATGTTTCTTTTATAACCTATTTACTGAGTACAATTTCTGTTTGATGGTTTTTGCTGGTGGAAATTCAGGAAATGTAGACTGTAGCCTGATCGTAGAGTGAAGGAATGAACTATGTCACATCATTGCCACCAATAAGCCAAATGGCTCCCCTATTTCTGAATTAAGTGTGGTGGTAGTAATGGCCGTTCAGGGAAAGTGAAGACCATTCAAACCACATTGTGTTGCCCATTTCATTTGCAATCACAGCGCATGGTTCAGTTCCGGGTGAACTGGATTAAAGTGGCTGTGTTTCTCTTGGTCCCTGTGATGAGGGGCAGATTTGACATGCTGCACTGCAAAACCTTCAGTGCAGTGTTTGGGTACCTGATATACTCTCTCGCTGGCTCTTACAAACACACTATAATAAACTTAGAGTCAGAGTAATCTTGCGGTGAAAAATCTTCTGCAACTTAGTACCCAAAAACTGCTCAGTCTGCAGCTTCTTTCTTTTACACTCACCCATGTTTCTTTATTGTATCTAGTTTCACCTTTAGGCATTGTTGCGATTGTCTTGATACTGGTAGGGATTATTGTTTTACAAGCTAAGACTGCAATAAGTCTGCACAGCCCTAGATTTAATACTAATCCTCCATGCATCAATATTCAGACCTGAGACTTATCTTGGGTATTAAGCACTCTTCAGGCAACTGCACACATGCACTATAGGTTATTTAATTGTGCTACATGATAGGATACTTGGATTTAAGTTTAAGTATGATTTAGTTTGAGATACATGATATCTACTTTTTATATCTCTGATCTTTAGCGTAGTTATGAATATGAGAATGTCTTTTATAAGTTTTTGAAATGGTGGCAGCGTATGGCGAAACCAATGCCCTATACTACGTGGTCATTTGTATAGGCCTTTAATAGGCGAGTGAAGTTCAGTTGTGGGAAAGACATCACTTGAAGAAGGGGTGCTAATGAATATGTCCTTTCACATGTGATGACTTTAAATGTCAGTATTGCTACGTTTATTGAAGGGGCCACACCCTCAGTAAGACTTTGACTGAAAGAGAGCACACCGAACAGCTCCTCAGACTCAGGTGCTTTCCTTCGGGACAGCTCACTGCCCTGGAAGATGTAAAACACATCAGCTGCCATTTCTTCTGTCTTTCGATTGCATGGGGTCAAACCAAGTGCCATTGTCCTTTCAATCATTTCGGATACCCGCCCCCCCAAGATAAACTCTAATATAGCAAAGGAGTTCTTGATGTGTGTGTGTGCTGCCCCATTATTTTCTGGCTATATGGTTTTAAAAATAGAAATGCTACCCAAGTGTTACTGTGTTACATCACAACACTGTGCAAATAATATACAGTTTACATGGATAAAGTTTACAAAGCAGCAAAAATTATTTTTTTGTATATTCTGAATCGAATAGCATCTTTACAGTAAAACAAACCTCATAACAATGCTAATGGAACCCACGTTTGCTTAATAGTGAGCCTACATTACCAACCAGCGTACATTACCTTCTTTTGTGATTTGTATTATTGGTAACAGACATGTGTTTGCTTGACTTCACTTCATTAATGACGAGGTGACAGAGTGAGTAGCTACCACTTTGCAACGTCCGTTTGCTCACCAATTAAAACACAGTCACATTCACAGTAAACTGAGAGGTTACTACAGAAACACACAATGTTCCATATTAACAGGGAGAATGATTACTCAGTAAAGGGTTCAGTCATGTTGGAGGATATTAAAGTGTCTTGTGTTCTTAGAGACATACTGCAGTGTTTAGTCTGAGTGTCAGTGCACTGTGAGGTTGTGGTGCCTTCAATTATTCACAGAAAGAAAAAAAGTCCGTGGGATAAGATTTCCCCTGCAATGCAGATATATGGGATTGACCAACGTGCTACTGAAATACTGTAAGTAGAAAAAAAAAGATAGCTATCAAACAGCTCACTTCAATGACAGATGCACTATTGAATTTTTCCCGATTTATAATATGTTTCGCCCCTTGTTGTTAACAACTATCCAAGTCAAAGAAAAAGAAAATTCCACAGTTGGTAATTCAATGGCTGCACGGATACATTTGTAGCGATGATTTGATGAAAGCTGAAACCAGTTGAATAGCATGCTATGAAGATGGATGGCTCTCCTGCGCCTTGCTCCCCACCTTGCCCCTAAAAAGTAAGTGTGTGTGTGTGTGTGTGTGTGTGTGTGTGTGTGTGTGTGTGTGTGTGTGTGTGTGTGTGTGTGTGTGTGTGTGTGTGTGTGTGTGTGTGTGTGTCGTAGGAGGTCCTAGGGTTTGCTCTGCCCTGGTCCAGGTTATGGGTCTCTGCCCACCCGGCGCAGACATATGGCAAAGGAGTAACCGCTGTAGACCTGCGGTGGCCCAAGGCCCGCGGCGTTCACTCCCAGCGACAGACCATATCCATCATCTCAGCCTCACCAAGGGTCTATCGGTGGAAGCTGCCCTTCAACATTGTGTTGTGCACACCATGAGTACATGTGGCTGGCTGACCCAGTCCACCTTGACAGGGGTGAAAGTGTACATACAAGTGTGTGCATTTTTCTGATAGTTTTATTTTTCAGTAGATTCCCAAGCGTGCCTATAGTTGTCCTTTTGGTGTTGGCTTGTTTCTTAAAGATTTGCTTGAATTGCAAAAAAAAACACTTCCTTCACAGTTACTGCCATTATAAAAATCATTAACAAAGGAGCATCTTTGTTTTCTGCAGGTTTCACAGTACTGGCAGCATTACAGATGACTTCAGATTGTCCCACTGTGTTTGGACAAAACATGAAACCTACGCAGTGTGATCGTGTCCCTGTTGTTTTAGAGAGTGTTGGATGGGGCGTGAAGGAGATACTGACACTGAAGGCTTTACAGCATGTTTTATAGAACCATATTGTTGTTTCTCAGGACATTTGCTGTTATGATTTGTAGAAACAGGAAAAAAAGGCTTGGGCCAATTGTTGAACATTAGATGCAAGTTATGCTCCCACCTGCAACATTCTGCCATCAGCTAGTAAATACGTATGTCATTCATGAACATGAGCTCAGTGCCAACTGCTCAGTGAGCTCCATTTAAATAACAATGTATTCAGAGTTTCAGACACAGTCACTCCTAAATCGTAATACTGCTTTCTTTATGATACAAGCATGGCAAGTCAAATAAGTTCTCAATAAAACAGAAATGTTATTATTGTTGTGTATTCAGATAAATCCCATTATTTAAAGAAAGCAAATGCACTTAATATGGTTGCAAAGAACATGAGTAAGCTTTATGACTACTAGACCTTGACTTGCGTCGTGCAAATCTTTATTCATCTATCTCATTTCCTGTATGGAGTCATAGTAGTGTGGTAATTGAGTCTAAAACCACTGGGAGCCTACGGTTAAGATCAGACTGCACACATATCAAGTTGGCTCGTGCTGTTTAGGGAGCAGCCATCTTGATCCGATGTTGCACACCAGATGAAGTTGTATCAGGGGCGAGTTTCGTGATGGAGGGGAGCATAATGTAAACTAACATCATTACCTGACAGATAAAATTAAGATAAAATAAATTCCAGCGGGGACAGGAATGGAACCCAGGCGACTACATGCCAGCAAATAGAAGCCTCTTAGTTTGTCAGAAAAGTAGACGAGAGAGAGAGAGAGAGAGAGTAAAGGAGAAATGGCCATAGGAAAGGAATATCTCTCAATTGTCAAGCCAAAAAGTGATAGCAATATTAAAGGCATAGCCTGCTAGGTCATCTAATCTAGAACACTTTTTTTTTAAGATATGTTTTTGGCATTTTTATGCTTTTATTGATAGTGTAGAGACAGAGTTGAAATGGGGCAGAGAGGGGAGTGACATGCAGAGAACGGCCGCGGGCTGGAATCGAACCCGGGTCCGCTGCTGGCCGAGGCCCATGGGGGGGACGCCTTACCAACTGAGCTAAAGGCGCCCCCATCTAGAACACTTTTTGTCAAAATCAGCTAATATCTATACCATCCGCTACCTGTGTGTGCCCGCTGAAAAAGTTGGGTGTTCACACAGCTTCAGCTCCATCAGTGGCAATCTAATAAGCCTGGACAATATTCACTTTCTTGCCTAGAGTTAGATGTTCGTTCTTATGTCTGTAGGCCAACAGTAAATTGGAAGCTAGAGCCAACAGCCAGTAAACTTAACTTAGCATACGCTAACTGGCTCTGTCCAAAAGTAGCATAGTCTGCCTATTGTACCATAAGCTCTCTAATTAACAAGTTAACTCGTTTGTTTAATCCTTCCAAAAAGTGTTAAAAGGCTTTGTGGTTTAAGGGGGGATTTTGAGGTTAACAGAAAACCAGCGGCGACTCCCAGCAGAGACTGTTTAAACACTTTGTTTTTTGTACCATCGTACATATAAGATATAACACATTAATTAGTGAGCTTTAAAGTGCTGGTAGGTGGATTCTGTTGGCAGGCTAGATGTTTCCCATGTTTCCAGTCCCTGTGCTAAGCCAAGCTAAACTAAGCTAGGCTAAGCTATTGTGGCCTCTGGCAGTAAGCCTACTGTCCATGTTTTGACTTTTTTTCTAATTTATTTGAAGCCAAATAAAAATAATAAGCATATCAAATCAAAAGAAAATAATAAAACAATTATTCAACTAGCTGGCCACGTCAAAAAAAATTTGCATTGCCCCAAGGATGGATGTGAGAGACTTCAGAAATGGTGTGAAGTTAGTTAGCTATTGCATTGTTTTCCACACATAATTGTACCCCAGTGTATTTGGTTTCCTCTCTACTGAGTAAGACCATGATGCAGGGCTGTACGCTTATTTTTTTAGGTGGTAGCACTGGTGCTAGCAAGCAAAAAAATTAAGTAGCACAAAAATAAATTCAGTAGCACACAAAGTATGATCGAAAACTTGCATAACCTTAACCCATGCATTTCGCTCTAATTACCTTTGATCATGTTATCTTGGTCTCATTTGAGATTCTCAATTAATATCATATCCTAGTGTGTGCAGTAATAATTATGGAAAAATTAATAGGGGTGCACTGATTGCAATTTAGACAAAATAATCTAACCTGCCAATTGCAATTTTTTGCTGATTCAGAATTATTATTATTATAATGTCCTTCTGTTAATTAAAACAAAACTTTAAAACATTAAACATAGCCTATTAAATAAATAAGTATACATATTGGTACAATTTAGGATAAATAGGTTGTTGTGAATGTGTTGGGAGTAGCTTTTCAGTGGCTTATTTAAAACTTTGTTTAAATAGACTAGGCTGTTGACTGCTCGCTGCAGCTGAAGGAGTTGCCTTTCAAGCTAGAAAAAAGCACTAACTTCCTGTTCTTACCGGCTTCAAAATAAAAGTCAACTCACGTTTGGCTAGTAACAGGCTTTTAATGTGAAGGCGCACAGGAAATGTTCTGTTTGTACACGCGCTAACTTAACTGCGGTAATGTGCCATCTCCTTCCGGTAATTAGCCTACCGTTGGTGAAGTTTTTATACCTAGAATCGCTGCACGAGCACACATCTTTCACCAGCCAAAGTGGAGGGTGGACTCAATAACTTACTTGCCTAAGTCTACATTTACCCCCATTTGGAGTGTTAATGTAGAGCACTCTAAGCAGTGTTGTGCAGCGCTCCTCTGTGTTTCAAAGACAGCCTCTCCTCATTAGCAGCCTGTCGCACTAGTGCGAATGGACTTGTATTCATCATCGCACGTGATCAATTTCAGTAGCAAATGCGATCAAAACTGTCGCACTGTACAGCCCTGCCATGATGGCTCATTAGTTTACAGTGGTCGCATCCGGCTCTTTGTGAATGACATACCCAGACCTGGAGGACTGTAGTCTGATCATGGTGACACTGATGATCATGATGTGGGAGCTACATGGAGTGACCTGGTCTGCTGTTGTAGGGCAAAGCTGCTCTGCCTCGTTCCTTGCGTCATGTTTTTTGCAAATGTTACACATGGGTATTAGGCCCCGAGCACATTCATCTCAGGACTGATGGCATCTATATTAGGATGACAAATGTGTTCCTGTCACCTGACGAGGGACTGGGACTGCATGTCAAGACGCAGGTAAAGTCAGGAAGACAGCGATTTGTGGCCAAGGTGCACATCTCTCCCTTCCCCCTATCGCTTTAACTCTTTCGCAAAACACACAGAGACACACGTTTAAGAGGAAAGGGAACACGACAATGAAGAATGACATAGTTGCTTTGGATTTAGCCCGAGCTATTTCCACAAAATGACGAGTGTTTATATGTTAGCATTTAGATAGAAAGCGGCATGATTACAAGCCATCCCGTGGTAATTGCCATTCCTTGCTCTCCCTACCCAGCTTATCCTCAGTGTATGATATTCCTCCTGGGCAGTTCCCTGCTCTCAGGCCAGATTACTAGCAAGGCGAGCTCCAGACACGCACAGAGCTCGCCGATTCGATTTCAGATAACGAAAATATTGGGGCATCCAGAGGAGGAAAATGCTTCAATGTCGACAGATTTCATTTATCTGAAAAGTGTGAAAGCAAGGATAAGGGGGAGGGACAAAGTCAACCATGTAATGTACTTCTGTGGAGCAGTGATTATGCATAGTCAAGAGAGAGAGAGAGAGAGCAGAAATGAGAGAACAAGGGGAGCGCGGGAAGGTAGTATAGGAGGTAGATGGAGGCAGATAGTGTTATGAATTTCACATGAGGATTTTATCATTTAGAGCATGTAACATTCTCCTGCGTAATCTGCTAGGAGCTGTGTACTACATGGCAGCCGCTCAGTGTGCAATCTTTCTGCCCTGTGAGGTGGGCTCCATGCACTCGTCCATATTATACTCCCATTATTTATAACGGCGCCAGGAAATTTTAACAAGCGCTTAATTTGAAGGCAAAATATGAAGTGTTTATTAATGGTTATACAGAATGTCTCCTGACTTGTATGAGAAGACAATTAAGGCACAAGTCACACATGGTTTACTCTGAGTCAGTGACTGACATGGTGATGGTGTGACGCAGGCGCTTACAGGGAAATGGACGATGTGCTTCTTCCCACGCAGCCAGACCACTTTTCCTGATTACCTTTGGCGCTATATACTGTATCATATGCAGCAGTAAGCGTTGAATTTGCATTTACACCACAAGGATGATTGTTCTTGGAAAATAAGTTGAAAGGGGTCCTGGGGGGAGCTAGGGGAACGTCTACAAAGCGTCACAGCAGTGCCTTGAAGCCGCAGCATTAAAAGGAGTACTCACACAGCAGTGTTCTCGTGATCCCCGAGAGGGAGCGTGTTTTTAACAAGGGCACAGGCATGTGTACATTTAGAAGCAGCTCTGTATTAACCTCATAATCATATCTTTCTGTACAGCACACCTTTTGACTCGTACATTAGTCCCTATCCGTCCCTTTGTGTCGCCTTCTCAAGTGCAGCGTTTCATTTTACACTGGCCCGGTGCACCAAGCTAGCAATTGACCTGTCACAGCTCACTCATTCCCATAAGTCTTTATTTTTATGTTTGACACCAAATCTGTTTTTTCTATACTCTATTCTTTCCTTTGACACCCACAATAAGAAATTCCTTTATGTACTGTTACAATACCAACCACCTTTAGACACCTCAGTAATAATCTACTACAATAGTATTTTGCAGATGCACACACATATAACTGGAAATATTAAATCCACTCGACTTTTGATGTGTGAAAGTGAATCAAAGGATTCTGTGGAATACAATAGAATGCCTTTATCGAAACTAAATTCAGATTGCTACTCCTGTAAGGTGCCACAAGTTCTCAACACATTCTCCACACATTCACACATTCATTCATATATTCCAGACAATAATAACAAATAAATGCATACATGTATTGAGAAATTGCCCATTTAATAATTATCCCATAGGTAAAAACATTCAACTTGAACTCTGTTCAGTGAACTTAATCCATTTGAAATGTATTCTATCCATGATTTTATATCATATTCACGGCTCACTGTGTCATGCTAAAGTCATTACCAGTCAGCTTGGGGATATATGTGAATTCTGTGTGAAACCTGGCCTGCATGTTGTATGGTACGGCCAATGCACGCTGGTTGAAGGTGTGTGGAGCTGCCTCCCAGCACCTTGTTAGACTGTCTGGGGTGCGGTGACTTAAGCCTAGAGGAAGATGTATGGCAAGACAGGAACACACAGACACCAGGGGAGGAGATGGAGAGCCTCCGACCATCCTTTTTTTAATGACACTCTGATACTCTGCCTGAGGTCCAGTCGAGGCAACAGCTGCTTCATTTTAAATAAAGCAAAGCCTTTCTCCCAAAAGGAACTGTGTCTCATAACATAGCAAGTGGAAACAGCTGCCCGCCACAGCCAGTTTCTTACGTCATACGGCAAACAAGCAGTCAGAACCGGAAGAAGTACAAATTATTCAGATTTAATTGCCTTTGAGAAATGGCTGTTTGAATTCTCTGGTGCTGTGAAAATTCACACTACCTACAGAATGCCCCAAGTGGCCTGCTCATATTCAAAATAACAAAACACCTCAGGTAATTACTGACAGTTTCGAGCAATAACAACTGTTACACGTCCTCATCACTGTTGATGTTCCATAAATTGATATTGTCGGAGTCAGAGGAGTCAGGTTTGTTATTGGCAGAACATATAGTTCCTCATAAAGTTTCATTGATTGAAATAGACAAATGCTAACCGGCAACTTCTAAGTAGTTTGTGAAAGCTGTTTATCTCAACAATGTTTACTAGTTTCCCAGTTGATGACTTTCCAGTTCTATATTGTTGTGTATATCGTCAAATTGTGAGATTTGTAATACAGAACACAAGTGTTAATTCACAGTTAAAGCAGTTCGGATGGATGTGAGTTTGAGCATTTCAGCACAATCGTAATATCCCGCCTTCCTCCAATGCAGCCCCACCCCCTCATTCCTATCCCCGTTTTTTTTGTTTTGTTTTTGAAGAAACTTAATTTAGGCTACACAAGCAGACTTACTTGCTTAATACTGTCTCCGTGCACAAAGTGAGTTATATTGTGGCTGAAGAAACTGGTGGCTGTAGTAGGCTACCGGTACCGCGCTGATCTGCTTGTATCACTGGTTTCACTTCAGATATGTCGGCCAGAACACCACTTATGCTTATAATGACACTAGGAGAGGAGGAGTAGGGTTTTATCCGCTCTTTATTTTCCTTCTTTCACAGGCACAGCCGCATATAGATCGCGGAAAAAGAACAAAGGCTTAAACTCCGCTCGTGAGGAGACGTTTGAACAGCTGTTGCGACTCGCGAATCGCAGCCGCTAATAACATGCACAAACTATAACTTATAACAGCGATCGGGACTACATGTACATACTCACACACGGGTGATTCACATTTACACTCAGATAAACACGAATGATGGCTTACTGTGGCAACTTGCTCACACACATCTCACCGAGGGAGAAGCGAAAGGAAACTTACTGAACTGGCTCTCTGGCCGACTGACGTCACGGCCCAACACTAAACAAAACACAGCTTAACACACTGTAAGAAATAACAAGAAATAACAACACTGTAACCTTTTCTACAATGGTCGCTACTCGCTAGGCTACTGTCTGCAGTGGAATCAAAACAAACCCTTTCGTTGAGGACGCGCGTGCACGAATGCGCGGTACACAAGCAGACAGCAAACAGACAGGTCTGTCGGCCAATTAAATCGTTCGGTCCGAACGATTTGATTGGTTGTAGTTTTCACCTAATATTATGAGACTGAAATAATTGTTTCTTTTTATTCCTGGTGGGTCTACCATGCATTTTAGAGTGTAAAAACCTTATTTATACCATTTTAAAGTCATTTAAAATAAGTGTAAAAACTCTACAAAGGTAAGAATAGCTTTAATTCCAATTTGATAAGATTTGTGACAACTATATTTTGTGTGAGAGCAGATCGTTATACCAATGATATTTTTCATCTAACAGTTGACAACATTACAGTAACATCTCAACAATAATGAAACACATTTTTGCATTTATTTTTGGTTTGTGTGTTTTTTTTGGCAGTGCCTGTTTTGAAGCTTTGTTGATCCATTTGCTAAGAATGACAGAATCTGATGTAAATGCTCTGCAGCGAAGATGCTGTGTAGAGAATATCTCCTTTTTTACCCCGCTGGTTGTTCCCTATTGCTCATCCCTCTGCTCTCGAGTCGCAGTGGCAATCTGTCGCATCACTGTGAATCCTCACATCAGAGTCTTTCTTTAATTGTTTCAAAATAATCAAGATGGTGTGGAACATGATATGGTTTGAACTTGATGAGCATCTTATATAAAATCCATCTGCGTTTGCTTTGCAACTGAGTGGCAAAAGTGATACTGCCATTCCATTGTCTTTCCAGCCGTGAAGAAGTCTGTATCTGTGTGAGTCTGTGATATTGACAGCTTGGCAGTCCAGCGGTATGAAGAGTGTGGGCGAAAGGCCAGGCAATACACTGGGCTGAACTCACAGTCTTAGAGGCCCACACGCCTTCATTATTCAGTTGGAATCTATTGAGCATCTGGGACTAAATTATTCATCAACATCGACCTAGTTCCAGGGTGCTAAGTTAGATACTTGGATGTCATCAGGCGTTCCGATAAGAGCTGCTGCTGCAGTGTGATAGCTGCCATTGGTAAATTCATCTTGTGTCTAACCATGAGACGCTTCTCTGCTGCGGACCCCCCACCCCCCTCTCTCCCTCTCTCACTCGCACATTAATGATGTGTTGCAGCAGGAGTGACGCTTAGGAAAACAAACTCCTCCCAATTAGTTGGTGCAGACTACAACTCTGGTCAGATGTGGACACTAGTATGCCACTATCAGTGTAAATCCATGCCAGCATGAGAAATAATGGCATGGTCTGAGCAGGATCATATACAGAATACTGATCCCTCTGCTTTAAGGGGCAGTTGGAGTTTTGGCTTCAGTGACTGGTGCCAATTACAGACACGGTATGAATTATATTTCCAGCCAAAGAATAGGCTTAAAATGGATTCTGGAGTGTGCCCCTTGATATGATGTATCCAGGATTCTCACAAAACAATGGAAAGAAAAGAAGAATTATGACAATGCCAAGTATACATTATGAACAACATTGTGGCTGTAAGGGATTTTCTGACTTTGCACTGATATTATTCACCCCATTTTATATTTGTTTTGACCTTGTCCAAGTCATAACACTAGTTGTACTTATAACCATGTAAGTTTTTTTGTTTACTCAGCCCTTCTAGGTTAATACACAAAGAAAAAAGAAAAAAATAGATTATGCAAACATTTAAAATCTTTACAATATGTTCAAGCAATCTAGTACTTTATTTGCATTATAATAAGTTGAGAAACGCCCTTGGTAGTATCGAATATAATAATTAGGGGCTTATTATTGTCGGAAATACCATGTCTGTACACAGTGATTAGGATACTTAAACCTACTGTGTTGAAATATAAGGTATAGGGTTAGAATAAACAATAGCTATTAAGAACATTATAATAGATAATACTACATGTAAAAGATGAAAGAAATAGGGTGGTTTTAAATTTTTCTCTTTAGTACTTTGTGAATTTTCTGACATGCACCAAATATGGAGAGAGCCCGCCTCTGGTATCAGTCAATTTTTCCCTTGTCTAAGAATATTGGCAGACCGTGGGGAACAGTTATTCAGTGGAATGCTCGCACCGTATGCATTGTGTTAGGTGTGACTATATGGGTCATGTACATGAGGAATCAGAAGTAGTCAAACAAACATCCAGGCAAGTTATGAGGCAGAATCTATAGGATTGCGTACTATTTAGTCGATAGGAAGGCTTTTTTATGTGTAACTGAGCCATTTCTTTCAATAAGACAATAACCTACAAATGTAGGTAAGTGTGTAGCGTTATTTGACATTTGGAAATGTTGTTGCGGCTCAAACCAGGCCCTAATGAGCAACAGATGTAGGACTTTGTCTTTGAGTAAAAATATATACATTTTATTATGTGTATCTGAATCCGAATTTGATGAAAATGGGGGCGGGACCTGATAAGCCTTTGGCTTCTTCCGTCTCCCTTCGGACAACACAAAGTATGATGTATGAATATTTGCAAGAGAAAATTGTGTATTGTGTGGAATTGTCCGAAAGAATAATAAATAAATAAATAAATTATGGTCACAGATCAACAGAATAGCAAGAGAAACAGCTTTGCGTAAATTAGAGCTGATATTGGACAAACACTAGGGCTTACTCAGAGTAAGTAAAAGGGCCAAAGAAAAACTGAAAAAAACAGGAAAGCAGAAAGGCAAATGAAAACAGCAACCATCCTCAGTGGAATACATTACCAGGACAGCAGAGCAGCATGCTTCGGATAAACCCTTCAGATGCCTTCAGTGTCCTCCTGACTTTCAGCCCGTCTCCAAAGAGACATGTTGTGTGCCAGAGAGCATTCATCAAATTAGACCGGAGAGAAAACAATGTGAAAACCCGTGGCTCTCCGCAGAGACATGCCGACAGGTTATCACAGAGAGAGGGTGTCTCTTGCTCTGGAGCTCAGGGCAGCAGCACACAGCATCCTCCCTGGAAAGCAGCCCTCCTTTTGCCCTCCCTCCCCCTCCTCCTCTCAGCCTAGAACTAAATGTGGAAAACATGCATTCAGTGCCGAAGTGTACAAATGCAGTGTATTATAGTGAAGCCACCGACTACAGTAGTTACTTGCGATTGGCATTGGATGCGGTGTATAGTTTAGCGTTACTGGGGACACAGATAAGTGTTTTTTTAGGGTTGTAGATGACCCTGCAGAATGAGACCGCTGAATAAGCTTTAGCCAGCACATGCAGACCACGGCTTGGCCTGGACATCTCATTAATAAGGACCATTATCAATCCTTAAAGATCGAAAGCCAGCATGACAGTGCTAAAGAAAGCACCGTGGCGCCTTTGGCTGAGTCAGGTTGGAATTTCCTGGTCCACATCACCTTTGATGGTTCAATCAGTGCCCGAGCCAAGGTCAGTCGATAGCCTTGCTTCGCTGTAAGGTCTACTAAGATTTATTTTCTTTGTGTTGTGTGTAAATAAAATTCCCCTTACACACTAAATTATTTGAAACTACATTACAAATATGAACATTTTTATAGATTTTTTTGTGAACACTAAAAGTTGCTTCTCCCTATTATATTTTTCTTTTTACTTCCAGTTTTTGTGGGTTTCATTGTCTGACCAGGATTTGTTTTTACTACATCACATAGGAGGTTCTCTCTGCTGCTCTGAGGAGAGGCAGATAAATGAGCTCTGCTGTAGGTTCAGCGTGGCTTCAACGCTCTACCGCTAGATTAATGATGCTTTGCGAGCCCCAAGCTTTCGCTTTTAGCATTTTAGAAGTACCCTTCATAAAGCAAACTACAGGTACATCTTGTTTATACGCTTATGTATTGGAGCATCTTTCCTGTGGGTGTGATGCTCTTTGCATCAGTAAACCTGAGTCCCTTAAGCTAATGAACCCCAACAAAAACACACAGAATTTCTGGAGAACTTAAACAGATACCGCATTTAGATTTGGAAACCTAGGTTTTTTTTACTCAAAATCATTGCAGTGTCAAAATCGTCAGGTGCATACCCTGTGTTACCCCATCCAAGCTACCTGTCAGTTTTCATCACAGTAGGTAAATTGCATGGTAAGCCCCGCACATAGTCCACATTGAATTGTCACGGGTGAAAAAGAAGCCGAGCATTGGAGGGGGACGCCATGAATTGGTAATGTTATTGGATTCCAACCAGGTCATGACCACATCAAAGTGTTGACCTACACTCTAATCCCGCATGGCAGCCTGATGCTGTGGTATAACGTGTGAATTCATTTTAGTTGTTGATTCAGAGGCTTACATCCGCCACCTGCGCCAAGATTAATTTAAAAGTAAAGCATAGGGTTGATATTTTGATAAGATCAAAGACGGATTGGACCTAGAGGTAGGTGGCTTACAGGCACAATTGAGCTACTGTGACACACAGATCTACACACAGGCCATTGTCCTTGAAGGGTGAAATGAGTATGACTTTATGTGATGGTCTCGTTATGAAACTATATATCATGGTTCCCTGTCACGTTTCGATTCAGTCCCTTAAAGCATTTCCATATGATGTAGGTTTATGTATCAACAATGTTCCCCTTTATTTATACAGTACAACCAACACAAAAAATTATGAATCATAGCTTCAAATTGTACACTCATGGCTATAAACAACCTGATTTGATGTCTGCACCCTTTCGTTAAGTAAATGAGACAATCAATGGTAAATAGATAAAGAAAAGTCCATATTACTCATTTAGTTTCACTGTGGTGATGAATTTCAAGGCCTCAGGCTATAACTGTCTGACCCGGACGGGAGACAGAAAAATATTAATGTGAACGGGCACACACCTCCTCACGCTCAGGTTATTCTGTGGGGAGTTAACCTACATCCAGTACACCCACGTCACATTGCTTCCTCCTCTCCGCTTGCAAATAAATCTGAAGGACAGAGTTGAAAGGAGACGGAGAGGAAAAGAGGGATGAGAGAGGGAGAGAGAGATAGGTTGGTAAGGAGAGAGAGGGAGTATTGATTCCTTGATTCCCGTACCTCTGCCAGTGAGTGCAGAGTGTCAAGATCTCCCGCCAGGAAAAACAAATCACGAGGCTGAAGTGATGGATGTGGCACTCCAGGATCCGGCGGTTTTGCCATCTGGATGGCCGACACTGTATATCAGCCTCATGCACAGCAAATTAAATTTACATTTGGACGGCTTCCCCGGGCCTCACCCACCCAGCAAAGATGCACCGAAAACAGCCCTCCACCACAACTCCCTTAATGGGTTTGATCTATCATTTCCAGGCCTATTATGTAAAGATGATGTCGGCCCGTGTTCAGAATGTCAAAATGATGTTACAGTCACAATAAGATTGCATTATATGCAGCCAAATGGATGTTGAGCAAAATGACATCACCTTTAATTTCCTTAAGATGAATCAATACTAATCCAACTTCCAGATTTATTTTGATGCATATGTCAAATAATAGAACAAATTGAATAAAAGCATCATGAGTCCATCTTAATTTTCGGGACCTAATGCATGTCCTAACCCTTTTTAATTTTTTTCTTTTTTCTTGTGGCTGTCACACAAATGCATTTGCCAGATGAGAAATGTAAGCATATTACATATTGTGAAGCATGCGCTTGTGCATTTTACGTATTTAAAAATGTTACTACAGAAAATATAAGTAGAGGTGCAAGGCTAAATATACAGCAGCAGGTTATTCTGCTTAGCGGCGCTCCATAAACCCAAAATCTAACCCAGCCTTGAAGAGGCTGCCATGCTTAAATGAAATGACCTTTAACGCCGAGCTGATCAAATGGCCTGAGGCAAGACTATAAAAGAACATTGCAGTATAATGTTTTACAGTGTGCTTTTTTCTGGTCTTCTGTTTGCCCTTTCCCATTTTCCAAGAGGGTAAAACATATCGTGTTTGGCAGCTGAGGAAGTGCATCGGAAACAGTCTAAAATGGATTTGCTATTAGAGTGGATAGTAGCAGCAGAATAATGAAGCACCTCTATATGTTTTTTTTTTCTTTTTCGGATGCTTCTATTGTAAAATGAAAGAAATGGGAACATATATTGATTCAAACCTCTGCTGCCCTGCCCTTTGTCTTTCCAATGTGTTTGTCTTAAGGCTTTCATGGCTGGTCGTCCTCTAAATGTCAGAGGTGTTTTGTGATGGCTCTTAACAATCCCTTGAAGGGCTAAGTAAAGACACACACACTGCTGCACAAATTGAGCATGTGAGTTGACAATTGCGCTGTGAACTTTAGCCTCCACTCTTCTTCAATAATCAGATCTCCTTTGTGGTGTGTCATGCCTGGAATTTAGCTGCTATAGCGCCAATGCATAACCACCGGGGTTGACGGATACTGTAAATCCAGCAGTCAAACAGTTTAGCCGTCTGGATTCACATCTCATCTGTACCCACTCTCCTTAACTTAACCCTCATGAAACCCCATTTTGAGTAGTTCTGAGCTGAAGCCATCTTACCCTGTTGATGCAGCTAAGTATTTGTATGCCCTCACCACTCTACTGTGTGCCTCTCTTTTTCTTTCAGACAACAGACGACTTGCTGGTGGCATCGGCCGAGTGTCCGAGCGATGACGAGGACATTGATCCCTGTGAGCCGAGCTCAGGTGGGTTAGGTTAGTCATCTCTTTTTATTCTCCTTCTCTCTGGGTGTGTCAGTGTGTCTCTGTGTGTCACAGTCCGTCCCTACCAAGACACTCTGAGGCCCAGTGTTTAAGCGAGCAGAGTGGAGTTTTAGAATTATCTTGAACATTTCTCAGCAGCAGACTCGGTCCTTCCTCATGGCTGCCGCCGACAGCCTGATACAGCAAGCTGGAGGCAATCCATTAGACCTAATAATAGTCTCGGAAGCAACTCTTCTGCCACAGAGTAGGCTAATCTATAGTTTTACTGGTTTGTTTATTTCAAAGTACAGGAACGTAATCTACAAAGAGCAATAACATTTTATTAACATTATTTATGGCCATAGTGTTCACCGCCGTCGAAGCAGTTTAGCCAACAAGGTTATTTTGATAACCCTGGGCTGGGCTACAATGGACAATCTGAACATGGGAGGTCAGCTAGGTTCACTTATTAACGACTGTTGCCTAAAGCAGAGAGGTAATTAAGATGGACAAAACTCTCATCTGTCCACTACAGCCTGCAACCGGTTAGCTTAGCTTAACATACATAGTGGAAACGGGTAGGGAACTGCTAGCCTGGCTCTGCACGTAGGTAACAAAATCCACCTATCATCACCTCAAACACTCACGTATCAACACATTATGTATATCATAACTTGCATTATTAAAGAAAAGTGAGCTTTTGGAGGGAACAAGGCTAACTTTCCCCGTTTCCTGACTTCATGATACGCTTGGCTTACCATTTGCTGGTCATCTGATATTGGCATCCTTTTTTGGTTTGTAACGGATTGGAAAACTTGATAACTGATGGTCATGGGCTCCCACCTGAGGACATTTTAAACCTATATTTTGACATAGCCTGACAGCTATGACAGACTGATTCTGGGAATTGCATGCATAACATAAACTCCACACTGCTTAGTCTTTAGGGTTTGTGTATGTGTAAAAGCAGCTATTATCACTAATGTTCTACTTGTGCACCTATTTTGTCATCATCAGCTCATGGCATTTTTCGTAATGTGCAAATAACAGTTCTAAAAAAGACAACAACACAAACACAGACAGATATACTTATCAGACGCACATGATATGAAGGAGGGTAAACCCAGAGATGAGTGTGTGAAGGCTGATAGTGTGTAGCGGGCCCCCACTGTTGTTAATTAAATTCTACAGCGAGCAGTGAGAGTTCATCTGTTGTTTCATGTACTGTTGTTCACGATAGCTGCAGGTAGCATCCCTTGGAGTTTATGGCTGCAGCAAACATCGGGTGTTTCTCTTCATAAAACAAACAAACATGTGTTGGTCTTCTGTTGCAACTGTGTGTTCGAGAACCTGACACAATTCAAAACAAAAAGAGGCACACACCTCTGTTTTTACCAGCTTGGACAAATCAGGATTGTAAATTGGTTTGTTCCCTGCAGTGCTGCTAAACTTTTAATCTCTTACCTTGCCACACATGGAAGGCAATTAAGTCCATCCCCTGCTCCTGCCTCTGAATAGAATGATTCACAAATGCACTGTGAAGTGATGAGAAGCACAGAGAACAATTAAGTCTGGACCTAAGGCCCCCCCTACTCCACTCTTGATGTGCTATCAATCACTATGTGGTCATAAAACCTCCAGTAAATTAATGTCTGCCCTACAGCTAAAAACGATCAACTCTCTTGTATGTCTCTCATACTGGTCGTCCGGACTCCCAATAGCAGGAGAAGCTTGTGCCACATTTACTCTCCTCTCACACTTAAACATTAGTTATATTTCCAATGGGAGGCATCACTATAGGTGCTTCCAAATGTACATCTGCCACCACTATCAAAGACCATACACGGGAGATTTGTCTGCATACGGATTCACGCTAGCAGCTTGCATTATGATATTTCCTTGACAAGGGCATCTGCCAAAACATCAGTAGCGAACTGTGTGATGCCCAAGGATGCAGGTTTAACGGCGCAGAGTATCCCTCTCTCTGTCTGCGATCACTGGCGGGGGATTTGACACCAGAGCTGCGGGCTCCCAAGGTGGCAGCTGTCTAACACCATATCCTGATTAATATCTACATTCAGAACCATTCACCCGCCCTGCCAAGCACTCGCCACATCTCAGACTGCGTGGCTGCGGATAAAGAACTAGATCCACTGTCGCTGATAAACAACTGGCTCATGTTACTGTTCAGCCATCTCCTTTTAATAAAACTGATGAGAAACTGAAATATATTTATTTTTTTATTTTTTTAAGCAACACCTTGAGAGTCTGTTTTCGTCTGGCCACTCGAAAGCAGAGAGCAGGAGCACAAACGTTTCTCATCGCTTTTTTCTCTCAACCTTGCACACAGGCTTCACTGCCCATGTATACAGTAGGATAATGTCAGTGCAAAAGTGCTCCAAAGGGGTGAGCTTTAAAGTGGACTACATATTATGTGAGCTATCTATGGCCCCAAGGTCAGCTCTAGATCATCCTGTGTATCACGGGAGTCTGGACCCACAGCAGCCCCCATCAGCCCCGCCACTGAGTGACAACAATCGGGTAAATTTACTTTATTGCTGTGCATTATTTTTTTCCTTCCCTCCGGAAACCATGGAAAGCCAGCGGTACCAGCAGAGCTTATCACATGGCAGGACTCAGATTTGATCAAGTGCAGGCTCAGCTTTGTCAACTGAAGCTTGTTCTCAATGCTGATAAAACCAAACTTATGGTATTTTCAAATTCCAGAAAGATTGTGTTAAATCAGAAAATTTTAACTTCATTACCTTAACCCAAGGTAATGAAATTGAGGTTGTAACTACTTACAAATACTTGGGATTTATGATTGATGACCACATCTCGTTTAAAACCCACATACAAAACCTGGTGAAAAAACTGAAACTAAAGTTAGGTTTTTACTTTAGGAATAAGTCATGTTTCTCTCTCGAGGCCAGACGACGATTAGTCGAAGCTACCTTCTTGCCGGTTCTTGATTATGGTGATCTGTTGTACATGAATGCATCAGCTCACTGTCTACATATGTTGGACACTGTATACCATGGAGCCTTGAGGTTCATTACAAACAGCAGAGCCTTAACCCATCACTGTACATTGTACTCAAGAGTAAACTGGCCTTCTCTTTTTATGAGACGACTTAGTCACTTGTATGTTTTTATTTACAAGGCGATCTTAGGTAAACTCCCTTGTTATTTGTCATCGTATATGTCCAGAAAATGTGTCCCCCATGCGTTAAGGTCTCAGGACATGGTGCTCATGACTGTTCCTCAAGCTCGTACAGAGCTGGGTAAAACAGCTTTTAAGTTTTTTGCGCCGTCGTCATGGAATAACCTGCAGAAGCAGCTTAAGCTTCAGGACCTAGTAACTCTAAATGAATTTAAGGCTGTTGTTAAGAGTTTGAAGTTGGACTCCATCGGAAATTGTGAATGTTTTTAGTTAAGAATCTTGTTTTTATGTTTTACAACTGTACTTCATATCGAACTTGTATTTTGTATTGTGTTTTATGTGTAACTGTGTTCTGCTGTCCATCTTGGCCAGGTCTCTCTTGTAAAAGAGATTTTAATCTCAATGAGACTAACCTGGTTAAATAAAGGATAAATAAATAAAATAAATAAATAAGGCAGCAAATTCAGCAAACTCCCTCCCAGTTCAGAAACCACTGAGGAATTACACAGGCCCATGATGCTGCAACATATCTAATCTGTAATAGGAGGCTGGCACGGGCTATGTGTGCATATACTCAGCAGTAGGGCTCTGACAGCTGAGATTCACTGTGCCTATGGTCACACACAATAGTACACCTATCTGTGTGATGATGCCTGTTGTGAAAATTGTTCAGCAATAAAAGTGAAAAATGCAAATGTTCTGTATAAGGGCAATTCTGATTGCAGGAAAATAATGCAGCTCTTGACATTTGGCTTCAAAGGGTCCAGCATGTTCCACATAAGAAAGAAAACAATATAAGCACTATACATATGGAGAGAGAACGAGAGAAAAGACTGTTGATTTAAAGGCAGGTATGAAGTGTAAACCAATCATCCGTAGCAAATATAGACGTTGACTTGATTATGTGACTATAGCCTGGTGAACAGCCTGTTGAGATGGAGGCTGATGTTGATTTCAAAGTACCAACCTCGGTTTTTATGGTGAAAGTTAATGGAACATGTTGTGGCCGAGCTGCATGGGGTCAAATGAAACGGATGTCTCTTATCTACCTGCTTCATTTCATTGGCGTCATGCAGGTTGTTGATGGAGGGCAGCTGCCACTGGGTGACCCGTATCCAAGGTTACGTCCTGCCACTGCTTTTGTTCTTCATCATTCGCTTTTTCGCTCTTGCATAATGCAGCTAGTCCTCCATATCTCTTCCAATAAATCTGATTGGTTTGTATAAATAAATTAATGGAAAACAAATCATTAATACATTTAAAATATGTAGTTTTTATTTGTCTTTTGACATGTGATCGTTTCTTCTCACAGTTAAGAGTGCTGAAAACTTGGGTCTGATCTTTTTTACTACCTGTATAGTTTTTTAAGCTAGAATTCCTTCAAAATATTCAGCATCATTTTTAATTTTTGCCTTTATTTATCCTCGAAAGATCAATTGAGGGGTGACCCTCATTAACAATGATGTCGAGTAATGATAACGTTGATAATAATATAAAATAATAACGTTGCAAGGAATAGTTTGACAATATGGGAAGTATTCCATTTCTGACTGGGAATTCAGCCTGATTCTGATCTTTGCTATGTTTACATCTTTACCTTTTCCACCATCATTAATTATATAACATGCAGTCATGTCAATCATTATCTGTATGAAAGAAATGGGCTCCTTGGAAAATGCAGGTACACTACTACGGAGAGTTTTGGTGCCCACACCTTTCTACATTTCACCAATTATCGCTCACTGCTTCTATTCTCAGCACCAGTAGCCGTTGACTGTGGACTGCCCATAGGCAGGTTGAGGTTAATCATATCTAGTTTCCTCTTCTCTTCATGCTCTCTCATTTTTTCCTGTCCTCGAAGCATAATGCCTTGACATTAGCAGCTACTAATGTGTTTGACATTTGTTTTAATAGATTTAATTTATGGGTGGGAGAAACGATACATAGAGTAAACTAATAAATCAAACGGAAAACACTTTCTTTTACCCAACGGCAACGACTGGAATGCACCCAGCCAGGAGGAGGGACAGAAAATTAAAGTAAATTATTGTTTTAAAAGTATCTTCAAGATTGATGAAACATTAAGAGCATTGTGTTTGGCTTTAGGGGTCACTGCCCCCATTTAATTATTCAATCATACCCAGCTGGAACTCTGTGTGTGTTCATTCCTTCCTTAGCTGAACACTATGGCACTCACCTTGCATGCCAACAGCTCACAGCTATAGCAGAGATTGTTCAACAAATGGAAAACCCTTGTGAAGACAATATGCCCACTCAGTGTGACCACAGCTTATGCCACTCCAACACTAATGACCTTCGGGCATCGTACAAGCTGTTTTAATGAACATTCTGCTGTTGTTAATGCGTGTGCATTTGCAAATGTACGCAGACAATCTACTGGAATTTTGCCATTTTTGTTTTCCTGCACCCTTTCAGTGAGGATTATGCCGTCCGAGTCACCCATCTGCATTCTATTTTAAATGAAGTGTGTTTAGAAAGAAAACAGGATTTCACACTCACTGTCAGTCTTTCTCCTCACTGATCCCACCATATTTCTATTTTCAATTATTATTATTTTTTCTACCACACTTCTTTTGGGTGTGTTGACATTGACGCTAACACAATGTGTCTGTTTATAAGTCTAAGTAGAGCATGAAATATTTTGTTTTCTAAAGAAAAATTAAACCCAGCTCAAGGTCAGTTGTGGTTATATTGTATTAGTAAATTGAGGATTGATAATTTTACCCAGCATTTCTCATTGACCAATCAGTAAAAAAAGCACTAAAATGCTGCATCTTTCTTTATTGACTCCTCCATCCAGCCACAGTTTAAAATACCTCTTTCCATCTGTCTTTGTACTTGATAACTTTTCTAAGTCAGAAAATAAAATATATAACATCTATGTTGGTCATTATGTTCCTGGGAGGATGGAAAGTAGTCTCAAGTTAAAGAAAAGCAACCGCTTTTACAGAAAGACATACTTCTGTTTGGTTGCCACGTCTGCTAACACTAAGCTCTCAAGAGGTTCGATTTATTTTGTGCAATGAGCATAAAAAACACAAGCTATTACTATTTGAGCCAATAGTTTATTAAAAATATAGGTGGGGGCACGGGGATTCCATGTGTCAAAATCATATAAATGCAAACACTGGTTTGATTGACATCCCTCTGAGTTCACAATTGTAAAACAAATAAAAAAATATGAAAATGTATAAAAACTTATATATCTGCTTTACAAAAGAAATCTTGACATGTGTAGAAATTGAGATATCTATCAGGCAGAGTTTGTGTTTAAATATGTTTAAACGTGACACAGCAGGAGTATGTAGTTCAGATCTACTCCAAGCAGAAGACTATTGAGCTTGTGAGCCATCCTGTCAACACAAGGGAAAGCTCTCGTATAGCTCCAGGACCGCTGTATACAACATGTCACAAAAATACACCCTCAAAGATGTGTAACCTGACTCTGCACAAATCTAATCAAGAGATGAACTCCAGACTTGTAGCGTTCAAGCCAAGTAAGCTTTAGCTCTCTTCTTTCATCTCGCCTCTTTCAGTGGAACCCCTCTGGGCAACGGCTTAAAACTGCCCCATACCTTTTACTGGGCAAACCTCTTTTTTTCATAATCCTCACTTGGACTTTCATCTCATGCTCACTCAGCTCTCTCTGTTCATCACCCATCATCAGCAAGAGCGCGGACACTTGAGAGTCACACATGCACGCTGTCAGCAGGCACACTGCCAGCATGTCACAAGTACCACAAGTGCATCACTTCTCGAGGACACTCAGATAATTAAAGAGGGAAGAGGGATTTAATAAGTGTTTTGGCTCTGCTACGGTTGATACAGTGACCTGTCTGCACACTGATCCCCCAACTATATGACGGCTCTGACAGCTTGTGATTATGGCTGGATATGTGAAGTAAGAAGATGGTATAACACTAATCTGCCTGAATAACAGCAATGTGTCACTGAGCATGCCAACTAAGCCTGTGTCGCTCAGAAGCCATCCCACAGCCACACCTCCCTAAGCTCTCAAAGATGCACCATGCACTGCTCATGTTCAATAACCATTGCAGGTTGCAGTGAGCCACGAAAAAAATCTCCTTTCATTACCTTATTACTTTTTTTTAATTTGGATTACTTTTGGCTGGTTCATCGATTCAGCTTGCCATAGTGCACCCATTTACGCAAAAAATCATTGTCCATGTGTACAAAACTCTTTCAACCCATTACCACCACCAGTTAATGAAAGGGCAAAGGCCAGTCATTCTATTCAGTCTATCCTAAGTAGCTGTGGTTGCTTCATTACCTCTCAGCAAGTCTCACACGCACCTGAACTAACCTCCCGGGCTCCGCTCTCTGTGTTTTCCTTCATCCATGGTCTTTGTCAAACCTGCTCACCCTGTTACAAATTACCAAACAAATGAACCCTCTCGCTGGAGACAAATGAGGAAAAATAGTCTTTGAAGAGGACCATTTATTCAAATCCCGGCTGACAGTGAGGAATCTCTGATCCCATTCCCCTTCTTGAGAGTATGTCGCAAGAAATAAGTCAGGCGAAAAGGAGGCGAATCACTTCAAGCGTTTCACCAGCTTTTAAATGACAGGTTCCATTGCGCCGACGCTAATATCTCTTGTATCCATACTGAAGAATCTAGGTGGAATTAGGAGGAAAGAGGCTGTCAAATACACCCTGCAGGAACCCTAGCATTGAAGCCTAACCAATCTCAGTGCCTCTCTGTATGGCAATTCCTAGCCAAGCAATTTCATATTCTTTACCAACATTTATGGATGAGGGTCATAAGATCATCTAATGTTTCTCTGTTTACAGTTTTCCTTTTGCATGACTTCTAGAGGAATACTAGCAAAGGCTTGGTGAAAGCTAACGATGTGTGACTAAATGACTGAAGCATTAACTGTTGTCCTTGTGAATAAAACAGCAAGGACTTTATGATGGTCTGGATGGGATACTATATTGTAATTCTCGCTCTGGGATGAGACCGAGAGGAGAAAGTGATGCTGGCAGCTTTTACACAACTGCACTCCTTCAAAAGTTAACCCCCCTGAGTTTACCTCTATCACTTCACAAGTGCACCCCCGCTATGCTGCTATGAAGCTTGGCGCCATTTTAAGGTCATTTTCCCCATGTCTAATTTTACCCTTGGGTACGCTCGAGTAGAGTGTATAAAGGCTGCCATCATTTTAAACACTTGTTTCAGGCGCAATTTCTTTCTCAGTTGATGTGCCTTCATTCTGTGGTGATGGAGTGCTAATGAACAGACAGGCAGATGCATTTTGACTGAGGTCTTATGAGCCCTTCTTGAAGGCCTTGTGTCTGCCACATTACTTTTTTGAAACCCAACTTGAGGGAGAGCAAGGCAGGGTGCACACAGCCAGACTCATTAATAACAAATGAGCCATATCATTAGGTATATCAGCTGATCTAAGGCACTAAGAAAGATGCCCAATGTGCTATAGACACTGCTGAGAGTAAATGCAAGCTAATGATCTGTAATGAATGCTAATCCTTTTGGACAAAAGGTCTTTGTCAGCACTGTGCTAAATGCAGTGTAAATCCCTTAAAGTTGAGGTCCCTACTCAGCTCTATTTGTAAAGATGTTACATTAGATATTGGAGAAAAAGATTCAAATTGTGACTAAAAAATATGTCTGTGAAAATGTGAAATTGATTAAATTTTTTTAGTGTTTTCCTGTGCGAACACAGCCTGCTGGGAGGCAATCAACAGATCTGGGCAAGAGGAAATAACAGATCCCAGAGCTGGTGTTAGATCACAGAATGAAAATAACACACCAAGAATACTGTAATCACATGAGTCACCCTTGATATAGCAGGCTAAGGCCGCCTAACCCCCGCACACTCGTCCAACTCTGTCACCTTGCTGTAGGAGCCCGGCCGAGGTCTCATATCCAACCCCTCCATTGCCACATCCAGAGTTCTCTACTCCATCAACCTGCTATGTTATCTACACTTTCACCTTTTTGTCCCCGAACAAACGATAGATAGCAAAATATGAAAGTAACTCACTGTTAATGCCTGCATACAATGGCTTGCTGGGGAAGAGCCATGTCAACCAGTGGCTGTTGCCCACGAGGCGAGAGCATTCTTCACACCTGTCTGGAAGGATAAGTGGGCTTGTCACAAGCAGAGTTAATCTGTTGCAACGCTCAGTCACACTCAATCCCCCAGTGGTGCTCTATGCTTGTCCTTGAATGTCTGTTGGCACTGGAAGCATACTTGGGCCCACTGATCAGTAGAACCATGGTGGAAAACATGTCAATGAACAGCAGCAGCATCTCCTCTCTTGGCAGACGGCCCTTTGCCCTTTACAGTTTACAACACTTTTTCTACACCTTTTGTCTGGCACAGACTAGATCTACCCAAAATTGACACATGCGACATCTGAGTGAATTATTAGCCACTATTAAACCATTCAAAGCAATGTCTGTCTGAACATTAGGCTCTCACTCAAGAGGAGGAATGAAGGCAATCAATGAAAAAGAGTACTTTATCTCTAAAGCCATCCACACCTGGTGAGAAACAGTGAGGAGAGCTATCAGAGACTAAAAGAGTGCTGTATCATAACTTGGACATCATTTCGAATATGAAGTTTTCACTGGTGAAAATGATCCCTGAAAATTTAGTATGCTCTCAGTGTAATGGAAAATGTAAATTTAAAGGGTTGTTCGAATACTGAATAATAAGAATACTAACAAAAATGTATAGTCATGAAGAGGGCGGAAGTGTAATCATTGCTAATTGTTTACTAGAAAGTTTCAAGTCCTTGGAACACAAATTGTGTGTAATAAATTATTCTGTTGATCTTAACTAAATGCCTGCTGATTCTCAGATCTGTATTTGGTATCCTACTGAGAAAAGATCCTACCATTCCAGACAATTCCATTTGTCTCCATGGAATAAAAATTAAATGGCAACTCTTGAGACTGGAGTAGTCCTATCCATCAAATTAAGAGGATGTCTGCATTAATCTCTGTCAAAGAGGCAGTATCTTCGCAGAGTGTAAAACAGTGCCGACTACTGCATTTCCAAGCAGCCATCAGCACTGATGTTCACTTTGATGTATTCACTCAATTTAAGTTTTAAGTGAGTCAGCTAATATTATCATATAGCAAAGAAATCAATAGAAGCCAGTGGATAACTTTCAGCGCCAGGCCCGGTTCTAGAAAGTCAGACTTGGGTGGGCCTGTAGAAATTTTAGGTGGGCACACTTTTCAGGGAGAACGAAGACGCGAGCGCGCGCAAAGCGCGAGCCGAACATTTTTGCCCTTGTAAGATCTCTGCGTCTGCTTTTTGGCACATTTACTGTGAATTGTGTAGAACACAATATGCAAATAAACGTTGAGTGTTGCTGTGTGGGAGATTTGATTCTTGCACGTTTTTTTCCCAAAATGTTTATGAATAACATATAATATACATTTATATACAACATAATGTATCTATTTTTCTTAATCGCAGTATTAACTGTAGGCAGCCTGAGCTGATTGAAGAGAAAGCTTTGGGACTGGGCAACCTGGATGGTGGTAGTCCAGAGCTATATACTATACACACTACTTTCTACTATTGCCTCTGATGTCCAGCTGGGTGAAAATAGTAGCCAGCCGAGGCCACGACCCTGCTAGGGGGTTCCGGGGGTATGCCCCCCCGGGAGATTTTTTTTTACCTTTTTAAAGTGAAATGCATGAATCTGGTGCCCTTTGAGAGGAAGATTAAGAGGCTAAATCTGAGGAATTTTGTGTGAACAAATAATTTGGAGACACTGGGTCGGATGAATTAGAAGCTATTGAAGAAAGACACATGGATTTTCCATAGAAATATACATTTGAAATAAAACATTATGCAGGGTCCTCTGTGATGGGCTTGGTGCTCTTTTTCTTTTACGGGACATATTTTTCTGTAATATAATGAATTAATTTAAATGCAGTGAGAGGAACAAAGCAGAGTAACTCTGTTGTCCAGTTATCTTTTTTTCCACAGACGAGGCTGAAATAGGCTATAGACTACAGTATACACAGTGTTTGGGCAACTGAGGGCAGCCCCATTTTCAAATATTTTTAAATAAACTCAATACACACTGTGCATGCCATGGACTTGAACGTGATGTGATCAGTTAACCTCGGATTACCTCCCAGATGAACTGATTCAATTATTAAGATATTAACTATCTACCAAAACATTGTATTCCTTTTATTGTATGATAATTTACATTTACATAATATGATGTTGATATCAAACACACAAACTAAAAAAAAAAATAAATAAAAAAAAAAAAATTGGGGGGGCCCCCCTGGCAGTCGGGACCCTAAACAACCGCTCATTCCGCTTATGCCACGGGCTGGCTCTGCTGACCAGTGACCACTATAAGCGGGTGGGTAACTTGGAGGCAGGCTGTCCTGCCCACCCAATAATACAATTAGAAGCAATGCATGGTAATGGTATATTCTTTAGTATTAATTAATTGTCTGAATTTTATTTGACATTTTCTTGGACAGCGAATGAACAGGTCCGCCCGATAGTGGATCTGGACTTCCACCTAAAAAAAAAAAAAAAAAAAAAAATTTTTTTTTTTTTGGTTGGGTGGGCACAGCCCACATTTGGGTGGGCACGGCCCACCCTGGCCCCTGGCTACCGCCGGCCCTGTTCAGCGCAATGGCTAAAGTATGAAATTTGAATATGACAAAAGCTGCAAAACCACACCTTAACCAAAACAAAAAATCCCAAAGAAGCGTTGACTTTGGACGGTGGCACTGAGCATTCACCAAATAAAAAAAAGTTTCACAGCTAATGTAGCCGTTAGCACACTCATGATCTCGTAATTACGAGCTACTTATAATTATAAGTAATAATTATATGCAGTTTGTTCATTATGAGCCACCGGAGCCACCATACTGTGTTGCCTCATCCAATCAGAATGCCCGGTGGGCTAGTTCACTTTTACCTCCTGTTTGTTACTGTATCGAAGCGCAGTTTTATTGAAAGCTTGGATTAAATGCAGTCGTTTAAACTCGGTGTGGTCCTACTCATACAAACACATACGAACTTTCTACAAGGAGGGCATGACAATGAGTAGCCCATGTCAACTTTGCGCAGATATGCAGTCACTGGGACTGTTCAGGAGAAAAGCCCAGTCGGACCTCAGCAGCTGATCACGGGCGTAAAGCCGAAAGAGTGTCCCTCAGTACCCGATGCGATCGCTGATTAATGAATGAACAGTAAAAAAAATATTTATAATAATTGTATTGATTATGGGGCCCATTGTATTCCGGAAACCAAGGCAATTGCCTACGTTTGCCTATGGCTAGGTTCACCTCGTCTGCACACAGAAACACACACACACACACACACACACACACACACATGCATCGTTATTGATGAATGAGAGGGTGATTCTTATCTCGTAATTACGAGATCTTTTCTCGTAGCCTAATTATGAGATCCTGAGTGTGCTAACGTCTACATTAGCTGTGAAACTTTTTTTTATTTGGTGAATGCTCAGTGCCACCGTAACTTTGTGCTTGTTTAACATTGAGAAATTGCCACGAAAGACTGAATGTGCCGTATTATCATATTAATTCTGCTTGTCCTTCACGGATCACGGAAAAACAGCTTATTTTATAGGCCTACAGTTAGAACAGGATTTGCCCTCGATGCTGTTGCTCTGTCATAAAATAAAGATTTGATAAGATGGTAATGACGGACTTCAATTGCAGCTAACTTTTCTTTCAGTGTCTTTCCTTCTGATGTAAGATAGAATAGAGAATGGTTTTCTACTATGGACGCTCAGTTCTAGTTGAAGAAGAGAGTTACTTCCGCGAAAAGATTACATTGCCTCGACGGGATCAAATAAATGAAATAATTAAGAGTCAATGGTATCGCTTTTTGTTAAAGAGTGACATTTCTTGTTACAGCTAGTTTGATATCAAAGCTGAAGAATGCAATTATTTTTCCCACTTGATAAAAGTGGGACACCAAAATGGGACTTTAGGGATGGCACATGTCAAATTAATTTTAATGGACATCAAATATCCATTTCATGAACATGTTGACACACGCCCTTGTGAAAGACAAAATCAGTTTACGTTTTGGACTGATTACTTCCTCACATGAATTTGTCAAATGTATACTATTTTATGGTTGTGACATTATATTCTGTTCATGAGCTCACAATATACAGATCTCTTTAACCTAAGTTTCAAGATTATAATGAGTGTTTAATAAATTGGTACTCTGCTCTAAGTCCCAAACTGAGGGGTTTTTTGGGTATGCGTTTTATAATTCTTGTATAACAAATGTCAGAAAATAAATTAATTTCTATACTCCCACAATAATGACCAACATGCAACTTTGACTAACACAATTGTGTGTATTAAGCTAATGTAGCATTATTGCTATTGTCTTAAGACTGCTACAAACTTTTATCTGGCAATCCTAATATATTTAAAGAGACAATGATAATAACATCAAAAGTTTTATCCAAAGGTGCCGCTACTATCAACAGAGAGGTACTTTAAGGTAATTTACAGGTTATATTTAAGTGGTTCAAATATTGCCTTAAAAGGCAGGATTCCTGTATACCTGTACAGTTTATTCAGACGATCACTTCATAGGTGTTTCAGCACTGTGTTCTCAAGGACAAGAAGCAGCAGTGAATTGGAATACAGCAAAGCTTGCTATACACCATTAGCATAACTGTCCAGTCAACTAAGATTAAATAAATCAGACCTAATCATCAAAGCAATTTATGTTTTTGGTTGTCATTGTTAGTTTGTCCTGTGTAAATGAGTATCAAAGCTCAACATCTTCACGTCAAAGTGATCTGCACCCAACTGTAAACCCCCCAAATATGTATATATATATATATATATCTTTCCCAATCCAGCAAAACTGGAGTGCTTTCATTTCCAAATGTAGGTGTTGAGTGTTTGGATTTCACAAATGCAACAAAGGGAGCTTAAGCGGAAATGATGACTGCTTCAAAACCACACGCATAGAGATGTGCCAGGAGGACTGAATAATATCAGGGGGCTGACGTGTGTTTTCAGAATGTGCTCCATTGAATGGCATCGTTTCGGAACAGACGTGGGGACAGCCTTTGGCAAAAATCTGCTGAGTCAATTGAAGGATTGTTTCACTCCGACAGATTTAGTTTCACAGACTATGTATGTGATACAGTCATACTCCTTGGATCAATCGTGAATATTGCGAGTGTGGTCTGTTCATTCATGACTGTGCTGTAAGTCATGTAAATGAGCTGTAAGCTGTTAACTATGCTTCTTAATGAATCTTTATCTTAAAGAGAATCCTTGCAAATCTCTCTATCTTAAAGCATCTCATCTTCTTTACTCTCCCATAGGCTGAACAAAACACGTTCAGATGAAGTCATCAGAATAGCGTTCCCTGTAGGAATTTAATTGCTAATAGGACTATATTAGACAGGTAAAATGACATGTACTTAAGACAACGTCTATGAAATGTTCATCTTCTTTTATTAAAAACTTTAATGGATACTTTTAATATGTCCATGTGCTCCGGGAATGACTGTGTGACATTTCAATATAATTTCTAGAGTCTGTGGCTGTCAAATGATGGAAAAATATAGCTGTAAAGAGTTCTGTAAGAAAATCCACATGGGGGTTAATTTTTTGACAGTTGCCGCTTGCATACCAACGGGGATGTTAAATGCTTTAAAAGATTAATATTTTTATTTTGTATTAATCTTATTATGTTATTAATTAATTATTTGACTGGGACCCTCTCATCCTTACCATTGTATGACATTTTATTCTACATCATTGATGACCAACAGTTTTGTTTATTGTATATTCACGGTGAAACTGCATGCTCTTCTATTTGGCAAGAAATCCAATCCTATCAGCCTTTGGCAAACCGGGAGGCATGATGTCTGCACTATCATTCAACATTAAAGCTCCCATATTATACACTTTTCAGTTCTATTATACACCATATTATATGGTCTTAGTGGTCCCTAATACGTTTTTCTTTAATTGTTTGCTGGAAAAAACTTTCAGATAATTTATTGTACTATGCTGATGTTCAGCTAATCTCACGATGGCCTATTTTTGAAAAGGAGCTGCAGCTCCCCTCGTAAATATACAATCTTTGAGCTCCCCCCGCCCCCTGTCCGGAAGCGAAGCCAGATACGCCTCGCCCTCTGTCTGTTTGTAAACAATGACGACGTATTTGCTGAGCCTGTTAGCACAGTTAGCCTACCCATGAGAAGAACCAAGTCTAGTGCTAGTAACGCACTTTGAACAGTTTGACATGACCGATCCTTGTCTACATGAAAGACTATATGTTCATACAGATGGACTGACAGCCACAAGCTAATGGAAACGGCATGTTCACAATAAAAATGCTGCAAAAGATGGTGGCTACTGCGAAGCTAGCTCGGGAGCTAGCGGCTAAAAATACTACTAAAATCAGTGAAAAAATGATCTTCAAAGTTGACTTCTACACTATTAACTTCCAATCCTTTGTCCTGTTAAAAACGAGGCATTTCCAGACCAGTGTGGGGAATAGAAATGTGTTTTTATGAGCAAAAGCTGAATGCTTGTCCCAAAGCTAATAGCTATACACCAGTCAGGCAAAAATACCAATAAAAACATTTCTTTCAGTTTCACTGTTTGAAAAAAAGCACAAGTAGCTTCCTATCTGTTGTGTTATTAAAAATGAGGCATAGACTGCTGTGGTTAAACCTGCAGTGTGTAGAATTTTGGGTTTTATTTCCTAGCAGATTTTGTAGAAAGTAATTATAATATCCATAAGCACATTTAATTTAGTGCATAATAGCTGAAAAAAAATTTTTTAATTATTATTTTTTCCCTTAGAAAGGGTCTCATATATGTCCATATTTCTGCATATTTTGGACCAAGCCCTAGTGCCGCCATCTTGAAAGTGTCATAGTTGGAATGTCATTAGGTGAATTGTTTAAAATTTAGAATTGTTCTTGTCCTTGAAGGCCACTGTAGCTTCTGTTATTATTCGAAAGGGTTGGGGTTACCCAGGGAGTGTTGCATTCTAGAACTTTCTTGATGATGTCATATTACACACTGCACCTTTAAGATAAGTGAGTGGATTATGCAACATTCACCATGCTTTTCTGTACTACAAGCATCTTGTCGCTTAGCAACAAGCAAAAAACATGGGGGTGAAGGAATATTTTTCGAGAGGATCTCGGGGCCGTGGACCAATAAGAAATATGGGGGTGGACTGCACAGTGGAAGCTTCTGGCTTTCCAGTTTTTGACGTCAGAAACGGGGAGAATTCTGACTGGAGTATATTGGGGGGATAGGTGGAGGGTTTCAGAAAAGGGGAGAGTGAGAAAAGGAGAGAGCTTTCTTTTTTTTGATACTTTGGTAGTCTGTAGGCACACCGTAGACCCATAATTATGTTCAAAAACATCGGAAAAGTGCATTTGCACAATATGGGAGCTTTTAAGTTTGATATTGATCCACACAGGCAGAGAAGAAGTGTATTCATCCACTTCCATAAATCCAGTTTGAGTAATGATGATGAAATGTGAAAGATTGTAAGCTTAGTACATTTGTGGTAATCATATCTCTGTCTCCCTTTTGCAGCCAACCCCACTGGCGCTGCACCAAAGGGGGGTTACCCAGGGCCGTCAGAGGTCTTCCGGGAATCCAGCAGCACAACAGGGATGGTGGTTGGGATTGTAGCAGCAGCTGCACTGTGTATTCTCATCCTGCTTTACGCCATGTACAAGTACCGGAACAGAGACGAGGGCTCGTACCACGTGGACGAAACCCGCAACTACATCAGCAACTCGGCACAGTCCAACGGCACCATCGTCAAAGAGAAACCAGTCAACACCGCAAAACCCTCAAGCAAGAACAAGAAGAACAAGGACAAGGAGTACTATGTGTGATTGTCAAAGCGTTGGTCTTTGCCAGACCAACTTAAAACATTTATCAAAAAGATATATCAGGACATCAACATGTGTACATTATAATAACAAAGATGAACATTATTTAGTCATTTTTTTCCTATAAGACAATGCTCTGAAAAATAATTGTGAAAAGTGAAAAAAGGACTTTCCTTAGACTCAAGCACACAAGACAGTGGAAAATATTTACAGTCCAGAAGGAGACTAATGGGAAAACTGCTCTGGCAACCAGTTGAAGTGGAACTGAATACATATCTAACATGTCAACCAAACAACATTACCCCATGTGTGACTCGTTTTCTTGGCCAGGATATAATGTGATCTAACCCCCTTGTTTCTGGCAAACAGAGGGGTAGTGATGCACTTTGCGAGGGGGAGATTCAGCATTACAGACTTAATGTTTTAATTTACATTGCCTGTGTTTGTGTTGTTGAGACTTTTTTTCTACAGAAAATGGCACAGTGCATAAATAAGTACATACATAAATATGCCAAACATTTACTGTGGATGAAGAGAAAAAAAATCAGGAGACAATGAAAGAAAAAATCAAAGGAGAGGAGTCAGCCAAAGCACTCACTGAAGAGGCGGTGATGGCCGGCAAAGACTTAACTGGCTGACTGAGCCACTGCAGTGCAAAGACAAGAATTGATGGTACTCCCTTGACGGACTATGTTTTAAAAAGAAGAATATGTCCATTGTGCCCGTGAGAATTCTGGGGGCCTTTGTTTTCACACTGTGTGAACTCAAAGGAAAGAGTTTCCTCAGAATCATGGGGATGTCTGAAAAGTGATCATTTGGGAGCCATGCACGCAAAATTATCTTATTACAGTACATATGTTTATATACAGTACAACCACATCTATGTGTGCTTTCTGGACTGTGACCAAGTGGTGTTTTATAGCCTGTTGTATAGATGATGCAAACTATAACTGCTCCTCAACTGTTTTGGAATAAAACTAAAAAAAAGGGACAAAAAGAAGACATAAGTGTTATTAAGTGTTGCTAGACATAGACAATTTTATGAAGACATCTGCATTTTATTTCAGTTGGATTATAATTTTACTCTCCCCTGTTTTTACATGTGTTCCTATATAGTTTTTATACAAATGCCAACCTGAGATAGATGATCCTGGACCAGTAGTAGCCAAACCATTTCCCCCAAAAAGCCGGACAAGGCGTGGATAGCGTGGCATGACAACTTGTGTGGCTCCCTTTTAAGGATACTGGTAGAATCACTGCCTTTCTCCTCAATCCTGACTTACATGAGCAAGAATGAAGCCTAAGGAGATGAGTAATGATGATGATAATAAAGATGGATGATGACAGTAATTAATATAGATTAAGTTGCTGTGTGTGATTCCAAGTGGTATTAAACAGAAAGATTGTCCAATGTGTGCTTGGGCTAATGCAAATCCAGAGGAGAGTTGCTCAAATAAGTCTCCGTTCCAACTGTTCTGTGTTTGTTCCCGTCATTCTGTCAGTCAATTCTGCTTTCCAGAGACCTGTACTTGGAATGAGTATGAGGACCATGACCTATAAATGATGATGATTATAAATTATCTTTGTTTGCCCCTCTTTCATTTTCTTCTTGGGTGTTTTATGTTCAACTTGTTCTCCACAGAATATATATATATAAACTAGTTTTAGAAAATCAAATGAATACCATATATTCCAAGTGAACTTAAACTAGTCTATTGAGAAAGATGTATCAGGGAAATATTTAGGTATTATTATTATTTTATGTTCATTAAGAAATCACCCTTAACGTCATTGCAAGAGTTCGCCACTGATATAGCATTATACTCCAAAAAAGAATCTGAATCACAATGTACAGTTTTCGAAAACTGTTCATTTCTATTCTCAATTGTCTTCTTTGTCACAACCCTACACCCACAATGCAATTCAAATGCAATTCAGTTGTAGATTATGGTGTGTTGTGCTAGTAGCAGTTAATGTACCCCAAAGCTACATTAGTTGGATAAGGTTTTAAGGCTTTATCCAACTAATGGTTGACCTTTTTGATCTGTGAACACACTCTGATGTGTCAAATCGGTGAAGTTCCCCTTTAAGCATTAATTATGGACTTTGTTGTATACATTTTGTCTCTGTGTTATTGTCATCCATTGCATCCATGCATTTATTACATGATTTATGCTACATGTTAAAAATTAATCAGTACACATGATGTGTCACATTCATACTAAGAAGCTTTACGTTTGAACCTTTTGTTAAAAATCTACACTGATACATCTTTAATATTCCCCACCGGCTTTCAAAAAGTATGCTGTCTTACAGCTTTACATATTGCATTTATTTACCCAAATAATTTTGATTAAATTATATAAAATGTTATCTTTGAAATAAATTGAACATTTTGAAGCAATGTATTTTGCCATTGCAGATAATTTAAAAGTAAACATTAATCAAGCCATGGATAAATGCACTTACAGTATGTAGGCAGGGCATAACCCATAGTATTTGAAATGGATGTAGCATCCGGGCTGATCTCAGTTATTCCAACTGCATCCAATGGTCCTGGCCTATGGCCATCGCTATCTTGTCAGATTTTTACTCGGCCTCATTTCCTCTTACCAAAAAAGGGCATTGATGCCATACATTTTAACCTCCAATAGAATAAAAACTAGCCTGGTAAAAAAAAAAAAATCATCCCCCTCAGTGTTGTCATGGAGATATGACCTAAACATACAGACTAGAATGTTTTTTGTACCAGGTCTTAAATAGGTTTAATAATGCTGTGAAAATGGCCTATTTAACTCTGGTCAATGAGAAATTGCTCTGTTTTGAAACATGCCCCTAGTGGCCACTCTGTGAACTGTATTTTATGTCACTTCCGGCATTGTATGCTGGTAGAATTCGCTGTGGTTGGGGCTTGGCATCACCTTACTTGTCTGGTTAAATTAACTTTCAGCACTAAGGTATCAATGGACTTTAAAATTAAGTCAAAAACTCTCCCCCTCACTAGTGGGAATGCTACCCAGAAGGCTAGTGATAGACATAGCAAGGATCAGATGTAGTACTTGACATTGAAGCATCACTCGATAAATACAGTCAATCTCAACAAGGATGCAAATGGACAAAGGTTGCGGAAAGTGATACTTGTAAAGGTCATCTTAAGCATTATTTCTTACATTTAGGCTTGGTTTGATATTCTGATCATTCAGATGAAGGGGAAAAGCACAAAGGTGTGACAGACTCCTGGCTGGATTTAACCTATGCAGCAAACAGATGGTTCCTCAAGAGAATAACCCCGCCTTATTGCCACAGCTCTTCATCAGCTGCTCAAGCAGCCTTCTAATGTGATACTGTGTAATATGTGACATATGTTACTGATCTCCATATGGAAATTCTACATATTGGCTGTCTGGCTCTTGCTCAAGGACACTTCAGCAGGTGGGTGCATTCTAACACAATATCACTTTCACAAGAAATAGAACTGTTCAACAAAATAAAACTGAATCACATTCAATATTCACTTCTTATTTAGCAACATTAACATTAAAAATACCATCCATTGGTAATATTTATTAAAATTATACCAATCAAAAATTTGCTTATCGACTTCAGGCAAGGCATTTGTGATATTACAGCCGATAACAACAGATATCTCTTCTAACTTAAAGCTGGGGTGGAGGATTTGGGGAGAAAATGGCAGTTGGGATAGAGATTCAAATCCAAATACCTCAACCGCTCCACTTATTCTATTTGGTCCCTCCCCTATGGTCCCTCCCTGACACGCTCCACACCAACAAAGTCATGCCAAAGTGTATGGACAGTCCCATCAGCCAATAAGAACAGAGAATCGGAGCCTCGCTCTGATTGGTCAAAGTGTCAGCTCATGTTAACTTTGACCAATCAGTCCTTTGACAGGGTTTAGGACTTCCGGGTTACAGAGCATGGAGTAGGAGCGTTCGCTTTCTAGCTCCCACTAACTATTTCAGACTTAACTGATTAAACCCTATTTTCATCGATTTTTTTTGTGCTTGTATTGCCGGCAACACTAACACTGATTCGGAAAAATGCCTAGAGGAAAGAAAAACGCAAAAAGAGATTCGGCAGAGTCAGATATGTCCTTGGACAGCGTGGTTAGCATGGACGTTAATGCTAGCTCAATGGTTTCCATACCGGACTTGCTTGAGCGGCATAGAGCAGCCATAGCCGCTGAGTTCAAGTCATCATTTGCCAGAATGGACACTAAGCTAGACAACATCCAGGCCGTGGTCTCAGGCCAGGGGAAACGTATAACCGATCTCGAGGAGAATGCAGAAACCATTTGCGGGACGCCTGGAGCAACTTGAGGCTACGTGCTCCTTACTGCAGGAAGACAACAAATCGCTGAAATCTAAACTATCGGATTTGGAAGGGAGAAGCAGGAGACAGAACGTTCGTATTGTGGGCTTACCAGAGAAGAGTGGCGCCCCACCGCCTTTTTCTCCGAGCTTCTCGTCGAGGTTTTTGGTAAACAGGCTCTCCCTTCTTCCCCGGAACTGGACAGAGCTCACCGCACTTTGGCACCCAAACCTGGCTCGGGTGAGAGATCACGGCCCGTCATTATCCGCTTCCACCGATACCAGATTAAAGACTTGATCATGAGAGAGGCACGTAAACAAGGCGAGCTGGAATACCACGGCCACAAGCTCCAGTTCTACGAGGATTACAGCGCGGAGGTCTTGAAGCAGCGGGCTGATACAAGGGGGCCATGTCTGAGCTTTATCAGCGCGGTCTCCGCCCCTCTCTCTTCTTCCCTGCGAAGCTGCGCATTACTCTCCAAAGCAGCGAGAGAAGGTGGTTGCGGTCCGTCTCTGAAGCATCTAACTACATCTCTACATTGGGTGTGAGTCCGTAATAAATACGATTGCCTGCTGTGAGTATACAAATCTGGACAAAGGCTCTTTTCATATCCCCAGCCAATCTCTCAGACTGATGGTACTACACGCATTTTGTCTCCCTTTTTTTAAAATGAGTAAATCAGCTTGGTGAGCGTGACATTTTTGTTGCTTGTCATTTTGACGTATTGTCTAATTCACTCGCTTTTTTTTATTTGTATCTCTATTTTAAAACGGCTGGATAAGCGTGTCTGTTTTTTGTTTTTTTGCCATTTGGACAGCTTGTCTAAACTCACTAAAACAAGATGGCGCGGACCGCTCCCGCAGTCGTCAAGCCGGCTCCGCTAAATTTATGTTATTTGTTTGTAATCTGGGTGATAACACTGGATATTTTTGCTAATACAGCACTAGGTATAATCACATACAACTCCCAGGCACTCATCGACATCGGATTATCAACTCACCTTATACGTAGTCCGTCTGATGTTTGGGCTCGCTCACTCCCTGCTGAGATCCTGAGGAGTGCAGCTCAACAACCTCGGAGAAGATTCAGAGGGAAACGCGGAGGGGTGAAGCATGCCCTGAGGGCCCGCGTACACAAGCCACCCTTGCCAAGTATCATGGTTGCCAATGTCCAGTCCTTGAACGATGAGAAAGTGGATGATCTCCGTTTGCAATGTGCATTTGAATGAGACATAAGGAACTGTAACATCTTCCTGTTGCAGACCATTCCATAAAACCGATGGAGAATCTCTCCGTTTACCGGTCTGACAGAACTTTTGAGGAGTCCAAGAAGGAGATCGGAGGTGGCGTAGCCGTCATGGTAAATGAGGGCTGGTGTCACAGCGGAAACATCACCGTGCTGCGGCGCTTTTGCTCCCCTGAGGTGGAATTCCTGGCAATAAAATGTCGGCCTCACTATCTTCCACGCAAATTTACATCTGTGGTAATCGTAGCAGTGTACATTCCTCCCCAGGCATGTACAAAAACAGCTCTAACAGTGCTTCACGATGCACTGAACAGCTACCAGGCTAGCGATCCAATGGCCGCGCTAGCGGTTGCTGGCGATTTCAACAAGGCGAATTTGAAGAAAGTGATGCCCAACCTTTATCAACACATTGACTGTGCTACGAGAGGGTCAAGAACACTGGATCATTGTTATACTCCGTTGGATGGGTGGATACAAGGCCCAGTCTCTTGCTCATGTAGGGAAAAGCGACCATGCCGCTATCTTCCTCTGGCCATCGTATGTCAACAAACTACGAAGGGAACCCCAGATGACGAGACAGGTGCGTCGGTGGACGGACCAATCAGAGGACAGCATGCGAGTAGCACTCCACGAAGCACTTTGGGGTACATTCAAGAACTGCACTGTAGATATTAACACTGACATTAATGTGCTCACTGAGAATGTCATTAATATTATCTCCACCACCACAGACAGGCATGTCCCCAAAGTGACTGTTAAAGTATTTGAAAACCAGAAACCATGGATAAATAATAATACCCGGAATGCCCTGAAACAACGCACAGCTGCATATAAATTAGGATTGGATACTGGCAATATGGATGACTACAAAGCAGCAGCATACAATGTGAGAAAGGTAGTGAAGGATGCCAAGAGGGAATATGGGGAGAAGATGGAGTCCAAATTCCAGCAAGGAGACCTCAGGAGTGTATGGCAGGGGCTAAAAATCATGACGGACTACAAACCCCCGCCCCCCCCCCCCCCCCCTCTGGAGGTGCAAGTAAGGAGTTGGTGGATAACCTCAACACTTTTTTTGCACGCTTTGACACCTGCCAAGGGGCCATTGCACCAGGGAGGGAGAGCGGCGGAGTAGGAGGGAGCGGAGGACCACTCGTTCTCTCTGAACATGATGTCAGGAGGACATTTAAGCTGGTGAACGCCAGGAAAGCTGAAGGACCAGATGAGATAGCAGGGCGGGTTCTCAAGGTCTGCGCCGATCAATTGGCACCAGTGTTCACGGCTATATTCAACCTGTCCCTGGCACAGTCCATCATCCCCACATGCTTTAAAAGGTCCACCATCATCCCCATACCCAAAAAACCTAGACCAGCCTGTCATAATGATTATCGCCCAGTTGCACTTACCTCTGTGGTGATGAAGTGTTTCGAGAAGCTGGTCAAGGCCCACATCTGCTCCTCACTGCCCTCTGCAGGTGGATCCTGGACTTTTTAACAGAGAGACCTCAGGTGGTGAAAGCAGGCCGGCACACCTCATCCCCCCTCACCCTCAACACAGGGGCCCCCCAGGGCTGTGTTCTGTCCCCTCTACTGTACACACACGATTGTGCAGCCACCGCAGACTCAAATACCATCATAAAGTTTGCTGACGACACCGTAGTGGTAGGCCTAATCCAAAACAACGACGAGACGGCCTACCTGGAGGAGGTGAGGTGCCTGACACAATGGTGTCTGTCAAACAATCTGCACCTCAACGCCAGCAAGACTAAGGAGATGCTGGTGTACTTCGGGAGGACACAGGTGCGGGACTACACGCCTGTATCCATCAATGGGACCCCTGTGGAGAGGGTGGATACATTTAAGTACCTCGGTTTCCAGATCCATCAATGGGACCCCTGTGGAGAGGGTGGATACATTTAAGTACCTCGGTATCCAGATCACCGATGATTTGACATGGTCTACCCACCTGGACACCGTGGGAAAGAAAGCGAGACAGAGACTGTTCCATCTCAGGAGGCTGAAGAAATTCAGAGCCTCCAAACCAGTCCTGCAGAGCTTCTACACATGCACCATTGAGAGCATGCTGACTGGGAACATCACCGCTTGGTATGGGAACACCACCATTCAGGACCGTAAGACTCTGCAGAGAGTGGTGCGTTCAGCTGATCGTACCATAGGGGGGAAACTCCCCAGTCTAGCAGACATTTACATCAAGCGGTGCAAGGGCAAGACCAGCAGCATCCTGAAAGACCCCAACCATCCAGGCTACGGACTTTTCTCTCTGCTCCGCTCTGGAAAAAGATATTGCTCACTAGCAGCAAAGACTGAGAGACTCAGGAAGAGTTTCTACCCCCAAGCTGTCAGGTATCTAAATGGCACTGATTAAAGCACTTTGAGCAACTGCACTTATATATTTATTTAAGTAACCCGACCCCCCCCCCCCGCCGCTCTTTAGACTATGTGCAATAACCCTCTGACATATTGAATGTATTTACTGAAAAAAAAAATCTGAATCTGAATCTGAATCTGCCTTTTTCTTTTTTTTTGTATTTTGAATTTGTTGGGTGAGCATGGTATTTTTGTTTAGTGCGTTGTCATTTTGAAAGTTTGCTGGATTGTTCATAGTGTTACTAGGCTGTCATGGGGTGAACTGTACAAGACCTATGTGGGAGCTAGCATAGGTCAGGATGTTAAAGCTTGGAATGTTTGTTGTGAGACTAGTAAGGGTCTTTTGGGGTTTGCTGTTTAGAGCAATATATGGGGTGGGATCTGGGTGGGGTGGGTTGGTGTTAACTAGGGGTTTGGCGGATGGGTCATCACCTGCTGTGTTTTCAGTTATTTGTGTTTTCCTTTTTTTTTGTGTGTGTGTTTTTCTTTTCCTCTGTATTTTGCTACTCTTTTTCTTATCGGAGCAACTCTTTTTATTCTCACTATAACTGAGCTAGATGAAGGGCAATCTTAATTTAATTAGTTGGAATGTCAAGGGGCTGAATCACCAAGTGAAAAGGGGTAAGGTCTTAACCCACCTAAAACGGCTCAGGGCTGGAATAGTTTTCCTTCAAGAAACCCACTAACATGACTCTGACCATGGGCGATTAAGTAAATGCTGGCGTGGGCAATTTTTTCATTCTAATTTCAGGGCTAAGGCTAAGGGCACAGCTATCCTTATTGATAGTAATATTCCTTTTGAGTCCTCAAACATTATATCAGATAAAAATGGACGTTTTATTATTGTTTCAGGAAAACTTTACAATAAGTCAGTCATCTTGGCCAACGTCTACGCGCCTAACGTTGATGATGTAGAATTCTTTAAGAGATTTTTTTCTCAACTCCCTGATCTCAACTCCCATTCTCTTATTCTTGGTGGGGATTTTAATTGTTATCTAGATCCAGTCTTAGACCGCTCTTCCCCCAAACCTGCCACTCTTAGCAGATCTGCAGGTTATATCAAATCATTTCTTGCTGATTATAGCCTCTCTGATCCATACAGGTTTTTATACCCCACAGGAAGAGAATATTCATTCTTTTCACATGTCCACCACACTTACACCCGAATTGATTATTTTTTTGTTGATAATTCATTGATGTCAGACCTAAAGTCATGCAGTTATGAAAGTATTGTGATCTCAGATCACGCTCCTCTGCTCCTTCAACTGGCTTTCTCTGACGATGAGTATACAAGAAGGCAGTGGAGACTGGATCCATTGTTGCTCACAGATGAGAGTTTTCTTTCACACATCTCTACACATATTTAAACTTTTTTGAGTATAAATAAAACACCAGATGTGTCCAATGCAACAATTTGGGAAGCCCTGAAAGCCTATTTGAGAGGTGAAATTATATCATTTGCAGCATACAAAAATAAGTGTACAAAACAGAAACAAACTGAAATTGCTGATCAGATTCTGAACATAGACAGACAATATGCTAATTCACCTTCATCTGAACTTTACAAAGAACATTTAAAACTTCAGACAGAATTCAAACTTCTTTCCTCTCGTCAAGTTGCTGACCAGTTGCTTAGGAGCAGAAGTACATTTTACGAGCACGGTGACAAGATTGGTAAACTCCTGGCCAATCAACTGCGCAGATTTAGAGCGAAGCAACTCATCCCTGGAATACGGACAGACAGTGGGTGTACAACATCAGATCAGAAATCGATAAACGAAAAGTTCAAAACATTCTATTCAAATTTGTATAGTTCTGACTGTACAGTAGACGTAACGGTGATGGAAACCTTTTTCAGTAACCTAAACATGCCTTCCCTTTCTCAAGACCTGAGACATAGCCTTGAGGCACATATTACTCAGAAGGAAATTATTGCAGCAATAACATCTATGCAATCAGGCAAATCTCCTGGTCCAGACGGGCTTCCCTCTGACTTTTTCAAGAAATTCTCAGCCGAATTGTCGCCTTTTTTATGTTCAGTATTCTCAGACTCATTTGACTCAGGTAAACTCCCGCCTTCATTCTATCAGGCCTGTATTTCCCTGTTGTTAAAAAAGGATAAAGATCCTCTAGATTGTGCATCATACCGACCAATTTCACTATTAAATACGGATGTGAAGATACTTGCTAAAATTCTCGCCTACAGATTGGAGGATGTTCTCCCCTCTATCATATCCCCCGACCAAACTGGGTTTATAAAGGGACGCCAATCATTTTATAATATCCGCCGGCTAATGAACATTTTATATTCCCCCAGAAATATTGAATCAGAATGCCTCGCTTCTATGGATGCTGAAAAAGCATTTGATAGAGTAGAATGGAATTATTTGTTTTTCACTCTTGAAAAATTCGGTTTGGGTCCTGTTTTCACTTCTTGGGTTAAATTATTATATGCATGCCCTTCTGCCTCAGTATTAACAAACAGCCGTTACTCAAGTAGTTTTGATCTGCACCGTGGGACCTGGCAGGGTTGTCCTTTGAGCCCGCTCCTTTTTGCTATTGCAATCGAACCACTTGCGATTGCCATCCGCGGTAACAAACAGATTCAGGGGATATGGAGAGGAGGAATTGAACATAAGGTATCATTATACGCCGATGACTTACTTTTGTTTGTCGCCAAGCCGGCCACCTCTTTACCGGAGGCACTTTCTGTGTTGGAGGTCTTTAGTCAGTTTTCTGGCTATAAACTTAACTTGAGTAAGAGCGAACTCTTTCCGATTAATAAAGAAGCTCTTAAACTTGATTATACAGCTCTCCCACTCAAAGTGGTGACAGACCATCTGAGTTACCTTGGGGTATGTTTTACCAGAAATTTTAAAAACCTATTTAAATCGAACTTCCTCAAATTATTGGATCAGGCGAAGCAAATATTATCGAAGTGGTCTCCTCTGGCTTTCTCTCTCATAGGTTGAATAAATTCAATTAAAATTACATTACTCCCAAAGTTCCTATATGTATTCCAATGTCTCCCCATCTTTCTCCCCAAATCCTTTTTTCAGGCCCTTGACTCTTTAATGATAAATTATATTTGGAATGGTAAACACCCTCGGTTACGGAAAGCTTTTCTTCAAAGACCCAAACAAACAGGCGGAATGGCCCTCCCTAATTTCCAATACTATTACTGGGCTGCTAATATCCGTTCTTTAGTGTATTGGGTGCATTTTCACCTTGACGACTCAGCCCCAGTCTGTGTAACAATGGAGTCCAGCGCTATTAGCCCATTGTCTCTATCTGCCCTCTTAAGCGCCGCACTTCCACTCTCTTCTGCTATTCCGAACAGTAATCCCGTGATTAAGCACTCCCTTGAAATCTGGACCCAATTTAGGAAGAATTTTGGAATGCAGAATTTTTCACTTTTCAGCCCAATTGCAGCTAATCATTTGTTTACTCCCTCGACGGTGGATGGTGCATTCAATATCTGGCATAAAAAAGGCTTAAAATGCATCGGTGATTTATTTATTAATGATCTATTTGCTAGTTTTTCTCAATTGACAAAACATTTTGGTATCGAAAAGACTAACTTTTTCCGATTTCTGCAAATCAGGCATTTTACGCAGAAGTTAATTCCCCAATTCCCTTATAAACCGCCAGCCAATCATGTTGATTTGTTTCTTTCTGTAAACCCCACATTAAAAGGCTCAATTTCTGTGTTTTTCAACCTTATTTCAAAGTTGCATAGCCCCTCTTTAGCAGCTATAAGAACCCTGTGGGAGCAGGACCTAGGTTCTGCCTTCACAGATCACATTTGGGATTCAGTCCTGGATCGGATACACTCTACCTCCATGTGCGCCCGACATGCTCTTGTGCAATTTAAAGTAGTACATCGTATCCACATATCTAAAACTAAATTAGCTCGTATGTTCCCCGATGTAGACCCGACCTGCGATAGCTGTAAGAGCGCACCGGCATCACTCTTTCACATGTACTGGTTGTGTCCCACCTTGCCTGAGTTCTGGACATCAGTTTTTCAAACAATTTCTGAAGTACTTCAGCATCAAATTGAGCCGAACCCTTTCACTGCAATTTTTGACATTGCTCCAAATCCGGGCTTGCCTAAAGTGAAGCTGAAGGTACTGGCCTTTACTTCATTACTTGCTCGTAGGGTTATCTTACTCAAGTGGAAAGATCCTGCTCCTCCTTCCCACTCACATTGGATTTGAGACATTATGTCATGCATGAATCTAGAGAAGATACGTTACACTACCCAGGGATCTGAGAATAAATTTGACAGAATTTGTCGCCCCTTCTTAAATTATTTCAAAAAAACAACGACAACAATAGAAGAGTAGCTACACCCTCCCCTCTTTTATTTAATTCAATTTTATTTCTTTATGTTTTTTGTTTCATGTTGATTGTTTGTTTTTGTTTCTTTGAAGTGTGTATTTTGTTTTGTTTCGGATTGTGTGTGGTTGGGTGTGAGGGTGGGAGGTGGGTGGGGTGTGTGCGGGGTTAAAAAAGGGGAAAAAATTTGTATTTCATTGTGCTGCAATTGTTTTGCAACTGTCACTCAATAAAAAAACCTTTGAAAGAACTTTGACCAATCAGAAATCATATACCCAGCTTTAAGCAGAAAGTAGTATGCTTCTTTGGACTTGGACACTTATGGTAAGAATCTAATTGAGAAACTACTTTTAAAGGGCCAGGGTAAACAGTCCAATCATAAGAGAATCTGCCAGTAATCTGTGCTCATACATAAATAATTAGCCTGTACAGTGGGATGCCAAATGACTCTGCATTGCATTGCAACAGAAGTGGAGCCAGGTTAAACATATTTTTAGGAAAGCGTCCTAGCATGTGCATGCAGCTACCCTGAAATGACTGAAGAATAGTAATGTTGGCCTAAACACATATGCCATTCATTCTACAGTGACGCATGAACTGTATCTGCACTAAACCCAGATCATGCCCTGTTGACTTTCATGCTAATATGAATTACAGGCTGTTAAGACTTAGATTTAGACTGATTACGTCTACATTTGCCATAATTTTCAAAGTCTAATCTCGATTTATCACAATGAAGGTAACCTATCACAACGGAGTGGGGTTGGCAGGAGGGGGGGCGAGGGGGCATAGAAGGACGAAGCCGATTGTTGACAGAGAATGCTGAAAGCGCCCAGATGAGAGGAAGAGTTTCCCAAAAATATACATGTCAGGTTGCTCTATAGGAGTCATTAATGAGAAAATAAGACCAGAAAAGTAGTATAATAGGAGAACTTTAAGGAAAGTCTAGCATAAGCCTACTAGCCTGGAAATCCATACCCATATCTAGAACGATAGAGGGTCTGGCCACGATCAATAGTAATTCCCAACTCAAGGGGCGGCTCCTACTCGTGCAATTCAAATGCCACTGCACGCAATTGGATAGCACTACAACCAATCAGAGCAATGAACAAGGTGACGTAGTAAGCCCCATTCGTTTAGCGAACAGCGGGATTAACTGTTAAATTAAACTTTTGCCGTGGTCGGTCGGCAAAACAGAACATTCCTCTTACTTGCTAATGAAAGATTTGAGTGCTGTCTTCCAAATCATAAAGGGTCGAGGCCAAAGCTGTCTCAAACTTAAACAACATATCCGCAGCCATCTTTGATGTTTACTATCAGGGCTTCGATGCCGCATGCACATCACTGTCATCATTCGGTTACGTCCGCCCCTGAGCAAGCCTGAGCACCATACATAGGGCTCTGACCCGCCCATATCAGAAAGAACGGTTTGATTGGTAGCTCAGGTTATCTTGACATATTTAATGAGCTTCAATGCAGAATGTCCAAACCAACAGGCGCAGCAAATGTAATTTGCCAGCACCTAGCGGCAGGTCTGGATTTCCAGGCTTCTAGAATACCAATATTGTAGGGTAAATATCACAAACACAATGAGTTGTCGACCTTATCTGTGGCTTGAATATGCAGATGGAATAAAAACTATTATACCTCTAAAATAAACACATTAAAATAAACAGTTTGACTGTGGTGGTCAAAGGCGTATAATTAAATTATTTCTAATAATAGGATTGCTTGTTCGGCACAATGAAGACAAGAGTCAGATCCCTCTGAACGATGTATACACATCAACAATGAGTGTTTTTCCTGACCATTAAAAGACTGCATAGAATAGTGAAAAATATGTCAGACTAATAATCCTCAAACATTGTCATAATCCTTAGTTCATACATTATATTCAGGAAAGCATTTACAGTGGAGGAAATAGTATTTGATCCCTCACCGATTTTGCAAGTTTGCCCACTTACATTGAAATGAGCGGTCATCATTTTAAAGCTAGGTTTATTTTAACAGTGATAGACAGAATATCAAAAAGAAAATCCAGAAAATCACATTAAAAAAAAGATATAAATTAAATAATTTTGCATTTCATTGAGTGAAATAAGTATTTGATCCCCTACCAACCATAAAGAATTCTGGCTCCCACAGATTAGTCCTTGTGCTTTAAAAAAGTATTCCTAATCTCAACTAGTTTCCTCTATAAAACACACCATCTCAACTTGTTACCTGTACAAAAGACACCTGTCCACAGAGTCAATAAATCAAATTCGAACATCTCCATCATGGGCAAGACCAAAGAGCTGTCTATGGACATCAGGGACAAGATTGTAGACCTGCACAAGGCCGGAATAGACTACAAGACCATTGACGAGAAGCTGGGTGAGAAGGAGACAACTGTTGGTGCGATTATTCGAAAATGAAAGAAACACAAAATGACCATCAATCTCCCTCGGTCTCGGGCTCCATGCAAGATATCACCTTGTGGGGTATCAATGATCATGAGAAAGGTGAGGGATCAGCCCAGATCTACACGGGAGGAGCTTGTTTATGATCCCAAGGCAGCTGGGACCACAGTAAACCATTGGTAACACACTATGCCGTAATGGCTTGAAATCCTGTAGTGCCCGTAAGGTCCCCGTGCTCAAGAAGGCACATGTACAGGCCTGTCTGAAGTTTGCCAATGAGCACCTGAACGAGAATGCTCAGGAGAAGGTGATGTGGTCAGATTAAAACAAAATCAAGTTCTTTGGTATCACAGTGAGGAAGAGGAGTTCTGTCTATGACCCCAAGAACACCATCCCCACAGTCAAGCATGGAGGTTGAAGCATTATGCTTTGGGGGTGTTTCTCTTCTAAGGGGACAGGTGGACTTGACTGCATCGAGGGAACTATGGATGGGGCCATGTACCATGAAATACTAAGTGACAACCTCTTTCTCTCAGCCAGGTCTGTAAAAATGGGTCATGGATGGGTCTTCCAGCACGTCAATGACCCTAAAAATACAGCAAAGGCAACAAAGGAGTGGCTCAAGAAGAAGCACATTAAGGTCATGGAGTGGCCTAGCCAGTCTCCGGACCTTAATCCAATAGATCTGTGGAGGGAACTGAAGCTCAAGCGACAGCCTTGAAACCTTAAAGATTAGGAGTGGATCTGCATAGGAGTGGTCCAAATGTCCTCATGAGATGTGTGCAATCCTGGTCATCAACTACAAGACACGTCTGACCTCTGTACTTGCCAACAAGGGTTTCTCCACCAAGTACTAAGCAATGTTTTGATAGGGGATCAAATACTTATTTCACTCAATGAAATGCAAAATAATTTCTATCTTTTTTCTAATGTGATTTTCTGGATTTTCTTTTTGATATTCTATCACTGTTAAAATAAACCTAGCATTAAAATTATAGACTGTTCATTTTATTGTAAGTGGGCAAACTTAAAAAAATCAGTGAGGGATCAAATACTTATTTCCTCCACTGTATGTATGTATGCTGTACATGAAACACATTATTTGTGGATCTGCTTTCTCAATGTTTAGAATATAGTGCAGAGATTTACCATAAACCACAAGAGTTTGGGATCTGATCACATGTCATGATGAAGATGAAATCCAGGACGTTATGTATATTACATATAGTATATTGGCCTACAGTTAATGGATATCTCACCATTTATGTGTTCAAGAGGTTTATTCACTTCTACATGGCTCTAGCAGAGTTGCTGAATGGCTCAGGGGGCAGCTTTGTTACACACGTCAGTGCATCCTTCTTTATCAACCGGCAGGATATTATAGTCTGGTCCATGCTAATCGATTGGCAAAGGAATTGCGTGTCGGCTGAATGGTCGGATTGCAAGGCTGATTTTGCACTGGAAAAGGCTGCAGAGACCGGAGTTGTTTTTCCTTTTTGCCTCTTCTATGTTGTTATTGTTGTTGTTACAGAGAGCTGATCCTGTAGCTGTGTTACGATTTACTTCTTGGCTACCAATTCCCTCTCTGTCTGCGCAAGTTACCGATCCAGTCGGTTCATTAGCCACTTAGCTTGATGTGTAGCAACGTCACGTTGTTGTTCTTCCACTTCCAGCTTTACCGTCTACCCCTTTCATTGTAACTGACTTTTGACAGTGTGGAACTTCATTGTTAGTCTTTTCTCAGAAACCTTCTCTTATCTCAGCAGGGTTATTTATTTTCAACATCTGTAGTGTCTGGACGCTTGACTGCTCTAGGTTTAACAATGGTGATGTGTCTCTCTGTCATAACAAGTGTTACTACGGATTCTGCATCCTTTTATAGTGAAGCCCATGTATAGACTGTTTCAGGTGATCCTATTATCTAGGTGGAACGTTAATCCAAGATGCATCGCTGTTGGATCACTATTGGATGGATTGACATGACATTTACTAGAGACATCCATTTACTTCTCAGGATGAATTGCAGTCACCCTGATGACTATTTAGCTTGCATCATGAGGTCACATTTTGTATTTGTCCAGTACTTCGTTTTATGAGCAAATACCTGAAAAACTAATGACATCCTCGGCTGTGCTTGCTAAACACTTAATAAAGATGTTAAACATTATACATTTTAAAAATTATAATGACAATGTTGTTAGCGTGTTAGCATACGGTGTTGTTGAGTCTGATTCTATTTTTTTTTATTATTATTATTTAATTCCTGCTCTATTCTCAGGGTGTTCACCCAGACTGCAATGTATGAATCATGATCATTCTCGGTAATGCAGATTGCAGGGCATCAACAGTCATATTTGGCCATTACAGAGACCCAAGGAGAAACACACCTAGCTATTTCATAGTAAATCAAATATTTAACAGCAGGCGACACACACTATTGCGAGGTCCTGTTTGTCACACTGTGTTTTGACTACCTGTTTATTGTCAGCAGATGAAATGTATTCCCTTGTTTGACACCAAGTTGCACAGCCCTGCACTGACATTAAATGCTGCCGTGTCGTCCCTTAGAGTATATCTCCTAGACAACACAACTACAATCTGTAATCCAGAGTGTTACGAGGCTTAGCAGATCATGCTTAATGTATGTTGTGCCTCTGGATGTTGGGAGGCAGAAGCCCACGGAGGGAGGAATCTCGTTTGTAATGTTGAGGGCAAATGCATTTGTGGTACACATTCAGACGGAGGGGATTTTCTCTGAAAGTGAGGGAAAACAATACAATTAAAGGAACCCTGGGGTGTTTATCCTGTAGGTCTAACACAAAGGTTGAATGCATTTCCTAATTTTTTAAAACAGTTTAGTGAGCTTTTTCTTAATTGTTTGCGTCATCTCCAAGTCTTCCTCTTCTTGAATTGAAGTCATTCAACTTTGGATACTTTGGATAGTCTACAGGTCTTAGCCACCTCAGCCATCAAAAATGCAAACTGTGTAAAACATGTCATCACCACAATGTTTGCCTATACCCCAAAAACAAGATACAATTATTTCAACCTTGCTTTACAATATACAGTACCGCTATTGGTCAAATATCCACTGAAAATTGTAAAATATCAGGTATTGTGCAAGGAAAGTTATTAATTTGTTGCATCAAATTTCCTTAATGATACAATTGTAATTTTGTTCTCCTCAGTTTAGGTCACAGTGACTTAATTGGGCGCTTTCTTTTTAGTCTCCTGGTATGTTGTACCCAAAACACAGGCAATATTGAAATAACAATAACAAGTGCACAGCTTTATTTCAGCAAACATCAACCTACGCCAATAGACGAGAAACTCATAGGGTGGTGAGGTATATTTTTAGCAACATGCTTATCCTTTCCTCTCATCCGTCCTCCCCTGCATCTCTCACGCTCTCACACAATGTCTTTGTCCCTGTCTCTCACATTCATCTTGTGCCATTTCCCCCTCTCTCACTCGGGCTCTTTGCCTCTGTCTCAGCTGGATATACTAGACGTCTCTTTAATTCGACACACTAATGTAATTCGCCTTCTCTATAATCATCCATTTTCCCGTTTTCATGCCCTCTCCCCGAACCTGAGACACGTCGTTTGGATTCTATTTCACAGCAGTACACCAGACTACACCAGTTTCCATTTCATTTATTCAGTATTTGTTTAGAACCCCCATTCTGGTCTCCTATGAGTCAACATTGCCTAATAGAGGCTCCTCTTGCTGACCAGGTTAAAGTATGTATATATATATATATATATATATATATATATATATGTATATATATATATATATATATATATATATATATATATACCCCGTGGTGTTTTATCATCTTTTAATTCCCATACAAATTTATTTAAATAATGGCAGCTTGAAGACCCATTCTTTTCAAAAAGAACAGGAGCAATTTTAAGTCATTATTCTTCACAAAATAGCCTTTATATCTATTTTATTTTAATAACAGCTACTTGAAGCTACTTGGGTATTTATGCAAGCTGTACTGACAGGAGGATGTAAGATAAAACAGGCACGTTCCAGTGTGACCCAAGAGAGACATGGTTGGAGCATTGTCATAAGATACAAACACTGGCTCCCAGAGGCACACCTGAATGTGAAATTCCTTTAAAAGTGTAAAATGTTCACAGCCAGAACTTATTGATGCAATACTGCAAAATGAATGAGACAGGGGATTTCTCCAAAATACTCTCAAAATATCGGCATTTATGGAGCATGCATGCTAAAGGCACTGCCGTTTTACAATGCAGAACAGAGGTAGAAAAAGCACAACATAAGCAAAAGCATTTAAATTAGTTTCTTCAGAGATGAAAAGAAGTTGGTTGCCTCAATGGTATTATTACAGTTTTCAATTATTTATTATTCCTTTTCCAACATTTATTGTTCAGTGTTTATTTAGCATTTTATGGCATTTTGTCATGGCAATGGTGCAGCATAAAGCTTTTTATTTGCCCATCATGTTCAATTTTGCTAGATATTGCTTTTCAGATCTTTATTAGACATAATCTGTACTTTCATTTAAACTGATGTTCAAAAGAAAAGATACGTAAATTCTGCCCGGTTTTGGTAATGGCATTATGTCTTTACGCATTAAAATTAGCATGTTCAAAAATACATGCAACTGCTGTATGTACTGTATGCTTGGAAATTAACTTACAGCCATGACAAAAAAAAAAGATAGAGATGGCAGACAGTTAACTATTACTTGTAAAGAAAAAATACATCCCATAGAACAGTGTCAATTTTAAAGCAAGAGTTTATATGTTATGCTGCTACTTTAAAGTGAAAATAAGTGAAGCATTGTGAGTCAAAATTCCTGGCAACTCTGTCTTGTCAGCCCAGGTTGAGCCCCGGGGTAGAGGGGTTAAGGTTGGAGCGCTGGGCCGAACCAGTGGAGAGCCAGCCCTCAGGAGAGGGAGTTAACATGGCAAGGGCACCGAACACATTCACCATGCATAGGTGCCATTTATCATGGTTGACAACTGCACCTCTCAGTGCCATTTGGGTTTATTACCGGTACATTTCTCCCCACATAATGATGTTTTCCTTAGCACTTGTCCTCCGAGACCAGCTTCAATGAGTAACTGCAGTGGAAACATCAAGGTGACAGGTTTTCCCACTCTATTTCATCTTTTATGTGAAGTTTGCTTCATACGACTTCTAAGGACATGGAAATCAAACAAAGAGTTAGTGTAGTTTCTGTCTGGCAACAAGTTTGAGGGCATACATTACCTGAGCATTTAGGCTGCATATCAGCATCCACGCAGCAGGGACCTAATACCCAAACACATTGTCATTTAGGCCTCACTCGTATTTAGATAATCAAATCCTTTCGGGTAGCTGCACAACAAGGTTTGGGTTTCCTTGAATTGATATGTTTTCACTTTTCAACAACACTGGATGTAACATGCATTGTCACCACATTGCATCATCTACTGAAGGCTGAGGGACTGTCAGCGGAAACAAAGGTCATCTCTGCTGGTCTACAATAGCACTGATGGCCAGTTTTGGAATAAAACATTGGGTATTTATAAAGTAATCGCAAATTGTCTATAGTATGTGGTTGATAACTACGATGTTGAAACTTAAATTTTAGATTTAGTAGTCAATGTTAACATTGGGTACCTGATCGACAAGCTGTGCAGATTCTCAATAATGTTGGATTTTGTGTTGTTCTTTTCAGATAAGGTTTCAGTAACTGAGTGAATTATCGCGGTAGAGTATATTGAAAAAAATCAAAGTTTTCTTTTTTTTTGTCTAGTCAAACTTGCTCCACCTTTAAGAGTAACACAACATATTTGTTGAAACAGAGGCTCTAAAACAGCTGGCAAGAGAGGCCTTCATTCAAAATTCCTATCTCACATAAAAAACTCCACTCATGATTGATTAAAAATACAACGTATCAATGGCACAACAAGTATAAACTATCCGCAATTTAGCCGTTCATTTTGAAGATATGTGTGTCACGGACATATTGTGCAGCTGCAAAAGTTACTATGTTCAGAGACTTCTGCATTTGTCAACTTGCAAAGTCATTGAAAATTCCAATTAAATAAAATAGGTTCTAATATAATATTGGAAGAGCTTATTATTTGAAGAATTCTTTATTTAAATCGCATATATTTTTCAGACTTTCCATGTGTCAGAATGAAATAAGCTTGACACCTCGCTGCCTGCACTTGTCGACCTTAAACAAGAGTTTTCTTGAAGCTGTTATGTGATGCACAAAGGTCCTTTCCCAAAAAAAGTGTCTGCAGACATCAGTGAAGCCTTCACTTAGAACTGAGTGGCAGATTTTTAGAAATAGTTCTGATATTCCATGAAGATATGTGAGCTGCGGCAGGAGGAAGAGCAGTACAGGTCACAATGCAAAAAACCTGATCCTGCATATCTATGGTCTTATCTGAAGAGCATTATGCACTTTATCTTTGTCACCTGACTCCTTTTCATAGCCTGAGAGGAAGGATCTCATTTGGCACAAGACACATTCTCTTTGCCTGTGAGATGAAGCTGATCATTATCTTTTGTTTTGGTAATGGCGATGATGGTGAAGATGATGAACAACTGATTGATTTGTGCTGGCGGGGGCCATCTTTGTTTCGCACAATGAAATATGCTCTTTCGAATGAATTTTTTTTTCTGCTTCGGGGATCCATCATAATACTGAAATCAATATTTAATATCTTCCAATCAATGTGTTGTGAGATTTGATTTGGCATTGGTTCTGTCAGTATTCGAGTAGCCTAATAATGTGCAATAGTGAGTGGGGGATTAAGAAAAAGGCAGATATTTTTTTGTGAATGTAGTTTATCTGTGTCAATGAAGAGAATAGTACCTCATGTCATCTGTCGAAGCTGAACCATACCTGTCTTCAGCCTTTGATTAATAATTAAAATAAATGCTGTGCATACAAGGAACCTCAAAAAGGCTTATCCACTAGAGTCTAAATTATTGCTTGAATTGACCACCACTAAATCCTGCAGTTTAGGCGGCAAAGCAATTATTTTAATGTTCAGCATTGATACGTGATATCTGGTGACTGTTGAAAGGTGTGTCTAGTTTTCTTCTTCTTAGCTAATTTTTGTTTCTACAAAACCTAAAAGAGAAAAACACATTGAATACATTATGTGCCTGCTCTATTATAAGCTTCAAACGTTGCAGCAGCTCTGGCTACTTAGCCTACAATTTACAGTAGGAACTAAGCAAGCTTTTCAAAGGGCAAAATAATTTGTTAACTTTGTTATTTACTTCAGTTAAAAAAAATGCCTCGGGACTGGAATCATGTGTGTAGCCAGCGTGTGCATATAAGTCCTCAGGGTCCTTGTTGCTAAAGGAGTCAACTGGAAACATAAAAAATTCAGCTGGAGACCACGGGTTTAACCATCGCGGAGCTTTAGTGTAAACCTTAGATTATGCTAGCTAGCTAAAGTTGATGAGATTACAATTTTTCATTTTAGCCAGTAAAATCTCTCCAGTCAGTGGCCACTGATGAAAAGCCTGTTATTGACTTTTTTTTAAACACTGTTTAATTCATTAGTGCAGATTTTGAGTGGCCAATATCCCCTCAGCTCTATTCATAATCTGCTCAATGTGCTGTGCTAGGTTGACAGGTGTATCAGCAGCAGTAACAAAGGGGTTCCAGGGCTTAGCAAACATTCAATGACAATAGCTTTATAGTCCACAGATTTTATATTCTCTCCTAAACACAATAACAGAGGTTATGTAATGATGCTTTGTATTAGAGCGCTGGTGAGGAAGGGATGGGGTTTGGCGAGTGATCGGTAATGTGCCCACAAGTTCAAATGAAATCCAAACCCTCACTTCCTGTGGGTTTTTTATTGTCCAGGAACAAGGTCACAATTTATTATTTATCTTGGGAAGGAAGTCGTGCGGTTGCTGCCTTCATAATTGAGTCATCAATGCCTGAGAGCATAAAGGCAAAGCCATTTTCAATCCTTAGTTTTTAATACAATGCTCAGCGTTACTCTCCTGTCTTTTAAATAAGCAGCGCAGAGCACCGACATGCTGGCAACATTGCACTGAGTTGCCATAATTACAAAAAGGTCTTCCCTGTTCACAAGTGCATCCTCATGTGACTGCAGTCATCTTTAGTCAGCCTCAGTCAGCCGAGCAGTGTGTAGAGCCACACAGCAGGGCATATAAATCAATGAATGGCACACATTCTCTTCCCCTTGTGTGATCTGCAGTAGGGTGTTGCATAAAACCAATGTTCCCAAGTTGTTGATTTTCAGCCTAGATACAGTATCTATATATTTATTTTATTTAGTGTGAACAGAAGGAAACATTTTCCAGATAAAAAATGATAACATCATCAAAAACATTTCAACATGAGAGCATAAATATTTTCATTAAAATTACAGCAAATCAAACCCATTTGATGCCCGAAGGAACACATTTTGACAAGTGTCAACTCTTGTCACCATTGTCTAATTTGAATTACTTGATTGCCAGTAAGTGTCAAATTTCTGAGAGTAAGGAGGAGTGGGAAGCTCTATGCTCTTCTGGCTATATTGCAGTTAAGTCTTTAAATATATTTTTTTGAGGAAGTAGTGACCACAGAAATCTGAGGGTAGAAGTCTCCCAAGCTGTAGGTATCTTTTACATGCATTCTAGGCCCGTGGGACTGTAGTGAGCAAAAGCTCCATATGGCACGCCATAATTAAATTTGCTGAGTCAAGCATGTGCACATCTGTAAGAACAAACAAAAAAAGCCTGATCCATCGAGCTTCATTGAATCCTGTAACAGATATGAATTTCTGTGCATGGTTCAGTTTAAAGGAATAATAATGAAAACATCCATGTTTAATTATCTACTTATTGCTAATTTGCCTCATGGGTTTTTGAGTTCTGGAGAAATTCAAACACAAACCGGTAAAAAATAAAAAGAGGATTGTAGGATGAAATACATTTCAGTAGATTTCAGATCTTGAATTAAATGGAGGAACAAACATATCTATGTATACATTATGGTCCCCAAACATGCTATATAACTTTTCACCAGACTTCAAAGAAGTCATTGAGATGGCTATGTGAAGAGAAGTCTGTTCATCAGTCTAGTTGTTAATATTCACTGACAGTAAAGATTTCTGTTCTAGACAGATTTGTTGAAGCAGTTGAAGAACTAAGAAGGGAGGCTGCTTTTGACTGGAGTGACTGACTGACCTAATCAAATGTGTAATAAGTTTTTAAAAGAGGGACCTTTACAGAGTCCTTGCAAATTTGGAAACATTGACCTTATTCTTTAATTTATTAGAATATAATTGAATGTATAAACAATATATGTAAATAAATAAATATGCCTAAATAAAAGAGTGCATAGCCTTATTTTTACCAAAACTATTGTGTTTGTGACATCATCATATTTGTGAAGGTTGTACTTTAGTAGGGAATTGAATTGCAATAGTACTGAACAGTCACAGCATCAACAGTAGTAGTACAAAGAACATACACATGCATTTTCTTCTCTTTTTCTTGCTCCCAGTGTCTGCTTCCTCTACACCTGCAGTGTAGCTTTATGGTGTTACATTAGCCTCGGGCTGGAGGCGGTAACATTGGAGACAGCTCATCAAGATGAGTGACAAGTGTGGGGGTAGGAACTTGACCAGCTGAGGAGGAGGTGTGCAGGACTAACAATACCATTTCTAGCTCAAAATGAAAACTTGCATATTGTAGCCCTAACTTGCTCACTGAGAGAGAGAAAAAAATCTCCTGTTGCTGCAAAATAGGGGACCGACCAACATGTTTTATTTCCGTTAATTTGTTCACTTGCCCTACGCATCTTACTAGCATTTAAACCAGTCAGTAACCATGTGCAGTCTTTATACATACGGAGATCCCTTGAATTGGCTGACATTGAGCAGATGGAATAGAAATCTTCAGATAAGAAGAAATCTGCAGCGGACTACACAGTCACTGTGACCTCAACTGTGTTTTGTAGCACATGTCACAAGAGACAAGTTATTTGAGGAAAAAGGCCAGTTGGATTTTTTTTTTATCCCTTTTTTTTCAGGGATCAATATTGTTGCACCACATTCTGCAAGACTCACCATTAATCCATTAATACCTCCTCCTCTTGAACCCCTGAGCCGGTCGCTCTTGCTGAGAGTCTGTAGAGCAAACTGTACCTTTTGTTTTCAAACTCAAGGACATTATTTCTGCATTTCCCCTTTTAGCTGTGTGAAAGTCACATCGACAGTACAAAGGCATCATTGCAAAGGCAGCAAGGGCCCTGCTTCCCTATGATTTGTATACTGTTGTGAGGGTTATGCGAGTTACTTCTGTACAACAAGGTGGGTATATTATCTCTTCTGAATGGCTGCCAGGGAATGTAGGGGAGTCAGATGAGAGTTGTTTTTAACAATCTGTTTAAAACATTTCGACCATGGAACATGTGTGTGTGTTCAAGTGGTTCCATGATGTACTCCTCCTCTCTCACAGGCCCGGTTCTAGACAGTCAGATTAGGGTGGGCATGTAGAAATTTTAGGTGGCACACTAGGCAGAGAGATCGAAGAGCGCGCAAGCCGGATTTTTTTGCCCTTGTAAGATCTCTGCATCTGCTTTTTGGCACATTTGCTGTGAATTGCGTAGAACACAATATGCAAATAAACGTTGAGTGTTGCTGTGTGGGAGATTTGATTCTTGCATGTTTTTTTTCCAAAATGTTTATGAATAACATATAATATACATTATATACAACATAATGTATCTTTTTTTTAATCGCAGTATTAACTGTAGGCAGCCTGAGCTGATAGAAGAGAAAGCTTTGGGACTGGGCAACCTGGATGGTGGCAGTGCAGAGCTATATACTATATACACTATATAGATGTATAGTCTTTCCACCATTGGCTCTGATGGCCAGCTGGGTGAAAATAGTAGGCAGCCGAGGTCATGAACCTGCTACGGGGGTCCGGGGGTATGCCCCCCCGGGAGATTTTTTTTTACCTTTTTAAAGTGAAATGCATGAATCTGATGCACTTTGAGAGGAAAATTAAGAGGCTAGATCTGAGGAATTTTGTGTTAACAAATAATTTGGAGACACTGGGTCGGATGAATTAGAAGCTATTGAAGAAAGACACATGGATTTTCCATAGAAATATAAATTTGAAATAAAATATTATGCAGGGTCCTCTGGGATGGGCTTGGTGCTCTTTTTCTTTTACGGGACATATCTTTTTTTCCACAGACGAGGCTGAAATAGGCTATAGACTATACAGAGTGCATGGGCAACTGAGGGCAGCCCCATTTTCAAATATTTTTAAATAAACTCAATACAAACTGTGCATGCCATGGACTTGAACGTGATGTGATCAGTTAACCTCGGATTACCTCCCAGATGAACTGATTAAATTATTAAGCTATTAACTATCTACCAAAACATTGTATTGCTTTTATTGTATGATAATTTACATTTACATAATATGATGTTGATATCAAACACACAAACTAAAAAAAAAGAAATAAAAAAAAATTGGGGGGGGGGGCCCTGGCAGTCGGGACCCTAAGCAACCGCTCATTTCGCTTATGCCTCGGGCCGGCTCTGCTGACCAGTGACCACTATAAGCGGATGGGTAACTTGGAGGCAGGATGTCCTGCCCACCCAATAATACTATTAGAAGCAATGCATGGTAATGGTATATTCTTTAGTATTAATTAATTGTCTGAATTTTATTTGACATTTTCTTGGACAGCGAATGAACAGGTCCGTCCGATAGTGGGTCTGGACTACCGCCGGCCCTGCTCTCTCATATCCTTTTCATAACATCACTTGAGCTGAAATAAATCATATTGGCCTCACTGCCTCACCTTTGGACTCACTTAGATCAATGAGGTCTCACTGCTCTTGGCCCACAGACGTGGATAACTGCAGAAGAGCAAAAATAAGTTGCCTCCTGTGTGCAGGACAAACTTGTTTATATCTGTTGTGCATTCAGTAGTGTTTGGGGACGAAGTCGGCGACGTGTGCACTCATTTGTGTGTGTGTGTGTGTGTGTGTTCCAGGGGTAGGGTTTAGGGGTCACTCTGCAATTTAGCAAGAAGCCAGCTGGAGTTACCAAAAAAAGAGTAATAGGGAGAGAGACAGAGAGAGAAGAAAACAAAATGATGGCAGCAAGTGCCATTTCAGCATTTTCACATTGCCATGTTTTACATTCTTGCCATAACAGAGAGCAGAGGACGACATCAGTGCTGACAACTGTGTGGCTGACAGATGTGCTATAGAGGAAACAGTAAGAGAAGGGGAGGTAGTAGCTCTACATTTCATACGGCATAACAGCCCTGTCACATCTACAATATAGTGGGGTCCAGAATGTAACAGAATGCTGTGTTTGTAAAGAGGACACATCGGCATAGTGTTGCATTGCAATTAAAAAGCCATCATCTGACTCCCAACTGATTACCTACAGTGTCAGCTAACCTTGTTATTGATATTAAATAAAGTGCTTATCTATACACTGGGTGAGCTGAGCTGAAGTACATTTTCAACATGCTTTATGCCGGAGACTGGACCATGACCATATGCTCAGTGTGTTACAAATTAATGTTTGAACATACAGAGAGGCAATGAGCATGTTTACCCACAATATATATTAAAGGGGATTCTTCATTATTCATCCAATGGTATATGGAGGCTAATGTTGAAAGGAGAGTCAGTGATGCATAACCCAGGTCAGACGGTACATGAAGGACATGTGATTGAACCAGACTTGCACAGTTCATACACATTATACATATTAATACATCAATGATATTTTTCCATAATGCAGGCTTTGATATTGCTAATTATTTCATCAGCAGCAATAAGTTGCTAGCACCCTTCAAAATATAATATTGACCACCCTTATCCCCAGAGTCATTGCAGTCTAGGTATAGCTAGTTTTGTCCGAGATGCTTGAAATACTGTATCTTATATCTGAAAAGTCCAAAAAGCAAGGTGAAGGTGGAAAGATTTTTTATAAAATCGGATTTGATCAGATGATATTAACAAAATTGTGAGATCATTGCATAATGGCTGAGGTGAAACATAAATGTGATATGAATACTGTTGAAATCCAGTGTCTTGTAAGCCCACTTTCTCTGAAAAATTGACAACCCCGTTTACCAACTGTGAGACCAGCTCTGTGACTTGTTATGCTTTATTTGTTGTCTGGAGTTGTGTAAACATGTAAATTACTCTGTGTATACAGGAGGTTATTAATCAATGCTTAGCCTGAAAAAGAAAATCCAATTTTTCACAAAAGCAAATGAACCCTCTGTTCCTAGACCAGCCAAAGAGGGTACTTCAGTGAATTTTTGAGGGATGTTCACTACACTCTCATTTCACAATTATGGGTTTTGAAGTCTTCAGAGTTTTTTGTTATCATTTGGTAATTGGGGGAAAGACCACAGGCAAGCCTAGATATACAGAAACTGCATTATGGTGGTTCGTCGTCCAGTTTTACGGCGGATTTCTTACTCCGTCTGATGAGAGCGTATTATTCCCCTTTATGTCGCCACCTTTCAAAGCCCTAGTTCTCTTATCAGAGGCACAGTGCTGATGGAGCAGCCAGACTCCTCGCTGCTGTTGGGCACCAAAAATAGTATGGTTAGACTGAATAATGAAGGAGAATGTGTCTACCCAACGTTCTAATTAAAAGCCATGGTCATTCCTCTATCTAATAGATACAATGCCTAGCAGTATAATTCTGCCCCAAATAAACCATTCCAGTATGAGTGTACCCTCTCCTATAATACTCCGCATTGTTAAAAAAAAAAAAAAGAAAAAAAAGGGCCCCCCTCTGCTTTGGGCCCCCCCAAGACTGTCGCACTTGCCCCCACAGTCTGACGGCCCTGGCTATATTTGGTATCTCAGAAGTTTGTAGGGCAAAATCTTTTTTATGTTATTTCAAAACCAAGAATACAAGATAAAACTTGCAATGTATGGATCAAACAGTGCATTAATATGCTTTTACAAAAGCTGAAATGTTAGCATGCCTTGCTAACCTAGCCAAAGAGCATAACCTTATCTAACTGTGTGGAGTGACGGGTTATTATTGAAAAGACATTATTTTCTTGAACATCAACTTTGCAGGTGTCAAAACGCTACTTGACTAGATTTTATTAATATTGGCTACTTTGTCTTGGTCTGTCTTTGGTTTGTAGAACGTCTAAGCTCCACCAGGCAGCTCCAGCCACAGTTCTTACCACGTTAGTGTTGCAAACAAGTGACAAACAAGTCTAAATACTTGGAAGTTCGTACAAACTCCCAAGAACGGGAGAAGAAGAGGACGCACCTGCAATTGGAATGGCAGCGGACTCGATGACGTCACCACATCGGCTCGTCTGTTAACTGCGCTACAGCCTCATGTAGGCATATAAAACTGAACAATAAACACATTATATAAAGCAAACCCCAGCCCCTTTCATTTTATAATAGTGTGTAAATATTTTGAATTAATAGGCCTACATTTGTTATATTTTTAAAATGTTCCTTTATAGCCTTTTATCATTACTTACACACTAATACTTCAAAAATCATAGGCCTCTATAAGTAGGCTATACAGTATAATTTTTGACAGATGTGCATGTCGTGTGTATAAATGAAAATAGATGCGTGCCGTGTGTATAGGCTTAAAACACGGCACGCACATCTGTACCCTACATATACAAAGTCAGTGGCGGGAAAACGATTGAGGAGTTATTGTTGGAGAGTTTATGCTATCAGATTACGAAAGCGCGAGAGATACACAGATCAGAATATAAACAAACACACACACACACACAAGCTGGCTGGCTGACTCCGCCGTACGTTGGACAGGGTTTTGATCCTAAGCTGCGAAATGCATTCTGGGATATCTAACGGTCGCAAGTCCACACAAGTCACCTCCGATGCATCCTCGATAGAATGGCCAGTTGAAGTACACATCAGGAACACTTCCCGGTCGTTCGACTGTACTTGAATTGATGCGAACTTTGAAATGGAACAGTTCTTGGGCTACAACTGATGACGTTTCACAAGAACGCAAGTACACAAGTATAGAAAAGAACGCAAATTGAGAAACAGCTTATGTGAATACAATCACGCATGTCATACATTGTATTCTGCATACAGCAGTGCATACAGTCTTCATTCACTTATTATGAACTCTGATCTTGGACATCTTGTATAACAACATAAATGCCCTCTCTGATGAAATGAAAACTCTCTGGAGCCAAGCTTAGTAATTTTTTATAAATTATATACATATGACATGTCGATCATGTATTTTTCATGACATACTGTATAATTTAGAGATTAGAAGAAGTAAAGTGGTGGGAAGGAGCTGACACCTTAAGTGATGTTGGGTGTCTACGCAGTAATCAAGGATATGGGAATATTCAAGCGGCTTACAGAGTTTGTTTTAATCCTTTTTTCAATATGTCAGTCTTTTATTTGCAACATTGTATTGTTGTCCTTACAGTAAATGTTAAGGAAACATATCAGCGAGATGTTAAGTGTATCCTCTCTTCCACCAGACAGTGAAGCAACAGCGTAACAAGAGTGTTCATATAATAAACCCCATGCAGTACATTATATATAGGTCCAAGAAGAGCGCATATGGAAGCTGAGCATGATGCTTAATTTAGATCTAATATATTTCTCTTGGGAAAACTGAGATATGTGATACTGTGGCAATGATGGATAACCATGTAACAGTGAGCTGTATTTTCTTAAACACTACTTTGTCTGAGGAAACTACAAGGTAATTCCTAGAAAACAGTTGGCTAGTCGTCAAGGCTAATGAACAAGTGAAGCCAGAAATTAGAGAAAGGTCCAAGCATTGCGGGCACCGACTGTCATTGCAAAGGCCAACACTGCGTGTAATTGGGTTTATTTACAGTACATAAAACATTGCTCTTTTTGTTCATTTAAGGCAACAATAATTCATTAATGTTACATTGTCACATTTTATGCAAAATAATAAAGTGAAACTGAAGTGCATGTGGTGGCAGATGTTGGTCATTAAGAACGTATTTATGGCAAACTCCAAAGCTCCAGAGGACTAATTTGCACCTTTTTTTCTCCACCAGACCGGAATCTGTCCTAGAGTTTTAATAAAGGGCCTGCTGTAGGTGAGCCATAATAAATGTATAGCACACAATTTTACCTGGATGCAGGATGTCTCTGTACAAAGTATATACAGTGCTTATTCCACATTTAATATGAGATATATATAATGTATATATAATGAGATGCAAGAAGTGTGATAATGCCATTACCTGTCTGAGACTGTGCTGCTTTTATGGCTCGAAAATTGCAGCGGAAAGCATAACCAGCATGCTGTAATGCCATAACAGGGATTTAACTATTGTCCCTGAGCTCCATGTGTCTGTTTCCTCAGCAATGGAGCAATTAACTTCCTCCCCTATTACAGTAGTATGATTAAAGTTTTTAAAATCTCACTTTAGCGTCTTGCAGAGTCAATGCAGCAATAAAGTTTGACCTTGTACTGACAAGTGTCAACATTTCAACTATTCAAGGAATGTTATCACCAAGGAGCAAACAAGAGGCAAGGAGATGTAAAACATGTTTTTTAAATACCTTATTAAGTTGGTAAAATGTGTTTTTCAATGGCGTAATTCAAAGTTTAACTCAAAATGTTACCCGTGCAACTGGAAAACTGGATCAACCTTAAACACACACTCACAAAAGGGAAATTATGCACTCACACTGGTATAACGTTTTAATGACACACACTTCATTAACCATAGCAATAGTACTTTAAATTCTAAGCTTTAAACAGCAAGTTCTTTTTCACAGCCTATATAACCACCCCATAATCCTATTTAAATGAGATATACTAATAATCATGATGTGGATCCAAATAAGGGCTGATTAACTGTATTACATTCAATTGACTGTATTTTACATTTACAATTTCAGAAGACTTTTTCAATAAATAATTTAGTATTGTCGAGATAGTGAAACATACACATACATACTATGCAAGTGTTCATTTACCACATATTTGTAGTTATAGAGAGCTTTTTTAAATTTCGTTCTTTAAATCATCAGCAGCCGCTTGTCTTTTATACGTGTAATGGGCAATAAGGCTGTATATAAAATAATGTTTTCTTGGCATTACTGACTTTGCTTAGCCTTGCTTGTATCAAATGGGATAGATGTATTATCAAATCAGTTAGAAATCTCGGTATCTTTCTGTTAACATTGACACGCAGGCAAACGCGCATAAGAATATTTATCTTGTCGAAAGTAACATCTGTCAGTCATGTCAGGCTTTCAGGCATTGTCGGCGTGTTGCCTACTGATATCCCCCCTAGTAAGCAGTGTGTACGTGTTATTCCGCTTTGCAAATTCTCAAATGTGTTCAATTACCCATGATACACATCTCATCCTCTTCATCTTGTAAATGTCACTGTATTATAAGCAATGCTCATGTTGATGTGTACTCATAAATCACTTGTAGTCAGAGGTGGCCCTTAAAGCTAACATGCTGCTTTGGGGTTAGGTAGAGACTCATCCATAATGTCCCAGGATGCAGGGTGAGGGGTGGGGGCGAGGGAGGTTGCTCCTGCTAAAATGCCCCGTGCTACAGGGGGCACATGTTTACTGACAGCCCCAGAGAGGCTGCGAACAATCACCCGCTAACACACGATTCTTCTGGGGCCAGGCTGTTACATTAATGCATGGGGCTGAGTCTCATTATTCATAGCTGCTTGACTCCAGGGGAAAACTGTTGGGGCGGAGCCACTACAGTATAGCAAATGGATACTGGGTCAGCTTTATCATTCCAGGTGGTATAAAGCCAAAGGGAATATGGCCCTTAGAGAGAGCACCGTAGCTTTGTGTTGTGCAAAACGGAAAGCATGTTTAAATTTAGCCTAAAATGTACTGATTACAATGTAATGAATATGCTGATGTGTTAATGTGCCCAGTGTTTGCTAACATAGTCTGTTTACCTTCCATTGGATCGAGGCAAACTGAAAACTTCAATAAAACTGGAGGTGAAACTAGTCATTCATGCTAACATCAATTGAAATGCCAAAATGGGTATGAATAAAAACAAATGAATATACAAATAAATGACCTTCCCATTATCTTCCATATAAGGTTGGACTACTGTATGCAGTCAATGTGGCTAAGGTGACTGTTGGTTGATACCTCCAGGCAAAAGAAAACCTTGAAGTCTGAAAATTAGCTGATTCATAACTACTGTATAAGGTATCCTATATTAACTCAACTAGGGGCAATTAAGGCTCAACATGCAACAGGGTACAATGGAGGACGTTCATTGTATTCTTACGTCCTACAAGAGGCAAAGAGGAATAAATAAGGTAAACATCTCAGAAATAAAGGTTGGCTGACTTTTAAACCCTGATGTTTTTTTATGGAAAAATTTGTTTTTGGTGTTTAGTAATCAGCACATACATTGATTTGGGTAGTTCAGGTAACTTGAGCAACACTGCCGATCCATTTCAAACTCGTTCCTGAAAGCTCAAACATTTGCACAGTGCAGCTGTTGAATGATTGAATGCTGCATTCCCCCTGTGTGTCCTGGAAGGCTTTCTTTTCTTTTCAGCATCAAAGTGGAAAAATGTGCAAAATAAGCTCAAGGAACGAAAGAAGACAAGACAGGGGGAGATATTTAGAATGAATATAACGTCAGTACCCTCTAACTACAGCGTCATTGATACTATATGAGTGGAGGGAGGACTTCAAAGGGAGGCTGGGTTTGATCGATAGGGCAGATTCCAGGGTATTATGTTGACTCTCTCTTGCAGCTGGCATCAACAAGGTGAAGGAAGAAAGGAGTGATCCATCCTTCCCTGCCCATCTCTCCTTTCAGGATATTTGTCATTGCTCACTTCTTGATTTGACCTCCCTTTGTTGTTTCAAAGTTCCTTCCATGGTGGTCCTTGAGTGTCAGAGGAGCCTAATGAATGACCCAATAGACTACAGTGGTGCAGCCAATGTTGTTTTTTCTGCTGATCCTTAACTTCTATGTGCAAACATAAAAGTTCATTTCACTCAGTGTCAGATAATAAACACATCCATAATGTATTTTGGCTTCTTTTCCTCAAACTTTTCCTAGTTTTATATGTCCAAACAGGCCGTTTCTGACATTTAAAGAAAGTGTTTGTTTTTACTTGTGGACTAATTTGAATGCTTTCATCTTTCAGCTGTTTTCAGGTGTTAAATATTGCTTTATTTATTGTCCTTGCAGTAAGTAACAATTTAAAGGGTATTTTGGAAACCATTTCAAATGTTTCCCTCTCCCCAAAAATGTGATGCAGTCTCATCCAACATAAAATAACATTCTTCCTCTTGTAAAAATGCATAGGGAAAGCATGGAAATTGCATAACTGCCTGTAGCTCACTGAGAAAAGGGTGAAATAAAATAGCAATTTCACATCTTGAAATTATATTTATAAATCACAGGAGCGTGTTGTCAGAATAATCCAAGAATGGATTGAATCAATCCACGGGCTCTGCATACCAAACCTCCTCTAGACAGAGTAGGCCCACATCAGCAAGGTGTAATGTGATAAAATGTGTTCTTTAAGAATGTTTCTAAGTTTAGTTTTGTCTCTTCTGTTTACTTACTTGTAATTTCATTTGAAGTGAAATGTTTGTTTCTTGCAATTCAACCCTTGGGTTTTATTGAGAAAAACACAAAAAAAAATTCTTTTATCCACTAGTTTCTTTCTTCTAATGTTCCCCTCTTAAGACATTGTTTTGTGTTATGAGTGTAAGCTCAGGCAAACAAATCTGTTATTTCACCATGTTACAAATACTGTGTTTTCATACTTCCCAAAGAAACATTCAAGGACACACGCGCACTTACATGCCAGTGAGGAAATCCCACTGCTGCTTTAAGGGGAAAGTTTCTGACAGGTTTATTTGGGGGGAACCTGAATGTGAGCCCAAGGGTTCCTGAGAACTGCTTAATACAAGATTGTTAGAGAATTCGGGTTGCACTCCTTGACGCACAGTCTGGAGCCAAGAAAAGCCAGGCCCTCTGAGATATGAACGGAGCTGTGTTACAATGGTGAATATTTCAGCACATCATATCAAGATAATACTTTGTATCCGTCTCGCTCTTTTACCCGTGGACAGAATCCATTTAGGAGGTGTACCCCCTCAAAGTCTTTCCGATGGCATCAAAGTCAGAGAAAAGGCCAATGGCTAATCTTGGCACAAAGTGCATCTCCCTGCTGAGGTATTCTGCACCTTTATCTGTCTTTTGTATGGCTGTTCTGTCTTTAATAGCCTGAGGACTCTGTCGCTAGTCCTAAGTGCCTTTCAGGGCCAGTTTCCCTTTTAGTCACAACACTGTGGGCCAGGTGTGCCGTTTAAGGTGCTTGAGCAATTAAAGGCATGAGTGCAGAGGACATATTTACCTTTAAAATAGAATGTGTTTAGCATGTATAATTGGCCCTGTGCTAGACTTTCTGCTTAAATATGCAATGGTCATGCTAATGAGTGTCACCACAAGAGAATTACAGTGCAGGCTTGACAAAGGGCCTCTGGCAATCGGTTCACCTACTTAATATCTGTGATCGGGGTATTAGTCTAAATATGGTCCTTCTTTGTTCTACCCACACAAAAAAAAGAAAAAAACCTTTCAAATGATATTCAACATGTCTCTTGGCCCATGGGAATTGTGGATAAGTTTAAACAGGTTGATTGTGATGTTGTTACCTTTGTTGCATAAATTAGCTTGAAAAAATGTATTTGTTTATGACCTAATTAGCATTGAAACAGGTGAGATAAAAGTCCATCTCAAGTCTTTTGTTAACCATACAATGTCAAGGCATCATTTAACAGCAAAGATGAGATGTACAGATTTGCCTAATTTTGTAAAAAGCAACGTGGAAACATTTTTCTTTTTCTGCCCTTCAGTTGAGGTACCAGTTTCCATGCTTTTATGCTAAATATCATGTGTCAAGTGGTGACAGGTTATTGTGGATTCAAAGATTGTTTGATATGTGCTATATTTAGATTTCCTCAAAGCAGCTTCTTTCACTGCTGGAATATGACTTAGTACAGCAGTTGTCCCCTGAGCACATGGCTGGTGGTTCACTCACCACCTCCTGCCAAATGTCAAAGTGGTTTGGGCAAGACATTGAACCCTAAATTGTTCCCAATGGTTTACCAGCATCCTGGCAGCCTGCTGCCATTTGTGTGTGTGTGCGCACACACGTATGTGTGTGTGTGTGTGTGTGCACACACGTGTGTGTGTGTGTGTGTGTGTGCCTGTGTGCATGCATGCATGCATGCATGTGTGTGTTTGTGTGTGTATGAGTGAGTGAATGAGCAGAAAAAATTGCACATAGCCTTGTTTCAGAGGCTTTCAAGAAAAAGCAGTTCATAAATTGTAAATAAAAATTACAAACTTGTAACAAACCTTCAAAACAAATGAAATAAATCTGCTCTGTTTACTTTACTGAAATTGTGATAACATTAACTGAGATTGTGTGGGGCCTTTTTTAGTGCCCCTTGGTGGCTCTGGGGCATCGAGCAGCTGCTGAGTTTGCTTCTGCCTTTAGGTACCTCTGGTTATAAAGTGAGTCAGGGCTGTATATAGACTTGATTTAACGGGAATATGAAAAGACAACACACTAGGGAGAAGGATGTGTAGAAGTATGCCAGTCATTTAGATCAGTTTGCTTTACAATACACACAGCATCACAGCTGGATGCATTAAGAATTTCAACTTTATAGATCCTGTAGCTGGGCCATCTGTCAGTAAGCCATCGTTTCAGTCTAAGCTGTAGAAGTGAGACAGCTTGACAGATCAATACAACATTCCCTCTGTGCAGTGAATGAACAAATATGTACCCAATGGATCACAGAAGGCCACTTGGACATGGACATGATACAGTGCAGGTGCTCGGTCTGTCAGTGAACGTGGACACTTATATCCACACTTCTGCCTTATATCTTCAAATTACTTGTCTGCACAAGTGAGTTTCTTCACAATGTAGTGCTGTTTGAGTGAAGACCAGTGGAGACATGAATACTAATGGGGGAGCACTCACAATGCTTTTCAAACATGAATGTTGCCGTACAGCAGCAGTTGCATGTGTGTTGTGCTTTGATTCACTTCCAAAGGGCAAACTCATGAACAGGCAGGTACCAGTTTTGGATTATACAGTGAGGGATATGATGCACTATTTAAACATATATACTGTCCCATTGAAGAGAAAACCACACATCAGCATTAACCAATAACCTGAGTCTCAGACTATTTTTATTCTATTAGATGGGAATATATTAATATCCATTCAAGGTGGGAGAAACATGTGCTTTAAACATGGGTATATTGGATACAAAGAATGGTGTATATTAAATATTCAGATATAAATATTGATAATCTTCCAGGAAGCTTTTGAAATTACATCTCACAATTTATCCGTCCCCTTTCTTCACATGTTTTCTGAGTTCTTAGTATCGCACTTACTTAATCAGGGCATGTTTCTTTCTGGTTTTCTCTGCTCAGCCAGTGACAAAAAGAAATATGATCCAATATCTGAAAATGCGATTTAATGAACCTTTTCAATGCCCAGACCAGAAGATTGGGATGTAGATTATTGTAAAGAATAAGTGACTAGGGCTGGCTATGAGAGAACGTCACCTAAATGCAGATGAATGCTTGAAAGCGGTTGAAGAGAGTTTAATTTCTCATGCTCTATTACAGCATGTACAAGCTTTCACGATGATTACAATGATACATTTTTCCATACATTTACACGGCGTTTGGTTTTTAAACACGCAGTGGGAGTGGAAAAGTATTACACATGATTTGTCAAGCAGTGTAGAAAAATCCACAGCAAGCACTTCAGTAATAACATTTAATCAACGGCATGATTTGTTTTTGCTCAGTTTTACATTTCCCATGCTTTAAGTATGAACGTGACATACAGTTTATGCACTGTGGTATGCATACAGAAAAAACTAATTAAATACAGATGTGTCTTCCTTCTTTTGCTTTTGTTGATGGTTGTAAAGAAGTGGATTATCACTGTAATCTGTAGCTTCTGTTTCTGCGGTCGGCTTAAACCTCTGTATTTTCAGTTGAAAGCATAATTGTATTCACCTGCCTGGGAGGTTATACACTGTGCCATTTTCTAGTCTTTGGTGTCTCTACCAAATGTCTTCAGCTTGTATGCCCCCAAGTCTTTATTAGGAGTTAGTCAGAGTGCGATAGTAGTCATTTTCTTACTTTTTTGGTCTAAGGTTTTTCTGGTGAAAGTTCTCTTATTCAGCATTCTACCTTTTGAAGGCAGATGTTATAATAAAAAAGAATGTTATGTGACAGTTTTCTCTCTCCCTGTCCATTCCAGACACATATCCCAGTCTCGGTGCCCAATCTCATCCATACACCAGATGCCTTCAGAGTTACCCTCCTTTCACCTTCACCCAATTTGCCTCACCCATCTCCTCACCTGTATTCTGTCATCAGCCTCAGACTACATATAAAGGATTAATTCCCTTGTGTGTTTGGAAAGATGCTCAGCTATGTCCAACTTCTATTGGTGAAAAGACATAAAAATGTTTTGCTACAAAATGTTTAGCTCTTTGACAAAATCTATGTAGAATGTTGCGTCAAAATGATAATGGAAAATAGCTTTTTGTTATGTACCACTGATTTATACATGATTATGTACATTTGGCTGAAAGTTCTTCTTACAGTATAATTATGCTGTGAACAAACTTCAGCTCATATAAAAAACTTCATTTAAAAACAAATACATCCACTGTTGTAATGAACAGAATGCCTTCCTGAGTATTGTTAAGTCTAGCACGTTGGGTTTTAGTTGGGTCATATGTGTTTTTACCATGACCACTGTCCAGGGCGCTGAAACTGGGGCTGCCCTGGGTGTTCACCGAAAATTGCGCCGGTAGGCAGGACTCCCATTGATGGAGACTGGCAGCCAATGACTTAATTTGGCTGATACAGTAATTTACCTTCTGAAATACACAGTTGGTCCAGATCCTGGTTAAAATATGTTAGAAACACCAGTAACACTTTACAATAAGGTACACAAAAGTGTAATACCTACTACATAGTGTTTTTTTTTGTGTTACCTACCACATAGCTAAGTTTTTTTTGTGTGCTACCTAACATAAGTTTTTTTTGTGTTACGTACTACATACGTTTTTTTTGTGTGCTACCTAACACATACGTTTTCTTTTTTTGTGTTCCCTTCTACTTATTTTTTATTTTATTTTGTGGTGCTACCTAACACAATTGTGTGTGTGTGTGTTACCTACTACATATGTTTTTTTTGTGCTACCTAACACATAAGCTTTTTTTTGTTCAACCTACTAAATACTGTTGGGTTTTTTTAGGAAGCACAAAAGACCTATGTGTTAGGTAGCACAAAAAAAACGTATGTGTTAGGTAGCACAAAAAAAAGTATATTAGGTAGCACAAAAAAAAATCTGTGTTAGGTAGCAACAAAAAAGAAAACTTCTGTAATAGGTAACACAAAAAAACGTATGTGTCAGGTGCACAAAAAAAACTTATGTGTTAGGTAGCACCAAAAAAAACCTATGTAGTAGGTAACACAAAAAAACCTATGTAGTAGCTAACACATATCTATGTAGGTACTCCAATTTTGTGTACCTTATTGTAAAGTGTTACCGAAACACCAACCTACCTTAAATCCATTCATTCAATTCCTTGAGAAATTATTTTGTAAGATCATTGCTGCTTTCTGTGGCCAGTTCAGTTACAATTCACCTATCAATTCAGTGAGTTTCCTTGTTTTGCATTGACAGGCTCATGATAATAGTTTTGTGTGGCCTCTGCACTTGGGTTCCAGTCATTCAAATCTCTACAGTAAAAAAAAAATCCTTACAGAAAAACTGTACTCGTTCTGAAAATAAGAGGCCTGCAATCTTGTTGTGTAAAGGTGCATCAGGTTGTTATATCAGGACATATAATCAGATATGAGTGTGCACTGCGGGAAATCAATGTTGGTACTTTAATTCAATTTCCAGCCAAGGCACCTAACATTTTCTGTGGATAAGAACTTATATGCATATGCATCCCAGTCCAGCCAAACAACCAACTTAGATGCCAAAATCAAATCCATAAGAATCAAATTGAAATTGAAGGTTGGTTTTGCATCACAGCAAACATCGTTCCTCTTCCTCCTCTTCATCAGAGATGCTTTAAATATTTAAGAAGGTTTATTGTTTTCGGGTTGTGAGCTTTACACATTGAGTAACTGAGAGACGAATAGCAAACTGATATTATATATATCATATATATAAACTGATTGTAAACACAAACTAAAGTATTTCTAAATAGGAATGGAATGCAGGGAATGTGCATCTCACGTTTATTGACTGGAGTCTGCATATGATGATGCATTTGACATGTGGGTTAGATCATTGGTTCTTTCATGACAACCTTGATGGTTTAGATATTGATGGTATGATGCTAAATACTTTGGACATGGGTCAAAAATCCTTTCCCGCTGGCTAGCCTTTGTTCTTTGTATATTATCTTTTTTTCTAAGAAGGAACTTTGCAAACTCACAATAACATTCATGTTTTTGAAAGCTTCCATGTGCCACCTGTGCTCCTTTGTGCTGCTACATTGTGAAAGGCAGAATTTCTCCCATGCAGGAACCTTTTTATGAGGCTGTAAACGTAGCTCAGTTTATCAAGGCATTCTTCTCAAACGTCCTTACTTGTGAGGTGCTTAAGGTTGTTTATATCTCTATACTGGAGGCCAGTAGTAGAGATGACTCATCACAAAATGATTGCCAAAAATGTCTTAGCCTTGCTAGCCAGACCATTTTAGCTTTTTTTGATCTTAATGTTTAGAGCAAGCTGCACATCCAGGCAACTGTCCAGGTTGATCCAAAGGAGACTCTGTGTGTCCCATCAGCTTGCAATCTGTTCTGATGGCTCTGCAAAAAAGGTTAATTTATCTCATGCAGCCATAGCACTTGCCTTTTTCACCTCAAGCCTCTGAAGGGCACACTCACATTAGGGAATCCTACCGTGCACAAGCACGAATGACACCTAACATCTTCATTGTTCATTTGACCTGTGTGAGAGCTCCGTACCTTATTGGCCCTGCCACGGTTAGGTGTGCTTCGGCACTAGCCTGGCTCCGCCCGCCTACCTACTTCCGCTCAATTTTTAGTTTTTACAAATTATTCAGTAATTCATTAAGCTGTTTTGTAAATGATTTATGAATGGTAAATGGCTATTCTTAGCTATACTCATGCATTATCAATGATCTGTGCTAGCAGATCAACAGTTGTATACTAATTTAGCTTAAGCCGCTCACCATGAGCAAAATATGAACATTACCTGTCAAAAGAGCTGCTTTTCACTAACTTTATACATTTTTTCTCCTTAATTCTCATTTTCTTTCGCAGAGATTTCATTTTAAATAATAATAACTGACTTCTCTTCCTCTGTAATGAAAATAATGGTTTACTGCAGGAGACAGATGGTTTCAAATCCCTGCCTCACTTGAATGGCCTTGTGAGATCGAGATTAAAGTTTTACTCCTCGTAAAAGAACCCCCACATGCCCCAAAGAGGCATGGGTTTGTGAAACCTTATTGTATTGAAGTCATTGGTATATACACTTGTTTTAAGATACAACGTTGTTGCTCTGCAAAACATTATATGTGTAAAAGTATAATAGCATTATATAGCATCACTAGTTGGCTGCCTGTTTATCATGCATTAAAACCAACCACTTCCTATTCATTTGCTGTTGGGTTTATGCTATCCTGTTAACTGTTGACCTGGGGAGCAAAGCATCAGACACTCCGTACTCATGTGATCCCAAGGTGGACCATTCCAGCAAGGTCAGTCTTTTTTCTTGCTATTGATCACTCTGTAGATCATGCCCAGCGTCCAATAAAATGTAGAGTCAAGGACTGCTAAATCCAATCACTGGAAGCCAAAGGGACTATATCATTCCCTGCGTCGAGGACTTTATGATTTGGAACCAATTGACTTGGTCGGGATGCTGTAAAACAAAGTGGATTGTTGAGATATATTCAACATCAGGCATTGATGATTAAGATGTGAGATTCAGCAACACAACAGTGGTAGTTTATGATTACTGGATTAGGAACAGAATCCATATTTCATTAATGAGAGTGTGGGCACCGAGTAGAATTTCATATGATGTTTTTATTATTTCGCCCTCAACAGCTATCTAGCTGAGAGGAGCCATTGCAAGCAGTGTGAAATGTGTAACTAGCACATTAAATTGAGTTTTAGAACTAGAACCTAATGCATCTATGTAATAGAAAATATGTTAAAGCTAAGATAATGAAAAATGAAGCCCTTTTGGATTTGAAATTGTGAATTTTTCTAATAACATTTATTATTGCCAAGGAAAACATCTCGATAATTTTCTGGAATGTTAATTGGCAGAGTTAGCCTAAAGTTGAATAGGAGAGAGAGAAAACACAGATTCAACTCAAAGTAAAATTTTCGAGTTCAGGGATTTGTTTCCAGTCAACAGTTGCCTGGTTACCAGTTTCAGTGTGGGGCAGAGCAGCAGTTTTCACGTAATACTTAACATTTTCTCTCAGTATAAAGTAGTTAATAATCTTCTTCTTCGTATGCTAAAACAGTAAACGATGACATATCAATCAATCAATATCCTTTATTTAACCAGGTAAAATTCATTGAGATTAAAATCTCTTTTTCAAGAATGACCTGGCCAAGAATGTATGTGGTATGTAGTTTATACTTTTTATATTAGTAGCTATATGGATTTGTGACAGCTATACAGCTGGTGTAGTCCTACACAGCTTCTGAGCTATATACATTTCTTATTGTGACATAAATCTCTTGGCAACTAATTAATATTAAATGAACGACAGGATCTATTTTTGTTTGCTCATGTGTTAATTTCCTTTCAGTGACATGTTCTTCTTTCAGAAGTCACTGTTGTGGTGTTTTTTGTGGTCCAGTTCTTTTCACAATTTATATAAATAACATTGTTTCATCGCTAAAAAAACTGTCACGCCCATCCATACGCTGACGACACAGTACTGTATTGCATTTCCGATTCGGTGCACCAATCTATTGAGAACCTACAAAGCTCTTTTAACACCCTGCAGGACTGTCTAGTGGACCTCAGGCTTGTTCTTAATACAGACAAAACCAAATATATGTGTTTCTCCAGAGCAAGAACTACACATTTTAATGATTTTAATATGTTTACAAAGAATGGATTTTTAATTGAAAGAGTCACGGAGTATAAATATCTCGGCATCTGGTTAGATGATAAACTCACTTTTCATTTTCATATAAATTATCTTGTTTGTCGACTACGACAAAAAATTGGCTATTTTTATAGGAATAAAACCACCTTCCCTTTATTTAGTAGGAAAAGGATTATTGAGGTAGTTTTTATGTCTGTCCTTGATTACGGTGATGTGGTCTACCGGCATGCATCTCATTCATGTCTTAAACTCCTAGACTCTGTTTTTCACTCTGCTTTAAGATTCATCACAGGAGATGCTTATGACACACACCATTGTCTCTTATATGAAAAGGTTGGGTGGTCCTCCCTTAAAGAGAGACGTGACGCACATTGGCACATTTTTATTTACAAAGCCTTGACTGGGAAGCTTCCTCGTTATTTAACAGAAATGCTGCACATTTCAGATGGGCTTTATCAAACCCGCTCCACTGACATGCTTATGCTTTATGTCCCACAAGCCCGGTCTGAGCTGGGAAAGACAGCTTTTAGCTTCAGTGCCCCCGACTCCTGGAACAACTTACAGCTAAAAATTAAACTAAATACATTCATATCCTTTGGCCAATTTAAACAGACTATCTTGGATCTGCCAAACTCTACCTGTAACTGTTTTAATTAGACTATATTGTACTTTATTCCTTTTAATTGCTGCCACTCTTCACCACTTTGTAAATGTTTCAATTGTTTTTTTGTTTTTTTTCTCTTCTCTTCTCTTCACTTGTTGTGTATTTGATGTATTTGCATTGAATATTTTGTATGTATTGTTGTTTTGAATTTGTTTTGACTCGACGTCATTGAAAATGAGGGTCACCCCTCAATTGGTCTCTCGAGGATTAATAAAAGTTAAATAAAATAAATAAAATTTTGGCAGCACCTGTCAGAGATCACTTGTCAGTCACACAGTTTGGGTGTAGACTGTGATGTATGCAGAGTTTTTTGTTGACAAGGGTTTCTGCAGCTGTTACTCCACTTTGTCTGTTCAGCAAGGTTAGATATCTCTGCTCCTCTTCCAAAAGTCACTCTGTTCATTCCGAAAGTCAAAGACCAGTCAACGAAATCATCACTATTTCATATAAGCCAGACCTTCTAACACAGAAAACTGTCCTGCAGCAATATCTTCTATTAAAAGAACAAAACATTGAAAATGTAATTTCATCTATTGTAAGGAAAAAGCATTTTTAACATCATTGGAGTCCCTACAGCTGGTTGCCCAAAGAATTTATTTTACTCATGTCCAAAAATGTTACTAATTTTTTTAGACCTGCCCATTTTGGTAGATCTGAATTAAAAAAAAATGTACCTGATGAGAAAAAAAAGTGTTTAGGGATGAACATTTGCCAAAGGTCACTCTCCACTTAGATAGCCTCTGAGGTTCTGATGTAGCGCTGAAGACGGACTATCCTCCCAGACTGTACCTTCTTCTCACATAGGGATCGTTTGCAATGACAAGATTTGCAATTGCAAGCTTCTTTGCCCTCGGCCTTCTTGCTCCACTTTGACGTCGTCAAGGGAAAACAACAGGCAGATAGCATGAGCGTCTCAGCATGGCAGGAGAAATGCTGCCTTGGAGTGGGAGGAAGTCCAGACCCACTACACTGTGAGAAGGTAATGCAGGTGTACAAGTAATAAAACTGTCCGTTTCAGACAAAGAGATGGTATGAGATGTCCCTTTAGATGATAAGCGGTGCTAGAAATGAAGGCACCCAGGAAAACAGAAAAAACACGGACAGCAACTTATACAACGCTCTATACACTCCTAAAGGACTCATTGTCATATAAAGTCATTGATGTATCATTATCTTATTGTCTCTATCTCTGAACAACTGACTGAGGAGCAATTTGCACATTTCTCATTCTCGTCTGTGGTTTCTTTCTGCTACCACCCGCATCCATGATCAAGAGATCCGGATATAAAAAGGAAAGGGAACTAGGGGAAACTATAGATAGGTATTTAGGACAGTGGAACAGTAAATGTCCTTGACAGATATTCCACCAGGAAGTAGCCAATTTAATTTTAAACTAAAACTTTTGGAGATAGTTTGTTAATGGAACAGATTACACAGATCTGTGATTGTGACTTTTTATAGGTCATGATTACAGTGCGGTATAGCATTTCAAAATATCACAAAAATAACTGCCAATTGTTTTACAGTTTTTTTTAACTAGATAGCCATAGTATACAGTAACAAGAACTCCTATGTAATATGATAAAATCCAGTACAATAGTCCTGTGATAAATACAGCCTTTGTGAAGCTCATAAAGTTCTGTTTGTGTAAACAGTGTCACTGCAGTGCTGACGAATGAAGCTTTAGGGTTCAGAAATGTGGTATTTGTTATAGGGTTGTTGTATGGGGCTACAATATGTTATAAAGGTGTTCATGTCAATGTCCACCCCATGCATGCCATCATGGAAATTTCCTCATTGTACATTATGCTCATTCAAGCCGGGAAATAATAATGTATATTAAGGAATTCTAGCTGCTCACAGGATGTGATGCCTCATTGTCTCTTGGTGTTGTTTATACCGAGGTGGCATTCATGAGTCAAATTAATATTGCCACTAAGTGTTCATCACTTATAAAGAGCAATAACCACTTACACTGATAATAGTCTTTGATGATTTCCAATCGACCTAGATGTAAATTCTTCTCCATGTTGATTAACTTTAGAGTGGGAAGATATCAGTTGTAGAAATGACATGATGATTAACATTTTAATTAATTTTGTAAAATAAATAATGTTGTGAATTTAAAATACCTTCACATCAAACACTGTACAACCCACTGAGCACGTTCCCTCTGAGGAGTGTGATATTTAAAGTCAAAGAATTTATTTTTTTGTAAACATGTTTTTTATTACAGTCTTCACATAAGGTGTGTCTCTACAGAATCTTATCCAACAGAGATCCAAGCCTCCATCTCACTGCTAATAAGAAAACAAGAGATGCTTCACAACTGATCTTTATCACCATATGATAATGCAGTGTTTTTGCCATAGGCAGCACTCCCCAGATAACATGATTATTTAACTCCCATGTCCTTATTCTCCTGTTCAAATCATGTGAGTGTGTGATAAAATAGTGATTTAGAAGAAATTAATGATTGAAAACAAATAATTTGAATATTTATGTGTCACTTGAAATTGCAATGCCGTGTACTTGAGCTAACACTCGCACTTCATCTTAAAATTAATTAACTTGTAATAGGTAATATACCTGTTATTTAAATTAAGTCATATTTCCGAGTAATAATGCATGACTTTGACATCAGAAGAAAAAACAGTGTGCAACTTGGCTACTTAAAAAACTTACTGTAAGAGTTAGACAACTGACTTGGTTGCGGAAAATGTAGTAATTATGCACATTCTGTGATCTGGATTACTCTATTATGGACATCATTTCTAAAGACAATGTGCTGCTTGTGCTTCAAGTCAGTGAATATTTGCCTAACTGTGCCTTGCTTGAATAATTAATTCATGTTCTTGACTTGTGAAAAGCTTACTGAGTTAAGTTTGCTTTAGATAAGAAAACAAGCTTGAAGGGTTTTAGATGTCCAGTTGAATCAACAATTGTTCACTGCCAAAAAAAATAAAAATAATTTTCCTTCAATTGATAAATGTTTTTTTTTATTTTGGCTTAAGGCTGCCAGAGTGTCTACTAGAGTTAATGCAAACTCGACAAGCGGTGACGCTAACTTGGACTCAATCACATAGGATTAGGAACTGATTTCAATACCGACCTTTGTCGTGGTTTGCATTGTTTCAGTTATCAGACTAACAGGACAGAACAACAAATACTTAATCTCAACATGGACACACAGCACATTACTTTTATGTCTGTTTTCTTCAAACTAAAAAAAATAAGAGTCTCTGGTAGCCTGGCATTCCCAGACCTGCCACTAAGCGCTGGCAAATTATATTTGCTGCGCCTGTTGGTCTGGGCACTCTCCATTGAAGCTTTTTCAAAAAGTCGAGAAATCCAGACTCACGTTTCAATTGGTTCTATCTAATATGGGCGCGCCAGAGCCCTTTGTATGGTGCTCTGGGGCGGACGTAACCGGATGACGACAGTGACGTGCATGGGACGTCGAAGCCGTGATAGTAAACATCAAAAATATGTTAGTAAACATCGGATATGTTGTGTGAGTTTGAGACGGCTTTGGCCTCGACCCTTTACGATTTGGAAGACGGCACTCAAATCTTTCATTAGCAAGTAAGTGGAATGTTCTGTTTTGCCGACCGACCACGGCAAAAGTTTAATTCAACAGTTTAACAGCTGTTCGCTAAACAAACGGGGCTTAATACGTCACCTTGTACATCGCTCTGATTGGTTGTAGTGCTATCCAACTGCGTGCAGTGGCATTTGAAATGCACGAGTAGGGGCCGCCCCTTGAGTTGGAAATTACTATTGATCGTGGCCAGACCCTCTATCGTTCAAGATATCAGGGTCTGGATTTCCAGGCTAAGTCTCTGGGGGTTTTTCTTTATTTTCGACTTTTTTTATAAGAAGTAGATGCTGCAAAAATTATGACTCCATGCCAGTTTCTCTTGAATTCCTGTCCGACTCTAAAAAACATACTTGCATGCATAGTGTGTTTGTGTGAGGGATTCTGATTGATTCTACTGTCAGACCTTTCAGAGCTCTTTCTTTGTTGCACGGTTTCATGATTCAGAGAAGTCTGAGAGGAGAATCAGAAGGCAGAAATGTTCTTTTACTGTAATTGCTTTCTTCTGTTGTAGACTCTGGAAAATGTGTTGGACCTATTAGCATTTCATTTCCATCGAACAAGTCCCGAACTACAAGTGAAATCAGCTTATATACATACATCAATATCACTACTGCCACTGATGTAACCTTGTGTCAAAGGATCTGAATTATCACTTTAAGTGGTGAATAATTTTTAGTGGGCAGAGACAAGGAACAGGAGAAAAATATCAATATTTCATTAAATTCTAAAATATGTGGCGTGTGCTTGTTAGTGAGGTTATACAATGTGCTTGACCCTTTGGGGGGGAAAAAGACACACAAGGGAAATATATAAAATGATAGGAGCCCCTTCAGCACTTTTGAGCCTTAAGAACCCAATTTAAGTTATGCTGTGGGAAAAGACGCATTGAGTAGAACCCATTCAAGCATACCCACAACCCATGATTATCCTCTGAAAGAATCGTTTTACTATATAGGTCGATTTGTAGAGAAACCTTGTTATGCACCAGCAGAAAATGAATAGACTCAATAGATACACTCACATTTCCCTTTAGTTGACAGAGACAATGTATTTGTTGGCTGTAAATGGTTCTGTGGACCATTAGGAGAGGTTTCATTTATACTCCCTGGGGGTTTGCACAAGACCCAGATACGCTTAATGATATACCCACACTGCACTCACGCTGTGAGTTTTAAAGGCCTCTCCAACGGGAAAATTGGGGTTTTAGTTATTACTCATGTCCTCCTTCACTCCCATCTTGCTGGCCAGAGCAGCACACAGAGAATGTTCCTGAGCACGGCAGCCATGAAATGGAGCATGACTTCTGACAGGGCGAGAGGGGATGAGAGGAGACCTCAAGGTGGTGGGGCGTGGGTGGAAGTGAGGCCGGATTTAATCCATTGAAATTGGGTTAATGCACTATGGCATCTCAGTGCACAATTCATGTGCAGTGAGATGCCAAATTCTGCGCTAGATCTACTGTATTTAGAAATGTTGTTTTGGATGCGGGCTGTGGAAAGGAATTTAGAATTTAGACAAGGAGGTGGAACCCCCTCTGTGTGAACTCTTCAGTCACGCACAGAGACTGTCACTGCAGGCAGGGCCGTCGTATAGGGGGTAAAGGTTATGACGATTATAAGGGCCCACAGCCAGCAAGGGCCCACACAGCCCCCAGTAGAATCTATGACAAAATTATTATGCATACAGTGAACTAATATATAATCATACGAATTAGTCCGAATTAAAACCAAGCCACAAGTCATACAATATTCTAATTTTAATAATTTCAATAACCCCCTTGGCCCCTTCTTAAAAAATGGTTTGGTCCAACCCGCGGTTCGTTCTTCCTCATTGGAATCAATTAAGTGAGCGCGAGCGAACTCCAGCAGGCGAGGATGCCCGCAAAAAAGCACAATTGAGTTCGCACACCAGAAAAGAGGAGGCCAGGAGTATGAGCAGCAGAGCAGGGGCCCAGGACATCAACAACTTTTTTTCTAAGAATGGTTTGAGTAAAACTACAGAGGGAGGCTGAAACAATTAGCCTACTATTTGTTCATCATTCATAACATACATTACCTTTGACAGGGCGCAGGCTGAATCCTACGTTAGCTGTCATCTGGCTGCGCTACACTCTGATCAAGTTGCCAGTTCATTAAAAAAAAAGAAAAAAAAAAGTCGCCAGTTCATTGTAGAGCAACAGTTCCAACAGTAACTATAACTGAACGCTACTACAGTGACTATGTGTTTTACACATATTACTGTCTGATAGTGCTCCAGTAGCCTATGCGCCCATTCAGAGGCTGCATTGAATTGTATTATGACGCATTCAACTTCTACTCGGTAATTATGAGCATCTGACGATAGTCAGTTACGTTCAGGGCCGTCGGACTGCAGACAGGCTTGGGGGGCCCAAGCCTCTTTTTTTTTTTTTACTGCTCAATATAGGCCCCAGGGGCCTCATTTATAACAGTGTGCGTAGAACCATCCTAAAACATTGCGTCCGCACAAAGCCAAAAATGTGCTGCGCAAAAAAAAATCTGATTTATAAAATTGTGCGGCGCACACTTGCACGCAATCTTCCCTTTATAATTACACACCTGCGGTGAATTTTGCGCAGACGATCTCCACCCTGTGTCCTCCCACTTCACCTCCCAGTTTCATCCCACAATCTACCATACATGGCGAATGCTAAATAGCTCCTGAATATGATGACGCTCTTAATAAGCACGGAATTTTTACTGACATGAGGAAAAAAGGGAGGCAACCGGCCGCAAAGAAAGCGGCTGGGAAGGAAGAAAGCCTGTGACGTGCATGTGCTGCAGTAACTGTCACACAAACACACACGCGCGCTTATCACATATCATGATTGGCACAGTCGTTATAGTCTTTGTAAAACAGTTTCGCCCACCTTTGTGCTGTATGCAATATCACGTATTAGCGTACCTGTATTACTATATGTAGGCCTATATAAAATGGTGTGACAAGTGAAATAATGCCTATAGTCTATTCGAGAGCATTGTTTATCTCCCGTGAGATCCACACATTTCCAACAACGTCAGATTACAGTTATATCTTCTAGGGTGAATTGTTATGGGAAAGAGATGGGTGTAATGATTTGCTAAATTCATAACATGATTTTATCTAACGAAATATACAGTTTTAATTAATATCTGTTGGGCTTAACTTTGTACAAAACTACTTTTTACACACCTCTTAAAATTTGCTCTCCCGCTGGCCACTCACGGAAACACCTCCCGAAGTATAGGATATTATTATAAAGTAGCGCTATAAGATTCAACTTATAAAATATAACCAAAACATGTAGACCTAGGCTACTTGATAAGTAATTCAACCTACATCACAACTGCATGCCATAGACTACAGTAGCCATATTCGCAACTATAGGTAAGCTTATACCTTTTATTGACTAAATATATTGGGTGCCAAGCATCATTTGTCTGGGTTTTTCTGATGACTGAGCTTTATTTTGTGGTGTTGCCATTGAGTGTGATTCCCCGAGTCAGGAAAACCTTGCGGTAGCTCTACGCATGGTCGAAAGTTGGCGTGGGAATACGCACACTTCTCCGCAAAGAATGTTTTTATAAATACCAACATTTGTCACCGCACATTTTCCCGCACATTTCTGTCCGTCTACGCAAGGTTTTTGTGCGACGCAAGCTTTATAAATGAGGCCCCTGATCTTTGAAGGCCCCGAAAAATGTTATTTAGGGAAAAAACATATCAGGAGCCTTTCATTCGTCAGTACATTTGTTATTTTTTAAATAACATTGTTCGGGGCTACGAAGATCAGGGGCCTATATTGGGCCATTAAAAAATACATACAAAGGGAAACAATTCCCGAAGCTGACTGGATTTTTTGAACATGTACATTTCTTCTTTCTGCTTTTTGGTCATTCTGTGTCTATAAATTATTCCAGAAAATAGCACTAAGGAGCTTATAGGAAACAGTTGATTTAGCCTTATTTTTCTTCTCAAAGTGCACCAGATTGATGAATTTTACTTTAACATTTAAAAAAGAATCTTTCGGGGAAGCCCCTAGAAGGTCCAGGGTCCACAACACAGTCTCCCAAAGTCCTGTGTGTGCATGGTTATTAAGAGTCTTTGGACCAGGGGTTGTGTTCAAGTACGCGTAATGATTTGGTCATTCATCAATAGAAACATTGTGTTGTTATCTGGCTCAGAGAGGGACCAGTCACTCATACGTTTTGGACTCTAGACAAACAAAGCTTTTACATGTTTGTATTGTAAGACCGCCTCTCAGAGAGAGCCCATCAGGACTTCCTGTATAGGGGCCCAGAATTTCGTGCAACGCCCCTGACTGCAGGGCTTCTGATTATGGTTCCAGTAAAATGAGAAAAAATTTAAAACAGATACAGGAGCTGTTAATGACTCTGACCTGAATGTAAATTGACTTTCTAAAAGGACCTCCGTTGATAATGGTTTCCTCTCAGCTGAATGTATACATCCTATCTATACCTTTTTCCTGTGCTATTACAGTGGAAATGAGGAAATGAAAGTTTGAGATTGTTGCCTGACTATAGCACCACATTCCACACACTGACCTTTATTTTTGTATTTCTCCTATTCAGTGCAACTCCACAAGTATATGCATTTATACATATATCATTATATAATTCAAATAAAGCAGCAGTAAATCATGTTGCATAGTAAAAGGGAATTTTGAATGTCCTTGAATTGACAGGCTGCTAAGTTAGCGTAGCTAAACATGTCAGGCTTTCCATTCCGACACAACAGATGCAGTTTACAATCATATTGGTGGCATGTTTACTTCTTGTAAATTCTTATGCTGAGTTCACATGGAATCTGGTAGATGGCAAACCAGAAGTCATTATCTTAAACAAGAGCAGTGTGGTAAAATGTTACGTATATGGCAAATGGCTCTGCCGTCAAAAGTTAAAATATTTTAACTTTTTTGCATCCTCCAGGGACAGGTATATAGGGGAGAGTGGCCTAAGTTGTGCAACTTTTCACTCAAAGTGACTTTAAAGTAAGGCCTTGACAGTGAAGTCTCCAACTCTAATATGTACATATATTTCAGGGTGTTGTGCATCCCTGGCAATAAAAACTTTGGATCTGGAATAAACTGTTGAAGAAATATAGCTTTCGGAAAAAAAGTTGTCTTGATGCACAACTTGCCCCCGGTGTGGTGTAAGTTGTGCGGTTGGAGAGAATACCATGGGGTGAATTGTGCCATTGATATATATCTCATAAACTGTAATGCAAGACAAATCCATTAGACAATCACTTATTTAAGGTGTATTTAAAGTAAATAAAGTAAATAGTTGACAAAGATTGAAGGACAATTTTCTTAAACAAGGCCTAGCAGATCTAAAGGTTTTACCTGCAAAGCTCACAATGACAAAGTCACCATCATCATCTTTCTGGCCATCTGAACTCTCATCAGTGGTGTCGTTAAGTGGAATTGAGATGTCACTCTCTTCTGAGCTACTGTAGATAATCACTTTCTTTTGGTGACCAGCGTATACAGCCATGCCACTGGCACAACTCTCAGAAATGTACTTTGCACTAGTTGCCCCGTACTTGTGGAACCAACTGCCACCTGACAAATGTGATTCCCCTATATTTCTGCCTTTAAATCAAGGCTCAAAATGTACACCCTGGTGTTTCCTCCCCATTAACTATCTTACCTCTGCACTACTATCTGTGTTTATGTGGATGTATGGGCTTTACGTCTTTTATTTTGGTTATTGTTATTTTACCTTCATTGTTTACCTACTGAATGCACTATGTACAGCACTTTGGACAGTGCAAACTGTCATAAATGTGCTTTTATAAATACATTTTACTTACTTACTTACTTATAACTCACCCAGGCCCTTTGGCACAAATCACCCCATTCCCAGAAATTTGGATAATAAGCATGATGCAGCAATTTAGGGCTGACATCGTGCTAACTGTATAGACTCAAAATGTAGCATACCAAAGCACTACAACATGTGTCAAATGTTTTCAAACTTGTCTATAATTGTTCAGACACAATAATCAAAAAACCTTGATCATGGAAATTTTACTTTGAAAGGCAAAACACAGTTTTTTGAGCTTAAATGTGCTTATATCTTATTCGTTGTGTCTCCCTTCTTTACAGGATGAGTCAAATGGATGGCTCTTCTTAAATATGTGGTCACGTTTCCAATTTCTTCCACGGTTTTCTAGAAACAAGAGGTGGCACAACTTCCAAAATGCACAACTTAGGCCACTCTCCCCTACAGTCATATGAAAAAGTTTGGGAACCCCTCTCAGCCGGCATTATAATTGACTCTGCTTTCACACAAAAAAGATAAAAGTGGAATGTCTTTCATTTACCAGGAACAGCTAAGTACTGGGATGTTTTCCAAACAAAGATTTTTTGAAAAGCAGTATTTAGTTTTATGAAATTAAATAAAATGTGAAAAACTGGCTGTGCAAAAATATGGGAACCCTTGTGGTTTTGCTGATTTTAATGCATGTAAGAGCATGTAAAACTGAGGACTTTAAACACAAAATTGGTTGGATTATGTTGTTAAGCCTTGAACCTCATATAAAGGTCTGTTTAATCATGAGAAAAAGTATTTTAGGTGCCTAAATGCAAGTTGCACTTCTGTTTGACTCTCTGCAGAAGTGAGACAGAATGGGATCATCAAAACAGCTCCCAAAAGATCTTAAAAACAAAGATTATTCATTGTCATGGTTTAGGGGAAGGCTACAAGAAGCTTTCCCAAAGGTTTCAGTTGTCAATTTCTACTGTAAGGAATGTTGTCAGGGAATGGAAGGACACAGGCACAGTTGCAGTTAAACCCAGGTCTAGCAGACCAAGAAAAGTACAAGAGCGGCATATGCGGCGGATTGTGAGAATGGTTGCACACAACCCACAGATCACCTCCAAAGACCTGCAAGAACATCTGGCTGCAGATAGTGTATCTGTACATGGTTCAACAATTCAGTGCAATTTGCACCAAAACATCTGTATGGCCGGGTGATGAGAAGGAAGCCCTTTCTGCGCCCACGCCACAGATACAGTTGCTTGGAGTATGCTAAAGCTCATTTAGACAAGCCAGATTCATATTGGAAGAAAATGCTTTGGACTGATGAGACAAAAAATAAGTTATTTGGTCATTATAAAAAGTGCTTTACGTGGCGAAAGGATAAAACTGCATTCCAAGTAAAACACCTGCTACCTACTTTCAAATTTGGTGGAGGTTCAATCATGCTGTGGCCACTTCAGGGACTGGGGCCCTGGTTAAAGTGGATAGTCGGATGAATTCAACCCAGTTTCAACAGATTATTCAGGATAATGTTCAAGCATCAGTCACAAAGTTGAAGTTGCGCAGGGGTTGGATATTCCAACAAGACAATGACCCTTAACACAGTTCAAATTCCTGCATAGGGAAAAGTACATCCAATGTTCTGATATGGCCGTCGCAGTCCAATGACTTGAATATCATCGACAATCTATGGGATGATTTGAAGCAGGCTTTCCATGCTCTGCAGCCATCACATTTAACTGAACTGGATCGCTTTAGTATGTAAGAATGTTAAAAATACCTACATCCAGGATCCAGACACTCATCACAGGCTACCAGAGGAGTCTAGAGGCTGTTATTTTTGCAAAAGGAGGCTCAACTAAGTACTGATGAAATTTTTCTTTTGGGGTGCCCAAATTTATGCACCAGTCAAATTTTGTTATGATGCTTATTGCATATTTTCTATTATTCCAATAAACAAATTGACACCGCTGAATTGCTTCTGTTTACCTAAGGTATGTCATATATGTAAAGGAATTTGCTTCTTTGAAATCCCAGCTAATGATTAACAAAAATCCCCAAAATGAGAAGGGGGTCCCAAAAGTTTTCATATGACTGTAAATAAACAGCATTGCATTCCATGTTATTTCAGTCGAAAATAACACACTAAATACTTAGCATAAATAGAGTAAACTTCCCCAAATGTTTATTTACTTAATTTGACTGAGTTAGTTAAGGAGATGCTTCTGCCCCTACTGGTTATGTCTGTTTGAAATGTACACTCAACAAAAATATAAACGCAACACTTTTGTTTTTGCTCCCATTTTTCATGAGATGGACTTAAAGATCTAAAATTAATTCCAGATACACAATATTACCATTTCTCTCAAACATTGTTCACAAATCTGTCTAAATGTGTGCTAGTGAGCACTTCTGCTATGCTGAGATAATCCATCCCACCTCACAGGTGTGCCACATCAAGATGCTGATCTGACATCATGATTAGTGCACAGGTGTGTCTTAGACTGTCCACAATAAAAGGCCACTCTGAAATGTGCATTTTTTTGCTTTATTGGGGGTCTGGGGACTCAGAACCAGTCAGTATCTGGTGTGACCACCATTTGCCTCATGCAGTGCAACACATCTTCTTCGCATAGAGTGTATCAGATTGTCAATTGTGGCCTGTGGAATGTTGGTCCACTCCTCTTCAATGGCTGTGCGAAGTTGCTGGATATTAGTGGGAAGTGGTGCACGCTGTCGTATACGCCGGTCAAGCACATCCCAAACATGCTCAATGAGTGACATGTCCAGTGAGTATGCTGGCCATGCAAGAACTGGGACATTTTCAGCTTCCAAGAATTGTGTACAGATCCTTGCAACATGGGGCCGTGCATTATCTTGCTGAAACGTGAGGTGATGTTCATGGATGTATGGCACAACAATGGGCCTCAGGATCTCATCACGGTATCTCTGTGCATTCAAAATGCCATCAATAAAATGCACCTGTGTTCTTCGTCCATAACAGATGCCTGCCCATACCATAACCCCACCACCACCATGGGCCACTCGATCCACAACATTGACATCAGCAAAGCGCTCACCCACACGACGCCACACACGCTGTCTGCCATCTGCCCTGAACAATGTAAACCGAGATTCATCCGTGAAGAGAACACCTCTCCAACGTGCCAGACGCCATCGAATGTGAGCATTTGCCCACTCAAGTCTGTTACGGTGACGAGCTGGAGTCAGGTCAAGACCCCGATGAGGACGACGAGCATGCAGTTGAGCTTCCCTGAGACGGTTTCTGACAGTTTGTGCAGAAATTGTTTGGTTATGCAAACCAATTGTTTCAGCAGCTGTCTCAGTGACTGGTCTCAGACGATCTTGGAGGTGAACCTGCTGGATGTGGAGGTCCTGGGCTGGTGTGGTTACACGTGGTCTGCGGTTGTGAGGCCGGTTGGATGTACTGCCATATTCTCTGAAACGCCTTTGGAGATGGCTTATGGTGGAGAAATGAACATTCAATGCACGAGCAACAGATCTGGTTGACATTCCTGCTGTCAGCATGCCAATTGCACGCTCCCTCAATGCTTGTGGCATCTGTGGCATTTTGCTGCACATTTCAGGGTGGCCTTTTATTGTGGACAGTCTAAGGCACACCTGTGCACTAATCATGATGTCAGATCAGCATCTTGATGTGGCACACCTGTGAGGTGGGATGGATTATCTCAGCAAAGCAGAAGTGCTCACTATCACACATTTAGACAGATTTGTGAACAATGTTTGAGAGAAATGGTAATATTGTGTATCTGGAATTAATTTTAGATCTTTAAGTCCATCTCATGAAAAATGGGAGCAAAAACAAAAGTGTTGCGTTTATATTTTTGTTGAGTGTATCTAGTTAGCTGGCATGCTAGGCTTATAGCGTAGCTCAAGCAAGCACTACTATCTATATTGAGCTGATCGTATTTACAATGTTAGTATTATCTTCAGTTACTCACATTGGAGCATCTCTCAGATAAATCAATTCCACATTTAACAAATAGATTAATTGGGGAAGCTCTTAATATTGGAGATGCATGATTACACTCACACTTATTGCAGTTATGGTAAGATGAGTCACTGTTCGTGTATACTCTGTCTAGAATCAAACACATAGTCACTCAGCAGAGATTATGGCATATTTAGTGTTCAGAAGCGGTGTGCGACACATATCAGCATTGTAAAACATCTTTAAAAGACACAATAAACACAAAATGCCCACTCTATAATACATTCAAAATACGCATGCAAAAGGCCATCAGTCAAGCAAAATTACAAAGTAATAACCGAAAATGTTCGGCTGCACTTTAACCATAAGTATTCTAAAGTAAACAAGCAGAGAGGCAAAGCTAGACTTAGCTGATAAAATGGACTCAGTACTCATGTGTCTGTTGTGTTGCCACAATATTAATCTACATCTACACTAAATTTAAATAAGAATGTGGATTGGATGTATAATTAAGTAACAGTATATATACCAACCCGTATTCCTTGAAATCAATTCCTAATTTAAGCTATTTTCACTTGAAAGTAATATAGAAGAACATTTCATTTCTTGAGAAGTGTTGTCTGCATGATAATGATCATCTAAAGCGTAACACCGTGTTTCCATCCTGACCTTTGTTACTTTGTTAACATAGCAGGAGAAAATAATTCACTCGAGGAAACAGTACAGAAATACTAGAAAATCTAAGGGTGCTTGTCTTGACCTCCATCTTCTACAACAGCTTAACATTGTATACACTGTGTACACTGCAAGCTCAAACGTTTCAGAGTTATGCAAGCATCATGAGATATAATGTTCCAACATGGACAAATATTATGGTTACATAATCATTTTAGTATTGAATTTCTCCAATGTCCATGGCACTGCAGACGGATACTGCGTATATAAAGAATAGGGAGGGTTGTGACTTTTTTAACAAGCATTTCCAAATGGAAAAACACACGAGCAAAAGAGTTAGAAATAGATAGTAGTGCTTGCTTGAGCTACGCTATAAGCCTAGCATGCCAGCTAACTAGATACACTCAACAAAAATATAAACGCAACACTTTTGTTTTTGCTCCCATTTTTCATGAGATGGACTTAAAGATCTAAAATTAATTCCAGATACACAATATTACCATTTCTCTCAAACATTGTTCACAAATCTGTCTAAATGTGTGATAGTGAGCACTTCTGCTTTGCTGAGATAATCCATCCCACCTCACAGGTGTGCCACATCAAGATGCTGATCTGACATCATGATTAGTGCACAGGTGTGCCTTAGACTGTCCACAATAAAAGGCCACCCTGAAATGTGCAGCAAAATGCCACAGATGCCACAAGCATTGAGGGAGCGTGCAATTGGCATGCTGACAGCAGGAATATCAACCAGATCTGTTGCTCGTGCATTGAATGTTCATTTCTCCACCATAAGCCATCTCCAAAGGCGTTTCAGAGAATATGGCAGTACATCCAACCGGCCTCACAACCGCAGACCACGTGTAACCACACCAGCCCAGGACCTCCACATCCAGCAGGTTCACCTCCAAGATCGTCTGAGACCAGTCACTGAGACAGCTGCTGAAACAATTGGTTTGCATAACCAAACAATTTCTGCACAAACTGTCAGAAACCCGTCTCAGGGAAGCTCAACTGCATGCTCGTCGTCCTCATCGGGGTCTTGACCTGACTCCAGCTCGTCACCGTAACAGACTTGAGTGGGCAAATGCTCACATTCGATGGCGTCTGGCACGTTGGAGAGGTGTTCTCTTCACGGAATGAATCTCGGTTTACATTGTTCAGAGGCAGATGGCAGACAGCGTGTGTGGCGTCGTTGTGGGTGAGCGCTTTGCTGATGTCAATGTTGTGGATCGAGTGGCCCATGGTGGTGGTGGGGTTATGGTATGGGCAGGCATCTGTTATGGACGAAGAACACAGGTGCATTTTATTGATGGCATTTTGAATGCACAGAGATACCGTGATGAGATCCTGAGGCCCATTGTTGTGCCATACATCCATGAACATCACCTCACGTTCAGCAAGATAATGCACGGCCCCATGTTGCAAGGATCTGTACATTCTTGGAAGCTGAAAATGTCCCAGTTCTTGCATGGCCAGCATACTCACCGGACATGTCACTCATTGAGCATGTTTGGGATGTGCTTGACCGGCGTATACGACAGCGTGCACCACTTCCCACTAATATCCAGCAACTTCGCACAGCCATTGAAGAGGAATGGACCAACATTCCACAGGCCACAATTGACAATCTGATACACTCTATGCGAAGAAGATGTGTTGCACTGCATGAGGTAAATAGCTCTAATCCTAAATTAGTTTCGACCAAATAGGCATTCACAATGCATCACAAATAATTTTTTTGTTTGTACTTTGAACGAGTGGGAACACGACACGACAGCATTGATCCATCCTAGTATTACCTATTTTTTCCTAACTGGAAAAAGCTATTGCCTTAGTGATTACTCTCTGAACCTATACGGTACAGAGAAGACCCTTCACTGACGCCATTGAAAGTCACTGTGGGAAACGCAGGAAATGATAGACCAAAGTGGACCAACACAGTTTGAGGGAAAAACAGGTTCACAAAAGAAACCTGAACACTTGCCATAATAACTGCCGGGAACAATATGGCCGCCGCCAATGGATGACTGAACTATTTCTTCTAAAAGTGAAATGCAATTAAGTGGTTGACCTTGATGGAAAACCACTGCTTTTGTTCCCACCACTATCAACTCTGGAAACTGGAACACATGGTAACATTTAACGGTTGGCGGAGCACGATTAAAACAGCTTGTAAGTACGAGTGTATCTAGATTAGAACAGCAAACTTCAAAAATCCACATTTTATCATGGGATGTTTATAACATAGAACAAATTATTAAAAGGTGGAATAAATTACTGTAGTACTATTTACCTTGAAGTCATAGCCAAAGTATGAAAAAGAGATCTAACTTAATACCTTCAATTAACTATAACAAGCAACCAGCATCTAGCTGCCAAATGTATTCCCTTTACTAATTTATTTCTTAATGTATTTCTGTACTGGATGAATATGATTTGGGGAATCATAGTGTTTGACATCCTATTATGTCTAACGAACATATTTGTCAAATTTGAAACATCTGACTAAGGGGAACTCCTATTGGCTGTATGAGAAAAAGAAAAGAACTGGAAAACCATTGTAGAAATGCATCAAATGTTTCATTAGGATTGTTTAAAAAAATATTCCAAATAATTTATGATGCACCAATAATATTTTCCTTTGGGAAATGTAAGCAGACAAAACTGGTGACCAAACTGATTTAGTCAACATGATTTATAATACACAAGGTTGTTTGATCCATTGTTATCATAGAAAAATGGATTTGAACTGCTTTAAAATTTCAACACATGCTAGCTTTCAAGGAATCCGCATGTTCAATATTGAAAAGTGTTAAAAGGGTGAGTAATGTGCAAAGGTGTCTTCATGAGTAAAACAGACTTGGCCATATTTTTAGCATTTCTATCTCTCCCTCCCTCTCTGTGTCCGGCTTTGTCTGTCTCACTCCCTCTCTGGCTGCTTCCACAACAGCTTCCCACCCCCCGCTGCGTTGATAACAACCTCCACAAAATACCCGCTAGAAAACACATCGTCCTTGATCCCAGATTGCTGCATTCTCTCTGTTCAAAGGCATCGCTTCCTTTCTCGGAGACTTGGTTACCAAACAAGAGAGAGATTACAGGGTGCTTTATCGATTCATTGACGTAGCTTAGTCAGTCCAACCTTGGATTTGTCTGAACTTAAATGTGGAGTTTCACACTCCACGACGAACCTCGCTAGGAGGAGAGAGCCGGGTTTGCTAAAATGTCTGCACATGTTCACTCTGCGATAGATACGATCTCACTTCCCTCAGTGGAATAATGGCTTTAAAAAGGCACAGGTGAAGTGTTTTTACAACAGCAAAATCCCAAATCGGAGGAAGAAAATGAGGTAGATTAAAGATTCTCGTACTCTCGTAAAAATTGATGTTTAAAACTTGACATAAAAATCCTTGCATATGTAACAAGTTGTTCTGTATGACGTAATACACACCGCCACCTACATTGCAAATTAGCAAAGCCGGTGAGCTGCGATCACATTTAAATAAGTTGATAATTCATCATTCTTGTCATTCTCTCAGTCGAAGACGCACAGCTGGGCTAAGAGAATCTTTACTTTGATTTGGCGGCATTTGTTAAGATGAATCTCTTTCCCAGTGTTGCCACTTTTTCCATTTCCTCTCTGCATGCTGTGTTTTTGTAGCTATTTGATTTGGCGTCATTTGTTTCCATGAAGTGGGGCGGGTTATGAATACACAGCCACAGGGCAGTGTGCCTTACCTGCAGGCTGCACTTCTGAGTCAGGCCTGAGAGGCAGAAGCTCCCCGCTAAACTCCTCACTCTGTCAACAATGCAGACCGTCTCTGAACTACGACGTACTGGATGTATTCTCACACCTGCCCTCATATTCATTCATTCACAACCTCCCGAGAGCTGCCCTGTGAAATCAGCATTATACTGTTGCAGCAGCTCTGGAGATTTCTCAAGGGCATTTCAGGAAGCAGCTATACTCACAGGTATTTTTGGCTAGAGAGTAGACACTTTCCATACTCTTGCTATTCATACATGTTGATCAAGTTTTCAGCTTAGGCCTACTTCATTGTTTAAGAAAATAATATATTTGTGTTCATGTGTCTTGCTTGGTCAACACCATTTCCCTACATTTAGCCAACAGTGAAGGTAAGAGGTTATCACAAACCACACAGAGTTCAGGCTCTCCAACTCAATGAAAATAGCAACTTTCTGTAAACGTTGGAGGGTTACTGACTTTAAGCCTCTTTGGTGTTGGGTTGTTTTTAATAGATGTGTTGTTGTTAAGACCAATAAACCGAATTAATAAGAATTCGCTTTTTAGGTTGGTAGGAAAAGGTTGACAGCTACGTAGCTTTCAGGCTTTTTTTACAATATTAATACTGCATTAAAAATTAGGATACATGCAGACGTAGGCAGATCAATTCAGGTCAGAAATTGGCAGCTTTAGCCACTAATCCTCCTTTGTAATCAAGGCATTGCCCCTAAAATATTCTAGCGATGTTTTCTCAAAGATTTTTGTCAGATCCAAAAAATCTCGCAAAGATAAGGGGCTGTGAGTCCCAACTTGAATAGTTAAAGACTTAGCCCACATGAGAGACAGTCTCATCGCTGACAGGTAAGGAAATGTGTTGATTTGTTTGTCTCCTTGAAAAGAGCTAAGATGAGAGCTACAGCACGCTGGGACTCTGAAGTTGTCGAAAAATTAATAAAAAACAGGACCAGAGTGAGAAAGACATCAACAGTGATGTCGCCACTCCGACTCATTAGGACTTTTAGCCTGCAGCCTTAGAGCCTCAGAGCCTTAGCCTTAAACACTATAACACCTTCTTTATTAATACTTGCATGATATATTAGGTGTTTAAATGTAAGTGTCTGGCATCTCCCCAAGGACAACAGATAGTTATTATATTTAAGGAAACAGGTGGCATGTGAGTCTGAGCGCTCCTCTTTCCCATCCCCAACCCCTCCCACAGTCTGTGAAGGTGTCTTACAGCTCTCTCGGGTGGGATGCATAAAACTTCACTGCAGAGCAAAGATTTAAATTTTGAGAACTCTCCACTTTGTTATTTATCCACAGTGACAACGAGATACCAGCCATGCAGGATGCAGTGGTGGCACGGCAATTACAATATGTCACTTCTGTTTGACAGTAAATAAATGAATCAAGCTGAGCTGAGCTGATATATTTATCATTGTGTTATGTCCACCCTATATACAAAATGTATATCTCCTCGTATTATATATATTTATACATACAATGTATTGTAATAGGGTGGATATTACAGTTATTACACTGAATAAAGGAGGATTTGGAAAGGTTTTGCATTACTCCTCAAATTGGAAAGGCATAGGAAGTATGCTAATGAGTCCGTCAAGGAGGAATTATCCGGCACTTTGACATGAGAACGTGTTGAAATATCCCAAGCACATTCCTTGAGGAGCGCTGGTAAGTTATCCTTGCTTGATATAAAATAATGTCTGGCAAATTAACACAACTTTCAAGCTGAAACCTGGTTAAGAGGCATCTCCTAGTTATGAAAGATTAAATGACTAAAATCATGTGGAAAATATCAACGGATCAAAGGAAGAGCTTAAGTTTGATGAAAGCTGAAATTGTCAGTTGGGGATGAGCCAACGGAGAACGGAGAAAGTGAAATTCTTGCCAAAAAAATACAGTGAAAAAAGATAGTTCTCGAAGGGGAAGTATCAGTGCACAGAAAAATACTAATTATGAAATTAGTTCACAAACCTATTAACACATTGGAATGATTTTGAGTTACATTAACCAAACTTTTTTTATATAGTAAACTCCTGGGTCTCCCTCCAAAGCACTGTTTATTTCCTCTGGTGAACCTAAAAGGATGCTTTCTTTAATCTTCTGTCGAGCCTTTGTTGTGGCACAGATTATGCCAGCACGCTTCGTATTGTTGCATTGCAATCTTCTAGTGTTGGTTTGTTTATTGAAGATGATAAACTAACATAGTTTGCTAGGTTTTGATTAGAAATGTTGATGGAAAGTGTGAATGTCGTTATGTTGCTCATCTAAACCTTCTAGTGCTAAGCTTCTTCTTTTGATCAACCATATATATTTATTTGTCTTTTTTTTCACGGACAAGAGTAACATGTAATGACATAGATGTACACTAGTTTCCAAATAATTAAAAACAGTAATGACATAAGCTGAACACAAATTGACAAAGACTTGTAAAAAAGTATGGCAAATTGAAAAAATTAGGACATTGATGCTCAATACAAACCAGAACTAAAGGGGACTGTAAAGGTTCTTGCACACTGAGTCCATATTTTTCGTCCAAAATCGTTGCATGTTGAAAAATAAATTTTCATTTTTTTCATTTAACTTTTATTTAACCTCGAGAGACCAATTGAGGGGTGACCCTCATTTACAATGACGTCGAGTAAAAACAAATTCAAAACAACAATACAAACAAAATATTCAATGCAAATACATCAAATACACAACAAGTGAAGAGAAGAGAAAACAAAACGATTGAAACATTTACAGAGTGGGAAAGAGTGGCAGCAATTAAAAGGCATAAAGTACAATATAGTCTAATTAAAACAGTTACAAGTAGAGTTTGGCAGATCCAAGATAGTCTGTTTAAATTGGCCAAAGGATATGAATGTATTTAGTTTAATTTTTAGCTGTAAGTTGTTCCAGGAGTCAGGTGCACTGAAGCTAAAAGCTGTCTTTCCCAGCTCAGACCGGGCTTGTGGGACATAAAGCATAAGCATGTCAGTGGAGCGGGTCTGATAAAGCCCATCTGAAATAAGCAGCATTTCTGTTAAATAACGAGGAAGCTTCCCAGTCAAGGCTTTGTAAATAAAAACATGCCAATGTGCATCACGTCTCTCTTTAAGGGAGGACCACCCAACCTTCTCATATAAAAGACAATGGTGTGTGTCATAAGCATCTCCTGTGATGAACCTTAAAGCAGAGTGAAAAACTGAGTCTAGGAGTTTAAGACATGAATGTGATGCATGCCGGTAGACCATATCACCGTAATCAAGGACAGACATAAAAACTGCCAAATGAGCAGACTTTTGTGTCAATCACGCTCAAGCACTGCCTCTGAATCTCAATCCATTTGAAAAGTGATTAGATGTCTGTGATGCCCAGGTTGGGAACCATAGACCGAATTGTTCCCTTGGTTAAATTATTCTCTTTGTTCCAAGAACATTTGATAGTTAACTGTTTTAGTAATTTAATAACATTCCCGCTAGTTTTGAAAATAGGTATGACATGATTTTATCCGTGAGAGTAACCAAGCGTGTGGAAATTAAAATATATGTGTGGCACTTCTTGTAGCCAACAAAACGCACTGCATCAGTTTCAAACACGTAATGAATTCCTACCCCACCCATAGACGGCTATTCGTCATAGAACAAAGTTGTTGCAGAAGCCCAGAGCAGATATTAGCCTGTGAAAGCAGTAACATCTGTATCTCCTCTACACATTTTACCGCATGTGCTGAGTTAACCGTTTTTTCCTAATCTGCTTACAATGTGGAAAAAAAACTCTGATTGAAGTGAATTGCTCGGTATGTAGGCTACAGTGGAGCAACTCGGTGTGGTAAAGTTTCTCGGCTGCTTTTGTAGCTCGATCTGTCTGAACCATCACAGGACATTATTCAATTATTGAACTGTCTCCTAAGAGGATATTTATAAATATCTGGATCAATAGCAGGTTTTATTCTGAACGGCCGCTTATCACAGTCTCAATCTTTTCATGCAAAACTGAAATCCTGTCGTACTTACACATATGTGATGACTCAGCTGCTGCTTGTATGAAACCTCAGATCGTACATGCAGCTACTTTTGGGATCCCATGACAGGTCTTCAAGGTGTTTGACTGAAGGATTCTTGAATGCTTCATTCCCTGTCCCATAGCCCCTCTACCCTCAGTCCACCCTGTACAGTGTGAATTGTGTTGTCTTGGTCCAGCCTGACATTTCATTTTCTTTTCTCTCGTCAGTTGTGAAACAGTTTCAGCCATTCATTGTCCTGTCGACTGCGTCTTGCTGTCTATCTGTCAAGGAGACAACTTCCTCCCCGAGACACTGTCATTGGTTATTATGGCCCTAGATAAACTCTGCTGGAACAGCTGGAGCCAGCCCTCAACATGCAGCATGAAGGTCAACCTCTGAAGGGCGCACAACAGCAATGGGCCACTTGAGGGAAGCAGCCATAACAGTAAAGTTGAGCGTTCATGTGCCCTTTTTTTCCTAATTAGGATTTTAATTTTGCTTCTTTAAAATACGTCTTTGTCTTTATAACATAACCTTTGACTAACATTACTTTTTATTGCCACATTTCCCCTCCCTCAACATCTCTGTTAGCCGCGTTGTTACAGTTTTATGAAGCTTCAGGTGAAAAACTGTAATCAGTTTTATGCCAGCGTCTGTGATGGAAGATATTTGGCACAGGACTGAGTCAAAGACTTGTGCTTTACAGTGCCGGGCTGGGCAGCACTTAGAGCTGGGGACCGTAACTCTGCCTCCAGCTGACAGATAAAGTGGGCAGGTAGTAAATAATAAGAAGCAGTCGAAGACCTTGGAGGTGGCCCCTGAACTAATTTAATGTCCCTTCTTCTGAATTTAAATTAGACTGTAATCCACAGCGGCTTTTTCAAATCACAAAAAAATATGCTCTCAGTGCGGCTGTATTCCAGTACTGAGACCAAGTGTGTATAGGCCAGTGATCGCTGGCTGTGCTGCCCACTTTGCACAATAGGAAACAAAGCGAGAAATAAGATACTCCATCACAGATTTTGATTCATCAAAAGGACCCTCTGTGGGATGAAATATTTATGGGATGAGGCTTTCTTTCAATAACTGCAAAAACGACTCGGTCATCAATCTTTGTCATTTATCAGACGAGTGCTCACTTTCACGTTGGAGGAATGAGGAACTTGGGCATATAGATTTCTATCTGAAATCGGTGGGAGAGAAGTCGAAATCAATAACAGGGATTGTTTCCGGCAACATTTAGAATAAAGAGTGAGTGGCACCAACCAGACGTCCAGCTGAAAGAGAGACAGAGATAAAGCACGGAAATAATCTGCTGCCTTCCGTTCATGTGTTTCTGTCCCCTTGACTTCAACATGCTTACCAAACAGAACATTGTATTCTCTTCCCCCCTGGGAGGGAGGTACAGTAGCGACTCATTACATTTTCTAGGAATACGATACAACATGCATATCAGCACAAAATGTGCCCTCTTTTAGATCCTGCTGCGTTTTTCAAACAATTTAAATGTACATACAAATGACAAATTATTAGAAACAGTCAATTGAACGCACCCCCTGTACAAGTGAGCAAAACTCAATCCACTATCCATGATCTGCAATTGAAAGCCCCAGAACGTTTAGGGAAAGGCCTGTAGGCTAGAAATATTATGTAAAACTACCGTTTCTTGGGTTAAAAAATTAACTTTCCATGTCAACAGAATGGGGGGAAGTCTGCTGAAGAAGACTAAGGGTGTATTCACACATGGAAAGTCCGTTAGTTCACTTGCTTTGGTCCAGACCAAATAGAATTTAGATTTTTTTTTTTTGGTGTGGTCCACTTTTATATTGCCCCTTTTGCAAGTGTACCAGCATAACGAAGCAAAACCACACGTGATCTGAGGTCATTAATTCATTGGACAGACATTCTGGGTGGAGAGAAGCAGGAAGAACGAAGTAAAAACTGCAAATTTACAATTGATATAATATGGGGTTAATAATAATAAAAAGGCCTACATCTAGCCTATAAATAAAGAAGAAAAACATCAAATTATTGTTGTTTCATATGGTTATAATATGTAGCCCTATGTCAATGCCACTTTATGTGGCTTGCAGTGACGTGGCGTGGGGACTTTTTTTGAGGAAGCAAAGTGAGACGACACCTTTAATCTACATGTTTATTGTAAGGTGGGGGACAGAAAAGTACGGAAGAGGATTATTATATAATCTCAGAATTCTGACTTTAATGTCAGAATTCTGAGAAAAAAGTCAGAATTCTGACTTTAATCTCAGAATTCTGAGATTAATGTCAGAATTCTGAGAATAAAGTCAGAACTTTTTTTTTTTTTTCATGTGTGGCCCTAATCCTCTTCCGTAGAAAAGAGTAGGCTACGTCGCAGCTTGTATTTAATGTAACTACAAGAGCTATTATAGCGCCTGGTCACTTTACCAGGACTTGCACACGCCTGTAATCTGTCCGACACCTCTTGTTCGCTCTCTCTCTCACTCACTCACTCGCTCACTCACTCACTCACTCACTCACTCACTCTCTCACTCACACTCCTCCTAATCGTTTTATTAAATTATACATTGTATTATAAATGCACCCCCCACCCTGACCGGAATGCACAACTAGCCGTTTAATGCCCAATACAGATTCGAATTCCTTCACAATATAATTAGGGGACGTTTAAAGGGTATTTTAAGTTTCACGTTCACGTGAAACAGGACTCACACAATCAGTTAGGTGCTTGACATACACACATACTTTCTATACATCCTTTTCGTTTAAGAAATAGGCCAAATGTTCATTATACAACACTACTTAAGACAACCCAGAAGAACTTCAGTGGATACCAATGCAACTTAATCAAGGCACAATTAGCAATAAAATAACACAAAACATAACATATACCTAAACGGACAGTAAAGGGAACAGTTAACTCGCTCCGGGAGAAGGTGTGTATTTTACTCACTATTTGTAGAGGAAGGCCATTAGCTGAAGATTGCCGCTACCAGCTAGCCACTCGGTGGGACATAGTTCTCCTCCCTGACAGTGCGATAAACTTTCTTTCTCTCCACACGCATTGGCCTGCCGTCAGATTTGATTTTTAATGGCTCCTCAATTGGCAGTTTGGTAAAATAATTTTTTACTAAATACTCAAAATCTCCACCCTCCATAACTGTTCTTCCTAATATGATAACAATGCAAACATGCTAATCTCCCGCTATTGTTATTGTTGTTAAATTTCAGTGACGTTGATAATGATGCTTTGATTTGATTGGTGTGAAGCCAAGGGCCGAGTGGCTTCCCTTGGCACCCTCATGACACCCTCCTGACCAATCACAGGAGGGTAGTGTCAAGACAATAGCCTCACCTGTCAATCCTTCTTTCTTTTTTTCACCAAGGGATGCCAGCTCGGGCTGGCTTCCTCGTGGACATACAGTGTGCAGTATCGTGTTTCGCCGCGTCTTCAGAATCTAAATGTAAAGGGGCGCTATTTTGCGCATTGTGAAATGCTCAATGAGAGGAGAAAAATGGGGAAGAAATGACAGCAACACAGCACCAAAGAATTACCGAAACTGTTAATAAAAATGTTTTTATTGGATAACAACTACAGCCTAAAAAACAGGGAAGCCTGGCTTCCCTTGGCCTCTGGGAGAAAACGCCACTGGTGGCTTGTAGCCTACGATGTGAAACATAATTTTTACTGTATTTTTGCTGCTGGACGCGCGGCTCGCAAGAAGAATGAGCTCAAACTGACTTGGGGACAGTATTGACGGTCCCGTTGGGAAGAACAATAAAAACACACACTTCATGCAAAGCGCAGCGTGAACCTGTTGGTACTGTAGGCTAAGGGAGACGCTCCTCTCCATCTGATCGCTGAACATATCAGCATGTGTATGCGTCATTATCAAATGCAATATTTTCGCTCGGGGCTCCCGGTCAAACCACAACTAATCTTCCTAACAATGGCGACAACAACACTTTCCCATAATGTGAATCTGATGGCGATTTATTAAAAAAGAAAAGAAAGAAAAGGCGCAGTGAGTCCTGCAATTGGGTCGGATCGAGTCCGGCCAAATTCCAGTGTTGGGAAAGTTCTTTTTCTACGTGAACTAGTTCAAAGTTCAGTTCACACCCTTTAAAATGAACTAGTTCAGTTCATAGTTCATAATTCAAAATTATGAACTAAGTTCACAGTTCTTTTTTTAATATGTTGCTGCAGGCTATTATTTTTCTAAATAATTGCCACATACCGTATAGAACCGCAGACAGAAATTATTTCAATAACATTCAGTCCACAGTAGAAACCAGCTGCAGCTTTTACCCCTACAGTATATTCTCAAAAACATGAGGAAAAAGTTGCTGTTTGAATGGTGTTTTTAATTAAGAATTATTCAAACAAAAACAGTTAAGGTGCAAATGTTTTTCCATTTTTCTAATTTTCCAAACCTGGAAACAATTCACATGAAATTTCATTCAAATAAAGCAATACTGAAAAATATACCAGGCAGGTTCTACAAACAAATTAGCCTACTACTTAAACTAGTAAAACCCTCAAGGAGACCATTCTAAACTGCAGTGTAGGGCCTACTGTTAACAACAAAGTCCAGAAGATGTGTTGACATACTTATTAACACAAACACAATCTGAGGTAGGTAACAATCATACGAAGAAGAGGTATAGCCTGAGGCTAGGTCCATGGTCTGAGTAAGTGCTGCTGCATTCATTTGTTTTTGTTTTTTTCCGCGGTGTTTCACATTTTGATGACGCAGCGGCGGTACGACGCTGTGGTGGCATGTGTTGCCAGATTGGGTGTTTTTCAGCTACATATTAAGGGCTGTTTACGCTGTCTTTTAGCGGGGGGTTTCTATGGAAATCTGGCACTCGATGAACGATTGAACGACTGTAAGAGCACCGTTCACAAATGCAAGAATGAGCGCGTTCGCAAAAACGTTCATGAGGCAGAAACGCATACGTTCAGTTCACGTTCGCCCCCAATATGAACAAGTTCATGAACGATCGTTCATTGAACGCGTTCAGGCACAACACTGCCAAATTCACACCACAAACGAACTGCAGCAGAGTGCGTTTTGAAGCGCATCGAGACCACCTCTTCAGCTAGTTCTCGGAGCGTTTGTTTGGTCCGCCCCCGAGTGCGATTGCTGTATTCACACATGTCTTTAAGATGTGCACCTAAGGCGGAAGTGCACCTGAGTTCGTTTCAACCGAACTAAACACGGCATGTGTGAATACACCCTAAGATTTGGTTGAAAGGTCCTGGAAGGTGTCTCGCAAGTGGACCTTAAGTAAGATGGGTACTCCACTTTTCATGGAGTTACATTTAATTCAGTTGCTTAGTCTGGAAAAATACTAGGATGTCTTATCAAGGCAGGTTTGCAAGGTGAAAAAAAGTCATACTATAGAGATGTCATCAAGATTTCGTCAGTTTGGGCTTGGAGACAACTATTTACTTTATTTTTTTACAGAAAGTCTGTGTGAACAACATGGGCTTCATGTTCTGTCATAATGTTTTCCCCTAGAGGCTGTGGTCATGAGAAAGCTGGAAAAGGAGCAGACTTTTTTTCTTATTGCTGAAGCCATGAGATGTATGAGTAGGAAACAAGGTTGCTGTCATGTGCAGCGCTGGCTTGTGATGCTGCCTGATGATACAAAAAATACGGTGGCATATCAAGGGGTTATAGTCGTGTTCTTATGCAAAATGAGTAGATCAAACTAAGGTGAAAGTTTGCAGAGAAAGCATTTTTCTGAGCGTTTGGGAGAAGTCCGGCGAATCCCTCCGGTTAATGAAACTTGACATACCGGAGATGACAGGTGCCATGACAGCATTCTGCCAGCCAGGACACAGTGGTAAAGGGAAGGGGAACGTGGATTTGTATAAGTTACCACACCTGTGCACCCCTGCTCCACTGTTCCAAGGTGAGTGAATTGCTGGTGATTTCTAAGTCGACAGGTGATACATCATTCAGCAGTGGGTCCGCAGAGGGACACTCTCAGCAGAATAATGACAGGTGTGATGACAGTCGCATATCTGAATAATCGTGTGGTGTTAATATATGAACATCGGAGGCACCTTGACCCGACCGTAGTTGGTACCATGTAGATTGAGGTTAAATTTGTCCTCCAGATAACTGGGCGGTATGAGAATTGACTCCGCCGAGTTTATGCACCTGGCTTTGAAGTGTAGGAATGCGTGTCAAATTTGAATGATGGTTCTGTTTTTACATGTTTTCAATTGTGTTTCACCTCAGGACTAATTAATTTGCAGATTGAGTCCGTCTCAGAGGATCATTTATCTCTGCTCTCATTTCATTCACAGATGCGTACCTCAGTCTCTGTCTTGATTCTGTTACTGTGTGCATGTCATGGTTATGACAGATGTGATGTTTTATTTGATTTTCTCTGCCTTCCTGCCCTCTAGTCTACGTTATCTGCAAGCTGCGGGTGAATGGGACATACAGTATACCTTTGTCTATACCATATACTTTTGCCTTTGTGGGCCACAGTACTAAACATTAATTATACAGATTAAAGTAAAAGCAACTAGTTCAGGGTTAAACTTTGTTCGTTAAAAAATGTCAAGTATGTCCAAGTTTCATTGTGCAAGTAGCTTCCAAGGGATGTGTTGAAAATGTATAAACTTCTTAACAAGTTGCTAGATTCCATGGACTTGTGGCTACAACTAGTTTATTCATTGAATTTGGGATTTATGGTCAGGTCTCGTAACTGACCTTAAGGAAAGCTCCATAGCCCCCAATACAGTCCACAAGCTGTCCAAGACACATTGTGACCGAAGGTGGTTAAATGAGGTAGGAAACTGCTACGAGCAGCGCTGGACTGTGTAGAGTTTTTAACATAATTGGCACAGCTGGGACTGCATATAATGTGGAGCCCAGTAGAATGTATCTTACAATTATAAAGAAGATGTTTCTCACATTCAAAACCCACTGGAAAACTGCTCTCTGAATTTTAATAATTAAAGCCATTGAGTCCAGCATAGATTTAACCGTCTGTAATATATACTGATATATTTATTTTATATCATACCTGATAATACCAGGTAAAGCTCTAGTGTAAATGCCCACTTTTCTTTAACACAAGAAAAACTCTTTCAACATGTGCAGTGAATGAGCATCCCTAATTGGAATGTAAAGGAAACTGACTTGGTAACCTGTTTCCAGTTCTCATATACAGTATGCATGAGCTTCACAGCTGTCCCACAATCATCATAGTGCCATGCTGTGGGATCTGAACAATGGAAATTAGAGATTCCACAGGCCATGATTTAAATCGTACTAAAATTGGAATTAATGCATTCACAGCATGGACTGGGTAGAATTCAGGCAAACTGAATAGTTTTTAAGAGTTCCTTCATGCATGGAAGAGGTCTTTCGTTTGTTTGTTTAAATGAATGCTTCTTGTCTTCACCCTGGTATGCTTGAGGATTGCGCTTTTGTTTTTGCAAAGCCCCCATCCATACTGTATGTAATGTAATGTGTATTACACTTTTTTGTAATGTGTATTACATAGTAGTCAGTGTTGTTGTGTGTTGGGAAAGACTTGAGTCATATAATGGATAGCAGCTACTACTGGAAGACATTGCCTAATTGAACAAGAAGAATTACACAATGTGTCTGGCATACTCGGGTTTCAAGCAAGTTTGGGGATTTGAATTGTGAGTTTCTGCCTTATCAGAAACATATTTTGCTTCTTTTCTTTTTGCACATTATCACACATTTACTCTCTTGGCGGGGAGCAACACCCTACCTGTAATGCAGATAGACTTGTATTGTATTGATACCAACCTGTTGCTTGACTGTTTTGGACCTTGTATAGAAAATATTCATTATTATAGTTAAAAACCAAACCAGTCCAGACCAAACTGTGTGTTCACGTTGAATTGAAGAAACAAGCCCCCTTTGAAAGCCGAACTATCATGGTTATCTTACTTTGGCTGTGCGTGAATAACAGTGGGGAAGAGGGAAGAAAGAGTGTGAAGAAAATAGATCACGGGGGCGCCCTTAGCTCAGTTGGTAGGGCGTCCCCCCATGGGCCTCGGCCAGCAGCTGACCCAGGTTCGATTCCAGCCCGCGGTCGTTCTCTGCATGTCACTCCCCTCTCTGCCCCATTTCAACTCTGTCTCTACACTATCAGTAAAGCATAAAAATGCCAAATATATTATAAAAAAAAAAAAAAAAAAAAAAAAAAAGATCACATCCAGTCTACTTTGGGCCTCTTTTTTCTGATTCAGAAGAGGTGTTGCTACACCTGGTTACATGATATCAAAGCAACACTCGTAATAATACATATACAATTCTGTTTAATACTACATAGAATAACTCGATTAATCATCTATTGTCTTGACATTCGAATGGATTTATCAAAATTAATTAACAATGAGCTTATAGCAAGTATCCAGGTTATTCTTCCAAAGCATGATTAGTGACATACATTTTCATGAATCTGGCAGCCGCAGAAGATCAATGGCGCCCAACCCCCTTATCGTCTGTCTCTTGTTTCGTTTTCCATCACAAAAACTTTGAAAAGTAAAACCATTCTTCCACATTTCTAAAAGTGTTTTCAATCCAGCTGCATAAATTGCTTCATACATAATACATCAGCCTTTAGTTATTTATTCATTACAACTGTTAGCACCGTTACAGATACACACTTTTTATGCAGCCCTCAGTCTCCAGTTCCTTTCTTTCTGTGCCATTGCTCTATGGCACCGGCTTCCTGGAACTTCACTATTTTCTTTTTTCCTCCTGTTAGTTGATTTATCTATTTCAATTTAGACATCCAGCCTTCCTTCTGATGAATGATGCATAACGTTTTTTATTACCATGGTAATAACATCTAAAATACCTGCACCAAATGGAAACGGGAGGCATATACAGTCATGTTGAAAAAAAACTGGATTTCAGAGCCAGCAGTGTGTCTCAACAACTATAAGATGGATTGCTATGAAATTTGGTATAGACGTTCACACCCTTCAGAGTATTCCCTATAGTGCCAAAGTTAGCTGTTTTCCCCATGGAATATCTTAACATCAACTCAATGGATTGGCACAAACCTTTGTATAGAACGGTCCCAGGTGACGTATTTGGTGGAGCATTTTGGGTTTTGAGTCAAACGTCTCAATAACTCTCTGATGGATTCTCATGAAAATTGCTACATGTATTATTCCCCCCCTCAGGATGAATTGAATACACTTTGATGATCCCTTTAGATTTATCTCGCGCCATCATCAGGTCAAACTTTAAATTTGTTCACTTTGGTTCATGACCAAATACCTGCAAAATCTACAACATATCCATCAGTCTAATTAACAAAGGTTAGCATGCAAAGCACCGAACTAAAATTAAGTAAGTGTTTTAAACATTATACCTGCTAAACCTCAGCCTGTTAGCATTCTCATTGTAAGCATTTTGAGCATTTTGACATTAGCATTTAGCTTCAAGGAGGCTCGGTCGTAGTAATTATGTTTTGTGAGGGAACTGATATATCCATTACACTGTTCTGGAGGCCTCATTAAATGAAATATGTATGGCAGTGTGTGGTAATTACTACTACGGGGCCTCTCTCCCTCTCTTGCTCTCTCTCTGTCACTGGAAAATGCTTGTTTGTGTGTGTTTTGAGAGCGTATTTGGTCCCAAATGTGAGGCATACAGACAGGAACTGTACTGACCCATCTTTTTTCCGCTCACCTCATTTAGAGATGCTCAACTTAAATTTTGCATGGTACTTGTTGAGACTGCCTGCGTCACTTTTCCCCATGCCCTTTTAACTCTCTACAAATGTGGATGAAGTGCACCATCGAGTTTTGTGTCCCGAAAGCTCACACTTTTAATGAGCAAACACATTATTGCGATGAAACCGAAATAACCCCCCAGACATCCGGGGGTTTTGCACCTTGTGAAACGTGTGGGATCACACTGTTCCTCTCTGCAGCAACTCTTCCCACCTCCTTGTGCTTTAATCATCTGCTGTCTGGACTTCTGCTACCTGCACCGAAACATGCCTCCTCCTGCAGCCCCTTGTCTCTTTGTTCTTCAACGTTACCAAATCGTGTCTCTGCTATCCTGCTCTCACTTCACAAATTCAAAACCTGGGTGTTGCACAAAAATCTGCTAAGGGTCTTTTTTCCTAGATGTGGTCACGAGTATTGCTGTTCTCTGTACAGACTGAAGGACTGTCTTCCTCCAACTTGTGATGCAGAGTCACTCCACATCTTCAGTCTTAGACTTAGCTGATTGTACTTTTATGGATATGAATCATAGATAGTAAATAATATGGATGTAGCATCCGGGCTGACCTCAGTTATTCACACGGCATCCAATAATCCTGGTTTGTGCGCGTCGCCATTTTGTGAGGGGGAGGGAGATAGCTGATGTATACCTCCGAGGCAAAGTGAGGGACAACGGGCGGAGAGCTGTCACTCAAGAGATCGCGCCAATACATTTTAACCTCCAAAAGAATAAAAACTAGCCAAAAAAATTTACCCACCTCAGTGTTGTCATGGAGATATGACCATAAATAGGTTTAATAATGCTGTGAAAACGGCATGTTTAACATTGGAGTCAATGAGAGATGGCTGTCTTCTGCTCCCAGCCCCCAGTGGCACTTCCTGGTTACTACAGTTGTGGTCACTTCCTTATTGGATGCTGGTAAAAATCGCTGAGGTTGGGGCAATGTTTAGTGCCTAACTTCTGTTGCCCCCATGAGGAATTCTGAGTAATTACAACAACACTGTCGGCAAATCTACATGAGGTAAGCCTATGGTGATCGGGCATGGATTTCATGTCTTCTGCTGTACGTCCAGGTTTTTTTTTAGCAGTAGAAGCAACAACTGAAACAGTTCTTGGGAGCTTTTTTAGCTCCTGCGCCTGTATTGGGGGCGACACTGGTTTTTAAACGCTGCAAATACTGTGAAATACCGAGAGTTTTTCTGGAGCTGATACGCTTAATAAACTGTGTCAACTCGTTTGCCAATGGCTTGAATGTAACCAACATTTATTTACAGTAAAAAAGTTATGCACTAGTTGTAGTACTAAAATGATTGGAATAATGTTGCAATGCGAATGTATCTGAATTTGTGTGAATGTGAAAGATAATATTATTATAATTGATGCAGTTGATATTGAAGGTGACTCATGAGCTGCAATGCACCCTAACAGTTTCAAAACTGTCAAGTCCTTCCTTCCAAAGAGAAACCACTGCTCTAAATCCAATGTGTTTGTATTTACCTCTTTGAATAACAGGCAGAGTGAATATTTTATTTTGACAATTCTTTAATTTTCCTCCACACAATAGCAAGCTGTTAGTGCATACATTTTTGCTGCCACAAGCAATTATGACTAAAGGTCTCGAGAAGCTGGGCTTAGTGAACTATTGTTAGCATCCATTCCTTCATGAACATGAGATTTAATGCATGGGAGGTGAGACTTTTCATTCCCCTCTACAGCAATGAAGCTTTGTCCAATGTATTTGTTTGGGGCTAAGGTATTGTGTATGCTGCAATGAGAATGTATGCCTGGTCAACTTAATTTAAATTGTCCCAAAGATAACATGCTTAACCACACAATGCTGTATATTGCATTTTGAATTATATTTGCAGCATAAGTATTTATTTTTTATTTTTTCAAAACTATGTGCATTTTCAGAGAAACAAAGCTTCTGTGACTGTGTGGACTATATTTATTCCATATTGTGCCAAAATAAAATTACACTGAAAGGTCATCTGTGTATCCTGTGGCGGACAAAAATTGATGTTTTAAAAAACACTGTAGATGTAGGATCTGTTTTTGTATTTACTTTGACCACACCGTAGAATCTCAATCCATCAAGAATATAATGATTCTTATATACACATTGTTTAAAGATCATTTTTTGGCATGTTTTACTTTATTAGAGACAGATTTGAGAGACAGAGTAGAAAGGTGGCAAAGAGGGGAGAACATGCAGAGAGCTGACCATGGATTGGATTCGATCCAGGGTCTGCTGCGAGGCAGAGCCTCTAGCCCCTATGATTCTTGTTTTATCAAGAATAATATAAGCATATATAGGCAGAGGGAATTCCTATTATCTCCTTGGTTCCCACGGAAACATGTCAGCACTGAGTCTTGGTGGGCCAGCTCCTGTTTGTTTTAGTAGAAAAATTACCTCTTCAAAAAGCAATTCAGCACGTTTTTTTCTTTACACATGCTGCCTGTATCTATCATCTGCCCAAGGTAGCCCTGGATGATGATTTGCTCCAAAAGGGGCATCACAAGACACTTGTGACTAATTTACTGTTTGTGACCCCGCAGGCCCTGCTTATACCCATATCTTTGGCCATTTGTCTGCCATTGGTCTGACTCTGTGCTCCTGTAGGGTTAGGGTCAAGGTTACAGATTTTGGTTTCAACCCTGCTGTGTGTGGAGAATGCCTACAGGTATGAGTGCAACAACAGAGTCATTTTGTCTGGGGAATGTTTCTCCGTGTCTTTCAATAGAAGGCATGTCAAATATTCCGGTCTTGGATGAGATGAGAAGTGTTGATTGGGGAGGTTGGTGGAACATTCACAGAGCTGATATGGCTCTGGGCCGACTTTTCATAATTGGAGCGTTACATTAATCTTGTATAAACAGCGGCGTAGTGTTGATTTTAACACTCAGACTTAATTAAGACTGATTGTGTGTACAGTGGAAGCCCCAAATGTCAAGAACAGGTTTTGTTTTGTTTTTTTAGTTTACCTGAAATTGAAAGATTTACTTACTTACTCCGAGAGACATGAAAAAGGAAGCAGCGGCTTTCAGTTGTCATGCTTTTAACGTTACAATCGTTCCAGTGCATGATGTTGAAGTCAAGAATTCTAGTCTAGAATGTGAAAGCAAGTCAGTTTTACAGCTGTTTGAAGGTGTGTTCAAATGTATACGAACAGGTAACTGACTAACAGTGGATCTTTAATTAGCAGTTATGATTTCCTGCTGCACAGAGCTTCAAACAGTGTCACAACTTTTGTAAACATTCTCCCTCATACACTACTACTTTTCTATTCATAGATTTTGCCGCTGAGTATTTCTAACTGGGCATCGCTCCGTGTCCTCGCAAGATCCCAGGGTACAATCTGTCAAGGAGGGTGACATCTCAAAGTGATGAATACCAACAGCAGTCACTTGATGATTTGTGTTTTGCAGTATTTGTATTCATGTGGCTGTGTTTGTTCCAGTGTGAGTAGATGAATGCGTTTTGTGAGCACATTGGTGCCTGTGCTTTGCCCCTGCGTACATTATAATTGTGTGCATCAACGTCTGTATGCATATTTCAACTGCATTAAAAACATCCCAGTGTCATTAATGACTTGTGAGTTGACGATCTTCACACACACAGAAAGATGTCTTACCAATAATATAAAATGTTATGCCACATTCTCATATTTATTTCAGCTCTCTGAGTAACAAATAGAAGAAACTTTCATACAGTATAATCAAATTATACTCACCTCTGCTACAAGAGACCATGGTCGGATGATTTCCATTCCTTTATCTGCCTTGTTTGTGACTATTTAGGGTCATGCATATTTATAAAGGCAAAAGCCCCGAAGTAATGAGAATGCCTTGCATTTATCTTGTTGCCGACATTTTAAAATGAATGCCAATCTGCTTACAAATAAGCTGTTGCACAACCATCCATGTTTCATTCACTTACTTGGATTTTAGTTGTTTTTAAGCAATAATGGATAATGGAAATACAAGGTTATTCTTATGCACTAAAAACGATTTTAGGCAGAGTGAGAAATGTCAGCGTCTTGCTATTTAGTGCTACAATACACATAATCCTCACAGTTTATTCCCTTTCCAATATCAGCATCCTGATATTTTCATTAGGAAAAGATGGGAGAAGCAGTGACCAATCAAGGTGTGTAATGTGGGAGTAAATATAAGAAAAGGTGTCAAAAAAGTATGAGTTGAAATTCAGGTGTGTTCAAACTTTAAATATAGATTAGATGATTTCGATTATCATTGAATTTCAAAGCATAGAGGATAGTAAAGCACATAGATTTTAAAGCAATTGCCATTCTCATATCATTGTTTACCGTGGAGATTGTCAACGGGCCCGTTTTCTCCTGCTCCTCAAGTGATTGATCAAGAAACGTCTTAGACAGGTTGATGTGAGCTTGAGTGATGGCCATCCCTGACTGTATCCCACCTGTCATAGGGGAATGAATTGTCCATCACATCAAAGATCACCTTTGATCTTGCTGTTGGAGATAGTGGAGAGGCACGAGCAGAGGACTCTGGTGAAATAGCATCATATAACGTACCAATTGAGAGAGAGAGAGAGAAAAAAAAGTGTGAGTCCCACACCATGTGTCCAGTCAATCTCATTCTGCGGAATTGCCCGCTCTTCCAAGTCATTTCACACGTGGAGTTTTATATGTGGTTTAAAGGTCTTTTATGACGTATATTCTAAAATTGAACAATCTGACAAAATGCCCATGTGACTGACTCAAGCTATAATCAAACCACTTCGCTATCTCAAGTAAACAAGGTTGTGTGCAGACGTGTCAAATTTGAAATCAATCAAGAGCGTAGCATGACCCCGCCAACCTTCAAGTGTTGATGTGTAAATATCCAAGCAAACAGGTTTAGTGTAATCTGTCATGGGAATTTGCAGTGTTTAAGTTGCCAGGCAGACTTACGCCCGATTATCCCAAAGACAAATGTTTCTTCTCATTTCAAAACCCTTGTCACCCTCACTGCTTGCTAACAACAAACACAGGGAGGGGGAGTAGGATGAGTCTGGATGGCTGCCTTATCACGTACACAGCCTAGCATTTGGAAGGTCTGTTAGATAAGGCACTGCTTGAAAGAGAGGCAGCGATGCATTCGGGAGGTATAGAGGTGAAACACTGCAGGGACCTATAGGTTTAGTTCCTGGCAGCTGTGTCTCTGATCTAAAATAATAGACACGTCACGGTCGCTGCTATCGTGTAGCCTACTGGTTGGACTCACTCCTACTGGTGTGTGGGGGGGGGGGGGTCATTCTTGCAGTGATAGTTTCAATTGTGGTCCACCAAGGAGCATTGTTAATGCAGTCACTAAGGAGATACTGAGCCAAAATGGCTTCTGGAGGAAAAGGAGAGCACTATTACCATCTGACAGCTGACTGCAAGCCATGCTGCTTGTCATCTCTTCTGCAGTAATCTGTAGATTAGATGTAGAAAACAGATTTATAGGATACTATAAGTTTCTCTTATTTGTTTTTTTCAAATAGAAGATTGACATTTTTCTGTGGCTTAACCTTCCTCCTGTGTTAACTTTCTGCTACCATCCATGGTGTTAGCGGGTCGGTTTCGACCCGTGTCTGAAATCAGCTGTAAAAACACTAAAAACAATTATCTATTATCCAATTTGTTTCTCATCTCTTGGTTACCTTGTTAGGCTATCAAAGAAAATATTGTTCTTAATATTTTTGGTGTATGAGGCTGGGCCTTTTTTTTGTCAGTATGCGCCTCAATTTCAATTTAAAAAAATGGTAAAATGAACCTTAAGAGAATCATAGAAATAAATGTTTGGTTGTTGTGTTAGCTGATTATTACTGAGGGGTATGAGAACACATTTCTTAACTAAATTTGTTTTATTTGTTTTTTCATATTAATATTATTGACCTTTTTAACATCTGTGGTGTTACTGGTCAATTACGACCCATATAGAGGAGAACGGGGGAATCTGAGGCATCGGGTAATCTGAGCCACCTGTCGTGTATTATTTTCCTAAACACATTTTCTGTAGCTTGGCTTAAGATATTTGCCAACCCCCCATTCGGTAGGAATGTGAGACGGTTGGCTGTGAGGACTGAGCTTCTGTAAATCATCTTATCTGTGTTTAAGTTAAAACAGACACTTGTATGACTGTTTGATAGGTTTGAATTAGCACAAGCCTGGTTCGGGTTTTCCCAGCCCTAGGAAGAGGGGATAGTTTATGGCCACTGTCTAATATTGTTGGTCTTACTGGTCTGAGGCAGACTCAAGGCCGCCAGGCCGGGCAGTGCCCCTCTTAATGTATTCCACAGATGTTCAGTAGGGGTAATTTCGCAATAGTCAAAACTCACCAATTACAGACAAAGAGGCTCGTCCTTGACGACCAATCAGTTTACGTAGACCCTAGGATAAGAAAGCCAACAAACATGATTGGGGCGGGCTTTCCATCAGACCAGGGACTCTCTGCTATCTGTATCTTCCTCGTGTTAATTTGGCTAAAATACTTTGACTTTCATTTGGCTTCGTTTTTACTGCAGTATGAGCTTGTTGTTTTAAATAAAGAGAATTGTTCCTGGAGCCTCCTCAACTGCGTCAGCTGTTTTCTTCCTTCATCTCACCATACCACCAAAACCCAGTTAAGAGATTTAACAACACATCCCCTGTATCTAGGCAATGGAAAACATTTGCGGTCATGTGAGATTTATGTTTTCAAGCCCCTCTCATTTCCCCATGGCCATGAAAGAGAGGACCTCATGGTGCTGTGGTAAGCACATTTTTTTCACCAAAATAAGTATTTTGCATGTAAAAGTAAATTTTCTTGCTGTCAACTTAATCAACTGTTGTGCCAAAGCAAATGTAGTCACGTAGAAAAACTTACAACATCAACATAAGTGTTGATGAACTACCAACATATGAAACCATGTGATGCTGATAACTGAAGATTAGCCTGAAATGCTAAGAGAGGTAGTTTTTTCTCAAATTGTGGTGGTGGGGGAAAGTGAGCCAAATGCTGTGGGGGAAAGTGAGCCACTGTTTCACTTTCCCTCACCATGAGGCACAAGTTCAGTTTAGTCTTAAACATATTTTAATTTAATATTACATGACATATGTTTTATTTTTATGTCATACACATTGTAGAAAAGCCATCATGCCAAGGAAATACACCAGGAAGACGACCTGGGGCAACCACACAGAAAGAGCACCTTCTCATCTTTCCCTGTAACCTTCAGAGCTGGAATGTAGAGTAGGCCTAGTTGTAGAGTATGACAGGCTGATGTTATAATCCAGTTGGGTCTTCTCCTGTGTTCTGAGTCCCAGGCTGTTCTCGCTGGTTCTGATTTTCCTATGCTTTGACCCCCAGACACTAGCTGGCTCTAAGGGTCCTGTGTTCTGACCCCCAGACTGTGTTCTAATCTAACTGGTTCTATCTTTCATGTTGTATTTGATTTTGTTCAGAGTTACTTTCGAGTGTTTAGAAAATTTGCTTTGCTTAATTGACCAAACCCCATCATTCTTTTACTAGTACGACATTAGTTCTGGAATGTGTGGCTAGCTTTCAGGATTCTTATTGTTACAATATGTGTTGTTATGGTAGTTTCAGAGTGGAAAAGTAAGTGGATCAGTTTACCCCACAGCTGGGGTAAAGTGAGCCACATGACAACTTTTTTTTAAAGAATCATATTTTCACTGCCCTTTGTCTTGAAAAAATTCTGCTAATGCCCATTTCTAGGAAACATCCTGAATCAATGGGAAATGTGTAAATTTGACTGATAAATCATTTTAGCTCGCTTAGAGGGGAGCAAATGCAAAAAGTGGCTCAGATTACCCCATTCTCCCCTATATTTATTTCAGAAAACAGCAAAAAAAACTTTTATTTCAGCATTGTACTAACACACAATGAAAACCAGAACAAGTCACAACACAAAATATAGATTTGTAAGGCCAAATAAACAACAACAAATCAAACCAAACGAAATCAATTACTAGTTCCAAAACTAGTAAAAAAAACAGAGTAAAAGTCTCTGTGTGCATATGATTGGTTGTGTGTTCAGATGTGTGGCAAAGAGCAACACTTTCAGTGTTCTTTGCAGAAATATTTCTTGCAGGTAAAGCACAATACTTTTATCTTTCTGTCCTTAGTGCTTTCGCAGACCTGACACCTCTTATTTTTAGAATCAGGTGGCCATTTTCACCAAAAACATGATCCAGAACTTGGCGCATTGTATATCTCCTCATTTTTGAATACTGCAAATAGGAGATGTGCACAGCAACTCTATACTGAATTGACCTCACATGTCTGGATATGCCCGTCTGTTTGTTTCGCTTTTATGCACATATAAGGGCAAAAAAAGTCAAAATGAGAACCTCACCAGAGCTCACATGATTGGGAGAGGAGCTGACTATCATTGTGTTGGCTGACAGTGCACTTTTGATTTCAGATTTGGCTCTAGTTATTGTTTTTTACATTTTATTCTATAACCGGGTCGAAAACGACCCTAACACCATAAGTGTTATAATTTCCACCATAGCATTTTATAATTAAGTGAAAATGTTTTTATTTTTTTTATTTTGTTGAAATAGAGGTTCCTGACAAAGTCAAGAAATCTTGATGCAATAAACAAAATGTAAGTGGTTCTTTTATGCATTTGAAATCCAAAACGGGTCGGTGGCGACCCTAACACGAGAGGAAGGTTTTAATCAACCAAACAATTGTCTCTTGGCATTGCTAATAGCTCTCTGGAGCCCATAGCTGGAGATCATGTACTCCAACAAATCATCTGAATTCTAAGATTAACGCTAGATAGAAAAACTTGTTTGGAGAGAAGGACATCTCGCTTGCCTTACATTTCTTAGACTTCTGACATCCGCAATCTTAAGGGTTCATAAATACACAGTGTGGACTCAAGATTGCCCCCGCAAACGGCTGCTCCAGTGAGTGCATATCATATGACTAATAAAAGGACTTGAACTTAATGGCTATACACCTTAAGTTGTGTTGCTGTTGAAGCTGCATTCCCAGCTAAAGTACAAGGTTGGGTTGTCTTTGTTGGAGTTTTTCCTCGCAGAGAGTTTGGGCTGGGTCAGAAACCTGTGTTGTTGTGAGCCAGTAAAGCCCTATGAGACACAGTGTGATTCATGGGAAATTCAAATAAATCCGACTTGACTTACTTTGATATTATCAGAGAATGAAGGTGCGCGCCCCTCTGCTCCTCTCAGCCTACACAGCTGTCTAAATATAATCTGAAAATACATTTATGCCTGTTACACACTTAGGCACAGACCAAATGTGACATTTATCTTGAAAACCATTTGTAACTGTCGTTGCATATCACAATCAATATATGACCCCACCATGACCTGTAGGGGCCAGATTCAACTCATTTGATCATCTGTGACTGTTTTTTTCTTTCTTTTATTATTGGTAATCTATAGTCATTATAGTTGACCACATCTATCATTTGTCATAATTGTCTTCTCATCACTATTCCTGGATCCATTTCATGGTCAGGGATCAAGCTATGAGCTGGAATAACAGGCATGGATACATAACATTAGATGTGATCTTATCTTAGATGGCATCTCCCTTGCCTATATTCAATCTGTTTGGAGGTTAATATGCTCATAACCCATGTAACAAATGACCCTGATGATACCTTATGGATATTTATATGCCCCGATCTCATTCTCATCAAAGCATATCACTATCATTCTCTCAATCTTGAACACTTTTAGATTCAGCCCATGGCGTTCAGCACGTTTATTTGGGGGTTCTGTAAATTGTGGAATTACTTTTTTGCCTTTTCATCGTTTATTAGTTATTTTATATGTTTCCCAAAATGCATTTCTGTAACTTACAGAATATTCGATTTACCTGGACCTGCTGCCACCAGCTGGGTTTTATGTGTACGTAGGAGTAGAGAGCAATATTCATGATTGATGACTTTCCAGGCAAGAGAAAAACTGTAAAAAAAAGCCTTACATGTCTTGTGGCAACATTGCATTATAGACTATTGAGACTGCTGCTGCTGGTGGAGAAAAAACAGAAGAGTGTCTCTTTTTCCTCTCCAATGGATTGCTGAGCATCACTGGTGAAAATGGTCGTATCGCTATTTGGGTCTTACAGTATTGACACCACACCTGACTGCGGGTTTGTAAAATTCCATTTATTTTACAATGCTCAACATGTACCTCCTTTTTCATAACTATAAGTGGTGTGATGTCAGCAACATGATGAGAGAAACATTATGAGACAACATTGACCTATAGATGCAAGGTGTATCAAAATAATTCACATTTAAAAGTGGTTCAGCATGTTTTTTTTTCCTAAGGTCTTTTTAATGTGCCACCAACTAGAGATACGTATTGCAATTATCCATGCAACTGCTGGCTGCTCGTAGACCTATGTCTGGCCCTTCTGTCATAGTCAGCTAATGTGTTTACCAAGCGCACAGCTCTGTCTCTACCAACTCCCCAGTGCAATGAGGCCACAGACAGGGCTCGACCTCCATCATCCTTCCTCAGCTTCCACCCAGTCCTTTCTTTAGTCTGGTGGTTCTTACCAGAAGGAAGGGTGAAGGTAACGACTTGTGCTAATGAATTAACTGTCCAATTATAGCTACAGCAATTGCACAGACATCCGTTTTTCACTTCCATTCATGCACATTGGCCTGCCATGGATTCGTCTGTTTACCTCATTCAGTGGCTCCAGATAACAGGAGCATACTGCAGCAAGCTTGGTCCAATCTGGCGGCTGCTATTTAGGAGAACGATACAGAGAGAGAGAAAAAAAAAAGGCTCTCTGAAGTAAATGGCAGATTTTCTTCTTTGGTGTTAAACTCGTAGGCTAATGAATCCTAAGCTTGCCAACTCTCACTGTTTGATTTCTAGGAATACAATATGATTATATAATGTCCCACATATAGTCAGATTCTTTATTGCGAGACATTAAATGTTGATGCCCTTTTTCTTTAACTAGATTTACAGTTATTGAGCCTGTATCTTTCGAGGCTGCTGAATATTCTTTTATTCTCCGTTCTGACAGTAAAGAAGGCATCTTGGTTTTATTTCAGTGTGAGCCTTCTATTTGTCTCAATAACTTTAAGTACCTGCTGCTGATGTGTTGTTTTCCCTTCATTATAGGCAAATTACGGCTCTCTCTTTGTTTAGGAAGAAATAGTGAACCTAATGTAGATCTGTAAACAGCCTGGGGCCTCTACCCACTTGAGCCTAAGTTTGTCTTCCTGTCAATCACTTTTAATTGAAACAACAACAGAAATGCATGGACAATTGATGAATTCTTTTAGGGAAAAATGATAAATCAAATGGAAACACACTCACAGGGATGTCCATATTTCAGGAACGCACACTCAAACAACGTACACAACAAAATATGTGCTGCTTTCTGAATATAATGCACTGAATACGTATGTGAGTGCGGACATGTACCACCACAAACCGGTGAGAACTGTTGGCATTTTGACATCTGTATTCATGCTTCTCAAAGCATAAAAATAAAACCCTTATGTGTAGCAAATGTCCACTGTGAAAGCACATAAGTTATTGGTGCATTTTTAGAAATCAGTAATTGTAAGGGCTTTTCATACACCAACACTGCACAGTATGTTTCTTTATATGTGTCCAATTGCAAGGCGTCACTGTTAAAAGCTCTATCATTGCACCAAACATCTGGCTTAAATGAGTGAGTGGATTTCTATTGACTGCCAAACACGTTTTGGGAACTACTTAAGATACAGCATGTGCAGGATAGGTCAAGCAACAGTTTATTTTATTTTTCATAATACATTTAAAGTGGGAAGTTTATAAACAAGAACAGCAAAAAAAAAAAAAGATTCTCTTGACAGGTGTCAAACTGCTATACCTTAGAAACTCCATTCAGCACAGGGTTGACAAACATCATGTTCCGGCACTTTGTTAATGTCATGTGTAAAGACACTGAAACATGTTGAATGTAGTATGTACTTCTCTATCTTTCAGCTGTAACACATCCTTGGGCTACATACCACAAAATAAAGTCAGTATTATAGTAGAACAGAATGTTGTATCAGAAAATATGGGATGTATTGCTTCCAAAACACAATTGTGGCATCTCAGGGTCCTATGCTTTAAGGATACTTATCTGTTTTTTTAAGGTACACCAAGAACCATATATCTTCCTAAACCACATCAAGGAGACATATTCTACCCGTACCTTTCATTCCACTTGGTCTATTTTCAAGTGTAGTGTTACCATGGTAACCCGAGGTGCAGGTATTTCTTGTTGAGTGTTTTTTCTTTAGGTCTAGCCATAGAGTTGGAATTGGAATTGAATAAAAATAAGGAAGAACCAGAAACAACAACCTCTCTAATCTCTCTCTCTCTCTTAGCTGCATGGCCGATGAGGACATGAAAGAGAAATGTTTGAACTGGGGATGCAGTAGAAGACAGTGGCAGGAGGAGGCGTGGATATCAAACTGTTGCTTGATAGATGCAAGCTGAGATTCAACCAGCCTCTTTGAGCGGGAAAGCTATAGGGCCGGTTTCACAGACAAAGCTTAAGCCTAGTCCGAGACTAAAATGCCTGTTGAGCTGGATTAATTCAAAGCCACTTGCACAGACTCAGTTTAAAATAGTCCTAGATAAAAGCTATTCTGGATTAAACAAAACCAATTGCAAGACTCTAGGTCTAAATTTGAGTTTAAATTAATCCTCCAAGGAGGCAGGTTTAACTTCAGTTTAGTGGTGTTTGTGAGAGAGCATGGACTATTTGGAATATCTAAATGAAGACCAATTCCCACTGCAGAGGCCAGCCAGAAGAGTACTTCTGAATAGGTCTTATCCAAAACATTTATTTTATGAACTTACATTTCGAGACCGCTTTCAACATGGAAAATGCACTGAAAATAACAACTTTGCTTGAGTTTATTAGATGGATGCATTTACATTGAAGATATATTCAGCATAATACAATGAGTGTCTAAAACAATTCTGTTTTCAAATGTGGTTGTTGTGATTTAAAATACTGACACACATGAATAACAAAATGACAAAACAACATGAACACCTTTTATTTTCTACTTATATCGTCACTGTGATTAGTAATCACAATTGTCTCAGTACTGTATCTTGTTTGAATCATAGCTCTCTCTTCCAACTTCATGTCATACAGTTTACGCTCTCTGGACTTTCTTTCCACCTCTGTCCCCAGAACCCGTACTGAGTTTGGAAAGAGGGCTTTCATGTACTCTGCTCCCACCGCCTGGAACACTATTAAAAAAAACTCAAATTGCAGGAACTCATCACTAAGAATGATTTTTAAAACTTTTCTCATTGCCTCAAAATTGTTCTTCTTCTTCGCCTTCTGGAATGTATGTGTCTGTTTTCTCATGTCTGTGCTTTCTTCTTATGTTTGTCTTATATTTCATTCATTCTAACTGCTGCCATTTACTGCCAGGCAGTGCTCAGAAAAGAGGTCATTTGACCTCAAGCAATTTTGCCTGGTAAAATAAAGGTTAAATAATGTCCAATTCCACCTTTAGAATTTTCATTTCATGTCATACTTCCTTCAGATATTGCATTTTCTGTTCATGGAATTCTCAGGCTAACTTTCATGCAACGTCATCTTTTTTGTCCTTTGTTGAAAGGTTGTGGCAAGCTCTTCTTTAAAGCGAGATTTGGGGTTTTCTACAGAGTCTATCAGTGCAGATATCATTAAATATAATGTCAAAATTATAAATGAGAAAGATGTGAAATACCGATAATAATGAAGATAACCTGAAGTTGGCATCACAAATTGGCATGGGCATGTATGAATATCCATCACTGATAATATACACGTTCAAGCTTCAATGGAAAAATCCACCTACCCTGTTTTATAACAAACAGTAAAAGGTGTTTCTGCTTAAATTTGAATTGCCAAACTTCTTAAACAAAATGACAGAAACACGATGTGGATAGCTGGCAACCCTATACTCTAAATTCCCCTTGAAATGATCAGTGTCTGATGTTAACATGCAGGTTGCTGCAGACGCGCCGACTATGTCTTATTTAAGGGGCCGCATCCTTCTAAGGACGCGGTCTACGCGGCCTATGAAGGCCGATTCGAAGGCCGAACGAGCGTTGTTAAGTGAGACGGTCTCCGCAGGTCTCAGTATACGAGCATTTCCGGTTTGCGTAACAAGCCGTTACCTTGCGTGACGATTTGCCGCTCCTGTGCTGCCTAGCAACCCTGATTGCTGCCAACGGAAACAGCCTTGTCAACGGAGGAAAAAAGAAAAAGAAGTTGCCTACCAGACGAAAAGAAAAAAAAGTACATGAAGAAAGAAAAGAAAAGACAAGAAAAAAAGAAAGAAAGGAAGATAAAAGTTAAGAAGATGGAACACGTTGCTGTTTTGTTATTTTTTATTTTATTTTATGCCATCTCTGAAAAAACGCAATGAATATTGGGATATGTTTGGCCGCGAAGGATACACCTTCAAAACCGTGAAACGAAGGCTGCATTTCTTGGCCGCATATGAAGGAGCCTTCCAAATGGAACAAGCCTTTGCGCGCCGCTATGACGCAATCGGGCTTCAAATGCAGCCTTCGTAGGCTGCGGCCGCTCGATTGAGATACACCCACAGAGATAATTGCACAAGTAGATGTCACTATGTCACACATCTTCAGTGAAACACATCTGGCAGGGTACCACTAACACAAGAATTTCAAATATTATTTTGTAGATGTTCTCAATCTGATTATCTGATTAACATGTACGTATATGGGATTGAATATTAATATTGTGTTATGCTTATCTACATTTTAATGTATCAATAACAGTTAGTTTTCAACTGTATTTTTGGTGTAAATGAATAACGGCTGGTAGATTTCAACTTCACACTGAACTACTAACTTCAAAATAGAACTCCACTGTGGCTGTTAGATCTCAACCTGGTGTTATTGATGCATTACAGTAGGTAAGGTATATCTATTGTAATAAACACTCCAAAAAGTAGCTGCTACTAAAAGTGTGGCTGCTGAGCCTCTTTGCAACACAAAGTTGTAGGGTGAAAGCAAGGCAAGGCAAGTTTATTTATATAGCACAATTCAAACACAAGGCCACTCAAAGTGCTTTACAGGGGCAAGATTAAAATACATAAAACACATTAGAAGACATTTAAAAGCGAATGAAAAGAAGTAAAACATTTAAATACAATACAAAGTACAGGTTAAAATGGAAACAGAAAAGTCTTCAGACTCAAATTAAAAGAACTGAGGGTTGCAGCAGACCTCAAGTTTTCTGGGAGTTTGTTCCAGATATTTGGTGCATAAAAACTAAAAGCTGCTTCTCCTCGTTTAGTCCTAACTCTTGGGACTGTAAGTAAACCTGTCCCAGACGACCTAAGGGCTCTGGACGGTTCATAACTTATCAGCAGATCAGTAATGTATTTTGGCGCTAAACCATTTAGTGCTTTATAAACCAACATCAGTATTTTGAAATCAATTCTTTGAGTGACAGGAAGCCAGTGTAAAGACCTCAGAACTGGGGTAATGTGATCCACTTTTTTGGTTCTAGTGAGGACTCGAGCAGCAGCGTTCTGAATTAGCTGAAGCTGTCTGATAGATGTTTTTGGAAGGCCTGCAAGGACACTGTTACAGTAGTCAAGTCTACTAAAGATAAATGCATGGACAAGTTTTTCTAAATCTTGCTGAGCCATAAGTCCTTTAATTCTTGATATGTTTTTAAGGTGGTAGTATGCTGACTTATTAATTGATTTAATGTGTTTCTTGAAATTCAAGTCGCACTTCCGGGTTACAGAGCATGGGGTAGGCACGATCGCTCGATAGCTGCCACAAAATATTTCAGACCTAACTGATTAAACCCTATTCTCGTCGATTTTTTTCGTGCTTGTGTTGCCGGTAACACTGATACTGTTTTGGAGAAGAAGAGATTCGGCAGAGTCAAATATGTCCTCGGACAGCATGGTTAGCATGGACGTTGGTGCTAGCTCAGTGGCTTCCATTGCGGATCTGCTTGAACAGCATCGAGCAGCGATAGCCGCCGAGTTTAAATCATCTTTCGCCAGCATGGACGCTAAGCTGGACAGCATCCAGGCCGTGGTCTCAAGACAGGGGAAACGTATAACCGATCTCGAGGAGAATGCAGAAACTGTTTGCGGACGCCTGGAGCAACTTGAGGCTACGTGCTCCTCACTGCAGGAAGATAACAAGCTGTTGAAAGCTAAACTATCGGATTTGGAAGGGAGGAGCAGGAGACAGAACGTTCGTATCGTGGGCTTACCAGAGTCACTTGAGGGTGCACGCCCCGCCGCCTTTTTCTCCGAGCTCCTCGTCGAGGTGTTTGGTGGTCAAGTTCTCCCTTCTCCCCCGGAGCTGGACAGGGCTCACCGCACTCTGGCACCCAAACCGGGCCCGCATGAGAGGCCGCGATCCGTCGTTATCCGCTTTCACCGATACCAGACTAAAGACCTGATCATGAAGGAGGCACGTAAACAGGGCGAGCTGGAGTACCACGGCCACAAGCTCCGGTTCTACGAGGACTACAGCGCGGAGGTCGTGAAGCAGCGGGCTGAATACAAGCGGGTCATGGCTGAGCTCTATCAGCGCGGTCTCCGTCCCTCTCTCCTCTTCCCTGCGAGGCTTCGTATTACTCTCCAGAGCGAGAGAGAAAGTGGCTGCAGTCTGTCTCTGAAGCATCTAACTACTTATCTACACTGGGTGTGAGTCCGTAGTAAATACGATTGCCTGCTGTGAGTATACAATGTGGACAAATGCTCTTTTCATATCCCCAGCCAAACTCTCAGACTGATGGTACTATACGCATTTTTTTTTCTAATGAGTAAATTAGCTGGGTGAACGTGACATGTTTGTTGCTTGTCATTTTGACGTATTGTCTAGCTCACTCGCTTTTTTTTTTATTCGTATCTCTATTTTAAAACAGCTAGATAAGCGTGTCTGTTCTTTATTTTATTTTTTTTTGCCATTTGGACAGATTGTCTAACTCACGCCTTGTTCTTTTTTTTGTATTTCGAATTTGTTGGTTGAGCACGGTATGTTTGTTTAGTGTGTTGTCATTTTGACAGTTTGCTGGATTGTTCATAGTGTTACTAGCTGTTATGGGGTGAATTGTACAAGACTTATGTGGGAAGCTAGCACAGGCTAGAAGGTTAAGGCTTGGAATGTTTGTTGTGAGACTAGTAAGGGTCTTTCGGGGTTTGCTGTTTAGAGCAATATATGGGGTGGGTTCTGGGTGGGATGGGGTGGTGTCAACTGGGGGTTTAGCTGATGGGTTATCACCTGCTGTGTTTTCAGTTATCTGTGTTTTCCTTTTTTTTGTGTGTTTTTTTTTCCTCTGTATTTTGCTACTCTTTGTTATCGGAGCAACTCTTTTTACTCTCACTATAATTGAGTTAGATGAAGGGCAATCTTAATTTAATTAGTTGGAATGTCAAGGGGCTAAATCAACAAGTGAAAAGGGGGTAAGGTCTTAACCCACCTAAAACGGCTCAGGGCTGGAATAGTTTTCCTTCAAGAAACCCAGTTACATGACTCTGACCATGGGCGACTAAGTAAATTATGGCGTGGACAATTTTTTCATTCTAATTTCAGGGCTACGGCCAGGGGCACAGCTATCCTTATTGATAGTAATATTCCTTTTGAGTCCTCAAACATTATATCAGACAAAAATGGACGTTTTATTATTGTTTCAGGCAAACTTTACAATAAGTCAGTCATCTTGGCCAACGTCTACGCGCCTAACGTCGACGATGTAGAATTCTTTAAGAGATTTTTTTCTCAACTCCCCGATCTCAATTCCCATTCTCTTATTCTTGGTGGGGATTTTAATTGTTATCTAGATCCAGTCTTAGATCGCTCTTCCCCCAAACCTGCCACTCTTAGCAGATCTGCAGGTTATATCAAATCATTTCTTGCTGATTATAGCCTCTCTGATCCATACAGGTTTTTATACCCCACAGGAAGAGAATATTCATTCTTTTCACATGTCCACCACACTTACACCCGAATTGATTATTTTTTTGTTGATAAGTCATTGATGTCAGACCTTAAGTCATGCAGTTATGAAAGTATTGTGATCTCAGATCATGCTCCTCTGCTCCTTCAACTGGGTTTCCCTGACGTTGAGTATACAAGAAGGCAGTGGAGACTGGATCCTTTGTTGCTCACAGATGAGAGTTTTCTTTCACACATCTCTACACATATTAAAACTTTTTTGAGTATAAATAAAACACCAGATGTGTCCAATGCAACAATTTGGGAAGCCCTGAAAGCCTATTTGAAAGGTGAAATTATATCATTTGCAGCATACAAAAATAAGTGTACAATACAGAAACAAACTGAAATAGCTGATCAGATTCTGAACATAGACAGACAGTATGCTAATTCACCTTCATCTGAACTTTACAAAGAACGTTTAAAACTACAGACAGAATTCAACCTTCTTTTCTCTCATCAGGTTGCAGACCAGTTGCTTAGGAGCAGAAGTACTTTTTACGAGCATGGTGACAAGATTGGTAAACTCCTGGCCAATCAACTGCGCGGATTTAGAGCGAAGCAACTCATCCCTGGAATACGGACAGACAGTGGGTGTACAACATCAGATCAGAAATTGATAAACGAAAAGTTCAAAACATTCTATTCAAATTTGTATAGTTCTGATTGTACAGTAGACGTAACGGTGATGGAAACCTTTTTCAGTAACCTAAACATGCCTTCCCTCTCTCAAGACCGGAGACATAGCCTTGAGGCACCTATTACTCAGAAGGAAATTATTGCAGCAATAACATCTATGCAATCAGGCAAATCTCCTGGTCCAGACGGACTTCCATCGGACTTTTTTAAGAAATTTTCAGCCGAATTGTCGCCTTTTTTATGTTCAGTATTCTCAGACTCATTTGACTCAGGTAAACTCCCGCCTTCGTTCTACCAGGCCTGTATTTCCCTGTTGTTAAAAAAGGATAAAGATCCTCTAGATTGTGCATCATACCGACCAATTTCACTATTAAATACGGATGTGAAGATACTTGCTAAAATTCTCGCCCACAGATTGGAGGATGCTCTCCCCTCTATCATATCCCCCGACCAAACTGGGTTTATAAAGGGACGCCAATCATTTTATAATATCCGCCGGCTAATGAATATTTTATATTCCCCCAGAAATATTGAATCAGAATGCCTCGCTTCTATGGATGCTGAAAAAGCATTTGATAGAGTAGAATGGAATTATTTGTTTTTCACCCTTGAAAAATTTGGTTTGGGTCCTGTTTTCACTTCTTGGGTTAAATTATTATATGCACGCCCTTCTGCCTCAGTATTAACAAACAGCCGTCACTCAAGTAGTTTTGATCTGCAGCGGGGGACCCGGCAGGGTTGTCCTTTGAGCCCGCTCCTTTTTGCTATTGCAATCGAACCGCTTGCGATTGCCATTCGCGGTAACAAACAGATTCAGGGGATATGGAGAGGAGGAAGTGAACATAAGGTATCATTATACGCCGATGACTTACTTTTGTTTGTCGCCAAGCCAGCCACCTCTTTACCGGAGGCACTTTCTGTGTTGGAGGTCTTTAGTCAGTTTTCTGGCTATAAACTTAACCTGAGTAAGAGCGAACTCTTTCCGATTAATAAAGAAGCTCTTAAACTTGATTATACAGCTCTCCCACTCAAAGTGGTGACAGATCAGCTGAGTTACCTTGGGGTATGTTTTACCAGAAATTTTAAAAACCTATTTAAATCGAACTTCCTCAAATTATTGGATCAGGCGAAGCAAATATTATCGAAGTGGTCTCCTCTGGCTTTCTCTCTTATAGGTAGAATAAATTCAATTAAAATGACATTACTCCCAAAGTTCCTATATCTATTCCAATGTCTCCCCATCTTTCTCCCCAAATCCTTTTTTCAGGCCCTTGACTCTTTAATGATAAATTATATTTGGAATGGTAAACACCCTCGGTTACGGAAAGCTTTTCTTCAAAGACCCAAACAAACAGGTGGAATGGCCCTCCCTAATTTCCAATACTATTACTGGGCTGCTAATATCCGTTCTTTAGTGTATTGGGTGCATTTTCACCTTGACGACTCAGCCCCAGTCTGGGTAACAATGGAGTCTAGCGCTATTAGCCCATTGTCTCTATCCGCCCTCTTAAGCGCCGCACTTCCACTCTCTTCGGCTATTCCCAACAGTAGTCCTGTGATTAAGCACTCCCTTCGAATCTGGACCCAATTTAGGAAGAATTTTGGAATGCAGAATTTTTCACTTTTCAGCCCAATTGCAGCTAATCACTTGTTTACTCCCTCGACGGTGGATGATGCATTCAAGATCTGGCATAAAAAAGGCTTAAAATGCATCGGTGATTTATTTATTAATGATCTATTTGCTAGTTTTTCTCAATTGACAAAACACTTTGGTATCGAAAAGACAAATTTTTTCCGATTTCTGCAAATCAGGCATTTTACGCTGAAGTTCATTCCCCAATTCCCTTATAAACCCGCCAGCCAATCATGTTGATTTGTTTCTTTCTGTAAACCCCACATTAAAAGGCTCAATTTCTGTGTTTTTCAACCGTATTTCGAAGTTGCATAGCCCCTCATTAGCAGCTATAAGAACCCTGTGGGAGCAGGACCTAGGTTCTGCCTTCATAGATCACATGTGGGATTCAGTCCTGGATCGGATACACTCTACCTCCATGTGCGCCCGACATGCTCTTGTGCAATTTAAAGTAGTACATCGTATCCACATGTCTAAAACTAAATTAGCTCGTATGTTCCCCGACGTAGACCCGACCTGTGATAGCTGTAAGAGCGCACCGGCATCACTCTTTCACATGTACTGGTTGTGTCCCACCTTGACTGAGTTCTGGACATCAGTTTTTCAAACAATTTCTGAAGTACTTCAGCATCAAATTAAGCCGAACCCTTTCACTGCAATTTTTGGCATTGCACCAAATTCGGGCTTACCCAAAGTGAAGCTGAGAGTACTGGCCTTCACCTCACTACTTGCTCGCAGGACTATCCTACTCAAGTGGAAAGATCCTGCTCCTCCGTCCCACTCACATTGGATTCGAGACATTATGGCATGTATGAATTTAGAGAAAATACGTTACACAACCCAGGGATCCGAGAATAAATTTGACCGAATTTGGCGCCCCTTCCTAAATTATTTAAAAAAAATAATAATAACTATAGAAGAGTAGCTACCCCCCCCCCCCCCCATTTTTATTTGATTTAATTTTATTTCTTAATGTGTGTGTTTTTTTTGTTTTTTTTTGTTTTTTTCATATTGATTGTTTTTGTTTCTTGTGGTGTGTGTTTTGTGTTGTTGGGTGTGAGGGTGGGATGTGGGTGGGGTATGTTCGGGAGAAAAAGGGGAAAAAATTTGTACTCGCTGTGCTACAAATCCGTTGTTATTAACATTTAATAAAAAAACCTTCGGAAAGGAAAGAAATTCAAGTCGGAGTCTATGACAACACCAAGATTTCTGGCTTAGTGTGTGGTTTCTAGCATAACAGATGTAAGCTGTGCGCTGACTTTTAATTGTTCATCTTTGGCACCAAAGACAATTACTTCAGTTTTGTCGTTGTTTAATTGAAGGAAATTTTGGCACATCCAATCATTGATTTGTTCAATGCACTTACTCAATGCTTGTATCGGACTATAGTCTCCTGGTGATATGGTTATGTAAATTTGTGTGTCGTCTGCATAATTATGGTAGCATAATTTGTTCTTATTCATAATCTGAGCTCGTGGGAGCATGTAGATGTTAAACAGAAGAGGCCCAAGAATGGAACCTTGGGGGACCCCGCATTCAATATGTGTCCACTCAGATGTGAAATTGCCTATTGACACATAGTAGTCTCTGTCCTTTAAGTAGGATTCAAACCAGTTTAGTACAGTTCCAGAGAGTCCAACCCAGTTTGCTAGTCGATCTAGTAATATGCTGTGGTCAACTGTGTCAAAAGCGGCACTGAGATCCAGTAAAACTAAAACAGAACTTTTGCCACTGTCTGTGTTTAAGTGGATGTCATTGAGGACCTTAACCAGAGCAGTCTCAGTGCTGTGGTGTTGTCGAAATCCTGACTGGAAAACATCAAACCAGTTGTTCATTGCTAAGTAGTTATTTAGCTGTTGATAAACAGCTTTTTCAATGATTTTGCTTGAAAATGGTAGGTTAGATATGGGCCTATAATTGTTCATGAGCGATGTATCTAGATTGTTCTTTTTTAGGAGTGGCTTGATGACTGCTGTTTTCAGGGCCTGTGGGAATACACCTGTCCGAAGGGACATGTTGACAATTTGTAGAACATCTGAGGCCATACAGCTAAAAACAGTTTTAAAGAAGCCTGTGGGAAGAATGTCAAGGCAACAGGAGGAGGAGTTCAGGTGTTGTATAATGTCCTCCAGGTTTTTGTGGTTTATCAGATAAAATTGTGTCATTGCATTTGGATTGATTTTAAGTGGGCATAGCGATGACACATATGTTGAACTTTGTATTGATGCAGTGACAGCTTGTCTAATTTTGTGAATTTTCTCAGTAAATAAGGAGGCAAATTTATTGCAGGCCCTCGTGGAGAGATGTTCAGACGCTACTGACACAGGAGGGTTTGTTAATCTGTCGACAGTAGCAAACAGGGCACGTGCATTGTTGTTGTTTTTGGTGATGATGTCAGAAAAGAAAGACTGCCTTGCACTTTTCATCTCTGAGTTAAAAGTGCAAAGTTTCTCTTTGAAGATGTCATAATGAACCAGGAGATTTGTTTTTCGCCACCTGCGTTCTGCTTTACGGCAGGAAAAGCATCCTGTTAACAATGTGTGAAGTGCATCAACACAACCTGCAAAGAAAAAAGCTTCCATTCCGCAACATAACGAAAGGTTGAAAGGCTGGATTTGACGAGCAGACGCTGGCATTTAAAAATTATGAAAACCTTTTTATACACCTTAGAGTCTACACAGACAGGCTGAGCACACTGTCAAGGAATGAAGTTATGTGCTGTGACATAGAGCCCATCTGATTTAAACAGTGTTAGGATTTTAATTTTTAAATATTAATGATGCTTATAACCACCATCATTAATTGCATTTACTCGTATATAATCAAATAACAATCATTCAATTATAATGTTCATCTAAATGTTCTCATTTCAGTACAGAGCAGGGAGTGGAGATGGGAGGGAAGGTTCGTGCCTTGGAAGAAAGTTTGGAGAATGGTACAGACCTGACTCATCTCAACTATCATAGATAAGAAGTAATATCCAAGGTTAGGAGCGTAGTTTTACTTTTCAGGAGAAGACAACGAGAAGAGGATGGACTCTGAAAACTGCCTGACAACAAGATCAACCAATCAATAGACATTTTCAAGATATGTTAAGAGACTGCTGTAGAGAGAGAACTCACTTTTTTTCCTGTCAAAAACTGCCTGCATCACCTGTCCTGTGATCTCACTTCATTAAACAACAACTGAGAACTTTGAAACTTTTTCCAGTCATCTTTTATCTTTTTTCTTCCATATATCCGAATAAACGAACACGAGATATTATAGTTTTTAATAACAGGCTTCAGATTATTGAAAGAAAATTGACTGTATGGACTACTTTGGGTTGTATGAGACATTACATTATACATAACTAGTTGTTAATAGTGAATGTGGCAGCACAAAATAACGCAAATTAATAAAACCTGTTATATAATAACTGAAAAAAAACATCACTGAGTATATGCCCCTATAACTTAAATAATAATACCTGGCTTATAATAAAAACAGCTACAGTATATACTGGCCTAAATGGCCTTGAGTTATTTTCTGTAAAAGCAGGAGTCCTTACGGTCAATCAGACCCGTCTCAGTCTTAAAGGGGGCATATGAAATGCATAGGGGGGCACAATTATTATTAGCCTACAGTACGTATATTTATAATAGTCCTATACTCTATTCGCGCAGCACGTAATCATCACGTTAAACTAACCAACAGCGGTAGCCTATAGCCTAAAACATCAGTCCTCATAATTTAAAGCAATACATTACATAGAAGCAATGTTATGAATATCCATAAAACACTTGACTATTCAACATATTAGATGTAGCCTAACACCAGACGCATATCTCAAACATTGCATTTTAAAGCAGTCAACAGAGGGATATGCATTGCCATTATACACACACACACACACACACACACACGCACACACACACAGACACACACACACACGGTAGCCTACTTTGAGTGGAGGCAGGGCTGTGCTCTCTCCAGTCCCTTCTATCAGTACAGCGGGAGGCGGCGTTTCTCCGAGCTCAACCTCCTCATCAACATATCTTTCGGCCTCCGGGTTCAAAGCAACCAGTGCGCCAATGAGCTCGCTACTGCGCTCTCCAAAACGCGCATCCATCTCTCCTTGCACAGCATCAATAACACTGTAAAATACTCTTGAACTCAGTCTTTTCGTCTATGTCACTTTGTGACGGACCAACTGTTTCCTCAACTGCAAATCCACGGAGGTTCTTGTAAATTGTGCGTCTTCTCGGCCGGTCTCCGGCACAGCCTCGCCCTCGATGGCCGTGGCTGGAGGAGCGCAGACTTCTCACAGTGCAAAACTGTGGCTTCACGCAATCAGAAGTGTCACTGCGCTGAACAAGTCCATAATTTCGGCTTGTAGTAGTCTGTTGTGCGACTCGAAAAGTGACAACAGTTTGATGATCCGATTTGGCAGAGGAGACTGTTGGTGGGCTTTTCAACCATTACCAAATATCGATTATGATGAACTAGAAATGAAATAGTAAGCTGGCGAAAACTCATCCAGCTTCACTCTCAAAAATGCGCGGTAACTGTTGAGCGGCTACATTGACGTAGTTACGTAGCCTTACTTTCTTTTCAGTAAGGCCGTGATAGGCTGTTGCAGTGTAGATAGACTCAGGGGTGGATTACTGCACGGGCACACCGGGCACAGGCCCAGGGGCCCAAGGGCTCAGGGGGGCCCTAAGCCAGAGATACTGATAGTAACTTTTCATGTCGCATAGTCAAAGTCAAGTCACTCATGTCAATAACAGGGTCCAGAAAGTAATAGCCGCCTAAATATAAGTATACTCATCACAATTTAACAAGATAGAAATCATCATGGGCCCCTCAACTAGTAGGGGAGAAATACAAAAGGAAGTTAAAAACAATAGCATTAGTAGCTCTGTCTAAGGGGCTCCATGAGGGGCCTTGAAGGCCCCCTCACACATACAGTAATAAGCTTTCTATGTGTGAATTCTAAATTGTTCATAAAAAGTAGCTATCCACCCTTTATCTGTTGAAATGGGCCCCTCCATCATGGAACATGGGTCTGACCAATCTGGAATAGGAATAATGTTCCTTCTGCATCTCAGGATTTGATGTAGCCTCTAAAATTTCCTCTCAAAGTGCACCAGATTGATGCATTTTACTTTAAAAAGGTAAAAAAAAAATCCGGGGGGGCATGCCCCCAGACCCCCCAACATGGTACAGGGTCCCTCCAACAGTATCCCAAAAACCTGTGGGAAACACTGACTTCCTTAATATCTTAATATGTTTTGCCATTAATTGTATGTATCTGTGCGAAAAAGTCAGTGTACCGGAATGGATAGGGAGGAGTGGGGGAGGGGGGGGGCCCTTTAAGAGTTTGTGCCCAGGGGCCCATTGTCTCATAATCCGTCTATGGATAGACTCCCATCAATCAAACAAAATCACACCATTGTTTATTTATATTTTAAATGTTTTGATGATAAAGAATGCAACATTAGTATTTATCAACACAAAATTAGCTACTATGATGGTATAAAATAAAAATGAAAGTATTTTTTTGAGAGATCTGTGCCCCAAGTGGGGGGGGCACAAGCACTTCTGGGGGCGGGCCCGGCCCGCCCATAGCGACGGGTATGCGGTCAATTATGAAGACTGATTGAAAACGAACCACACATTTTGTTTATTCATAAAGGATTCTCTGGATATATTGTTGCTCTGTCATGCCCCATCAGCTGGGACCAGTCCAGAAAACGAGAAAATATAATGGAAAAATTGTTTAGGGTAACTTTTAAAAGCTCTAGTGGCCTGTGTAGTCCCTTGATTGTGATGCAGGCACACACATTTGAGACATAACATAAGCAGTTCATATCTTCAACAATTCATTCATGTTGTATGCTGTAATGTTCCAGGAATACAAAGTCATTTCAAGTATAAAAGCCTGTTGGGATGTTTTTTTATTTTATTTATGTAACCCGTCCTTTATGAGCATTATTCAACATGAAAAATACACATTTTATGCTAACTTTGCACTGCTGCAGTTTTGCATGGCGTATTTCCTTTAACATCCTATTGAGATGGTATTTACCGAGGCTGTGCAGGAATCTAGTTTATATTTAGTTAAAGATAATTTTTTTGAGCCATTGTTTAGCTCTGCTGTGCCTCTCGTCTTGCTAATCTGGCTGCTTGCTAAATCTCTGTGATTGTCCTGCGGTAGTGACTTACCCAGTTTTCAGGTATAGATTTATAATGTTTTGTTCTTCTCATGGTAATCTTATCTACGGTCTTCTTCTTCTTCTTCTTTTCACCACTTGTCTTCTCCACTCCCCACTAACCCCACAAAGGAAGGGAGTATTAATCAAAAGAACTGTGTCTCCCTATTCCCTCCTAATAAGTAGGGAGTGAATGCATGGCTGCCTCCATCACAAATAGCAATGAGATTTTAGACTCCATTACCACGGGTTTGTTAATTCATGAAGTGGGTTTCTCCTTGCCCCCTCCTCTCAGAGGTCTCCACTTTCACATGCCCTCCTTTCTCATTCCCTTTGATTTTGTATATATTTTTTTCCCTCACAGTCTCCCTCCCCTTATTTCATTGTCATATTTAAGGCGAAGGAACATGGTTTTCATTTGGGAGTGCTCCCGGCCAAACCATGTCCTGCTTCATTATTCAGCAGCATACAAGGTACAAGTTATTTCCGGCCATGCAGGGATAACAGAGAAGCAATCATGACACTTTGAAAGTGTTCTACCGGATAATGGACTTCTCTAAATGTCATGAAGAGAAAGACTTAACATCAATCAGCAACATTTAGACTGCAGTTTCTTTTTTTCAACACTTTTACCTAAAGGCACTGGGTTTACCTAAAAGTACACACGGTAACTCTAATGGTACAGTTTAAGAGAAATTATAGGGCAGAGAAATTATATCTTTAAAGGGCAGAGAGTTAGGACGTATTTTAAATAGCAAATGTAAGGAAATATTCTTGCAATGTTGTTGTTTTATGCATACATCATTTTACTGTTGAGGAGTTTTGTGGTTCTACATCAGCTCCTTTTCTAATTCTAAACTAAGCATTGCTCCATCTAAAGGGAATTAAATAAAAACTTGTTACATCTTGTTTGTTTAATTGTACAAAAACATGAGAATAAAATGAAACATTGTAGTTTCATGGGTAGATACCGTATATGCCGCACAATTTCTTGGTCCAGCTGCAATGACTTCCTAAGGTTAGTTCTAAACAGCCTTCATTACTTATGCACAGGTTTTTTTTCCCATTTCATTTTTAATGTTTGTGCTGAGCTTAGCTAATCGGCTGCTGTCTGTAGCTTCATATTTTTCCATAAAAACATGACATCATCTAAACTAATACTAACAGCCAAGTATTTCTGAGCTAGCATAATGTTAATGTTTTCCTTTAAAGGCAGTGCTGAAGGTTTTAACCTATGGTTTTAACCCATCCTTTACATCGAACAGCGAATACATATTTGTGTTTATGGGCATTACTAAAACACAAAAATATATATATTTTTAAATCAAACCATAAAATATTATTGCGCTATGTCAGTGATCCACATAGCAGGTTAACATTTTTCCTTGGGCTGTTGAACGGGTTGTTTGTAATACAATATCTGCTACTTGCAGCCTACTATGGCCATTGCGCCTGAGCCTTCCTGCTGTCTGTGACACAGATTTAAGGCACCGGTTATATTTGCAGAGCTCATTTGCACTCTGTGTGGCACATGAAATTGCCATTGGCCGCAATCTTGTGAGCTCTCAATTGCCCCACATCGAAAGTGCTTGTTAAAACCACAACATGAATAAGTCCTAGGATGGGGACCCCGCTCCTCAGGGGAGTCCGAGATGGCTAACAATCACATTAGGTATGGCAACTATGGTGTGCACATTGTTTACATCTACACGTCGCGTCACACGGACACACACACTTACACGCAAACAATGCAGAAGCCTCGAACTGAAATGTTGAGGGGAAATAGAGGGGGAGTGGGGACAGGAGGGAGTAAAATAAGCTTATTAGGAAAAACTCAGACTGCAGCCTCCAAGTTAAGGATCATAAATAGGACAAGTGCCAGCGGAAGATCAGGTATTCAGCATAACAATTCTAAAGTGGCTTGGAGGTAGCTATTGACTGAGAGCAGACACAGCAGGGGCTATTTGTTTTGTCTGATAATCTATAACAAAAGAAACTCTTGCTCATATACCGTCTCCTATCACCACCTCTATCCCTCTGCGCTTCCTCCTTTGCACTCCGGTACGTCGGCAAGAAAAATCTGATTTCTCACATGGGCAACTTTTTCTCATCCTGATAGATTATTTCAATAATAAAATAAACAGTCTTTTCCCCCGCAAGGCATGATTCACTCAGAGATTGTGGCTTTAAGGATGAATAATGCATATGTTCACTGTTAAATTGTATCTTGTGTAAAAGACGGGAAAAAACAATATCTGTCTTGCTGCTGACCTGGAATGTGTTAAACCATTAAAGTAATGTAATTTGAAAATAGAAAAAACATGTTATTTCTACAAGGTTGGAGAAGTAACACAAAATATACAGTTAAAGCAGGGGACATGAAGGCAACATGACATAACAATAAAGCCAAAGCTCAGTCCTGCAGGAGGTGTGTTTGTGACCTACCATGTTGCCTCTGTGCAGGCTCTTTGGTTGGAAAAAAATTAAATGTAATCAGTTAACGTCTAGCTAGGCTGAAAATTAGCATATGGTGTAATCTTTCCCTTTTGCTGTGTACTATAACTATAAATAAAATAATGTCAGTCCTGTGTCAACAAAGGATAATAGGTGCATTCAAAATTAAACATAATCTAAAATGTATATTAAAGTGTACCCTCCGAGAAGCTTTTACTGGACACACATGAGCCAGAAATACACCAGAAGATGATATTTTCTCCCTGACTCCTGGATGTCTGTTGTTTTTAATTAACGCCTGTGCTTCAAGATATTGTATTGCAACTGGAGTCCTCTGAGTAGGAATTGTAATCATCAGCATCTGCCCTGACTCCAGCATTAATGAAATAAACCCTTAAATTATCAACAAGCCAATTACAATATCTTCCAGGTTATGTTTTTCTTATCAAATTTCTACCGGTGTTAGAGGATTGTTTTTAGGATGCATTTTTTCCTGTAAAGCCCAGAGAGAGTGTGGGGGTTAAATAACTGCTAATAATGTTTTTTTGTTTTTATTTTTTTATCAACCTTGTGCTCATGCTGTATTTGCAGGTTGACTTTAAAAAATAATGCCTTGGGTAATGGAACCCAAACATTTTGGGTAGCAGCCCAGTGAGTCTATTTGGCTGGCGCCCCACACTATTTCCATTAATCCCTATTGAAATTTTGGCAGGTGAGGATAATTTGGAACAGTTACGAGCTGAATGGTAAGAAGAAAAAATAAACCATGAGAGGAAATTGTCATGAGCCATCATAAATACCGGTATAAGTATTAGTATAGTAGTACATAGTAGTGAAACGGGATGTTGTAAGGGGTGGTTAGATCCCCTAGCACCGGACAGAAAGGTGTTATTTGTAAAACAAGTGGTGGCTGGTAATGCATCTACGGTGCCCACCATCTCTACCATTGTGTCCTTGAGCAAGATACTTAACCAAAACTGCTCCAGGGTCGCTGCGCTATAAGGGATGTAGGAGGGGTTAGCGAATAACTAATTTTGAATACTTTGTGTTAATTGACATGTAAAGAACTTAACTTAATGTTTTCCTGTGTATTTCATGTGATGTAGTCAAACTGCTTCATCTCTCCAGAAATGCTCTGCTCATGGAATCAAAATGTAAATGGTCAAATATGATCGCAAACTTTTATTTGTGTTTTGACAAGCCAAGATGGTTGAGGTTTTTGATTTGGGTCTGGGACTTTATACTGGATGTTTTTCCCTGCAGAATTTATTTTTCATTTCAGTTTTAGTTTAGTTTAATTTAAAGAAGGGCTAAAACAGAGACAGTTTTTTTCATTAATAATCAGCGTTTTCTTTTGTGGAGATGCATTTCAGAGTAAGATATTTTTTACATAACTGCCAGTGTATAGGACTAGGGGAAGCCTGCCAAAACAGACCATTAGCAAGTCATATGCTGATCAAACATACTTCCTCATTATCTCATCCAGCATGCAGAGCCACGTGAATTGTCACTTATATCTCCATATATCTCATCTTTATTTTGCTGATCTGATAACAGCTCGCATTTTCAATTAATGGTACAACACAGAGAGAGAAAGAGTGTGTGTGTGTGTGTGTGTGTGTGTGTGTGTGTGTGTGTGTGTGTGTGTGTGTGTGTGTGTGTGTGTGTGTGTGTGTGTGTGTGTGTGTGTCGGGGGGGGCTGATTTTAAGATGAAATGTGGACTGATTTGAAGTGAAGAGAGCGACAGCTGGATGCATTGAAAAGAGATGCAGCGGTCAACAGCTCTTGGAGGAGCACATCTGGAGCCCCTCCAAGTGCCCTGGGGGTGTGCGTAAGAAGAGCGGCACTCCCTGGCTCTGTCAGAAGAAGCAAGGGGGAGAGAGCATTAAAGAAAATGAGAAGAAAAGAAGAGAGAGAGAGTTGGCTGGCAGGGTCTGATTTGCACTGTTGAGCAGCTGTTCCTTGCATATATCTTCCTGTTTTATTAGCCCTCAAAGAGATACTTTGTTATACATACACAATAGCTCACAGACATCCCACATCCTTACAAAGTGTTTCACTCTACTCCAAAATACTATGGCAACAATGTTAAAATGATTAATTTTGCTTCAACAGAAGGAGCCAGACATAGGTAAACTCACCAAAAGTCTGCACATTCAATTAAAATAAAAGGCCAAGTGGTCAAATTTGTGGTTTGGATCTCTTTGAAAATGTTCAAAGGGAGGGATTGAGAGTGAGGTTAGAGGCAGGGTACAGGCAGATATAGCAGCAGGCTCAGGACATGCAGAACATCCTGTGTGTGCGAGAGGCGATGTGGAAAAGGGTTCTTTTTGGAGGCACACAAGGCGATGCCTGATTTGCATGCAGTTAATTAGAAAGGTTGATTGATTTGATGGCACTCGCGGGGCGGGACTGCAAAGTGCAGTGGTCTGTGAAGGAGTCCACGCTGAGGTCGATACTCACGCCTTCCGGTGAACCTTTAAACATTAAAGGCTCTATGAAGGAACCCCGTCTCCTCTTTTGGGATTATCAAACAGGACACACTCCACAGATAATTACACAAATCCCTTTTCAATAAATGCTTGTTTGCTATTGCAATACTCTGCACCAAATATTTTGGTGACTTTAGTTCACAGCAGAGGTGTCAAATTCTGTTTCTATTGTTGATCCGGCCTGTGAATCAATTTGGCAATTCCATTCAATTCGCCCAACCAAAATGGGAGCCTGTGCCCCACTGCATTATATTCCTTATAATTGTTTCACCAGGAACCTGAATGTTGTCTTTTCCTTTACAAAAATAAAGTCATGTCCGCCATAAATTGACGCAGAAAAGGCACAGATTGGTGAATAAAAATCCACCAGAATGCAGGAAATTAAGTGTTTGATGATCAAACATTTCTGGGGGAGCACCCACATACCCCCACCTATAATTTGCCCCCTGATATTTCTAAACAAAACCTTGCCTATGCCCTTGTATGTACGCAGGTTATATACCTAGATATGTTGTTTTATTTTTGGATTAAAAAGAAGGCCTGTCAGTAAACAAATTATTATTATTATTATTATTATTATTATTATTATTATTATTATTATTATTATTATTATCATGTCGTAGAGTGGCCCTTTGTGAAAATGAGTTTGACACCCCTAGTTTACAGTAACAACTTGTATCAAAGAGGGTTGATTTTCATTTGAGTTACATACTAAGCCTACTGACATATTGTGAGTCAAACCATTTCCCGATTTTGAATCTTTATTTAACATGTGACATTTTGTTACATGTTAAAAAAATATATATATATATAGGGGAGAACGGGGGAATCTGAGGCATCGGATAATGTGAGCCACCCCCTGTATCTAGGTAACGGAAAACATGTGTGGTCATGTGAGATATATGTTTTCAAGCCCCTCTCATTTCCCCATGGCCCTGAAATAGAGGACCTCATGGTAAGCATGTTTTTTTCACCAAAATAGGTATTTTGCATGTAAAAGTAAATTGTATTGCAGTCAACTTAATCAACTGTTGTGCCAAAGCAAATGTATTCACGTAGAAAAACTTCTATCATACGTGTTGATGAACTACCAACATATAAAAACCAACTACCAACATATAAATATCATGATGATATTAGCTAAAGATTAGCCTGAAATGCTAAGAGAGGTAGTTTTTTCTCAAATTGTGGTGGTGGGGGAAAGTGAGCCAAATGCTGTGGGGGAAAGTGAGGCACTGTCTCACTTTCCCCCACCATGAGGCACAAGTTAAGTTTAGTCTTAAACATATTTTAATGTACTATTACATAACATATGTTTTATTTTAATGTCATGCACATTGTAGAAAAGCCATCATGCCAAGGAAATACACCAGGAAGACGACCTGGGGCAACCACACAGAAAGAGCACCTTCTCATCTTTCCCTGTAACCTTCAGGGCTGGAATGTAGAGTAAGCCTAGTTGTAGAGTATGACAGGCTGATGTTATACTCCAGTTGGGATTCTTCTCCTGTGTTCTGAGTCCCAGGCTGTTTTCGCTGGTTCTGATTTTCCTATGCTTTGACACCCAGACACAAGCTGGCTGTAATGGTCCTGTGTTCTGACCCCCAGCCTGTGTTCTAATCTAACTGGTTCTATTTTTCATTTAAATCTTATTAAAACCTTTTGAATTATAATATGTCATATTTGATTTTGTTCAGAGTTACTTTCAAGTGTTTAGAAAATTTGCTTTGCTTAATTGACCAAAGCCCATCATTCTTTTACTAGTCCGACATTAGTTCTGGAATGTGTGGCTAGCTTTCAGGATTCTAACTGTTACAATATGTGTTGTTATGGTAGTTTCAGAGTGGAAAAAGTAAGTGGATCAGTTTACCCCTAGCTGGTTCACTTTACCCCCTTGATTGTTCTGGTCCGTCTCAGTTTACCCCACAGCTGGGGTAAAGTTAGCCACATGACAACTTTTTTTAAAACAATCATATTTTCACTGCCCTTTGTCTTGAAAAAATTCTGCTAATGCCTACTTCTAGGAAACATCCTGAATTAATAAGAAATGTGTAAATTTGAGTGATAAATCATTTTAGCTCGCTTAGAGGGGAGAAAATGTAAAACGTGGCTCAGATTACCCCGTTCTCCCCTATATATATAAATATATTGGGGCTGTCAAGCGATTAAAAAAAATAATCTAATTAATTACAGGCTCTGTGATTAATTAATCTAAATTAATCGCATACTTATATGACACTTTTATACCTGTTTATAAACAGCTGTATAGCCTGCTAGTACAGTTTGTTTCTCTCTCTCTCTCTCTCGCTCTCCGTCTCTCGTAACTTCTGTCTCCACAACAGACAGCACTGCACTGCCACAGATGCCTATGCCGATTCATTCACCATTGTCGTACTCATAGGCAAAAATATTGAGACACACACACACACACACAGGGCGGGTGTCCGTTTACGCAGGAGACGAGACAGCTAGCAAACAAAATTGAGACACACGGAGGAAGATTGAGAGATACTTTTGAACCTACATTGTTGCACCCACTAAATCAATAATGCACAGACACTGCGGAGAATAAAGTAAGATGTCTTCCTACCTTCATGCTTATTTGCCCGAAGCTTCCCATAAACCGTCCATAGAGCCCTCGGCCCCGCCCTTTCCCCTGCTTCTCTCTTTACTTTTCTCCCTTTCACCCGTGCGGGCTGTGTATGCAAGCCACAGGTGCAGCTCGGTGCAGCTGCGCACCACTTTTGCACCGGGTCAAAGGGCATTATAGAAGTGCGATTAATCTGCGTTTTTTTAATCGCGTTCATTTTTCTGTGATTAATTAATCGAAATTAACGCGTTAATAACAGCCCTAATATATATATATATATATATATATATATATATATACAGTATACTGTATACACATACACACAGAATCTCACAATCTCTTCTGTTGAGTGAAACATGTCTTAACTCTCATTGTAGCCTCTAAGAGTTCAGCTAAAGTTTAACCTTTGATGTGTGCCCATGAACTATCTATATTAATTTTTTCAAACTAAACATAAATTGGTTATTTAAAGGAAATTACTTTTCACACAGTATTTGGAAACGTAGACAAGACTGAACCAAACAAAAGCATTAATGGTGATGCTCTAAGTGCTTTTTAAGAAATAAGAGCATAGAAGAAAAAGGGAAAAGATCACTCAGGTTTTTTTGAGACAGAAATAAAGGTGATCAAACTAAAAGTAAGACTGTTTCTTAATTGTTTGAGTAGTTCACTCCTTTCAGAATATAAAGGCAGACAGACAAAGAGAGTCAGGACAAGATATACTTGAATTCACACACACACACACACACACACACACACACACAATAAAAGTCAATCATTTCCTTCTGACATCCAAATTAAAACTAAGCGTCCCCCAGAGGATTGTTTTAGGGGAGTAGTGCCTGCTTATGACAGCTTCATCACAGTAGAATGAAATGCAGACCAGGCCAGGGGGACACTATTGTTTACCCCTAAACCATACCAACCATTCTCTCAAATCATTCCTTGCATTGGCTTAGCCTGTTTCTGGCGCTTTATTAATACTTGCACCCTTCACGCTAGGCTGAACAAGATAAGCCCCTGACTTCTGGCGTCATCCAAGCAACATGTCATGTGGAATTGATCTTGCTTTGTTGCTTGTGGGTATCTACTGTCTGACAAGGACCAAACCTTTAATTGGAGGGACACCTCGTGTGTATGTACAGTGAGTCTAGTGGGTTACTTATGTAACGGTGCATCAAGTCTGACTTTAATCATGCTGCGTGCATGACATAGTCACACATTCAACATAGTGATAAACCTATTTGATAAATACCGATCTGAAACACAGCACTGAGACAGTTCTCCTCAGGGCCACAAATAATACTCTTGTGCAGTCAGATCACGCTGAAATTGCCATTTCAGTCTGTTGAACTTGTCTGCAGGCTTTGACATTATTGATCATGCAATCATAACAGACTGGCTTCATATTATGATTGTTTTCCTCTTTATTTATCAAACTGTCTGTTTTTAGTCTAAGCTGATGACAAGGTATCCAACTGTGCTCCACACACTTGAGAGGTGCCTCAGGGTTCAATTATTGGACATATCTTACATACATTTTTTATGTTCATGTCGTTTAGGGCACGTGATCCGTCAATTTAGCTTTGTGTTTTATCATCTTTACCACGCTGATGATACACAACTTTAGCCTGGCATTCCCAGACCTGCCACTAGGCGCTGGCAAATTAAATTTGCTGCGCGTGTTGGTCTGGACACGCTCCGTTGAAGCTTTATCAAGAAAGCCAGAGATCTGGCGGGTGGTTTCAATTGGTTTTATCTAATATGGGAGCACCAGAGCCCTTTATATGGTACTCTGGGGCGGACGTAACCGGGTGACGACAGTGACGTGCATGCGACGTCGAAGCCGTGATAGTAAACATCAAAGATGGCTGCAGATATGTTGTGTGAGTTTGAGACTGCTTTGGCCTCGACCCTTAACGATTTGGAAGACGGCACTCAAATCTTTCATTAGCAAGTAAGTGGAATGTTCTATTTTGCCGACCGACAACGGCAAACGTTTAATTTAACAGTTTAACAGCTGTTCGCTAAACGAAAGGGGCTTACGTCGCCTTGTGCATCGCTCTGATTGGTTGTAGTGCTATCCAACTGCGTGCAGTGGCATTTGAAATGCACGAGTAGGAGCCGCCCCTTGAGTTGGAAATTACTATTGATCGTGGCCAGACCCTCTATCGTTCAAGATATCTGGGTCTGGATTTCCAGGCTAACACAACTTTACATTTAGTCTGAAATAGGAGACTGAGGGTCTGTTTTTTTCGCCGAAGAGCCTGTCACTACTAAGATCCCCCAACACACCGACAAAAATTTTATATTTTTGGGGGGCGTCCTTAGCTCAGTTGGTAGGGCGCCCCCCCCCCCCCCCCCCCCCCGGGCCGGGCCCAGCAGCAGACTCGGGTTCGATTCCCGCCCGCGGTCGTTCTCGGCATGTCACTCCCCTCTCTGCCCCATTTCACCTCTGTCTCTTGCACTATCAAATAATGCATAAAAATACCCAGAAAATATCTTAAAATATATATATATATATTAGGGCTGTCAAAATTATCGCGTTAACGCAAGGTGATTCATTTCTGGAATTAATGCGTTAATTTTTTTTATCGCAATTAACGCATGTGCAGATTGATCCGCCCCGTACATCCCACAGGCTCTGTACTACAGCCACTCAAATGTTGCAGCTGACCCAGGATCAGTAGCTGCCCTCAGCCAAACATCACAGCACGCTAGGCCATGCCGTGTTTTAAACTGCTAACGGTCACATCCGTGTCGGGGGCATAGATAGTATATAAAATCAACCGCCGTGGGTGACAGTCGATGTCGGGAGCAACAGGAGGAGAAACATTGTCCGCTCTGTTCAGAGCCCGCGAAGTCACAAACGTCTGCAGTTTTCAGAGGTGTGTGTGAGTAGACATCAACATAACGTTGGCTCCCTGTCACAAATGAACAGTCCCCTAGGACGTGTTCATGCGTACACACACACACCGCGGACTGTAATCAAGTTGTATTCAAGAATGCACAACCTATCGATTCACCAAATAAATGCCATTATATAGCCTATGTTTGCCCAAAGACATAGTAAAGAGACAGACCAATTGAATTATGGTGTGGTAGGTATATATTTTAGTTTGATTTAAATTTATTTTCAGTATTAAAACCATCATTTGGATTTTCAATTAATAAAAATTCTAATTTTAAATACATCCACCTTCTGTCCTTTATCTTTCCGTCCGTACAACAATATACAGAGAAAATTCAAATTTTTCGGGCATATTTCGAATGGTAAAATTAATCGTGATTAATCGTGATTAAAAATTTTAATCGTTTGACAGCCCTAATATATATATATATATATATATATATATATATATATATATATATATATATATATATATATATATACATATTTTCACAAACCCCAGGTGTCATTTTTCGACGACCAACTGAAATGAAATAAACATGTTAAGTAAGTTATTCAGTCCTGCTACTTCCACCTGAGGAATATTGCAATGATATGCACACTGTTATCTTTCCAGCGGTAGGAAATGGTTATCCATGCTTTTGCGTAATCACGCATGGATTGCCATGATACTTTTTATTCCTGCCTAAGGCAAGATACTGTTATCTGTTAACAGTTTGTCCAAAACTCTGCTACAGGATTACTCACATGGCTCTCAAATCACCCTGTATCTAATGTTACTACTCTGGCTTCTGCTTGAATTTCGGACTCATTTTAAGATCTTGCTACCTTTATGGAGCCAGCCTCGAGTGACCACACGATGAACTGTAATCGTTCACTCTTCTGAATAGGCTTCATGCGGACGTCAAGGAGGTAGCTTTAATTATTCCTTTTAAAACAAAACTGTGAATAAAGGTCTAAACAAATCTTTTAGTTCTACTGTTTGAGACAGATGTAGGTGTGCAATGAAAGCTGAGAAATCCATACTGATTTGACATTTTCATTCATTTTCATTGAACCATGCAACTTTTTTTGTGTTTTGGTGGCACAAATTACCTTAGGAAAAATTAGGATGAAATATGTATTGTGAACATATGTGAAGAATATAACATCTAAGGTCTAAGGATCCTAAATCTATGTGAGTTGGTTATAAGAGACATGGTAATCATATGGCCTTAGATCAGTCTCAATATTAATGAATACACAGAGAAGGATTCACACTTGTATTTTGTGATTTATATATAAATGACTTTCTTCTCACAAATACATTTCAATGCACACACAAATGAATACCGTCATATATAAATGTAAAATAAATCCATCTATAATAAAAAGTTTCACAAACGGTGTTATCATAGTAGCCTACTACCGAATGTTTATTTTTAGCAGGTCATGCTAGCTACCTAGATGACAATCACACAAAATATGGCCACTGAATTAAGAATTGTATTATACCTTAACAGAATATCTCTGTATTACAGCATTACAGACAGCCTATGCCAGAGTGAATGCTAGTGTTGAGGGCTAATGCAACATTGAGCCTGAACCTCTCATCTCTAGCCGGGACACTGGAGGACAGACGATGTGACCTACACCTGCAGTAGTTAAAGAACCATGGCGAAGAAAAGGAACAGAGGTATGATGAAGAATCTACTCATGCTAATGTAGTTAAAGATATCCTAAACTACATAGAACTCTCTGTATATTTTATTTGATTGTTTCACTTAATAAGCTTATTAGGTGAACAAGCAGACTGCAATTTATTCTTCTCATAAGGACTGTTTTCTTCAGTGTCATCATTGTAAATATATTCAATTTCTTCTTAAAAGCAGAAACAAGGTTTTACTCAAAGACATCTTGAACCTCAGCCCACTGTACCAGACCTCCAACTGGGAAGTATTCAAGGTGTTGTCCAGGAGTGTCCACTGGTTGTCTCATTTTCATACTTTGGATGCAGATCAGGTACTTATGAATACATATGCTAATCTTATAGTGTATGTACAATAAATGCCCAATAAACAATTAACAAACAATATATTGTACTTGCAAGTGTTTCCGTGGAGAGTGCCAGGCGACGACAGGATTTGAAATTGTATGTTGCAGTTTGTAACATTGGTGTGCAGTAAATAATAAATGTATTATACCTCTCAAATCTCTTTATCTATATTCTGTGATGGCTTACCTTGGCTGAAGGAGCATAAACTAAATTACTTTTACTATGAAAAACATTTTTGCTGTTCCAGTGCATGTCCCTGTACAATAATACTTTCTCCAGGTCAGGAACGAGGTGCTTCAGGAGCCTCCAAAGTGCAGGACACTTCTTCAAGGCCTTGAACCAAATGTTTCTCAACCCTTTTGCCTTAGAAGCTGCTCTACGTATATATAGGGCACATTATCTACTATTTGAAAATGCTTCATCATTTATTACACTTCAATTACATTATAGTTAAAATAATTATTTTAAAATTCATAAATACACATGCACACAGCGTTGAATGAAAATATGTGAGGCTTTATTTAAAGAGTTTGAAGTCAGTAGGTCTTTGAGCAGGACACTTCCACAACACTTTGTCCTTTCTCGTCCAGTTCTTGATAACTGCAACACAAAAGCACAGTGACAGAAAATAGGTAAAGGTTTGCTTATGGTTAACACACACAGGCCTGGCTAACTGTTGTCAAATGATCTACAGTGGGTTGCAAAAGTATTCATACCACTTGAACTTATTTTACAAGCCACACTTTTCAGTTTTTTTATTTATTAAAATATAAAAAATGTAAAACTATGTCTCATTTTGATTTCACATCACAATTACAAGCAATGTGTTGGTTTATTACATGAAATCCCAATAAAATAAATGTACGTGTGATTTGTCCATGTGGAAAGGTCTAAGGGGTATGAATACTTTTGTGATTGTGAAGATGCACTTCGAGATGTCTTTGAGTAAAACCTTGTTTCTGCTTTTAAGAAGAAATTGAATATATTTACAATGATGACACTGAAGAAAACAGTCCTTATGAGAAGAATAAATTGCAGTGTGCTTGTTCACCTAATAAGCTTATTAACTGAAACAATCAAATAGAATATACAGAGAGTTCTATGTAGTTTAGGATATCTTTAACTGCATTAGCATGAGTAGATTCTTCATCATACCTCTGTTCCTTTTCTTCTCCATGGTTCTTTAACTACTGCAGGTGTAGGTCACATTGTCTGTCCTCCAGTGTCCCGGGTTGAGATGAGAGGTTCAGGCTCAATATCGCATTAGCCCTCAACACTGGCATTCACTCTGGCATAGGCTGTCTGTAATGCTGTAATACAGAGATATTCTGTTAGGGTATAATATAATTCTTAATTCAGTGGCCATATTTTGTGTGATTGTCATCAAGGTAGCTAGCATGACCTGCTAAAAATAAACATTCGGTAGTAGGCTACTATGATAACTACGTTAGCTACGTTAGCTTCAAACACTGGGCCGAGGGCTAAATGTTAGCAACACACACAAGTGAAATACACTGTAGTAGTATTAACTAAAGCTAATGAGACAGTAAAATGTAATGTACAGCTAAGCTGATAAGTGACTCACATGATCGGCAATCAGCACTGGGTTGGTGAAGTCTTAAGTAAAGAATGGCAGCTCTAGCAGGCATCAGCTAGACATAACCGCTTTGCAAAGCCAGCAGCCTTCTAGCCAAAGTTACTAAACTGTTCTTTGGAGAAATGGACGCTGGAATTGTTGGTGACTCAAAAACGTGGTCCACTGCGGCAAAACAACTCCACAGCAGTTTTAAAAATAATGCATTGAGGTTGAGCTCATTCAGTCGTGCCTACCGTCCTCTGTCTCTGGGCATAAGCGGACCCTTGTGAGACTGCGCTCATGTGATTGGCTGAAAACGAGGAAGACATCCGATTGGCTATAGGTAGTTCCTGGTTGAAAAAAACGCATTTGTGAAACCAGCGATGTCAGGGGAGTCTCAAAATTCCACACACAAATACAGACCAATTCACACATGAATGCAAGGAAGTTCACATGTAACAGTTTGTATATAAATGTAACAACATCCAAACACGTTTTTGATGAAAATTGCAAATCTTTTTTAAAATAATATATCTATGGATTTATATAACATTTATTTAAAACAAGACACATTTGTGTGTGGATCGGAAATGTTTGTGAAACTTTTTATTATAGATGGATTTATTTTACATTTATATATGACGGTTTTCATTTGTGTGTGCATTGAAATGTATTTGTGAGAAGAGAGTCATTTATATATAAATCACAAAATACAAGTGTGAATCCTTCTCTGTGCATTCATTAATATTGAGACTGATCTAAGGCCATATGATTACCATGTCTCTTATAACCAACTCACATAGATTTAGGATCCTTAGACCTTAGATGTTAGTGGCTACAACCTGCCTCACATGCATCTCTAATCAATCGACTTCAGTATCAGCAGTCAATACTGACCTCAGTGTCAAACCTTTCTTCCAATTCAAGGATTCTGAACTGCTCAAGAGCAAAATGATTCCCATTGTATTCTCCTGATGTGAGATCATTCAATGAATGTAGAGATCTCAGATCTGAAGCTGACACTGCTGCTGCTGAAAGAACACACCTTGTAGCTCTCATCATTTATTAATTCATACATAATGGGTCAGAGAACGCATTCTCAAACTCAAAATATTTTGACAGTCCCTGTTCTGCTCTGTAGGTGTGTTTATACATGTCGTTTTTCCATGTGGTCATATTTCTTTACGTTTCTCAATATGCACTTGGTTGCTCTTAAATCTTGTCAAGGTTCTCGTTAGTTTTTCTTTTTAAAATTGTTGTTTTGCCAAGGTTATTCAAGCATGAGCGCTAATGCTAGCATGATGACCATTTAAAGAAGGTGATGAGATATTGGCATTCTTTAAAGGCCTGCATGTTGATTGACTGCTTATTCTTTATGCCGCCTGTGACCTTTCCAGTCAATCACAGGAGAATATGGGGAGGCCCTATGCAATGCTTTGGGATGTACTGTATTGTCTGTTTTCAACAGATGGTAAGAGCCGTTGCAAATCCTGGTGGAGTATTGAGAGTCCCAACACCACCCTTTGTCCTCACACACTTGCACAAACACACTTCAGGGCTCACACGGTAAAATCAATCTTGCAGTGACAGTGCTTCCCCCAGCAGCTAGGGGTCTAAATTTATTGTTCTAAATTAGGATCTGACCCAACACCTTTCTCTCAGAGAAAACAGGAAAAAGTACCATTTGTTAAAGAAAACACTGGACACTAATGTCAACCAAATGAAATGTGATCTATTTCCAAATAGATCACATCAACATACTGTATAATGCATGTACAATTGATGTGGGAACGTGCCTCTTTTATCCTCAAATACAACATAAGCTTAAGTCATTGATAAACTGTTGAACTAGTGTGGCAATACTTTTTTTTTTTATTATTATTATTATTCTTCCGGACAATTACACATAATACATAATTTTTTCATTGCATATTCATACATATTACTTTGTGTTATCGTCCGAAGGGAAGCAGGAGAAGCCAAAGGCTTATCGGGTCCCGCCCCCACTGCCATAAGATTCAGATACACAGATACACAGCTACTACAGTTAGAACATTTTTTTTTCTTTTTTTTAAGAAGATTCATTCTAATACACAGATAATTTTAGGTCTCTATTTTCCTCTCTGCCTGTGACAATGCAGATATGGCCTTGTCCATTTCTTCTCTGGTACTTAGACCAAAGTAATACATAACGTAAAAAAAGAGTAATAGATAAAAAGTTAAAACAGTATAGGCTAAAATTTGAAAAGGTATTAGCTTCTGCCACCTTAGTAAATGCAAAAAATACTGTAGCAAAACAACAAAATTGCATTTAACAAATATTGGAACAATTTTTCCTTTGACAAATGTTGAAAAACATCCAGTTTATAATTCCTAATCCAAGAATATATGTGGAGCAAGACTGAAGAGGTTGAGCTCATCTGATTGGGCTAGGAGTATGAAGGTGTTAGGTCGGGTACAACTATCATAATGTGTCTATACTTACCATATAATAAATGATGTTCAGTGCAATGTATCTCTCTTTACGTTGCCCATTATTATACAATATCAGCCTCCTTAATGCACACAGACCATCCAAGAAAACCTGTATTGAAAGCACTTTGCGGGGTGCAATTATGTGTCTCCTTAAAGTCTACCATTTGTTTACTTTTATCAATATGATTAATGAGCTGGAAAATAACCTGCATTCGAATAGCAGCAGTTGGTGTACAGCTAATCAATTGCGGTGGTGAAAAGAGATTCACAATTGCTCAATTTAAATGGATTTCTGCAATCAGAGCGAAACTAACCTCCTTATTAAGGACTCCAAACTGTCATCCCATCATGGACGCTTCAAAAAACCTTGCCTTCTTCTAGAAAGCATCAAGCTCTACAGCCAAACAAAACATTTTTTCAAGTTATCAAGTTATTTTTTAAAGGGCTAGATAAGGTCAATCATACTGTCTCTGCATTGTCCACTCTATTGTTGCTGCTACATTACCTAACCCTTATTTGAACTGAAAATCATTTGAGACTGTATTTGAGAACTACAGGAACATTATTATTTGGGAGCGTCTTTTAGCCAATGCGCAGTGTACCAGCTGCAATTTTACCCTTCAAATAATTAAAACATTTTACATGAACATTTCTTGTCATTATTTTTTTTATTATCCAATTAAAATGTTGCAAGATTATTTGTATTTAAATTACTTTCAGTTCAAAGCAAAAATACATCGGTGTAAACAATGATAACGAATGCCTGTTAGACTGCAGATTTTTTTTAACTCAAATAAAGGAGAGAATAGGCATACTAAAGTTAGTTATAACATACTGTATATACACACACATATATATATATATATATATATATATATATATATATATATATATATTAGTGGTGGGCCGTTATCGGCGTTAACGTGCTGCGTTAACGCCAGACTCTTATCGGCGATAAAAAAAATATCGCCGTTAATCTCTTATTCCACCTCCTGTTCGGCTCAGGGAGCCAGTCATTTGTACAGTTCAGTTTAGACTCGGCCGTAATGCTGCTGCACACACACACACACGCTGCATGTCAGAGACGAGGGGCGAAGCTTCTCTCACACACCCGCCGCTCTCTCTCTCCATCACTTGCCCAACGACACAATCGGGTATTGGAACGCAGGGTGGGTGTGTGTGGCCACCGGTCGCCACGTGACTATAAGTTTCCAAGTTTTAAACACTTCTATCTCTTCAACGGCAACGTCACCGTACCCGAATCCTAAATATCCCCATAGCAGACGCTATATTTCATCGGGGGGAAAACTTTGTTTTGCGCCACAGTTGAGCTTAGACTCGGCCGTAATGCTGCTGCACACACACACACAGACACAGACAGGCACACACACACGCTGCATGTCAGAGACGAGGGGCGCTACAAAAAAGACGAGAGGAGCGGTTGGAGCAGTTGGAGAGTTTAGACACACATGCGCGCACATTTATTACATAAAATCGCAATCGCAGTCATTTGTGCAGTTATGTAAAATGTTTCACTAAGGAAAATGACAGAAAAAGTAACGCACAGTGACTTTGATGAGTAACTTTAATCTGATTACTGGTTTGGAGATAGTAACGCGTTAGATTACTCGTTACTGAAAAAAGAGGTCCGATGCCGGTAACGCGTTACTAAGTAACATCTTGTTGAACATTATTTATTTTCATCACCAATTATCATAGTAGAACAGCTTCCTCAAGCAGTTTGTGATGCATGTTGGAAACAGGAGATGAGCCCCTGGTCTGATGCGCCACCTGGCTTGAGAAACACGTTCTCAAAGACTTACTTTGAGTCATTATTTAGGGAGCACACACATATTATGAAAGAATTCAAATGAGCCATTTTAATCTAGATTAATCTAGATTAATTCCAAAATTAATCTAGATTAATCTAGATTAAAAAAATTAATCTATGCCCACCTCTAATATATATATATATATATATATATCGCAAATGTGTCTGTAAACAGTTCTTAGTATTTTTTAAATACTAAGAAAATCAGACAGAACACTACTGCTATATATATATATATATATATATATATATATATATATATATATATATATATATATATATATATATCTCATCTCATCTTCAACCGCTTATCCGAAATCGGGTCGCGGGGGCAGCAGCTTGAGCAGGGAACCCCAAACTTCTCTTTCCCGGGCCACTTCAACCAGCTCTGACTGGGGGATCCCGAGGCGTTCCCAGGCCAGCGTGGAAATATAATCTCTCCACCTAGTCCTGGGTCTTCCCCGAGGCCTCCTCCCAGCTGGACGCTCCTGGAACACCTCCCTAGGGAGGCGCCCTGGGGGCATCCTTACCAGATGCCCGAACCACCTCAACTGGCTCCTTTCAACGCAAAGGAGTAGCGGCTCTGCCCCGAGTTCCTCACGAATGACTGAGCTTCTCACCCTATCTCTAAGGGAGACGCCAGCCACCCTCCTGAGAAAGCCCATTTCGGCCGCTTGTACCCGCGACCTCGTTCTTTCGGTCATTACCCAGCCTTCATGACCATAGGTGAGGGTAGGAACAAAGATCGCCCGGTAGATCGAAAGCTTTGCCTTACGACTCAGCTCTCTTTTCGTCACAACAGTGCGGTAAAGCGAGTGCAAAACCGCCCCTGCTGCTCCGATTCTACGGCCAATCTCACGCTCCATTGTTCCCTCACTCGCAAACAAGACCCCGAGGTACTTAAACTCCTTCACTTGGGGTAAGGACTCATTCCCTACCTGTAGTAGACAATCCATCGGTTTCCTGCTGAGCACCATGGCCTCCGATTTAGAGGTGCTGATCCTCATCCCAACCGCTTCACACTCGGCTGCAAACCGATCCAATGAGAGCTGAAGGTCACAGGCCGATGATGCCATCAGAACCACATCATCCGCAAACAGCAGAGATGAGATCATCAGACCACCAAACTGCAACCCCTCCCCACCACGACTACGCCTTGATATCCTGTCCATAAATATCACAAACAGGATTGGTGATAAAGCGCAGCCCTGGCGGAGGCCAACCCCCACCGGAAACGAGTCTGACTTACTACCGAGAACCCGTACACAGCTCTCGCTTTGAGCGTACAGAGATTGGATGGCCCTGAGAAGAGACACCCTCACCCCATACTCCCGCAGCACCCCCCACAGTATCTCCCGGGGAACCCGGTCATAAGCCTTCTCCAGATCTACAAAACACATGTAGACTGGATGAGCAAACTCCCAAGCTCCCTCTAGGATCCTTGCGAGAGTGAAGAGCTGGTCCGTTGTTCCACGGCCAGGACGGAATCCGCATTGTTCCTCTTCAATCTGAGGTTCGACTATCGGCCGAACCCTCCTTTCCAGCACCTTGGAGTAGACTTTGCCGGGAAGGCTGAGAAGTGTGATACCCCGGTAGTTGGAACACACTCTCTGGTCCCCCTTTTTAAAAATAGGAACCACCACCCCGGTCTGCCACTCCTTCGGCACTGTACCCGACTTCCACGCAATGTTGAAGAGGCGTGTCATCCAAGACAGCCCCTCCACACCCATTGCTTTCAGCATTTCTGGATGGATCTCATCAATCCCCGGGGCTTTGCCACTGTGGAGTTGTTTGACTACCTCAGTGACTTCCACCAGGGAAATTGACGATGATCCCCCATCAGCCTCCAGCTCTGCCTCCAACATAGAGGGCGTGTTAGTCGGATTCAGGAGTTCCTCAAAGTGCTCTTTCCACCGACCGACTACCTCCTCAGTTGAGGTCAACAGCGTCCCATCCTTACTGTACACAGCTTGGATAGTTCCCCGCTTCCCCCTCCTGAGGTGCCGGACGGTCTTCCAGAAACACTTTGGTGCCGACCGAAAGTCCTTCTCCATGGTTTCTCCGAACTTCTCCCACACCCACTGCTTTGCCTCTGACACGGCAGAAGCTGCAGCCCTTCGGGCCTGTCGGTACCTTGCAACTGCCTCAGGAGTCCCCCGAGATAACATATCCCGGAAGCACTCCTTCTTCAGTCGGACGGCTTCCCTGACCACCGAGGTCCACCACGGCGTTCGAGGGTTACCGCCCCTTGAGGCACCTAAGACCTTGAGACCACAGCTGCCTGCCGCGGCTTCAGCAATGGAAGTTTTGAACATCGACCACTCGGGTTCAATGCTCCCAACCTCCACAGGGATGCTAGAAAAGCTCTGCAGGAGGTGCGAATTAAAGATCTCTTGAACAGGGGCCTCCGCTAGACGTTCCCAGTTCACCCGCACTACCCGTTTGGGCTTACCAGGTCTGTCCAGAGTCTTCCCCCACCCTTTGACCCAACTCACAACCAGATGGTGATCAGTTGACAGCTCTGCCCCTCTCTTCACCCGAGTGTCCGAGACATGCGGCCTCAGATCAGATGATACGATCACAAAATCGATCATCGACCTTCGGCCTAGGGCGCTCTGGTACCATGTACACTTATGAGCATCCTTATGTTCGAACATGGTGTTTGTTATAGACAAACCATGACCAGCACAGAAGTCTAACAACAAACGACCACTCGGGTTCAGATCAGGGAGGCCGTTCCTCCCAATCACGCCTTTCCAGGTGTCTCCATCATTGCCCACGTGCGCGTTAAAGTCTCCCAGCAGAACTATGGAGTCCCCTACCGGAGCCCCATGCAGGACTCCGTTCAGGGTCTCCAAGAAGGCCGAATACTCCGAACTGCTGTTTGGTGCATACGCACAAACAACAGTCAGAGTCTTCCCCCCCACAACCCGGAGGCGTAGGGAGGCGACCCTCTCGTCCACCGGGGTAAACTCCAACGTAGTAGCGCCCAGCCGGGGGCTTGTGAGTATCCCCACACCGGCCCGGCGCCTCACACCTTGGGCAACTCCAGAGAAGAATAGAGTCCAACCCCTGTCCAGAAGTACGGTTCCAGAGCCAAGACTGTGCGTGGAGGTAAGCCCCACCAGATCTAATTGGTAGCGCTCCACCTCCCGCACCAGTTCCGGCTCCTTCCCCCACAGCGAGGTGACGTTCCACGTCCCCAAAACCAGCCTCTGCCGCCCGGGTCTGGTCCATCGTGGTCCCCGCCCTTCACTGCCACCCTTTAGGCAGCGCACCCGACCCCAGCGGTTCCTCTGACGAGTGGTGGGCCCATCATTTGTAGAGGGAGTTTGTGCCACGTAGCTTCTTCGGGCTGTGCCCGGCCGGGCCCCGTGGCAGACCCGGCCACCAGACGCTCGCAGGCGGGCCCCCTTTCTGGGCCTGGCTCCAGACGGGGGCCCCGGGCTTCCTCCGGGCAGGGTCACACTTCCTCTATCTCGTTTTTTCATGAGGTCTTTTTGAACCATTCTTAGTCGGGCCCCTCACCCGAGACCACTTTGCCTTGGGAGACCCTACCAGGAGCACTAGGCTCCGGACAACACAGCTCTCAGGTTCACAGGGGCACACAAACCTCTCCACCACGGTAAGGTGATGGTTCCCGGAGAGGAATATATATATATATATATATAAATATAAATATAAACACAGCCGCGGAAAACATTAAGAGACCACTCCAAATGTTCAGTGTCTCTTGTTTTACTATTTATAGGCATATGTTTGAGTAGAATGAACATTTTGGTTTTATTTTATAAACTACTGACAACATTTCTACCAAATTCACAATAAAAATATTGTCATTAAGAGCATTTCCATGAAGTAATGTAGAGATGAAGATTGAAGAAAAATCCAGACTGGTCTCTTAATATTTTCCGCAGCTGTATATACATAGATACTCTATACAGTATACTGAATATAATAAATCATTAATTCTGTTAATCATATTATGAAGCTTAATTGAGCTCCATGGAGGAAAAAATGTGCTTCCAATCTCACCATGAGGTCAGATTTCGGGGTCAGCTTCAGAACAGCAGCCCTGAAGCTGGAAGGGCTTTAATGTACCGTTCAAAGAAGTGGAGGCACAACAAAAGCGGCTTGGATTTGGATATTTTTAGTCAAAACGGAGCTTATAAATTCACCTTCCTGTTGGATATGTCCTCGTGTCACCTCGCTGTATAGCAGCAAAGCATTTTCCATGCAAATATTGTCAAAAGTATTTTTATATATTCTGAAATGTATGTTATTATCTCCCACACACAAGGCCCACCAAGCCTCCCTACCAAGCCCTATACCCTACTTACTCAACATAAAATAATAGAAATAGATAATATGAAGAATGATAATGCATTGAATAAGGTATAGGTAGATACTTTTACTTGTTTTTAATGAACAAGATTCCACCAAAGATTTAAATTCTTCCATTTATCATCTTACATTTGATATGCACTACATGTTTTGAGAAAAAGAAGAGAAAATTAAAGAAGAGTCTTTGAATACATTTCAGTAGGTGTGTCTGTCATAGCCATAATGCTGTTAACCTCAGGCCCAAATCCAACATTGGTCATTTGGAGTGCTCCATTAATTTTCCTATTGAGAAATGGATATTGTGGGGTTTTGTCTTGCTCTAGTTTAAAATGGGAAGTGAAGAGTGTAAAGTGAAGAAATGCAAAGGTTAAAATGCCAAAGGGCCAGGTAAAAGACGACCTTAGATACTTGTTACAACACATGTCAGTGATATCAAATGCCCAGCCCCGCCCCTATAGCTGCAGACTGCTATTTCCACAGCGGCAGCTCGGCAGAGGGGGGGCTGGGTTCCTGTTTCTTGGATAGGCCTACTCCCCCCTGTGCTCCACAGATGACCAGCGCAGCATGGGATAAACCCCGCCAGGAGCACAGACAGTAAAAGAGTGGCGTTAGACAATGCCCTCTCCACCTTACAGCACTGTCTGCCACTGCCCTTGATTTCTGAAACATGTAGGCTATTGCACTAAAATATGCATCAGGACTTATTGGTAAGACAATCAGTCTGCCTCGTCCTGTTTCGATTGCTTTGTTTTTCCCTTTTCAGGAAACATCGATAAAATCTCAGATCACTTCACATTGACATTTCAAGGGGAGGCAACGTAGCAAGGCATTGGGGCGACCGTGGCTCAGTTGGTAGAGCAGGTTGGCCAATGACCCAAGGGTTGGTAGTTCGATCCCCGCCCGGCCACCTGTGTCATGGTTGTTGTGTCCTTGGGCAAGACACTTCACCCACCTTGCCGGGTGTGAATGTCTGCTGTATGTTTGAGGTGGTGGTCGGAGGGATGGCGCAGAATGGCAGCCACACTTCCGTCAGTCTGCCCCAGGGCAGCTGTGGCTACTATTGTAGTTTACCACCACCGGTATGTGTGTGAATGAATGGAACCTGGAACCCTGTAAGTGCTTTGAGTCCTCAGGGAATAAAGCGCTATATAAATCCCATCCATTATTATTGGTAGGCTATACGAGTGTGTGGCAGTATGAATTGTATCCACTTCCGCCAACATCATCGCAGGCCATGAAATATTCATCCGTAATTCCAAAATTCCTGTCATGAATACTGTTCAACACTGGCCCCGTCTGAATCCAGGAACACAGTAGCAGCAACACAATTAAGCTGCATGGCTAGGATCTAACAAATGTGATTGGCTGTTTTATTCAGACTGGATTTGTAGATGTCTTTTACACAGTTTAGGATGCAGTGTGGTAATAACATGGCAGTGTGTAAGTGAAGAGCCTTGAAGAACATCTCATCGCCTTAGTATCATGGTTTCCTCACAAGGCGGAGTGCAGCAGCAACATGTTTCTGTTGCTCCGAATTCAAGCCCAAATCCCTCCACTATACGTGCCAGCCGACATGCTACAGTTACCACGAGCCGTAGATATCCGTTTCCTTAGCACCCATTACCAAGCAAGCTGAGGATTTATCACTAATGTCAAGGAGGCATTAGTGGACCTAATGAAATTTCACGTTGTTCTTCAAGCAATACTATCCCTGTGACCCAACCCCTTTCACTACAGCAAGGTTTAACTGCTGAATGTCAAACAGCTGGCTAAGCCCATGGCATCAAGCTTAGTTAGCTTGCTTCTTTTTTCTTTTTTTCTTTTTCTTAATCTGTGCTCATTTGGATTTTTGTTCTTCTTGGAATAATAGAAAATAATGACAACCCCTATCCCACAGCCCCTTTCAGTCTGAGGTGGGCTCCAAGTTAATGACAATGGGCCTTGTTGCACTCGGCTGCGTCCCCACACATAATTACCGTCTGATTGTCACAAAAAACTTGCTTGCACTTGCTGCTATAGCTGCTGTAACAACCACCCTCCCCCTCCCACAAGATTAACGGAAAAAGGCAAATTATCTTCAGTGTGCTGGGGCTCCAACCATAAATGCCCTGAAATGAGTAATTAAAATGTAGCTTCATGACGATAGGTGCAGCCTGCAAAATTAACAGCCATGCTTTTTACACAAAATCCTATTTTGCATGAGACACAGCTGCCAGGAAGAAGATGCACAGCAGTTACATGTCGTGACGGTGCAATCACTGTATGTGTTTTGTGTTATATCAATATCATAATATTACTTTTTGGATGCCTGAAGGAGTGGAGGAATCCCTGTCCACTGGCTGTTAACTTTATAAACTATAAACGTAATACCATATAACTAAAATATGGGCTATGATGTCTCCTTTGTTTCTGGTAAAAAAAATGTTTTGCTTGACTGTTTCTTATTATCTTTCTATACAGTATATAATTATATAGAATTATATTCCGCAGTTAATGTTGCTGTCTAGAAGGTTTTCACATTGTCCATTGGCCTGTGTGCACTGAAATTATGAAGTTTGCTTTGTAGAATAGTTCCAGAGAGGATACCTGATCACATTGTGGGTCAGGCCAACTGGTGGGGTACATGGAGAGGTGGGGGGCGACTATAGTTGACATTGGCGAGAGGACACAGGAAGTGGGTTTTAAAAAATAAACATTTTTGGGATTGGGGGACATCCAATTAAAACTCTAAGCGGGGTTCGATATTGAATATTCCTGATTCAAGCTTCTCAGCTGTTTAACCGTAGCCTGGCAACGCCCGCCTTCATACTTTTTTCATTTCCCTTCAGCAGTCAGTCTGGGCCTGTTGTATATTAATGGGGTTTTCTGCCATTCCAATCAGCGAACAGAGGGAGTGGCTGAGAACAATGACGTTGAGGTCGTGGGCCAGTATCAGTTGTAGTCAGAAGTCACAACCAAAAGTCATGCTATTGGTTAGCAGATCCAGAGTGGCACTAGGGAGATCCAATAGTTTTGAACTTCAACAGACACCCGCCTTCAATTGAGGTAACGTTTGTCAATTGAGCGATTCCTGGCCTTCTGTACAAATAAAATTAAGTACGATGGTTTGGTAGGACCAGGCTAGTTTAACCGTCTCTAAAAACCAAGCTTTCAGGTGGAGCCCCTGCTTCACAACACCAGGACGACTTGTGTGTATGTGTGGATGAGAGCAGATACATGGAGGATTTGGCAAACGTTGAAACCAGGACAAACACACTTCTCTTGTCCCGCCTCCCCCCACCCCCTTCTGCAGACTCTCTCCTGGGATTTACCTCCAAGTTCAGGTTGTTGGTCGTCATGGTAACTGCTGAGAGTGAGGGCTATTTGCATTGTTTTCTGCTTTCATCTCTGAAACCGTGTCATTATCCATACAGTACAGGTACTTGTGTTTATTTTAACGCTCCTGCCTGCTTGATTGTCACTCCTATGTGTTTGCCGGCAAGCTTGTCAATCAACCTTTGTGAAAATCTTTGCTTTCCTTCTCTACTGCTCTCTTCTCTCTCTTTTTCTGTCCAGTTGATCCGTGAGCCACCCCTCCATCGCCGATTCACATCTGCTTCTTTCTCTGGCGCACAGCTGGACTGCCAAATATATCTTTGCTCACTAAGTTCTGCACCCTTCCTCCAGTAATTACTAAATTAGCATACATAAGATGCAAAGAAAAAAATGCATTTGCTCACAAAAAGACAGTCCATGTGTTTTGCCTGCATCGTGTGGCCGAATATTAATTTTACATGTTAAATGTGCAAGTAAACAAGCTTAATGTGAATCTCACTGCTCAGAGAAAGACCCAGGTTTTGAGGAACACTTCTGACATCTGCTGGTCCTGATGGGAATATCACAAAATATTTTTTTTTTTTAAAGGGAAAATAAATGAACCGAGGCTTTATGGTGGCAGGTAGAAGCAGCCATAGCAAAAGTAGTCGACTCACTTGCTAATTAATACACAGCAGTGAAGAGATCAGCAACAATTTATCATTATGATACATGCAAATATTGAAGAGCAGGTAATATTTTCACATCTTTTGTTATTTACAATAGCAATTTGAAATCCAGCAGTGTGATTATGCATCCAGTCAACTTACATCTGCATCAAACTGTATACTCTAGCACTACACAAGCAAAAGAGCAGAATCACACACTCAGTCAATTAAATGAGAACCCAAACTGTGCATACTTTCGACAATTTCTCCTTGAGCAAAGCACATGGTAATTATGCCTAAATACTTAGACTGTTTCCTCCGAGAGATCCTTCCCTTTAAAAAATAGATAAATAGCTAAACCTGGTCCTCCAAAGACTCTCTGCCTCACTAATTGGGGGTATATCAATTGTATAAAAAAGAAAGCTTTTTATTTTAAAAAAAATGTCACATCATCTCTACTGTAGCTGTATGTAAAGGAAACAGGTCGGTATCAGTGCAGTTATTGGATAGGTAAACATTTGACAGCAAACGTCTCTCTAGAGACGTTACGTTTTATCATATAAATATGTCACATTAAGACGTGAGAGACTTTTGTTTTAATGCGTATGTAAAGCCTACTGTATATATTTGAGCAACATGAAAGTGAGAATACACAAAGGACTGTGAAAAGGCCCTGGAGTCCACAGTGTTTTATTGTGAGTCTGGATATATGCCAGGATTTCCTGAGAGGGAGAGCAGCTGTGTGCTGAATTCACATATAAATATCCAACTGCACAGTGTTTTTTAAACACCAATTCCCACCTCTCCCCAGAATGCTTCATTCCCTGTTCATTCCAGAACAGCAATGCTTTATAAAGTTATCGCTGGTGGGAAAAGCCAATTTAACCTGTAAATGTTTTGATTCAAACAGTTAAACACACCGGGCCTAAACAACAGTCAGCAAGATTGTCTCTAAAATAGAAATAATGAGCCATTTGGTTTCACCAGAATGTTCTGTAGTGGTACTTCTATATTAGTGAATTGTGATTAAGTTATACATAGCAGCAAAAGCTGATCATTAGCAATAATTTGCAATGCAATGCGTTTTATTTGAATACGAAACTAAAATAAACTTACTTTGGCATAATTCACCTTTAATAAGAGTGGGGGGGCAGCTATGGTAACATTAACATTACTGTACATTATGATTGCTGTTGGCTGCTAACATGTAAGGAAACAGTTCCTTGTTTGCAATTTTCAGCTGATAGGCAGTAACATTAGCATTCATTTCAAGTAGTTTTTTTGTCCATCTAGCTGATTGATTCCAATCCAATATTAAGTATTTCTATAAGTTATTAGCTTTAGCTACGAAATGCTTCACTGAGTTTGCCTGTATACTGTTTGGTGCAGGTAGCGTGTGGCTTCACTGGAGCTTTTCTCACTAAAAGCTGCCTACAGCATAACAATGGTTAAGAGAGCAGTGAGACTCAACCAAACCTGTAGATAGATATGTAGGCCTTAAAAAAAAGTAAGTAAAGAAGTAAAACCGTGGTGTAAATCTGAGGGAACAGCAGAGTTTATTGATAATTACCTGTAGATTCATCTATAAAAACAACCCCTCTCACATTACACAGCATTATTTGATCCATTGTTAAAGCTATAATGCATACCTTCTATCGCCCCCATGAGGAATTCTGAGTGTTTAAAACTACACTGTCTATGCATTAACATGAGGCAAGCCTTCGTTGATCGTGAATGGATTTTATACCTTCTGCTATATGTCCAGGTTGTTTCTGAATCGGAAGTCGTTTGGCGATGGCTTGAATGTAACGGATATTCATCTAACTGAAAAAAATATGCACTAAAGCTTTAATACAAAAACAAATAAGTAGCCTACCACTTTAAGAATATAACTTCACAATGTATTATTATCACATGTAGCAGAGTGAAGAGGACATCTAAAGTATGAATTTATCCTCACTTCGGAAAATAAAATCAGCTTTCAATGACAATGAAGTTTCTATAAAACAAGCATTGACTAACTTCTGTCTATATATTATAAGTGCAAATATATCACATCTTCCTACTGAGACTGTCTCACATACTTCCTTCAGTGAGCAGTTCATGCTACAGGGGGCCCGTGAAGAAAACTCGTGGGAGAGTGAGTCATGGAGTGGAAGCTGGAGACAGGACGTGTAGATATGATGGGCAGTGGAGAGAGACATGTACTGGCACTGAGAGCTTAATCCGTTTTATCGATGACAGGTCAGTGTCTCGGTGGAAGTCTATACGATCAATGGCACTTGACCCTCCTTAAACAGCACAAGTGCCGACATCCCTCTCGTCTCCACGTCTCGCCCAATCAGGATTGATTGCAGCACTAACACACTCCGCCATGGACAAGTGACTGGCATTAGTTCCTCATCTCTAATAATGATGACGCTGCACATTGATCCCATAGCAGCTGTCTGTTACGCCTACGAGTGGCTTCAAATGATGCTGTTTCGTGACTGACTGTACAGTGATTTCTCATTCACCACCAAGTCTCTAACAATATAGCAATGGATTTAAGGCAAATTAAGAATACAACTCAAGGCCACCCAGATATAGAACTAACTGTTCGGTTTTTCATAAAACATTGAAATTGAAATTGAAAATTGTTTCTTTATGATGTTCGTTCTTTTCGTTTTTTGAATCATTGACAAGAACGCCTCACAAGTGCAGTATAAAAACAAGTACACATATCAGGATCTTCATGAATCTGGGCCACGCTGTGTGGAGGAGCATTGCTTCTGTGCTACGCTAGCCAACTTTGAAATTTACAGCACTGGAGATTCTTAATCCGCATTAAAGACACATGTTTATGGCCCATAAGAGTAACCAAGTAATCCAGATGAGATAGCGCTGAAATCTGGATTGTATGGTTCCTCAAAAGCTGGTTATAAAATCTCAATGGAACTGTTGTCATACCAACAAGTCCTTCGGCCCAAACCTGCAAAAACGCATCTTGTTGACAGATAGCTGCATCCTTACCATGTCATTGCAGGGTGAACCTATTACATCTATATACTATATACTATTTTTTTGTATGAATATGTCAACAACAAACAACGTGTGTTTTATTGCTGTATTTGATCGAAATAAATGCATTGTGTGAACTCTAGTGAACAAGACACATTTTCTCTCAAATATTTACTATTTTCAATATATTATTGAACATATATGGTTAGTTCCAATGAATATAGATTGCATTTACCCCAAACAAATAGATTACTCAAGTAAAGTCCACTTTTTCCTGTTAAAATGTAAATACTGACCATAAATAACTTCAATAATTGGCGTGAATGGGTTTTCACAAAAAAGGACTATCAATAAACTGACTGATTTTACAATAGAGCCAGTGAACTTCATCATTTGTGGTCTGGTGTGTTGTTCTGACCTGCAGTACTTGCTGATGTTTTTCCCCCGAGCGGAGTGTAGAGGAGCAGGGTGTCTTATATTTTATATTTGTCAAAAACAGAGCACCTGTTCAGCGCCCTCACAGGGCCTCCTAACAATGTCATTGACCTTTCCTGTGACACTGACAGCCAAAGCTGGAGCACCGGTGATGCGGTTTGTGTGCCATGAATAACGCTCCTCTCTCCCAATCTCTGACAAGCACAAGGGCCACTCTGCCCGTGTGATACACTTCTTCCCAAATTAAATCCTCTCCTATTTTTTCTTGTTTGTGATGTAATCTCACTTGGTACCGCCACCGCTCCTCACAGGGGCACCTAACCTCTTTTCATTTCCAGCAATAAAGTATTATGTGCGAGCTGACTTCAGCAGCAAAATGCGTCTGGCGGTTTCTTGAGGTCAACGCGGGTATTCATCAGCGCTGTTCCCTGCTGAGGATGTAATGATCAAACTTTGTGTGCCACAGGCATAGCACAATTTACAGCACCCCCGAGCGCCCTTGCCCATCACTCTGCATGGCGCTAAGCTTATCATTGTTCAGGCCAATTATATGACCCGCTGAAAAAAGAAAACCATTGCCATTCAATGCCAATGGTTTTGCCAAATAAATAAGTGCTTAATGACCCTCTCACTCCCCCTTTTCAACTTAATTAGGGGGGGGGGAGATTTGCTGGATGGATGACTCTACTGCAAGCGACTGTGAATCTGAAGCAGGGGACTGCCGGCCCTCCGTTCGCTGTGTGTATTGGTTTGTTCCTGCAGCTGCTTGATTGCTGGCCGAGCCACTTAACTGTAGCTGACCAACGACAGGCCCAGCTGTGTGGCTGAGGCCATTTGAGCATCCTGCTGCAGCCCTTATGAGAGGAGCAGGCAAGGTCATCCTGCAACTGATTCTAAATTGTATATTGTTTGAACTGTGTGAACTTAGATGGCACATGTATTTTTTTCTTTCTGTGTTTTCCATTAAACACACATAAGATATTAAAAATAAAGTATATACTGACGATGAAGAGTCACTGCAGGCTAGTAGTTCTGCCTCTGGCTTATGCCGATGACACATCAGTGTTTCAATGAAAACAGGAAGACGAAAAAAAAACTTACTTTTAGGAAATCATAATTTTGGTTGGTAAATGTGGCTATTCACCTTGCTAACATGCATTATAGGCTTCAGACAGGACAAACGGGATATTCAGAAAAACTTGACTTGAAAATACTTTGTACGTAATAAACATTACAGCCATTCATGTTACATTTCATCACTTAGAGTTCCTTAAAAGCAAAACAACTGCTGTGGATCACAAATGTGCACAATGCATGCTCATTCACACCTTCACCACAGCTTAAGAGGACGAAATTCAACAGCGTCTGAGGCAGGGGCGTCAGCTCACCCAATACCATACAGGGGCACAATAGGGCACCAAAAAAAAATGCGAGCGCCCGAGGTAAAAAAATTCTGGGCAATTATTTACTTAAATAAAAGCATGGGCACAGATAATTAATGCAAGCACGCGAGCAAATATTTTATAGCACTTATTTATTATCATAAAGCGTATCTTCATTAAATATCTGTCAGCAAACATGAACTTGAAAACTGAAAACTTGAAATGTGCAACTGTAAAAGGAAAAACAAAAAAACACCTCTACATACATACATGTCTGTGTTTATCATTTCTATTTCAGACCATCCTATGATGGTGTGATGGTGATGATCCTATGAGGTGTGTATATCATGGCCAGAAAGATAGGGGAGCTGTTCATTTTTTTAACAGTAAACGGTAGCGCCTCTGCTTCATTTTTGCGAAGCTGTCGATCAATTGTGACTGGCTTAATTTGGAGAGTTCTCCTCGCTCAACCGACATGATGGCTTGGGCTAGTGACCAGTGGTCAACTCAACTGGGTTGTTACCTAAAAGTGGTTTGCATTGCCTTGTTACCTAGCGTACCTCTCTCATTTCTCCTTGCTGCTTTATCCCTGCTCCGAGCGAATAACTTTCTGATGTCCATCTACAAGAACAATGTTGTTTGAGTTGAATTGAGATCAAAATCATAACTAATACAGTAGGCTGTTATATCTAGTTCCGGTCACTGAGATAACAAATAATTAAATTCCAGCAAAAGATCATAAAATAACATAGCCTACTAGTACAACATACTTCTTCCATAACTCTCTACATACCTGACACACCAAAAAAACGAATAGTAAAAACAGGACATTCGTCTATATGCATGCTATGAATAATACCTATCAATTGTTTTTTTTTCTACATTATGTTTCTACTGTCTTGAAAGTAACCACCTGTATGTCATCATGCCCCCTTAATGTCTGTGCTTTTGTCTGTAGGCCTACTCGAGCAGAAAACACCAGAATGAGAATAATTTCAGAATCATTCATTTTCAACTTTGAGACCAACGTGTGCTTGAGCTGCTTAAGCCAGCCTGCTTATTTAAGCATGCACTGGGCTATTTTTAAAAGCAACAGCGTACAAAACAGCTTCCACCTCTACGGAAGAGGATTAGGGCCACACATGAAAAAAAAAAAAAGTTCTGACTTTATTCTCAGAATTCTGACATTAATCTCAGAATTCTGACTTTTTTCTCAGAATTCTGACTTTTTTTTTTAACTTTTTTTATATACATGAAAAAAAAAGAAAAAAAAAGTCAGAATTCTGAGATTAAAGTCAGAATTCTGAGATTAAAGTCAGAATTCTGACTTTTTTCTCAGAATTCTGAGAATAAAGTCAGAATTCTGACTTTTTTCTCAGAATTCTGACATTAATCTCAGAATACTGACTTTAATCTCAGAATTCTGAGAAAAAAGTCAGAATTCTGACTTTAATCTCAGAATTCTGACTTTTTTTCTCAGAATTCTGAGATTAAAGTCAGAATTCTGAGATTAATGTCAGAATTCTGAGATTAATGTCAGAATTCTGAGAATAAAGTCAGAACTTTTTTTTTTTTCATGTGTGGCCCTAATCCTCTTCCGTACACCTCCGAGTGTTGTATTCTGTTATAAATTGCGCTAGTATAACATCGGTGCCATTGGTTCCAGGCAACTTGAGAAGATGTCTTATACAGTATGCCGATAGCTAGCTAACTAAGCTGACAAGACAACTTGGATACCCCATCACGGGATCATCACCCCCTGAAAACACGAACGTAAAGAATCGAGAAACACCATAAGATGGCATGTAGTGTGAACCCAACATTTGTGATCTTTCTCCGATCAACAGGTCCAGCTTAAACAGTTATCGCTACAGTTTAATATATTAGCGAACTGTCTGGCTACTATAGCATAACGACAGACGTGACCACATTAGCTAATAGCACCACTTCAGAGACGCCCCTTCACCTTATTTGATGAAAGGCATACACATTTGTTAGACATTCTATGCTTCCAGAGGATAAAAATGTAACGCTTACTGTTTACTTCACTTCACGCCGGCCGGAGTGAATGGTCGCTGACGCTGTGCTGTACAGGTTCAAAAAGTCGATATCAAGGAGAATGATTCTCTCCTCAGTGTGTGCATTCGTCACATACATTTCATTGCAGAGGCCGGCCAATGAGGGGGGCACCATGCATATAGGCCTATTTTAAGAAAAAAAAATGCAAGCATGCATTCTGTAGATTGCCAGATGAGTCAGACTTAAATAAAAAAAAATTAAAGGTATAAATAAATTAATTAATTAAAAAATCAGTGCCCCAGGCATACCCAGGCACCGCAGATCCACAACGGGGCACGTGCCCCGGTGAAAAGGGTCCCCGGTGAAAAGGGCCTCCGCTGCGCGTCGGGCTCCTGTTCAGCTTGTCGGTCTTTATTTCTCGCGAGTGACCCGTTCGCTCTACATTATCCCTTACTTAATTCATGAGAAATGGTTCTCACTTTACAATAAGGGTCACAAAGTCCATTAATAAATGGTTAATTACACTTAAGTAATGCCTATTATGATAATTATGCTTCAGTAATGCCTATTCAGCACTGGTGTGCATTTATTAAGTGTTACTTAATGGATACATGGTTCCCACTTTACAGTAAGGGTCACAAAGAGCATTAATAAATGGTTAATTATGCTAAAGTAATGTTACAAAAATGACATTTGTTAACAGTTAATTAATGCGTATTATTATATTAATCAACTGTTGGTTCAAGCTTAATTAATGGGTTAACTATAGGTTAATAAAGGATATTTATAAACATTACATAATGTAGTAATTAATACCATAGTTAACATGAACACCATTAGTAAAGGCTTACTAGGCACATTAGTTAACAGTTAACTAATGGTTAGTTAAACCTTATTAAGCATTAACTAACCATTAATTAATGTACCCTTATTGTAAAGTGTTACCCCATTTGAATACAACAAAGGTGCTTCAGCCAAACCAGTAATAATTAACCTTCAGCCAAAACAGACTAGATAGTGATCTCTCTACTTTGTTCCTTGTCCACACTGTGATTTGGGCCCTTGATAAATGTTGTGTAATCATTCACAGCTCATTAAAATTGTAGCCTTTCAAATCTTCCGTTTTTAATTAGCATACTTGGTTGCCACCAGGACTCCCAGCTGCTTCTGTATCTTGATGGGCGACACCAGCTGTCATCTGATAACTGCACAACAGTGTCTCAGGAACAGAAGATGCTGTAGATTCCTGCTTTATGGATTACCCCATCAACAAAGGCCTTTTCTCATCAACCATTGGCTGAGCTTCTCAATCATAAATAGTTGCCAATATTTTTACTATTCAAAACACGGAATGGACCTCAGTCCCATTCCTTTCCACTTATAAATCCAAGGCGCTCAACATCCATGGCCAGACTCAGCCACAGTGCAAAGATAGGGCACAGTACACACAGTCCTAAGGCCCAAGACCTTATATTGTCATGAGATTTGAGCGGATTGGCATATAGAGCTGCACAGCAGCAGACATGCCTGTTTTTCAGTCCTCATTGGACTACAACACCTCTTACTACTGGTAAAATGACACAGCATCCACAGAAAACTGTGTGTGAAGATGTGTAAATCAACACAGATATGTCCAGGGCTGGGCCTTAGGCCGAGTAACACACACACACACACACACACACACACACACATTCAGCCATGCCGCCACTACTGTAGCAGTCTAGCTGGAACTGAAAAAGGACACTTTGATGTCGGTAGGCCAAAGAATCTGCTGGAGTTGCATGAACGGGGGAAGTTGTGAGCAGTTCTGCCTGTTGTAAACATTTAAAGCTACTGAGCTGAAGATAATGTATATATAATATTTAGAACAAAAATAATTAAATGACGGCATTGGCTACTTGTGTATTACTGGCTGATTAGTCATTAAGATAAAAATGTTATATTGAGGACATTTGTATTCAAGAATGGACATCCTGTCAAACAAAACAGTTTCACGTTGATACTTTTACATCCTTAAGACATCAAACAAGCCCTACCAAATATTAAACAAGAATACTAATGATCAAAGATTGATAATTGATAGCAATTACTTCATTATGAAATGGCTTTAAATGGTGTTTCCATTCCAGAAATGTGTTGTCATGAAGTAGGTTGGCAATTAGCATACAGCAATATTGACGTTTGACTTCCATTAATACAGCAATATGTTAGTGTGGGCCACTTAAAGCAAAGCATTAACACTGAAATGTGCTTTTTCTGAAGAAAGGAAGATAATTATCTTCACAGCAGACATAGGCCTAATGTTGAATAACTAAACCTTTAATCAATTATGTTTTGCACACTCCAAAATCCTCCTTTAGAGCATACCTTAAGAACAAGTCTGTAGCTCACTTGACACCATCATTTCAGTTGTCTAGCCTCTGCGGAGGCTGTAACTAGGCCTGTGCCCTGTTTTTACACAGTTGGCATCCCCGTCTCAATTCCGTATATGAAAGAGAAGTGCTCTCTGACACCTGTAAATCAAACTGAAGAACAGTTGGCTCTTGCCACTTGTGGCAAGAGCCATTGATACATAAGTCCATCAAACAGTGGTGTGCCTGCTCAAACATGGTGGAAAAGATGGTGGCATGGTAGCCTCCAAGGACACTTTTGGAATCACACTGTGATGAAGAAGCCTGTCACCGCTCCACAACTCTTTGTTGTGACCAACCAGCAATAAAAGATTCACTTCATGCCTGGTTGTGAGAGGGTTAACTCTCTTAATGCCATATACTCTGCGGTACATTTGGGATGCCCAAGGACCAGTGCCCTGATAAGCTGTCAGGAGCATTGCCCTGTCGTCAAAATGTGAATGTGCATGTCCGTGTGTGTGTTCGTGTGTATGTGTGTAATTGGGAATGGAGAGAGAGGACAGCCACAAGGTTATATGCCATTAAAACAAGACTGCATAAATTCTGCCTAATAATTCATAATAATGACTCCCCTGTTTTGCTTGCTTGTTTATCCCACGTTCATTAACATGCCAGCCCCATGGTGCTCATTTTGCAAAATGTCTTATGAGTGGGGAGTGAGGGAGAGTGATTAGAGGGCATATGGAAATGATTATAACTTGCTGAAGTGGAAGTATCCCAGATCCACAACTCTAACGTACAAAACTCCTGCTGAACAATGGGGGTTAAGTTATCATATTAGTATATTAGCAAGTAGGAGTCCTCTGTGCAAGTGTACAGTCTGTAGTGTGTGTGTGTGTGTGTGTGTGTGTGTGTGTTTGTGTGTGTGTGTGTGTGTGTTTGTGTGTGTGTGTGCGTTGCTATCTGTGCTTTGTCATATTGAACTCTCCTGGCTCTCCTCCAGTCTCCTTGGCCATCATTTCCTTGTGCGTGATACACGAGACTCCTGTGGTGCCCTTGAGTTTGAATCCTTGATTTGTGACGTTTTGAATCCAAAAATGAGCATTCTGGCCCTCGTATATAGGTCTTGCTCAATGCCATTTTGTTCCTACATACTATTAAAAATGGAGGAAGTTGGGAAATTAAACCACCACATACATGTTTGAATGATCAGCATGAAGAAACCAAGTACATAAGGATAGATCAGAAAAGATGATCAGCAAGCAATGTAATGTAATAAGGCAGACTTTGTGAAGGTGCAAAGAGTAAAAGTTCCCTATAGCCAGATTTGATCCATGGGGGAATTGTGACTGCATGGTCAACATGTTCAATGCCCTATACGGGTGTCATTACCAGCAGAGCTATCAAGTGGTAAGATTTATGTCGCCAAAGTTTCCTCATAAAAAATGTCATAAACTCACTATCTATGTTTAATCTGATGAGTGAACCAATTAAACCCTCAGACATCTACAAAGCATATTCCGATTATGTAACCTTATATCCAACTCTGGCCTGAAACTCAATAAGCAACAGAGAAGAAGCAGGTCTGAATCTTGTGGGTTCAACCAGACATCACTTTAACGGTAAGATGCAAGTTACACAGTAGGAGTTCAATTGCATCAGCAAGGAGAACAGCGAGAAGTGTCAGGCTATATCGGCCACACAGGTGTGAATGAGCAAGTTAACTCCCATTCCCTGCCTGGACTAATTTGTCGTATTTTGTCAAATTCAAACCAGCAGAATTGACATGAATTATGACGGGGTTTTGCTAAAAGACCATAGAAATGTGATGGCTTAATTTGATCGAGAGTGGACCGGGGGGTTGTTTTGAAAAAAAACTTTATTAGTTTCTGAAGAGGTAACCGTTCAGTTTGACCGTGATGGACAGAAGTCGATCTTCGCTGCAGCTACAATGGAGAATAAAACAAAAGGGACTCGCAGGACACACTTAGTGGCCCTGTTTCCAATTACCCAAAATGCCACACTGATGTGTGCTCGCTCTTGAACTCGCTCCCTGAAAATGTCACTTTATGTGGAAATAGCAGGCAAACAGCATTTGACACCAATTGCTGCTACCACCGCTTTCAGTAATGACTGCAGGACCATTCTGTCTCAGCTCTGATGTATGTGGTTTACTGATGTTTGAGTTCCTTTTCATGCACTTCTGCATTGTGTCCAGGCCCGGCCCTGGGCATAGACAGTATAGCAAATGCTAGGGGCGCATCCATCCACAGGGGACACCGCTACAAAAATAAATAAAAATAAAATGGGCTACCAAAACTTGTTTTCTTTTTTTTTACTAATACTGTTAATACTATAATTTCAAAATGTGAGTTAAGCTTAAAATATGACAACAACTGAGGATAGACAAACTATAAAAAAAAAAAATAATAATTTTTTTTTTTTTTTTTTTTTTTTTTAACCTTTATTTATTTATTTACATCCCATTGAGTCCGAAGACTCTTTTGCAAGGGAGACCTGTTCCCATTTACACGTTACCATTCACACACCGATAGCAGGCTAACTATCGACATTCACACGAGGCAAGGTGGGTGAAGTGTCTTGCCCAAGGACACAACAACTATGACACAAGTGGCAGGGCGGGGATCGAACCTCCAACCCTTTGATCATCGGCCGACCCGCTCTACCAAGCTCAGTTGTTACGCAAACCGGAAATGCTCGTAAACGGAGACCTGCGGAGACCGTCCCGTTTAACAACGCTCGTTCGGCCCTGGTTCGGCCTTCGAATCGGCCTTCATAGGCTATTGATTCAATTTTATTTCAGACATATCAAAAAAAGAAAAATTAAAAGCATGAAAATACAATAAGAAAATATGTTCAAATGATTTCACAAATAAAAATAAACAAAAAATAAACAAATAACATATTTGAATTGATATGCCTGAAAAGTAGTAGGAAGAAGTATAAACTTATTTGATCCTACCCCTTTTCCACAGCTCAATAACTTTATAATAATTTTATATATATATATACATATATTTTTTATATATATTTATACAATCCATATATCCATATATACTCGACGCCATTGCAAATGAGGGCCACCCCTCAATTGGTCTCCTGAGGATAAACAAAAATCAAACGAAAAATGAAATGAAATATCCACTACATACATCCATACAAAAATACATCCACCATATGCATCAACACAATTCATACGTCCATATCTCCATATTTGTACAACTCACTTTCCGTCTTAAATCTCTCCCGCATCCCTAAACCTGTTAAAAATCATTGCTTTGAATTTTTTTTTTAACTGAATCATGTTTGGACATTGCTTTAGCTCCGTGCTCATACCATTCCACAGTTTCACACCACCAATTGAGATGCAATGACATTTTAAAGTCATGCGTGCAGCCAGTGTCTTAAAGTTTAACTGTTCCCTCAAATTGTAACCCCCCTCTCTGTCAAAAAAAAGTTTTTGAATGTTACCTGGTAGCAGTTTATTTCTAGCTTTGAACATGATTTGTGTAACTTGATATTCAAACAGGTCCTTGAACTTTATGATGCGGGAATGTAAAAAGAGGAGGTTGGTGTGATCATAATATCCAGCTTTATTGATTATTCTTATGGCTCGTTTTTGAAGCGTGACTAGTGGTTGCAGTGAGCTTTTGTAAGTGGTCCCCCAGACCTCCACACAGTAATTTAAATAAGGTAAGATCATTGAGCAGTAAAGAATATGCAATGATTTGTGATCCAATATATGCTTTGCTTTACCCAGGACTGAGATGCTTCGTGACAGTTTAGATTTAACATGTTTTATGTGAGGTTTCCAGCATAGCTTGTGGTCTATTGTCACACCCAGGAATTTATTTACATACACTCTTTCAATATTAACACCATCTATCTTGACATTTACATCACTATTTAAATTACAATGTCCAAACAACATGATTTTTGTTTTGCTTAAATTCAATGATAATTTATTATTGTCAAACCACCTTTTTAATTTGCTCATTTCAGATGTAATTGACTCCAGAAGCTGATGCAAGTCCTCTCCCGTACAAAAAATATTTGTGTCATCTGCAAATAACACAAATTGTAAAATATTTGATGTTTTACATATGTCATTTATGTAGAGAATAAAAAGAATTGGCCCTAACACTGACCCCTGGGGGACCCCACAAGCAATGTCCAAACAAGCTGACACGTATTCACCCATCTTCACAAACTGTTGCCCGTTCTGTAGATAGCTCCTCAGCCAGTTTAATACAACCCCCCTGATACCATACCATTCTAATTTATTAATTGATATATCATGATTTATGGTATCAAATGCTTTTTTGAGATCAATAAAAACAGCAGCTGCATATTTCTTTTGGTCCAGGGAATTTGTAATCTTTTCAATTAGCTCAATGACTGCTAATGAAGTGGATCGGTTGGATCTGAATCCGTATTGGCTGTCAGTTAGTAAATTGTGTTTATTGATGAATTTGTTAAGTCTAGCAGCAAATACTTTTTCTAAGATTTTTGAGAATTGAGGAAGCAGTGAAATAGGCCTGTAGTTTGTGAAGTGGTGTTTGTCTCCAGTTTTGTACAGGGGTATGACTTTTGCAATTTTCATTTTTCTTGGGAATTTACCAGTTTTAAATGATAAATTACAGATGTGCGTTAATGGCTTCGAAATTCCGTGAATTATCTCTTGACTATTCTCATATCAATGTCACAATAGTCAGTAGAAGTTTTATTTTTGCATTTATTGACAATCTCTATAATTTCACTCTCTTCCACTGCTGTTAGAAACATTGATTTTGGATTAATGTCTATGAAATCATTAATCCTGTCATCAGATCTCACAGGAACAGGTATTTTTTCAGCCAGTATTGGTCCAACATTTACAAAATACTGGTTGAAGCCATTTACTGCATCATCCATATTATCAATAGTCATATAATTTTCAATAAACTCATGTGGATAATTAACTTGTCTAGAACCATTTCCAATAACATTATTCAGTATCTTCCATAGACCTTTAATATTGTCTTTATTATTATCTATTAATTTTCTATAATATTCTTTCTTACTAATTCTCATAATGTTAGTTAGTTTATTTTTATATTTCTTATATTTATGTTCAGCATCTTTGGTTCTAAGCTTTATAAATTCTTTATATAGTGTATCTTTCTTTTTGCAGGCATTTTGTAATCCCTTAGTTATCCATGGACTATCTGAATATTTAAATTTAATTTTAATTTCTTTTATTGGGCAATATTTATCATACAACAATTTAAATATCCCCAAGAATATTTCATAACCTTTATCAATATTTTCTTCTTTATATAATGGTTCCCAAATTTATTTAATAATTCATTTTTTAAAGTGTTTATTGCCTCTTCTGTCCATACTCTTCTGTACTTGAATGTACTCTCCCGTTTTTCCCTTTTTTCCCTCTTGTAGTTGTTATTGTACACAAGAAATACTGGCAGATGGTCACTGATGTCATTGATCATTAATCCACTTATTGTATTATTGTCTATAACGTTTGTAAATATGTTGTCTATCAATGTGGCACAGTGAGATGTGATCCTGCTTGGTCTGGTGATTTTTGGATAGAGACACAGACTGTACATTGTATTGATAAAGTCATCAGTTGGTTTGTGATTATTGGGATTAAGAAGATCTATATTAAAATCCCCATAGATAAATATGACCTTTTGCTTTGACAATGTGTAAATTTTTTCCATCCATTCCTTGAATATGTCAATATCAGAACCCGGTGCTCTATAAATACAACTAACAATCACATTCTTCTTATTTTCCATGCAGATTTCAACAGTTAGACATTCTAATACATTTCCGATTGCAGTTGTCATTTCATCAACCACCTAGCAATTAAGGTTTATATCCACATACAGAGCCTCACCTCCTCCAGTCTTGTTCTCTCTGCATCTGTAGTTCAGTTCATAGCCATCTAGATCAAAGTCCACCCCCTTTTCAGGGTTGATCCAGGTTTCTGATATTGCAATTATGTTAAATGGTTGTGAAAATTGACGTAAATATTCCTTGATTGCATGGACATTTTTGCTCAAATGCCTGCTGTTAAAGTGAATTATTGACAGTTTTCCAGTACAGACAATTTTTGCATTGAACTGCTCACTAGTGTAATAATGACAGTTCTCATTGAGGTTGAAGAAAAAGTTATTGTCCGGGTGTATATCATGATCAATATCCTGTGTTTGGTAATCTGTGTATTCAGAAGTTTTCAGCTGTACATGCTCGTAATCACTAATCAAGTCAGATAAACAGGTAATGTCATCCTGGGATTGATGTGAATTGACAGTGCGTGTGTTGGAATGTAGAGTGTCAGTGTGTGGTAATATGGACACTTTAGCGTGATGTGAGACAGATGCCATGTCAGTACTTGCCCAACTCCTCGATGCTCCTGATGACCATCACTTTGGCCTCCTCTGGAGTATCGCCGTTGAGTTTGATGAACACTTTGCAGTTCCTCGTCCAGGTTTGTTGAATCTTCTTGTTTTTTCTCAGATCGCGTGCTACTTTGGCTATGTCAGCATTGTGTTTGACAAGGTGCTCGTTCATGTAAACATCCGTCCCCTTCAGCTTCTTCCACTCCTTCAGCAGTGCGATTTTGTGCTTTCTGTTAGTGAATCTCAGGATAACTCTCGGGGAGTCGGGTCGCTGATATCTGTTATCCTTGCTGCGCTCCATTTTGCGCTTTCTCATGGGCAGCGGGTGACAAGCCTCTATGTGGTTGCAGTCGAGGTGGATGTTATTAGCCTGTAGAAAGGCTAACACCTGTTGCTCCGCAGAAGCCACATCTTCCCCATCAAGCTCTGTCAGGGACCCGTTGTCAGTGGCCACTGCTCGTGCGAATGACCGGGGTCGGATGCGAAGCCCAGAGATGATAACATCATTGATCCGTGAATACTGCTCCAGATCTGTCAGCCTGTCGTCCAGCTTTCTGATTTTCTCATCTCTTTTCTTGTTCTCTGTGTCGATGGCGGTCAACTTCTCGAGCAGTCTGTGAATCTCGATCTGCCCCTCCTGCATAGCAGCCACTTCATCTCTCAGAGCATCGATGATTTTCTTCAGTTCACCGTAGTCCACCTTGGGGGGCATAGCCGCTGGCGTTCGTAGCCGAAAAGGCTAGCTGCGTCAGCTAGAAATATTGGGGAAATAAAGAGAGAAGAGAGTTCGGGCTCTTAAAAGGAGTGTTCCCGCTCTGGGCAAGCAGCCCCAGACGGCTATCCTCCGTTGTTAGCCTAGGTCTGAGTAGCAGCTAGTGGCTAGGTAGCGGCTAGCCGCTAATCACCGGCAGGGCTCTGTGTTCCTTTCCCTCCACAGCTTAAGACGGGCCACGCCGGGGATAGAGTCTTGCTGTACGGATGTGACCAGAGGGTTCGGGCTCTTAGTAAAAGAGTGTTCCCGCTCTGAGAAGGCAGTCCAGGGCAACTTTCACCTACTGTTATCCTAGCTCCTAGCTTAGCGGAGCTAGGATAGTTAGCCGGCTTCCACTCCCAGTCCCAGGCTCAAAACAAGCCCCGCTGGGGATCAATCCCGCAGTTCGGCTGAACTCAGTTATGGTTAAACAATGCACTTATTGTCCACAGGCAAAGTACATAGAACGCACATAAGTCGGTCAAAAAAGTTGCCGAGGAGCAGTAGTGTTCTAACTGCCTCTGCAAAGGAGGGACTGCGCGTGACCTCCTCACACCTGGGCTCAATCACACCTGGTACAAGAAGCCTTCATAGACCGCGAGACCGCGTCCTTCCAAGGACCCGGTCTCTGTAATGGGATACAGCTCCTGTCAAAAGACTCTCTCGTGCCAAGGGAAGACTAAAAAGGAGAAGGAGAGGAGGAAAAACGTGACTATGGGTGGATCTCAATACAGGGGTTGCGGTCTACGAAGGCTGCATTTGAAGACCGATTGCGTCATAGCGGAACGCAAAGGTTGTTCCATTTGCAATGCTCCTTGCAAGGTTCCTCATATGCGGCCGAGAAATGCAGCCTTCGTTTCACGGTTTTGAAGGCTGCATCAGATGTATCCTTCGCGGCCCAACATATCCCAAGATTCATTGCGTTTTTTTCAGAGATGGCATAAAATAAAATAACAAAATAACAAAACAGCAACGTGTTGCTCCATCTTCTTAACTTTTATCTTCCTTTCTTTTTTTCTTGTACTTTTTTTTCTTTTCGTCTGGTAGGCAACTTCTTTTTCTTTTTTCCTCCGTTGACAAGGCTGTCTCCGTTGGCAGCAATCAGGGTTGCTAGGCAGCACAGGAGCGGCGAGTCGTCACGCAAGGTAACGGCTTGTTATGCAAATCGGAAATGCTTGTATACTGAGACCTGCGGAGACCGTCTCACTTAACAACGCTCGTTCGTTATGAAGGCCGATTCGAAGGTCACTGTTATTGAATTCCTCGTATGCAAGATATATGTCCGTATGTAGTTTTTAGCATATTGTCCATAGAATCTCTGCATTCCTCATTCTTGTAAAAGTAGGATTAGGTCCATTTTTAATTTTCAATTGATGTTCATTTAAATGTATTTGGGGTGTTACATAAATCTTTATGCGAGTAAAAGTTTCTGCTTGCGACTTACCTTGCCTGATACTGGAAAATATGGAAAATTCCGCTAATATTCAGTGGTTTTCCCATAATTTTGTTCTCTGAATGCCATATACATGTACTTCAGTAGTTTCCAGCATGTTTTAAATAGTGCCACTGTCTTCATCCTTAACAATGTAGGATTAGCCACCAGAACCAAGTTCCTATGTGGTCTAGACGCTAAGCTACATGTAAAGTAACAACCGTCGGCGGCCATTTTTAAAATGGCCGTCACTGGTGTCATAGGAAAAATTGGTGATGGCCCTATAGCCAAAAATCTTCCTTATGGCATGCTCTAACAGTGTGCCAAAGCTCATATTTGTATCATCAAAAGCACAATTCCTTCATATATTGCACCTATCCGCTGGACTATATGGCATTCCGAAGACTCTAAATTTAAATATACCTATTCCCTGGACTGTAGGGAGTAGGAATATGTGGTTCTTATCAAAATGTTAGGTTAGTTAGTTAGTTAAATAGTTAGGTACTGCTAAACAGTTACATTTTTACTACATTTATTAGTATATTTAATTTAAAAAAAAGAAAATATAGATGTAATACATTGTTTTTTACAGTTTTTTCGCTGTTTTTGTCCAGAAAAACAATGAAAATGTACTTGAATGTTAAAAATAACTATTTTACTGAATTCCTTGAGTCAGAATTATATGGAAAAATGTGTTAATCTGCCTCGGTATGTTTTTTTCTTCAAAAGTTATGCTTTCTTTTATTTTTCTGTTTTCATTTTCGAAATTGGTAAATGTGTAATAAACTCTTAAAAATAAACCACAATAGCCATTAATTCAGCCTGTTACCTGGCAGAACCTTAAAATTGACACTTCAAGGATTAGAAAAAAACAGGTTGCAAAAAAAAAGCCACCCTATGCGTGTGAGCCTATTTTTCCATCTACAGTAGACTACTGTGTGTGTGTAGTCCTTAGTGGTGACAAGAGGGTGTTGCTGCACTTCTGACATGGATCACAGTGGCAGGGTATAGAGGAGTGGGATGAGAGAGCAGTAAATGGGGTCAGTGTCACTGACAGCAGAGGAGATTCAGCTCAGGATGGCGCTGACACAAAGCTTTCTCTTTGACATACTGGTTTGGGACCTTGGTTTGTTGTTGTGTTGTTTCTTGTGATGTAAGGTGTCGTAAAAGTTTTTTTTTTTAAAGTGCTTAGTCGAATTTGTATCCCCAGGTCGACAGGCCACCATTTCCTCCTATTGTACAGGGGACAATTTGACCCCACAAGACATTTCTTTTTGCGTGAAAATATTTTTCATTCACCAAATGGTCTGAAAATGATTGTTCCATTCTATGCTTTTGATGATTCATATACATGTGAAGTGTTTTGATGGGTGTTTTATTTAATTTAATAACACCTGTTGTCCTCTGGGGTCAAAATGACCCCGCAGTACACAATGGTGCAATGGGGCAAAATGTGAAACAGTGGAAATACCCGCCCGCCCTTCTTCTAACGACATCCACACACACACACACACACACACACAAACACACACACACACACACACACTTCACCAGCACACACACACACACACTAGCACACACACGCACGCAAGCACTTACATATACACACACACACACCTACACAGACCCACACACACACAGCAACACACACACACACACACACCCACCCAAACATGCACATACCTGTACATGAGCACACACACACACACACACGAGCATGAGCACACACACACACACGCACACATGAGCACTCCCCCCAAAAAAACACACACACACACACAGACAGACCCAACACCTGTGCCTTTGATGGGTGGGGTCAAGCAATGGTTTAGAAAACAAAACACATAAACAGATCGTTTCTCGTAGACTCTGCACCATTTCAAATCTTAGTCTGAAACAGGCAGCATGAACAGTAGGCAGCAGGCTTTACCTTAGAGGCTTGTGAGCTCATTTTGAACCAAGTTCAACAAAATGCAAAGAAGTGAATCAGCAAAGATCACTCCATAACTACCTGCCTCGCATGCAACTGAGTGACAAATCGAGGGTGACTCACTTCTAAAAAGTTATTTTTTTAAAAGTTGTATGTGTTGTAATGTTGTGTTGTAATGTTAATTATGTCAGGTAAAGAGTGAGGAAAAAGTTGAGTAAAAAGCTGAAAAACTGAGGTTAGTGATTATTTATAGATTTTGCATTAGAAACAGTCAAACCAGGCGAGAACTGACCCTGTCTGGTTTGACTGTCTAAATCAAAAAATGCATACTTTTATATAAACAAAAATAAATAAATAAAAACTAAGGGAAATATTTGTGGTAATGGGTTGGACTCAAGTCAGACTAAAGGTGTAACACAAAATTAATTGATAATTTATACTTTATAGGCTTTAAAAAAACAGCCAAACCGGGCGGGGTCATTTTGACCCCTGAGGATCAAGGGTGTTTGTACTTGCTCCTATTAAAAAAATCTAAGTGATTCAAAAACTGTTTTTTCACTAACCTTTGACATAAGCCACTCTCTAATGAGTCATATAGTCAAAATAATTTTTTTTTTATTAAATTTTAAATAGAAAAAATTGTATATTTGTATGTAAACAAGGTCCGTTGATAAGCTTACATTATTATAGAGGTTATTACTTTTGCACATACCTTTTTATGTTGGGTTGCAATTCAGAACAACAACACATGTCGTACACCGCAGCAACAAGTATGCTTTATGTTCTAAAGTCCTAGTTTTCACTGTCTTCCCTGTGTGAACTACATAACGTTGCATGACTCAACATACAGTAAAATCACATTTTACTGAAGGGTAGGCCAGGCCATATAGCCTAGGTAAAACAATGTCTATGCTTCAGCAGCATCCTAAGAGTGTATTTGAGGTTTTGTGTTCTGTTCTGTTTGAATGAATACATTTTTACCATTTATAGATATCCATTGATGTTCATATTATATCCAAATCTATTTGGAGACCATTGCAACTTGCTTACAGCGAATAACCTTCTTTTTTACATTAAAACCAACCTTCATGGACACAATGGGAGTCAACATGATGGAGTAAAAACTTTAAATTATATTCTGATATTAAATGGTGGAGTTACAGCAGCCTAATGTTAACTTACTGTTTTGCAGTAGCCTAGCCTACCATCAAATTATTTCATGATGTAGTAGGCTATAGCCTAGGGCTATATAGTAGCCTAACTATTCATCACTGAAAACAAATTATCTGTAGGCTATTACAAAGTAGCTTTAAACATGACTTCATCACTCTACCTTTTAATGTCTCCACCTACTAGCCTAAACGTCACATCTCCTGCAGCTGGGCTGTCAAATAAAGTCCCGCGTTTCAGTCTTCCGGGCGAGCAGCAATTTGGCAAATTTTTACGACAGCACCTGAAGGCAGCAGCAGCAGCAACAGCTCAGTAAACTCATTGAGACCGCAGGATAGGGGTTCTCACATTATTTAGCTTTAGATTCGCATTTTGGTTCTATTTGAAATCTGCAATTTTGTTTTGTGTGCATTTATTTTATTTTTAAATCCCGTAGTGAGTTACCGGTGTGAATCCCACATGGCTCCCCAGGCGGTCTTGCTCCTGGTTGTGTTATCCTGTGTCCTGAAGGCGCGGTCCTGCTGGGCTTATACCTGTCCGGCCATCTGTCGCTGCAGCGCCGACTCTTTTCAGTGCAGCAGAGACGTTCAGCTGGCCTCCCGGTTAGGAGCAGCATCCGTGACTCGACTGTAAGTATCAAAACTATGCAGCTTCAGTGTTTATGGCTAGCATAGTGAAGTGTAGACTACTGTCTCATCTTCCTGGGGTCTGTAGGCTACCTCACACTGTTCAGTGCCCTTACTTTTTAGACTAACTTACTAACTTTTACTTTTATTTTACTGTATAATTCATTTAAGGACTTTCAGCTAAACTTATTATATAATTCATTATAAATGTAACTTTGAAGGATGACTTTTTCTTTGTTGTTTATGTACTTGTTAATATTGCAGAAGGCTTACTCATCTGCCAATGAAAGAAGTCCCAACGTATGCGTTCAAGGAGCTCATCAACGTTACAATAATGTAAGTTCCTTTTTTCTTAAATGTTCTTGTGTGCACGCTGGGTTTAAATTAGGATTCGAGGCCCTGTGCTGATATACACTTGCATAGTTCCATCAAGGCTAAAGCAGAATGCAAACTACTCAAAACGTGTGACTTTTCATGTCAGTTACATTAAGCATTATACATCATTCAAACAGTTGAATTTAAGTTGCAGGATGCCAGTCTTGAAATAGATTACATAACACTTAACCTAAAACCCATTTGAATGAGACCTAGATTAACATTTACAGTTATATTATCAGTAATACATTGTGTGCTTTTGGTGCTACAAACAAATCCACTGTAAGGAAAAACATATAGGACCAAAAGGAAAACATTTTCTCTAAAATAATCTGTGAGTCCTTGTAAAACTTGTATCAAGTATCTTTCAAAATATACAGTAACCTTACTCTCCCTGTAGCACCACCTTTTGTTCTGTGTGTGGAGAGTATTCTTGGGATTAGGAAATGAAGCACAGTAGCTCTAAAATGTACACCACTTAACAAAAGACGTCTGGAAATGGTTTAGGTTCCATATTTTTAATGTGTTAAAAAACATTGTAGTAGTAGTAATAGCTTTCACAGGTAGTCCGTGTTATTGTATATAAGCAGCCTCTGGGCATTTATCCCATTCAAAGAATCGAGATCATCAATTCAGCTGTGATTGTTATGTGTACCAGCTCTTCCATTAAAAATCCATATAAGAGAGGGAATGTGTCCAATAATCTGAGGAAAAGATCTGGAAAAGCAGAAAAGCTACAGATTTTCATCAATAGACTGATCAATTATAGCTGTCCCCTTGGCTAAAATGGCTAACTGGATAAAACACCTGATTGAAAACATAACCTCTTTTCATCTTAATTGCCGATTCTTCAGATTAATTACTCTCATATTTATCGCCTTCACAGCTCCTTAAACCATGACATTGTCCCCCAATTGTTTAACCATTTAATTAACATATCCCTCTAACAGGTTAATGAGCAGATAACCTTTGTTGGTAGTCTGTGGTGAAATCACATCCATATTGAGCTGGTTTGTGTTGAGCGTGTTTTGGCTTTTGCTCTCTGCTCATCAGGGACACGTCTTATCAGTCACAGATACTTGCAGCACCCACATGTAATTACATGTTGTCTCAATCGTTAAAGAAAGTTTAAGGCGATAACAACACATTCCGTTAGCAGTCCAAAAGCCGTGATCTTTCATCTCTTTCCAAAGGCTGTGTCAAGGTAGAATGACATGAAGAGCTCTTTGTGTCACCAATGACGCAAACAGTAAATCACTGTGCAGCTTTGTCTAGATGATCATGTGAAAAAGCTTTTAAAGTGCTGCATGGTAATTATGACAGTACTAAATGCGGTCAGAGGATGGGATGGTAGGACAAAATGAAAGAAGATGAAGTCTTTTAATTGTTTCTTCTTTTTAAATGGAAGGAGAGTGACGATAACCTAAGAAGAGTGTTGGCCGATTGCAGAGACAAATTACGATAATTAAAAAGGAAAGATGGAGAGTGGCTCTGGAGAAAGGGCAGTCAGGCTATGCCTGCACCGGAAAACAAAGAGTTCCAAGGACAAAACAAGGAGTCTTGTTGACTTTGTTTGTCTCTTCATGTCTTTGTTTAGTCCTCCTTGTTTAACATCTTCACTCAGTCTTCCTGGCCCAGATGCATCCGTGATGTATGTTTGGAGCTTCTCCAAGCAGGATGTGAAGTGTGTGAGTGTGTGTGTGTGTGTGTGTGTGTGTGTGTGTGTGTGTGTGGTGCCCCAGTAATTTGAATATTTCCCTCTCGGTTTGTATCCCCATATCATTCAACTCTGCCCTATTTCTATAAATTTCTATAAATAAGTGTGTTTAAAAGTAAGCAAGGAAAGAAATCCATTAATTGAGTTGCTCTTAATATTTGTTTGAGTAATATCCCATACTTAGATTAAACTGAGACCTTAAAGGGGACATATTATGCTAAATCTCGGTTTTAAAAGTGTATTTCCAAGGTCTACTAGAAAAGGTTTTCATGGTTTATTGTTAAAAAAAACCATTAGTTTTCTACCATTACCTATTTCTTCATCGCCTTTTCCAGCCTTTTTTGCCTCGATCTCAAAACGTTGGTTTTGACGTCTACCCCCCTTCGCAAAAAGCCTAGTCTGCTCTGACTGGTCAGATCTACATGGGCGTGCATGCACGGCCCTGCTCATTTACTCTATACCTACCTACATGGGCATGGCACACGCCCAGCTGTCAGTTTTGTTTACTTTTGGCCAGCATGGAGACCAATGTAAACATGTTCTGCTTCATTTCTACCACAAATATCGGCACACGAACCAGTTCTAAACTAAAAGCTGTACAACTGAACCTGTTCAGACAGAAGTCTGAGCTGAAAACTGTGAAAATGGCATCAAGATTTCTGATTTCCCTTACATTATCCTCAGGTAAATACAGTTTAATTATGTCACAGTCAATAACAGAATATGAGCTAAGTATTTATGCATAAACTCTCTAAACTGGTAACATACATCCTGTTTTACGTTTGTCTTTACAGGTTCAACTGTGGAATGATCTACAGCCCAGTGGAGTGAAAAAGCTTTGGTTGTGAAGCGATGCTGAGTTGACATGTAAAAATGTACAGTAACCATAAAGGAAAAGAGTGTATCCTGAATCATGTCAAGATTCACTGGAAAGGCATTATCTTTTGTAAAATGTATGGTTGAACTAATTATGCTTTAGGTTTGTCAGAGCTGCAAATGATCTGACACAATTTCAATATCTAGTAGATAATGTATCATTTGTATTGTGATCACTCATTCATAATAAAGTTTTACTGTTAAAAAATGTATTGTGTTGCTTACTGTCAGTTTTTGCTACCTGTAGTAAAGGATTACTTGAAACTCACATTTTCATAGTCAGGATGTTGGACTAAATTTCTGACCGCATAGACTTATACATTTTTCATTTCACCCCTTTATCGCACTGAAGATTTTCTGATAAAACAGTATCATTACATTTTAAAAAGACCAAAAACATCCTTAAAAATAAAGCAATTTATTCATAGCCAGTGGAATGAAAACATAAAGTGTACATATCAAACAGAAGCAAAGCCATAACTTTTATGCAACTGTCCAGTTGTTGTTGTTGGGCCTTGAAGAAGACCACCTGTCCCACCCAGTGAACAGTCCTCCTCTGATGGAACAGATAGTGTGACGGTCCTGGTTGGTCAACGGACAACTCCTCAAACACAGGCTCCGTCAGGTCACTCAGATAGCTGTAAAACATGGCACATTCAATGTTACATCATGTAGCCTAGCTGACATGTATAGGCCTACATCATACATCTGTAGTTATGGCAAAGCTACAAACTGATGAAAATATATTTTTTCTTCCATTATAAAATAAGATAGGCTACTAACAAATTCAGTATAGCCCTTGCTCAAGAAGCAACAAGTTCCGAGTGATACTGTGTGCTGTTTGAAATATATCGGACAGGAAACAAACACCAGCAGAGGCAACTTACAGTATTCCTGTCTTTGTGTACATTACAATGGATATCATGTAATAGGCATACTGCTGCTTGTAACACACCTGCTTATAACTACACACTGTCCGCAGACTTACTGCAGTGTGTACTTTAGCTATACAATCAGACAGCTAGCAGGTAGCAGGCTGAAGCTATTAAAACAAAAAAAACTCTTCAGTTTCCAACACACCATTCAGTTTCACTGTCTGTTTTTCACACAAGGGCTGTCACTGCAGGTCTAACGTGAGCTCACAAAAGAGCCAAAGAACAGTCACTGCCAAAGACTCACAGCTCTAACGGTAAAGCTAGCGGACGCTAACGCTAACTACTAAACCCCGCGGCATTCTCTCATTTCAGTCGGTGTTGGTTATTATAGGAGGGATAAAATAAAGCACATTACAGACATTGAACTAACAAATGGCCAGAATTATTTTTAAAATAGGACTACTTACATTTCGGACGGATGGTGTCTCTCAGTCTTCCTGGCACAGTCTCCTCCACACTCAAGTAAAAAGGCTTTGATCACACTAACAGATTGCAAACCTTTGCTGGACATAGCCTAACAAAAAATTAAGTAAATCCATTCAGCCCTAGTCTGCTTCAAGGCTGGGGTGTGATGGTAGCTTGAGGATGAGCTAACACTGCAGCTTGCTTCTCCTCTGTTATTGCATTAGCAAGTGGAGGCTCAGGTGTGTGTGGTTACCAACGGGGGCGTCGAGATTTGCCAATCAACTGCAGAGTTTCTGGTGAGCTTTCCCGTGGAAGTATAATAGCCTATGTTAACGAGCTCGACCAATTTCGTCACTAGTCGGTGTATTTTGGAACATACCTTCAAATCCCCCATTTTTCAATTTATTTCAGACATATCAAAATGTACAAAACAAAATGAAAAGCATAAACAAAAATAAACAAATAACATATTGAATTGATATGCCTGAAAAGGAGTAGGAAGAAGTATAACTTAAATAAGCATCCCAGAATAAACTGACAGATTTGTCTTTTTGAAGCTTGTGTGTGCTGGTAGGGACCCCAATAACCTAAAAAGTGTGCCCAAACACGGGAAAGTCAATTTTTCATTATGTCCCCTTTAAGAAGTCATTGTTCACAGGCTCTCGTTATCTGTTGACTAATGTGGGGACATTTTAATTTAAATTTTTGCCATAGTGAGATTTCCCAGAGTGACTGCATCACAGAGATACAGACACATGCATTCCTGTCCCTCTACAGCCTGGTTCAAATGTAAGTGACAATTTTCCTTCCATGCACACGTCAAATTCAAGCAGCAACTGATGCGAGAAATGATTCATTTGAACACCTGGAAGCCTTTGTGTATTGCATTTAATTCTACAGCTGCGGGATTAGCCTTTCCATCAAGAAGATGTTCATGTTTGACCTGCAAATGTAATAATAGGGGGAGTCCATACTGAGTTGATTGACCCCTCCCATAAAGCCATTAAGAGGAATTTACATTTGCAGAAGTTATTTCAATATCGCAAGCTGAAGATTTAACCTTCCTGCATAATACGTAAAATCCTTAAAAACATAATTATGTTCACAGGAAATTGCGTCTAACTTTGTCGTAGGCAACTTGCTGTAATATGTTCATGGGATTATTCCATTAAAAGCAGATGATTTTTATTACGTTTTTGTCAAGTTATTACATTTGCGGGTGTAACATGCGTGTTTTAATCGTTGACTGTCAGAGCAAATGTGTGAATAGGCTGTTTGTTTGTTGGCAGCGCACTGACAACAATATCCTAATTAATGATAATTTTTCTCATTTGAATTCCTGCAGTTCAGTGCAGAATATCAACAGTCTGAGGTTCATTGCAAAAGGGGCCTTCACTGACCTGCCTAAACTGGAATATTTGTAAGTCATTCTGTTATTTTTACACACACACACAGCAGGCAGTTTAAACTTGTACAACACAACTACATTGCAAATCATAACTGTGGCTTTACCCATCACTGTTATTAGTAGCGCTTTTACTATAATTCTGAAAAGGTCAAAAGCAGACGGACGGGAACATGATGTGATGGACAGAAAAAAAATTGCTCCTGAAATTGTTCATACCAACTGACCGTCTTCTTGTTTTCATCTGCTAACGATCCACTGTCTCTGCTGCTCCTCTCCACAGGAGCATCTCCAACACAGGGGTGGAACACTTCCCAGACTTCACAACTATCTTTTCCTTGGCACATAACATAATACTGTAAGTAATTGCATTTAAAAAGTGTTTTCTAAACTGGATTAGTGTCTTTCTTCATGTTGAAAAACTGCATGTTCTTTGTGTTGTAACTCTAGAGTTGAGCCCAAGTTGTTTATTACGAGTCCAGTTTCACCTTTACCTATCATTGTCATGATGAATATACATATTTTTGTATAACAGATTATTTAACCAAAGAGCACGTCATTGTTGTCCCGTCTCGTGTGCAGAGAAATGGCTGACAACATGAGGATCAGCATCATTCCTGCCAATTCTTTCCAGGGTATCACAAAGGAATCTGTTGACATGTGAGCACAGGAGCCAAATTCTATTTGTTTCCTCATTATCAGAGCTAGGCACAACAGTTTGAGACCATTTGTTAAGAATGTACTCAATTTGCTTATGTAATTGGATGTTAATTTCTTTGACCTTGGCGATATGTGCTTTTGACAGCGATCTGAAATTTATAACATTGTGTCCTTGGCAGGAACCTGGTTCGAAACAGCTTCAAAGAAATAAAAGCTCATGCGTTCAACGGGACCAAGCTCAACACACTGTAAGCATTTTGATGATCAGGACTTTTCTTCTCCTCATAAGTTAACAATACAGCTGATACAGTATGTTTTAAAAGGTTAAAGGTTTTTCCTTTTCTAATCATAAAAAACTAAGTGTACCAGTAAACACACATTATGTTAGACTAAACAAAGATTGTCTATCCCGTAGTCTTCATGCTCTGCCCCGGATTGTTGAACGTTGATGGGTAAACTATATCTAAAGACACCCTGCAGTCTAAAAATAATGCTCATCTTCCTCAGTGTCAGGTTGAGAGAACACGAAGTGCATGAGATAGGGTTTGGGGCATTGTTTGCTGTTAATGTGTCATCTTAAATGTTTTTTTTTTCACATTTCTTGTTAAGTGTAGTAGTACGGTTTGGACTGGAGGTCATTTGTGTTACAGTCATTTCCTTTATGTCTTTTCTAGGATTTTGAAAGATAACTTTTATCTCGGTGACATCCATGAAGACGCCTTTGAAGGAGCCACAGGTCCGAGTTTTCTGTAAGTGACATTTATTCACGTTAATAGAAACCAATAAAATACATTTTCCAAAAGTCATCCTAAAAATCAATGAAGGAAGAAGTATTCAAATCCTTTATTTTAAGCAGCTATAATCAATGTAGTCATATTCACATAGATGAACTAATTATGATTTATCTGCCCAACTCAGAGCATTGTAGAATTTATTGCGTAGAATTTAGTGCGTATAATTTATTAGCATTTTTCGCAACAGACTTGTTAGAAATGGAAGATAATGTGCATACATTTGTTTTAATTTGTGTATAATCACTTGAAAATAAAAGTGTTTTTATTACCTTAGAATGAGTGTTGTAATATCTACATAGGAGCGAGGATGGCGCCATGTCTCTACAGTAGCACACAGACTTTACCACAGTTTTTATATATAGTGGGTGTCCGCTGTTAATGCACTTGTTTGAAGACAAAGTTGTAGCCTACTAAAAAATAAATAAATACATCTTAACCCCATAACTTGATATTAGGGAAAGACTTTAGGCAGTGGTGGATGATTCCATCTTTAGTAACTTTAGCTTCTTCCTTGAAGGCCACCATATCTTCTGTAAATTTTCCTCGGAAAGGGAGGGGTTAGCAAGGCAGCATTGCAATATAGAATCTCACAACTACACTCAACAAAAATATAAACGCAACACTTTTGTTTTTGCTCCCATTTTTCATGAGATGGACTTTAAGATCTAAAATTCATTCCAGATACACAATTGTACCATTTCTCTCAAACATTGTTCACAAATCTGTCTAAATGTGTGATAGTGAGCACTTCTGCTTTGCTGAGATAATCCATCCCACCTCACAGGTGTGCCACATCAAGATGCTGATCTGACATCATGATTAGTGCACAGGTGAGCCTTAGACTGTCCACAATAAAAGGCCACCCTGAAATGTGCAGTTTTGTCTCACAGCAAAATGCCACAGATGCCACAAGCATTGAGGGAGAGTGCAATTGGCATGCTGACAGCAGGAATGTCAACCAGATCTGTTGCTCGTGCATTGAATGTTCATTTCTCCACCATAAGCCGTCTCCAGCAACTTCGCACAGCCATTAAAGAGGAGTGGACCAACATTCCACAGGCCACAATTGACAATCTGATAAACTCTATGCGAAGAAGATGTGTTGCACTGCATGAGGCAAATGGTGGTCACACCAGATACTGACTGGTTCTGAGTCCCCAGACCCCCAATAAAGCAAAAAAATGCACATTTCAGAGTGGCCTTTTATTGTGGACAGTCTAAGGCACACCTGTGCACTAATCATGATGTCAGATCAGCATCTTGATGTGGCACACATGTGAGGTGGGATGGATTATCTCAGCAAAGCAGAAGTGCTCACTATCACACATTTAGACAGATTTGTGAACAATGTTTGAGAGAAATGGTACAATTGTGTATCTGGAATGCATTTTAGATCTTTAAGTCCATCTCATGAAAAATGGGAGCAAAAACAAAAGTGTTGCGTTTATATTTTTGTTGAGTGTAGATGCCATTAAATACTCAGAAAATACACACTGTACCTTTAAAGCATCTTTGAGCTCATCGTCTTGGATTTACATCCCACAATTTTTGTATTTTGGTTCACTCTTTCGGTGTCTTTTTCGTCCTCAGTAGAAAAAGGAATAGGTTGATATAGTATTTTACCTACAAAATAATGTGTAATACATCAATTTAGATATAGTGGAGTGGAGTAAATAGCACAATTCCCTGTGAAATGTAGTTGGAGAAATCAGTATGCAAAATAAATACTTTAGGAAAGTATGTTAACTTGGCAGCTGTTCTTTAGTTAATGTACTAGTTACTGTCCCTTCAGTCCCTAAAAAGTCCATGTTCCATGACAATCCAAAAAAACAAACGATAGTTACGTATGTAACTACGGTTCTATGAGTTCCGGATGACCGCCAGAGGCGGTGCTTTCAGCACTGGATGTTCCATCGCGCGCATGCGCAGGTCGAGATCTTATACCAAAATAGTCACCTGTGACACCTGGGTGACCCGAGAATATGTATATATTCCGGAAGTCACTCGAGGATCTGTTCCAACTGGATCTTCTCACGGTATCTGAGAAGTCTGAGTGACAGAGAACGCTGGCGGTCATCCGGAACTCATAGAACCGTAGTTACATATGTAACTATCGTTCTATTTCGTTCCTACTGACCGCCAGAGGCGGTGCTTTCAGCACTGGATGACTTATACCAGAAAGGTCACGAAGAGTACTCACCAATTAAGGGCTTACAGCCGTCAACAAGACAGCCGCCATCCCACAGGATGAGGAGCAGAAACATTTACTCTGTAGAGCCGCGCAAATGTACATGATGAAGACCATGTAGCCGAGGCGCAAATGTCCTGACGTGGAACCCGCTTCAAGGCAGCCCAAGATGTAGCCATACTCCTGGTAGAGTGGCACTCAACGGCCAAGACCTGGGGAGCCCCTGTGCTCTATATGCATTCACAGACCACATCCACAAGCCAGTGGGAGTGTCTCTGTTTGGACAGGGCAGCCCCCTTCCTGCAGCTCCCAAAGCAGACAAAGAGGTTATTTGTCTTACGCAAGCTGGTTATTGCCACAACATATGCCCTAAGTGCCTGCACCGGGAACAGTGGGTCTGACATTCTTTCTGCACCCCCTGGTGAGCCCAGGAGATTAAAAGCAGCCAACTCGATCGATTGGTTTACATAGTGGGGAGACAATCGTTTGGATAGGAAGGATGGATTTGGCGAGAGCACCACTCCTGACCCTTCTACATGCCAGCGCAAGCACGCCTGGCTCACTGACAAGGCATGGAGTTCACCGACCATTTGCAGTCGCAATGGCAAGGAGGAATGCCGTCATCATAGACAGCCATGTCAGATCTGCCTGACTCAGCGGCTCAAATGGGGGTAGACCTAAGGCCCTCAGGACTACTTGCAAGTCCCATGATGGTGCCCTCAGGGGTCGTGGTGGCTGAATGAAGCCTCTGGCCTCCCTTCAGTAACTGCCTGACTAGGTAGTGGGACCCTACCGTCTGGTTATCCACCCTTGCATGTGCGGCCGATATCACAGCCACATAAACGCGTAGGGTGGAAGCAGCTCTCCTGTTGCCCACACAGACTGCAGAAAGTGTAGTATCACTCTCAATGAGCAAGTCCCTTGGACTTCGCCATGTGCCATGCACTACTGTGCAAACAACTTCCACCTGTTTGCATAGAGCCATATAGCGGAGAGTGTCCCTTGAACTTAAAAAAGGTCTGGACCTCTGACTGGTCGCAACAGTGGGTCCTGGCTATCAGGAGCCACACGCCCAGCTGCAGGCGCCCCGACTTTGGGTGCCCTACATGTGTACGCCTACCTGAGACAGAAGTTCCTGTCTCTCTGGAAGGCACCAAGGGTCTCCTTTGAGGAGTTTTAGTAACGCTGGGAACCATGGCCTTCCTGGCCCATGTGGAGCCACCAAACGTAGGCTGTAATTGCAATGCTGGACCCCGTCCAGTGTTGACAGTAAAAAGAGAATTAGAGGAAATGCATAAAGCAGGCTGACTGGCCAAGCATTAGCCAGAGCCTCCTGTCTTAGGGAGACTGGTCCTCTCCACTCTAGGAGAACCAAGGGGGACAGTGGATCTTCTCTTCGGAAGCAAATAGATATGCCACTGCCCTGCCATACTTGTCCCAATCATGCCTACCACCTCCGGATGGAGTCTCCACTCCCCGGGGGGTGGCCCTTGGCGAGAGAGAAGGTCTATCGCTGTGTTCCAGACACCTGGAACACGGACAGCTTAGATAATGGGGGAGCACCCCCATAAGGAGCCCTTGCGTAACCCGCAGGCCCTGCTTCGATCTGGTGCAGGCACTGCCCAGACACCCTGACCATCTTGCGTCTCTGCCACTTGGGGTCCAAGTGGAGACCATTCGCCCATATCTGAAGAGAACTCACTTTGAGAAGGCCTAGTCGGACCCTCATGGATGCCGAGGTCAGCATACTTATCAGTCAAAGGAAGAGGCTGTATTCCAGCAGCCTCCCCTGCATGAAGTGCTGTAGTAGCTGCCGAATGGTAGCTACGCGCTCTGGAGAAAGGCAGGCTCGTATGGCCGCCGAGTCGAGCACCAGCCCCAAATAACTCACAACCCAACACATGGTGTAAGGTTGCCCTTTGTAAGATTGATCGTAAGGCCAAGCCTGTTCCCGGCTGGCTAAGGAGCGTGGCTGTGTCCCTGACCGCCTGCTCCTGAGTTGGGCGAAATGATCAACCAGTTGTCTAGGTATGGCAGTACACCATACCGCTGAGCTGTAACAGCGACAGGGATGCTGCCACACACTGTTTAATATATGCAGAGCCAGGGACGGCCCAAACGGAAGAACCCTGAACTGGTACACCTTGCCCAGAAATGCAAAGGGGAGGACCACCTGTGGCATTGGGCAGTAGGGACCTGAAAGTAGCATCCTTCAGGGCTATTGACACAACCCAGTCCGCCTGAGCGATAGACTGGAGGCCACCTGCAACACGCAGCATGTGGAAAGGAAGAACCGTGAGGCACCGATTCCGCCCTCTTAGTCCAGAATGGGACGAACCCGCCCCACTTCCTTGGTACCTGCAATTAGGCTGAGTAGAACCTACCGAGCATCGAGTAGCACTCCCAGGGACTCTAGGGGAGGGCGGTGGCTGGACGCCGACTTCCTGGCGCCTGAAATGCCGACCATAGCACGGTGTTACGGCGCTGTTCAGAATGTGCTGAGAAGCACTGGCCCCTTGATTGCCCACCTGGACGTGGTTGAAGGTATTCGCACGGGGTACCACAGAGGTTCCCGGCCTGGAATCAGGCAGAGGCGCACGTCGCAGCGTGCAACTACTGTCTAGCCTGGTCAACCTGAACACTTCGCACCGGGGCCTGAAGCGTCCGGCCTGGGATCACTGGAAGAGAACGGAGGGTCTGTCGACACACCTCCGACTGGGACGACTGCGTCAGCCAACCCTGGCGGCACGCCGCGTCACAGTTGGCATCAACCTGCCTAGCTCCCTAATTCATAATGCAAAGTCTGCAGTGAAGCATCACTGAGGGTCCGTGCTGAGTGACCAGCACCTGACCCCTGTATGGTTTGCGACCAAGCCAGGACTATGTGAGAAAGCAAATTCCCAAGACGTCCCACACGGGCAGCAATGTCGTAACTCCTAGTAAGGAGGTCGTATGTAATCTGGCACTGGGGCCGAGGGCAGCGCACATCGGTTCTCAGAGCCTCGTCTGGGGAGACAACCAGGGATGCTATAGCAGGCTCAATCGGAGCTAACCAGTCCAAGCCCTAACTATCAGCATTGTGCATGGCTACCAGAGCTCTGCTGTCACTAGTGTGGTGGGAGAGCCCTTAAATCTGGCAAGCATCTACGGAGCTCTGCGAAGTAAGGCTCAGGATAAGGATGCAGGGTAATCCTTGCAGGGTAAGGATGCACAGCCGCAAGGCTACTCACTGCCGCTGGTACCCTGAGCTGGTTGGAGGCTAGTAGGAGGGCTTCAGGCGAGAGCAACCGAGCCACGGTGCGACATCGCTAGAATAATACAGTGGCGGTGTAAAACTATGCCGCCCACTCGCGAGCAAATACAGTAGCCTGCGCAGACACGACAACGGGGTGACAGCTAAAATAACACAGTGAAGGCGACTTTTGGAAACATAAGACGCTCACTGGCTAGCAACTAATGTATGCAACCGGCAGGGGTTGACACTAAGGTTTCAAATGCACTTGCCCATAGGGCAAGTACAGGTAATGTTTTACTTGACCGAATGTTGTGTTCACTTGCCCAAAAAAAACTAAAAAACTGTTAAACAATGATATATACATATAGGCTAATTGATTTATACATTTTAGCGATCTCTTATCTCTTAAATGCAAACACTGCTTACTAGTCTCATCCTGACCACATAAAACGAACAACAATTCATATAAGCCTAGATATCATGACATCACACACTACACCAAGCGCTTGGTCCTGCTGCAGCATCGTGAAAGGGCCTCTTTTTGCCATGCACCTTGCCCAGGGGCTCAGAAAACTCAGTCTAGCTCAGAGTCAAGCTGAATGTTAGCTTCCACAGAAAAATTTTACTTATTTAAAACGGTCACATTGTGCCAAAAAGTGATTGTGTGCCATAAAATGATTAAAGTCCACCATGTTAAAGCTATTGCCCAGTTACACTGTAAGTAAGGAGGGGGATCATTCATTTCTATTCATATTGATACCATTATAAAGACTCCACAATCCAAATCTTTATCAATACCTTTCTATTATTTTGTTTAAAGAGAACTGGTATTATTGCTTTAATTGCTTACAAGATGAGCAGAGCTCTGGATAGGACTTTAAGCATGTCATAATTCCATATTTAGGCCTACTATTTAGTTTATATTGCTGGGAAAACAAGTTTTTTACCCAAACTGTAGGCTATTATTCAAGCTTCCCGCGAAAAACTCAAATTTCTTATTTTCTTGATGTTACATTTGAACACATCATGATGTAATTTTATTGACCTTTGCCTAATAATCATTTTACTGAGCCGACCTGAACACATCACATTTGAACCGTTTGCGATTTTTTTTAGCTAACTAGGTTTTATCCTGCATATTTTAATATGGATTTAAAAACTATCCGTTTTTTTAACTGCGGGACTTGTCACTAGCTACAGTCTCTTGTTTGTTGATCACCGCTGCATTGAATGAATGATGAGACGGTGCGGAGCCCGTCTGCAGCGGCAGCGGCTCAGCAGACAAGAGTTTTTTTTTTTTTTTTGGAGACGGAGCGGGTGGAAGGAGTTTCTTCAAGACATTCGAAGGTAGAACAGTTTTACAGTCCATGATGCGGTCCAGTGATGGAATAATACGCTGAAGTAGGCCTAATTAGATGAAGATGACCCGACTCGATATTTAAAATTATATAATGTGACCTAGCCTACTGGACTCCATAGCGGTATCGATAAGCTCAAACGTTATTGATTTCTGGGTTTTGAATATAGCGGAACCAGGTCCGTAGGATAGAGCCGGCTTTCGGAACGTAGACAGCGAAACTGCGCGCACTACTCGAGTGTGTGTGTAGTGTGTGTGTGTGTGTGTGTGTGAGAGAGAGAGATAGAGAGATCGAGTGCGAAAGAGCGACCGTGATGCTGCTGGCTGCCGCGCGCAGCTGCTCAATTGCGAATATAGCCGATCTATTTTGTGTGATTTAGCGAAAAAAAATGTTTTGCAGACTGTAAAACACATGAATACATAGCCTAGACTACAGACAAACCCTCTAAAATCCACTTGCCCGTCCGGGCAACCAAGAAGCAATCTCAACTTGCCCAAACATTATTTTCAGTTGCCCCAGGCAAGCGGGCAACCGTTAGTGTCAACCACTGAACCGGGCTTTAGGCTAGAGCAACCCAGCCTCGGTGCGACACCGCTAGAATAATCCAGTGGCGGTGTAAAACTATGCTGCCCACTGGCGAGCATAATTACAGCAGGCTTCGCACACAAGCGCAACGGTGTAAAGTGGCGCAAATAAGCCGCTTACTGGCAAGTAAATAATGCCTGCAACCGGGCTTCAGGCAAGAGCAACTGAGCCACGGTGCGACACCGCTAGAATAATACAGTGGCGGTGTAAAACTATGCCGCCCACTGGCGGGCAAATACAGTAGCCTGTGCTGACACGACAACGGTGTGACAGCCAAAATAACACAGTGAAGGCGACCTTTGGAAACCCAAGACGCTCACTGGCTAGCAACTAATGTATGCAACCGGGCTTCAGGCGAGAACAACCGAGCCACAGTGCGACACCGCTAGAATAATACAGTGGCGGTGTAGAACTATGCCGCCCACTGGCAAGCAAGTTACAGTAGGCTAGGCAATTGAGCTTTAGGCGAGATCGCACCCAAGCAACAATGCAACCCCCTAAATAACACAGTTTAATTGAATTCAGTTTATTTAAGAAGGGGATCAGTGCAAATTAATAAAACACATGATCATACATGGGTTAAAAAGCTAGAATTAGCCAAAATGCTATTCTCTATCTGTAGTCCCCTGACAGTGTCAGCGGCTCTAGGTAACCCCAGCCACCCACTGGAGAGCAAATCAACGAAGGCTAGGCAATCGAGCCTCAGGCGAGAGCACACCCAAGCAACAATGCGCCTTAAATAACACAGTGACGGCAACACTTGGATCCCAAGACGTTCACTGGCGAGCAAATAAAGTAGCCTATGCAACCAGGCTAAGGCGTGAGCTACCGTGCAACGGTGCGACACGGCTATAATAATACAGCGATGAGAAACTAAGCTGCCAACTGGCGACACACTACAGCAGCCTACACACGTGCAACAGTGTGACACGGCTAAAATAACACGGTGAAGGCGATTTAGGAAACTAATTTGCCCACCGGCGAGCAATACAGCAGCATACAGTGTATACAACAGCATACTAGTGTGTGGCACGGCTCACCCACTGGCAAGCAAATAAAGTAAGCTATGCAAGGCAAGGCTTAGGTGAGAGCACACGACTGGTGCGACACAGCTCAAATACAACAGTGAAAGCGACTTCTGACCCGAAGCCGCCCACTTGACGAGCAAATTAAGTAGCCTATGCAACCGCTTTAGGCGAACTCAGCAGCCGAGCAACAGTGTGACAATGCCACAAAATACTGTGGCGGCAGCTTGGACCCCAAGCCGCTCGCTGTCGATTAAATCAAAGTAAGCAACCGGTCTAGGCGAACTTAGCACCCGAGCAACAGTCAACAATGCTAGAAAAACAATACATTCGAGCATACAATTAGCAACCGGGCTTAGCGAAAAACACACAAGCAACGGTGCGAACAAAGGAATAACACGACGACTGTGAAACCAGCCGCCGCCTGACAAGCTCAATTAAAGCATGGTGGAAAGGTGATATTAGCTTCCGCGATAGCCGCTGGCTACGCGTAGCCTTCACACTTTACTCACCCCTGACCGGCCGCAGCCGAAGTCGAACAAATTGCAAGTCGCAGCCTTTGGTGGACGAAGTCAAATCGAAGCACCAACCCTCAGGTTACAAACCTACGTGCGACAAGCTAATGGTATACTATCACACAACAATGTGTGTGACCTGCTAGTCCGCGAGAAGATAGAAGGAACAGATCCTCGAGTGACTTCCGGAATATATACATATTCTCGGGTCACCCAGGTGTCACAGGTGAGTATTTTGGTATAAGATCTCGACCTGCGCATGCGCGCGATAGAACATCCAGTGCAGAGGCGGTCAGTAGGAACGAAATCAAACAGCTAATTCATGACTGAACAGGGCCGGCGGTAGCCAGGGGCCAGGGTGGGCCGTGCCCACCCAAATGTGGGCTGTGCCCACCCAACCAAAAAAAAAATACATTTTTTTTTTTTTTTTTTTAGGTGGAAGTCCAGACCCACTATCGGCCGGACTTCGTTCGCTGTCCAAGAAAATGTCAAATAAAATTCAGACAATTAATTAATACTAAAGAATATACCATTCTTCTAATTGTATTATTGGGTGGGCAGGACAGCCTGCCTCCAAGTTACCCACCCGCTTATAGTGGTCACTGGTCAGCAGAGCCGGCCCGAGACATAAGCGAAATGAGCGGTTGCTTAGGGTCCCGACTGCCAGGGGGGCCCCCCCAATTTTTTTTTTTAGTTTGTGTGTTTGATATCAACATCATATTATGTAAATGTAAATTATCATACAATAAAAGGAATACAATTGAATCAGTTCATCTGGGAGGTAATCCGAGGTTAACTGATCACGTCACGTTCAAGTCCATGGCATGCACAGTGTGTATTGAGTTTATTTAAAAATATTTGAAAATGGGGCTGCCCTCAGTTGCCCATGCACTGTGTATACTGTAGTCTATAGCCTATTTTAGCCTCGTCTGTGGAAAAAAAGATAACTGGACAACAGATTTATTCTGCTTCGTTCCTCTTACTGCATTTAAATTAATTCATTATATTACAGAAAAATATGTCCCGTAAAAGAAAAGAGCACCAAGCCCATCCCAGAGGACCCTGCATAGTATTTTATTTCAAATGTATATTTCTATGGAAAATCCATGTGTCTTTCTTCAATAGCTTCTAATTCATCCGACCCAGTGTCTCCAAATTATTTGTTCACACAAAATTCCTCAGATTTAGCCTCTTAATCTTCCTCTCAAAGTGCACCAGATTCATGCATTACACTTTAAAAAGGTAAAAAAAAAATCTCCCGGACCCCTCTAGCAGGGTCTTGACCTCGGCTGGCTACTATTTTTACCCAGCTGGACATCAGAGGCAATAGTGGAAAGTAGTGTGTATAGTACAGACCTGGGCATTGTGTGGCCCGCGGGCCACATCCGGCCCGCTGGCTGATTTTGACTGGCCCGCGGGAGGTCAGTGGAAAATTAAGAATCAAACGTAAAAAAAAAAAAATTAAATCATGCATGGAATACAACGGCATTGCTTTTATTTTGAAGGCGAATTTATATTTTGCGCGAGCGTATGCAGCTTACTCTTCACTGGTTGTAAATCGCAATTCAAAAAAATGAGAAGAAGCTGAAGCTTGTATGTGCGCTGTTTAAGTGCGCTGCCGTGAGCTGCAAGAAAGTGACTCAGCGCAAGCTACACCCTCCGCACTCGAGGATCGGCGCTCGGGAAGGGGAAGGGGGCAATAATATCAGACAGACAACCTGCTTATACGTTCACTTGTCTGATATTATCCCCCCTCCCCCCTCCCCGAGCGCCGATTCCCAACGAGTGTGGAGGTTGGCTGTGTGTGTCTCTCCCCTCTCCTACTTCTGTGTGGAGGTGTGGATGTACGAGAGGGGTGCGCGATTGTAACGGGCGAACAAACAGGTCACGCAGGACACACCCCTTTATATTTTATATTTTAGTGCCTAACTTATTTATATTCATATTTCTGTAGAAAATCCAGCTCCCAGAAGGCTAAATGATGTCAGCCATTATCTCCAAATTATAGACTACAAGACATGCAGCACACACAGGAGACAGTTGTTTACAGAGCACAAAAATCATCAGATTTAAACTTCCTCTCAAAGTTTACCAGATTGGGACATTTAAACTTAAAATGTAAATAATAGCCCAATAATAATAATAAAAATGTAATGGGAGTGTGTGGGGCAGGATCTGCTAGGTGGATTGTTGTATACTGTACAGAGGACAATACAAGTAATAGATAATAATGAACAAAAATTGTGTTGCAGTGTAGGATACTTATTTTTATTTTGTTATTTTCATTATTTTATAATGCAGGAAACAATGGCTTTTAAGCTCACATTTTCTGGGGGTGAACCCCCAAACCCTTCACCTTCGGTTTCGGAATAACAGTTCTCTAGGTTGGGAATTATGGCCAAGGTTCCCCTGCTTCTTGCACGTTTTGTTCACAATTGCTATGGTAAATGTTGATTAAGTGGTATAATGTTGGCATTTTCATGGCTTTTTCTTTGCCATAACATTTACTGCAGCTTATCAAAACCATATACTTTACTTCTTTTTATAAAAAGATACGACTAATATTGACCAGAATTGAGTTGAGCCTTTTGGTCCGGCCCTCCACAACAGTCCCTGATTCTGATGTGGCCCTTTGGGGAAATTAATTGCCCACCCCTGGTATAGTATATAGCTCTGGACTACCACCATCCAGGTTGCCCAGTCCCAAAGCTTTGTCTGCAATCAGCTCAGGCTGCCTACAGTTAACACTGCGATTAAGAAAAATATAATTTATATTATATGTTATTCATAAACATTTTGGAAAAAAACATGCAAGAATCAAATCTCCCACACAGCAACAGTCAAAGTTTATTTGCATATTGTGTTCTACACAATTCACAGTAAATGTGCCAAAAAGCAGACGCAGAGATTTTACAAGGGCAAAAAATTTCGGCCTCCCTGAAAAGTGTGCCCACCTAAAATTTCTACAGGCCCACCCAAGTCTGACTTTCTAGAACCGGGCCTGTGACTGAAGTGAAAAATTAGAGGACAATCGTAGATTTACTTATCTTTTGTTGTTTGTATTAACTGCATTAAGGCTTTCAGATTTGAACTTGGTGAGTGAAGCAATATTAATATTCACAACCATGTGTATCTTTCATTGTACAAACACTAGGGCGGTGACAGCCTGTCTGTGTAAACAACCAACAAGGGCAGGCAGGACTGCTGAATACTGATTAATGGGCAAATAGTGCAGTATGCGTAGCATGCAGCTTACAAGGTCTCTGATTGCATGCAAACTGTGTTATAGATATGAAATGTCCTCTTATCTTGGTTATAAATAAGTGTGGTATTCACTGACACTCTGGAAATGCCAAAGGCCTTCCATTTTGTTCCTGCTGGGTCCAGTCAGTGTGGTTCTTGTGGCTGTTTTTAGATCATTTGAGTAATGTTAAGTTACAAGTAATCTAATCAAATAAGGAAGCAAAGTGGATCCTGAATGCAATTTATTTGCTTGGGATAAAAATGTACTCAGTGTATCGTAAAGGCAGTAATTACAACCTGCATTCTAAAATGTATGTCTACGTTCTGTGTGTGTGTGTGTGTGTGTGTGTGTGTGTGTGTGTGATTTAGGGATATTTCCTACACAGTCCTGAGTTCCCTCCCCTCTAAAGGCTTGAGCCAGTTGAGGTTTTTGAAAGCTAGTGCTGCCTTTGCTCTGAAGACCCTCCCTCCACTGGACAGCCTGGCTGATCTGCGGGAGGCTGAGCTCACATACCCCAGCCACTGCTGTGCCTTCCATACGTGGCGTCGGAAGCAAAGGTAACTCAGAGATGAAACAAATCCATTCACATCTTAATAAAGAGCAGCAGCTGTGTTCCATAAATACAAATGATCAGTATTAATTAGCAGTTGAGTTAATTGATGATTTGTGCTGTCTAACATGTTCCCTTATTTTTTAATTTAAAAAGGGAAAGTGCCTTAAAGAACTTCACAAAGTTTTGTGATTTCAGCGAAACTAACACGTAAGTAACTTGACCGCCCACATAGGGACTGTGCAAAAATTATTTGGTGGGGAAGAGGGGGATGAATTCTATGATGCATATTGAACATGATCATCCCCTAATTTCGCCAAATAATGTCACTAAAGATTTGATGCTACTCATTTTGCCATAAAAAAAGTGCAAAAATAATTTATAAAATGGTCCATTTTACTTTTTTCTTTGGTTTGGACACAAAAGATTTTTCACAGATTCCAAATCGACCAACAAAATCATTAAAATAAATAACAAAATGATGTGTACACTTTTTCCCTTTTAGCTCAGAGCTGTCACTGAAACTTAATATAACATTTAACTTTCTTGTATTTCATCTTTTCTGACTCCTTTCCCTATACGCAGAAAGTTTCTATGATGCTTTGGGATTTTTATTGAATATTAACATTCTGTTCATTCTTTAGAGATCCCACTGATGATGGAATGAATCTTATGGATTACATCAACTTTCAATATCCAGACCTAGCCTTTGACTGTGTCAACAACCCCTTTGTCAAGTGCACGCCAGCACCTGATGCTTTCAACCCTTGTGAGGACCTGCTGGGCTTTACCTTCCTGCGCTGTCTCACTTGGATAATTACAGTTTTGGCTGTGACTGGTAACCTGGTTGTTCTACTTATCCTGCTAGTGAGCCACCATAAGCTAACTATCTCTAGATTCCTCATGTGTAACCTAGCCTTCGCCGACCTGTGCATGGGGCTTTATCTGATGCTTATTGCCTTCATGGACTCGTACTCCCGTCATGAATACTACAATCACGCCACAGACTGGCAGACAGGCCCCGGATGTGGCATAGCAGGGTTTTTGACAGTGTTTGCCAGTGAACTGTCAGTATATACACTAACTGTGATTAGCCTTGAACGCTGGCACACCATCACCAATGCCATGCATGTCAATAAGAGGCTGAGGATGCACCATGTGGCAGCAATGATGGGGGCAGGCTGGGGCTTCTCTCTGCTGGTTGCCCTGCTCCCTCTAGTGGGGGTCAGCAGTTACAGCAAAGTGAGCATCTGTCTGCCCATGGACATCGACACACTGGGCTCTCAGGGTTATGTGGTTGCTGTGCTCATTCTCAATGTTGTGGCATTCCTGGTGGTCTGTTACTGTTACATATGCATATATCTGAGTGTTCGCAACCCAGAGCACTCTACCCGGAATGGAGACACCAAGATTGCCAAGCGCATGGCTGTGCTCATTTTCACAGACTTTGTGTGCATGGCGCCAATCTCCTTCTTTGCCATCTCTGCAGCCCTGTGTATGCCCCTCATAACCCTGTCAGAATCAAAGATCCTGCTCATCCTCTTTTATCCAATCAACTCCCTCTGCAACCCTTTCCTGTACACCCTCTTCACACGGGCCTTCAGGAGGGACATGTGTCTGATGGTGAGACGCTGTGGCTGCGGCAACAATGACTTCTACAAGTCACAGACTCTGGCTTCACATCCAAACAGCACCCAAAAAATGTCCACCAAAAAACCTCACTCCCTAAGCTTCTATGCCTATCACATTAAGATGAAGGGTTGCTATATAAACAAGGGAACCACATGACCATCAATGTAAGAGAATAGTATCATGAATTTAAAGGCAGCATCTCTGTCTGTCCTTTAAAAAAAAGGAACATTTCTTCAAAATGTGTATTGGAGTGAAGAGGTTGTCAGGCTTGTGCATGTCAGGCGTCAGAGAAGATTTTCTCTAGGTAGGTCTACAAAGTGCGATTTCATCAGTCAAGACCAAGAGAGTAAAATTGAAGACAACAGGTGCTGCAGCCTCCATTTCTGCACAGGTAATGATACAAAGAGGCAGATCCAGAGGGTAAGAACGGAAAACAAATAAAAAAAGGCCAGTAAGGGGCGCCCTTAGCTCAGTTGGTAGTGCGTCCTCCCCCCGGGCCGGGCCCAGCAGCAGACCAGCAGTTCAGTGTCACAAGATGAGACATTTTGTTGTATTAAATAAGGTTATCGTTTATTATTATGTCATTGCCATTGTATAGTTTGTACATTTCTGGTACAATAAAATAAATGTTATTAAATTAACTTATATTATATGTTTTAGCTTATCAGAGATGAGTTTTTGTGCCATCTTTTGGGAGACATCTGAACCGGGACCACAGGGACTACACTAAAGCTGATGGGTCTCTGATAAACAATACTGCTGTTCATAATACCCTGGATTTTCACAATACAACTTGAATAAATAAAACCATTTGACTATTGTGCATTATGTTTACTGATACTATAAAGCAGTGCTTCCCAACTTTTTCCCCCCGTTTTGATTAAATTATTTTCAATTAACGAATAATTTGCAAGAATATATGCATCATTTCTGTTTTTTTCTTTTTCAGATGAATCATTCAGACTTAACCTTTGTGAGGTTGGTGACCCCCAGATTGGGCCCCACTGTTATAAAGCATAATATGTGCAAATGCAGATGCTGCATTATTTTGAGAGCATTTTTTAGAGTTGATATACAAGAAAATAATACATTTGACTGTTTTTGTTTTTAAAAGACAAGACCTGTACCAAAATCTGTTACTAAAATAGTCACAACACTGTCGAAGTGAAAATATGACATCAATAGAAACATAATTTTCCAAGGACTTGTCCATTTTTTATGTATTGTGAGTCGTTGCTGGAACTGTCACACCACCCTATTCTTTCCAGATCCGAGTCACTTATTGAGTGTCTATCCGAAGCACAGTCAAACATTTCTCTATTTTAGTGTAAATCCTGGTATTTACAACTCGATTTTGTCATGTTCCAGTCAATTTGTGTGTATACACAGTAGGCCACTGGAATCTGTCAATAATAGATTTATAGTGGATTTGTACAGGGTTGCACAGAAAGGAAAGGGTTTAATAAATGCAGCACAGTGGTGCAAATCAATGTGTTTCAAACATGAATAAAGTAATTACAGTGTTTGAAAATCAAACAGCACATTAGGTAGCTTCAAAACAACATGATTTCTACAGAAGAAAACACATTACAAGGTCAAATTATGTTTAGCCCCGCTAATAAAGTAAACTATTTTCAGCAAATGATTAACATAAATGCATGCTGTTTGTATTAGTAGATTGGAGTCACAAGCAACACTAAGTAATTGGTTCTAACACTGTAAATGACTTGCTGTATTGCTCAGATAATAACAAAAAAACTGAAAGGCATCAGCGATTTTGCACGGTGGTGTTTTAACTGCATGCTCCTTGAGCCAAGTTACACCACCAAGAGGTCTAAATTAAATTGTTTTCCCTTCTTTCAACATGATTATCTGATGTTTGCGAGAGAACAAAAGCTCATTACCACTCGGCCTCGCCAACAGCTTTAGAGAACACGTAGTCCCTGCCTCCGTAACACATCACCCCATCTTTCAAATGAAACTTCCAGCGGTTCTTGCTGCGGTGAATCTGCGGTACATAGAAAATATAACAATATTAAACGTTTGGATTCAGCACAGGGCTTTGTAATGAAGCCAATTATTTCCAGTAGAGTGGGAACATCTTCTCACTTTGTCATACTGGCAAACGATAACATTGTCGGTGTCAAAGAGATCCGGGATATCCTGCTCAATCACATCATCACCCGAATTCAAAGGATCCTAATCGACAGAAAGCGCACATTGGGAAATAAACTGTTGAAATGTGTCCTCAAAGACATGCTGTTGGGAAAAATGATTATGTGCTGCCTGAAAATCATGATGAATTAATGTTATTTCTGGGAACTTTGGAAAAAGCAGCAGGAGTTTATTCATAAGGAGATGTTTGAGTGGCAACATAACCCATGTCAAAATGTAAATCAAACTCACTTTTCTCACCTCTTCCACTATGTAAGCGAGTTCATCTGCACCCTCGCCGTCGCTGCAGGAGGAGATGCTGTTGCCGTCGCTGCTGCCGTTTCCATCCTGCAGAGCCTTTATGGCCTCAGCATTGATCATACCCAGAAAGTCATTCTCTTCCAGGGGAACTTCCTCCTCCATGTCAGAGTTGTCGGCAGGACCATCCAGCTGAACAATGTCTGACAGTGCGCTGTAGTCCAGGTCCAGCTTAACAGGAATTGCAAGAGCTAAGTAAACAGTTATGCCATGATGATATTCAGACAAATTAAAGTCTCAACAGGGAACTTTGAAGTTTTTTAAAAACGGTCTCATTTTTCCTTTGTTGATCATAAATTACCTGTAACAGCGAACAAGACCATCAGTGCAAAGAATGCCGTTTTCATATACTTTTTATTAATGCATTTGTCCGGGTCGGACACCCAGTCCAACTCGGACAGATGCATTAATCGTCATGATCCATCCTGCAATCGCTCATTCATTCTTATTTTTTCTGTTTGAGTATAACTCTACAGGCATTACGTTGAAAACTTCCTGATCCTGTTTGAAAAAGTTTGTTAACATAAATGCTGCCTTTATCATATATAAAAGTCGATATCTCGACTCTTGCTGCTTCCTACACTTCCAACAATGCAAGTCAATATTTTCAGTAGGACCTCTACCTGATAGACACGTATGCCTTTTAAACTCCACACCTACATTTTGTAACAACATCCAAGGGCCACTTAAAGAATAGTCAATTAGTCCACATTTTGGTGAACACTCTTATGCATAGCTGCCAAGTCTCACTCTTTGGCCGTGAGACGCACGCAAATCAACCCGTTCACACTCTCACACGCCACACCTCAAATTTCTCACGCGGAGAAATTAATCCCCAAAATAACATTTGTTTTGCGGGACTTTTATTTTCAAATTCTTATTTTGAAAAGCTAACAGACATGAGTGCCGTGACTTCCTCTTTCTGAACGCGCATTAACTTTGATGTGCACTGTGCATTCGAAGCGGGAGGAGAGCCCCCTACCTATACCTTCTCTTCCGAGGTGTGTGTTGATAGCCTGCCAAGTTACCGCTGATAAGAATTGTGTCCACGCCGGCCGGTGAGCGCGCATCAAACATATTAACCCTTCAATTTCACTCAAGTAAATTCAGAAGATCTTTGGATCGTTTTGTATATTGTTTTTGGTAATTTAGTTTGAAAATTAGGTTTGTAAAGTAACAAATGGCTCATCCGCCAATAAAAATTATTTTATTCTTCTGTGTAATGAACATTGCACATTTATAGCACTTTTCATAACACAAATCAAGGTAGCCTAAAGGTGCGAACACACCAAACGCGTTGGGTGCGGTGGCCAAAGCGCCCAACGCACCTGATCTGGCGCTTGTTCATTTTGTGTCAAAAAATGGTTCAACGTGCCCAATGCTACGCAGCTAGTCTCCCCCGATATATTTATTTCCCTAATCAACCATGGCTGCGATCAGACCCGACCCGACACAACAGCGTTCATGTCCACACAAAAACAACACGGCCAACAATTGTGCCAAAAGACAAATAAACAGCAACTGAACGGAACAAATAGCCTTAAAACAGCATTGCAGATTCACGCCACTCGGAAATGAACAAACAGCAAGGCAGCACCATACCAAACACATTTACAGCAGCATTGTGCACAGGGCAGTAGAAAATAAAGGCAAGCCTACATTATCCTACCTGGCTGTGACGGGACCGTGGCTGACATAGATATAGGCATAAACACGTGTGCTTCGCTGTACTCGATGTGAAAGTTCCCCGGACTTAGCCGTTATGTTTGGGTTCATTATGGAGGTGGTGGCCGCACACAACCGGGTGAGTTAACTAACGCTATCCGACCGGTGCTAACTTGGTTTATCGGCTAAAGCACAGCCGCTATATTCACTGAATTAACCAGGAAGCCCATTCTCCTGGCTCACTTTCCCCACGTCTTCTAACCCAACCCCGAGCAGCTTCATATCACCAGCCAGCCGCATTTCCTACTCGGTGTTTCTCAGCTTCTGTGTTGTCCTCCCACCCATGCTCCCACCGTGCCGATGGGTCAAGCTCACTTGGTAACGCGGCTGCCGCGCCCAAAGCGCCGCTTTGCCGCGGCCAACGGATCATCGCGCCTAAACCAATGGTTCCCTATGCAAAAATAGGATTTTTCAACGCCGCCACCGCACCCAACGCGTTTGGTGTGTTCTCACCTTAAGAGGAGGGACCAAGTAACCCAGATGTTTTATTTTAGCCTAGTAGTTTGCATTGGTGTTGAACTGTTCCCTATTTTTTTTTCTTCTTTGACTAAAGCCTAATGCTGCTAGTAAAATACCACCAGCCACTCATCCCTCAATAGTAGACATGATATAGAATAATTACCTTTATTACAGTTTAACCAAATGTCTTAACAATAGTCTAGAGGAGATATTTGAAAGCACTATACACATGAATTGTAGGCTATTCAATAAAATGTGTGTCAGCGAAACCGTGAATGTTCTCTTTTACTTTACAAAAAATGAATGCAGAAAAGGCACACATTGCTTCATAAAAATTCACCAGAATGCAGGAAATTAAGTGTATAATGCTCAAAATTTTCTGGGGGGGGACCCCCAGACCCCTACTTATGTGTCCACACCCAATGTTTAATTAAAACCTGTCCTACGACTTTGCAATTCATGAATTTGTTTAGTTTAGTAAGATTTTTTATGTTTTATCACATTTTCCAATTGTTTTTATTTCTGATTAATTATGACCAATATATTAACTTGCAGGACACAAGCAAAAATGAGTGGGTGGGAGAGAGGACACGGTTTTGACAGACAAAAAATCTCATTCCAAACTTTTGGTGAAACTTGGCAGCCCTGCTCTTATGTGTTGCAGAGTTAGATGGAAAGAGTATACCACTTCATGTTGGTCTAGTAAATGTAAAGCTACAGTGGACAGCTGGTTAGCTTAGCAAAAAGCCTGTATTAAATAACCAAGACAACTTGTTAACTTGTATACAGAGGAAAGCAGAATGTGTTTGCTTTCCAAGCTGGCCTTCCCCCTATCTCTGTATGCTAAGCTAACTGGCTGTTGGCTCCAGCTAGACATTCAGTAAACAAATGTGAAAGCAGTATTGATTTTCTCATCTAACTCAATAAAGAAAGCAAATACATGTAGTTCCAAAGCTGAGGTACTATTACTTTCACCCATGTGTACTTCAACAAACAGCTTTCCTATTTCGGTTATTTGCTTAAAGAGGGAATATTATTCTCAAATTACCCCGAGGACAGCCTCCGACTGGCTGTCAGTCTTTGCAGGGGCTAGACTCCTCGCCCTTTCTGCCTTCTCTCTCTCCTCCTCAATCACTTGTTTCAGGATGTCGTCAATGTCTGTGGTCTTTAACTGAGCCGACTGTGTGGAAGCCTCCTCAGTGCCCATCTGGAAGTCTAATAGCTGGCTTAAGGGTGAGGCGCTCATACTGAGGTCCACAGGTTCAGGTTGTGGACTCTGCGGTGTGAGCTCTGGCGAGCTCTCAGCAGCAGCAGCAGCAGCAGCAGCAGCAGGAGGTGGTGGTGGCTGCTGAGGGAGGCTGCTCTCCTGACCGGGGGGTAAAGCGGTATTTGAATGTGGCGGCTGTGTGACAGGTGAGGGTGGAATGGAGGCTGGCACCACCTTCAGAGGATTAACAGTATCTGGGCGTGCAGCCGTCCGGGGACCGGGAGCTTCTCTCCACGAGACATTCTGTGTGAGTTGGGATCCAGGACGCTGACCTGCTGCAGCCTGAGTCACCACTACAGGAACATTGACCTTGTAAAGTTGACCTTAGTGATAGAAAAAATGGTATAGAGTAAAGGGTTGTTTTAACCTTGTTTAGTCCCAAAACAACAGATATCAGTGATTCTTGATAACCGGGACAAAAGGCTGTCTTCCATATGTAACTGCTGTTATGTTTAAAACTAAAAATATTTAAAATTGTAGATGTCATTAGGGATTAAGAATAGAATGTCTGGAGCACAATTATCCCCTTAAATTTAATTGCATCATTATTATGTCAAATATATGACACTTCTCACGACATCCAAAACAGTGTGTCCTCAGAGAAGGTTTCAATCTTTCATATGCAATAAAACCTATTCAAAATGTACTTTAAATCATTAAAAAGAGCTTTTTTCCTCAAAAGCAACACTAAATAATCTCTCATATCAATAAAAACGTTTTTCCTACAACAAATTCATGTTTTATAAGGTTTCTAAGTGGTGGGACACTTTGTCACCACCATCAGACATTTCATTAAAATGTAATAAAATCAGGCGAAATAAGGGGCAGCTGTCACTTTAAAGGACTTCTTGTCAAATTCTACCTCTGCAGAGTACATTAGAGTCAGACAGGCTCTGATAAGTGTTGTAGTTTTAGAATATTTTACATTCCGAATCTTGAAAGTCCTGTGTCACAACCATGATATGTCAACACCGACTTACAATTTCTGAAGAAGTTATTTGAAATTTTTTGATCATTTTATTTTCCTGAAGTAGTTCATTCATACTAGCACCTAACATCAACAGAAAAACCAAATGGCTACTAGATAAATTTCATTTATGTTTAAGAAACGTTAAATATGTCAACACCGGTAAAAAAACAAAAGCTAGGAGGTTGTGTCAAAGCTTAGCTCAGTAGCTCAGTATATGTTGGATACATAGGGGAAGGTGGGGTGATTTGTGCATTTTGGAAGTTGCAAAACCCCTTGTTTCTAGAAAACCGTGGAAGAAATTGGAAATGTGACCACATATTTAAGAAGAGCCATCCATTTGACTCATCCTGTAAAGAAGGGAGACACAAGGAATAAGATATAAGCACATTTAAGCTCAAAAAACTGTGTTTTGCCTTTCAAAGTAAAATTTCCATGATCAAGGTTTTTTGATTATTGTGTCTGAACAATTATAGACACGTTTGAAAACATTTGACACATGTTTTAGTGCTTTGGTATGCTATACTTTGAGTCTATATAGTTAGCACAATGTCAACCCTAAATTGCTGCATCATGCCTATTATCCAAAATTCTGGGGATGGGGTGATTTGTGCGCAAGGGCCTGGGTGAGTTATAAGTAAGTAAGTAAGTAAAATGTATTTATAAAAGCACATTTATGACAGTTTGCACTGTCCAAAGTGCTGTACATAGTGCATTCAGTAGGTAAACAATGAAGGTAAAATAACAATAACCAAAATAAAAGACGTAAAGCCCATACATCCACATAAACACAGATAGTAGTGCAGAGGTAAGTAAGTAGTGCAGAGGTTAATGGGGAGGAAACACCAGGGTGTACATATGGGTTTTGAGCCTTGATTTAAAGGCAGAAATGTAGGGGGAATCACATTTGTCAGGTGGCAGTTGGTTCCACAAGCACGGAGCAACTAGTGCAAAGTACATTTCTGAGAGTTGTGCCAGTGGCATGGCTGTATACGCTGGTCACCAAAAGAAAGTGATTGTCTACAGTAGCTCAGAAGAGGGTGACATCTCAATTCCACTTAACGACACCACTGATGAGAGTTCAGATGGCCAGAAAGATGATGATGGTGACTTTGTCATTGTGACACAATGACGCACAAATCACCCCACTACGTGGGGTGATTTGTGCGACAAGACAACTTTTTTTCCGAAAGCTATATTTCTTAAACAGTTTATTCCAGATCCAAAGTTTTTATTGCCAGGGATGCACAACATCCTGAAATATATGTACATATTTGAGTTGGAGACATAACTGTCAAGGCCTGACTTTAAAATCACTTTGAGTAAAAAGTTGCACAAATCACCCCACCTTCCCCTATATGTAATTTAATTTGCCGAAACATAGGGTTTGGATTTTTTCAACATTGCACCCTATTTTGTCCCATTTCTCAAGAATCACTGATATAGACAGCATGTGTACCAGAAGCTGTTTGTAGAGTGACTCCAGCTGGTATCTGCACCGGGTAGGCTAACCCAGCAGGGAGAGAAAACGTAGCCAGTGTCTCCGAGTGGTTCTGCAATGAAATATGATGTGTAAAAGAAAATATAAAAAAGCATATTACAATGTCATGATTAACAGGCATCTATCTTATTTCGCATCAAACACATTTTGAGCTGTCATGTGAGGTAAATGAAGCAAATGCATCTATGGAAGCCAATAATAGTTTTAATGTACAGATTTCACACCTTAAGTAGCTTTGAAAGGTTGTTGCTGTGGTTTGCTGCTTCATATGTAGCAATGAAATATTATACATTGTCAATCTAGCTGAATTCATGTGGTTTGATTTTTCCTTTTTTAAATTATCTAGGTTATTTCAAAGTCTCAAATTCAATTTGTGATATTCTGAAATGAAGGCTGTCATAAGATACAAGTGTCTGATGAGGAGAGAATGAGAAAGACGTTTCCTTGGTGCCCACATGCTCAAGTCTAAACTTTCCCTCTCAGATTCGGAGTGTAAAATTTTGTAATGTACTGTTAACCTTGATGACACTTACCTTGAGTCTTGGGAAACTGTGGATAGTCTGCCTCGCAGGAATCACAACCGAGGCTGAGAACAAAACACAGAGCAGAGCAAGTGATGCAAAAGCCAAAATAAGATGCCTACTCTCTGAAACACTGTAGGTACATTTGATAGTGTGTATATTTATGACAGAAATATCTAATGTGAGCACCAATCTCCTGTAACTTTACAACACAAACTGAGATTATTTTTTTCAAGCAGCTCATTTACAGCAGTGCTGCATTACCTTCTTGATCATTCTGACTGTAGTTGGCAGGGAGCTGCAGCACAAAGTTGGATGTGTTGATATTGTTTCTCCTGAAGTCTTCCATTGCTTTTGACTGCATCATCTTTGACTCCCAGAGCTGCACAGCAGAAGAAACAGCACAGTCTGTCTTACTGATATGGTGTATACTTCCTCACTAGATGATCTCACTTGTTTTGTTACTAACAGGTTGAGTCAAGATGTGCATGTTATATAGGGCCTGCATGCATGCATGTATGCATGTATGTTTATATATTTTTAAAAAGGAAGCAGTTTACATGTCTTAAATCGTCCAGGACGCGGTCCTCCAGCCCTTCATCCAAGAAGAGCTCCCTCATACTCTCAATCACGTCATCAATTATGGACAAGTAGAGTTTAGCCTGCATTTGTTCACAAAACCTGCACGTCAGAATCCATAGAGCAGCTTTTGGGGTGGAAGTGATTAATCACAAAAAGTTTGTGTACGGTTTTATAAGCAACACATTCAAACATCAGTCTCTTTTCTACATTGCTGAATGTAGGAAAACATAATCCAATATATGGTCGACACCTTCACTTAGCCTAACAGCACATTTTCTGAACATATTTGTGTCCCTCTTTATTTTCGTAAACATACAGTTGCCTATAAGACGCCATAATACGTAGCTTTTTTTTAAAAAAATAAAATAGGCTAATCTTGTTAAAGGTGCACTAACTTTGGGTGTGTCAGAGAAGTGACCATTCTAAGCTTTATTCTCAACTGAATAAACAAACTTGCTTAAAAAGTAACTGTTTCACTGTTGTTGTTTATGGCAGCAGCAGGGCCCATAATTTTGTTAAGAAACATATTTTATTTTGATTTATGATGATGTCATTTATTCAATAGGCCTACTAAGAATAACATGCAGAGAAAATATGTTTTGTAAACTAACTGCATGCGCAACAAATGTATGGAAAATGATTTAAATAATAATATGGATATAGCCTAAGCCTACACCCTAGCTAGTCATAAAAGAAAAATGTCCTGGACAGACTTGAGGTAGATCTTATTAAGATAGGAACACCAATATGACAGAATTGATAGACTTTTAATGTGATTTGGCTAGAAAAACTAATTAGCCTAATTAAACTGCAGTTTGCTATTCAAAATAAATAGCTTAGCCTAAGGCTCGATATAGCCCCATTGGCTATTAGGTCTAAATTGAAATTGTGTTTACAAGGGCATATAAATTGGCCTACTACTGGACAACATACACACACAACAGGTTTGCTATTAGTTTGCCTGTAGCATTTACCAGCTACAAAAAAAACTTACCACTGGGCCTGAGTTGGTCAACATGACTTAGAGAAAATAAATAACTGCTGTCCGGTCTCAACGAATTTTGGAAACATAAAACATAGGCCTACAGTAAACGGCGACAGTCGGGTTGTTTTGCCCTCGCGGACTGGATGGAAAAGTGCGAACACAGGTGTTAGTAATCAAGCTACAAATAAAGATGTGATTTGATGAGAGCCCGACTCTCTGATAGGCCTAGTGATTAGGGCCTACTGATGATACTGAGGGCGTCGCTGTAATATCCGGGCCTTGTTTCTTCATAATATAGGCTAATAATATGGTTGAAATAGCCTATACCTATGCCTAGCCTACTATTTTATTGAATATAATTTCACTGATGGAAGATGAGAGTTTATAAAAAGAAATGTATTTACCTTAGAAACAATTCTGATTTTCCATTTAGCCTTCATGGGGCCCTAAGCAGAATTTGATCAGCAGGCCCTCCCCAATGTTAGCGCTGCCCAAATTATTGACCCCCCGGAGATTTTTTTTTACCTTTTTAAAGTGAAATGCATGAATCTGGTGCATTTTGAGAGGAAAATTAAGAGGCTAAATCTGAGGAATTTTGTGTGAACAAAGAATTTGGAGACACTGGGTCGGATGAAGTAGAAGCTATTAAAGAAAGACACATGGATTTTAAATAAAAATATTAATTTAAAATAAAATAAAATATTATGCAGGGTCCTCTGGGATGGGCTTGGTGCTCTTTTTCTTTTATGGGACACATTTATCTGTTATATAATGAATGCATTTAAATGCAGTGTGAGCAACGAAGCAGAAGAACTCTGTTGTCCAGCTATCTTTTTTTCCACAGACTATAGGCTGAAATAGGTTAGACCAGGGGTTTTCAAAGTGTGAGAGAGTGAGCCCCCCCCCTCAGAGAACAAATTTCATTTTAATCAACTCTGTTCCTATTTTACACATTTTAAACATATTTTTGAAACATTCTAAACATTTGTGCGTTTTTGAACACATTTTTTTTTTAAATTTAACATCTTTATCTAAGTATGTTTTTGTTTTGCTTTTTTAAAATACATTTGAACATCTTAATAAAGATAGGCAGACAGACTTGCCCAAATTATTGATTACTGTTTAGTGCCTCCAATGTCCTGCTGTGTGAAAATAGTAGCCAGCGGAGAACCAGACCCTACTAGGGGAAAATTAAGAGGCTAAATATGAGGAATTTTGTGTGAACAAATAATTTGGAGACACTGGGTCGGATGAATTACACTGTGTGCACAATTATTAGGCAAGTTGTATTTTTGAGGATTAATTTTATTATTGAACAACTACAGTGCTCTCGGTCAATCCAAAATGTTAATGAACCTAAACCTGAACGTTTACGAAAGTAAAAGTGAGGTTTTGTCTTTCTTACGAGAATATATATATGTTTTGCTATTATTAGGCAACTATTAGTGTGCAGAATTATTATGCAACTAAATTAAAAAAAAATTATTTTCCCATCTCACTTGTTTATTTTCATCTGTTAAAGTGAGAATAATAAAACAACTCAAAATTTACAAATACAAATTTCCGACATGTCAAAAAAAAAACAGTGACCAATATAGCCACCCTTCTTTTCAATAACTGTCACAAGCCTTCCATTCATGGAGTCTGTCAGTTTCTTGATCTGTTGACGATCAACTTTTTGTGCAGCAGCAACCACAGCCTCCCAGACACTGTTCCGAGAGGTGTACTGATTTCCTTAACTGTAAATGTCCCGTTTAAGCAGGGCCTACAGGCTCTCAATAGGGTTTAAGTCAGGTGAGGAAGGGGGTCATGTCATTATTTTTTCATCCTTAAGGCCTTTACTGGCTAGCCATGCAGTTGAGTACTTCGATGCATGTGATGGAGCATGGTCCTGTATGATAATATCAAAAACACAAACTAAAGAAAAAAAAATTGTTTTTTTTTTCACATATTCATCCGCGCCCCCCCTGCCATAACTCTGCGCCCCCCCAGGGGGGCACGCCCCACAGTTTGAAAACCACTGGGTTAGACTATACACAGTGCATGGGAAACTGAAGGCAGCCCCATTTCCAAATGTTTTTAAATAAACTTAATACACATTGTGCATGGACGTGAACGTGAAGTGATCAATTAACCTCGGATTACCTCCCAGATGACCTGATTCAATTAAAAGTCTAACAACTATCTAGTCCAAAACATTGTATTCCACATTTTTTTCTATGATAACTTACATTTGCATAACATGAGGTTGATATCAAACACAAAAACTCAAACTTTTTTTTGGGGGGGGGGGGACTCTGACACTGGGATCTGTATTTGAGAATAACATTATTACTGCAATACGAAAAAACTAAATGAAACACACACAACAACCTATCCGGTTGAATATGGCTCCAGCACCTTATGGCTTAGTTGTCAGTAACTTAATGTCACAACCATGTAAGGGACAATCCCTTTGAATATTTCTGTCCAACAGAACCAATTTTCACCAATTCGTGTTCCTGTTACTTTCAATACAGCACATTTTCCACATTTATGTAAGCTCACTATACAGTTTCTGATGCAGAGGGGTGTAAAAGGCCAGGAGTTCAAAAATATATCACCCTTCACACTAGGGGTGGGAATCTCTTGGCACCTCACGATTCGATTCCGATTCCGAGGTCAACGATTCGATTCAAAATCGATTCTCAATGCATCTCGATGCAATTTTTTTTTACGTACATACCTATGTGTGATTTTCAAAAATATATTTATATACACATCTGAGTTTGCTACTCAGAGTTTGCTAATCACTTCCTACTTTTGTGATGATCATTAAATACAATCAACAGATGAATTACCTTCTCTAATATTGTATTAGAGAAAAAGCTTTTCTTGTCACAAATATGACATTCTATGAACAGTGCAATAATCAATGCAGCTTTCAACACAATATGGAAGTATGTCAAAACTATCTAACCGATTCAGTTTTATTTTCTTTCTAATCTTGTAAATCATGTTTCTATAGGATTTCTATTCTATTATTTTCTATGTCATTTCAACACATTGTGCAAAAAGAATGGCTTGGAATTCAGCTCTCGTACAAAAAAGTAAACGGACACAAAGACAGTGCAGGTCATATGGGTTTGCTGCTCTCTGCCATTTTGTCGCCACTTTTAACAACTCGCACTTGTGTGCATGCGCAGTGGCGCAGGAAATACTAATATTAAATACTAGTATAAAAAAAAATTTAATTAAAAAAAATATATATAAATCGATTATTAACTTTTATGAATCGATTCGGAATCGTTCGAGAGAGAATCGCGATTAATCGGAAAATCGATTATTTTTCCCACCCGTCATTTTAAACTCCGTGTTCAGTAGACTTGTAGCAGGGGGTGCAGGAGCAGTGACCCCTGCTTCATCTGAGCCTTCAGTTTGGCGATGCTGGCACTCTTTCTTTCAACACTGTTGGTTGACTCCTCTGATAGAAGAGGAGAGCAATGTGGCTGGACAGCAGTAGCATGGTAAAGCCCTGTGGACAAAAGTATGAATACCCTAAGGCTATCAATATACTTAGAAGACATACTATTTATAACAAGCAACAAGATCTACAGAACAGAGTTAGAAATTAATTTTATAAAAGGTATAACCTCAAAAGTGTTTTTCTCCTTTGAAAGATACTCCAAATATTTTAAAGAATCTGTGAAAAAGTACCTTAAGTCATCCAGGTTTATTTCCATTTTTACTTGATGTACATCCTCTCCAGCGTTAGCCAGGTACCACATACATAAAAGTCATCACAGAAGGCTTTTGTCGTTCACTATAAAGCTTCACCATTGTTCTCCCTCCAACCTATTCACAACCCAGAGGCAGAAAGATCACATAATAAAGATTTGATTTGTTTAAATAAAAAGTACAGTCCTCCAGAATACAACCTTGGTATAAAGTCAAAGGTCAGCTTGAGGTAAGCGACAAAAGTAATGAGTTGCATTCCATGTGGAGAAGAAAAGAACCACTTTAATTCCTCACATTACATATAATGTGAGAGCCCTACGTTGCAAAGTAGATGTCAGACCTTACCACTTTGTGTATAGCTGCACACTGTAATTGGTAAAGGCAAGATCATTTACATGCAAAAATCTTTGCAGCTTTTTTGGGCCAATGCTTTTTTGTAATTTTGGGGGAAATAGTTTAATTGTCTGGTTGTCTTATGTTGTGTTGATCCTTAGTTCAGTGTTTCATTGCTGAGAATGGCTGCTAATTGGCATTGCACAACAAATTTGTCATAAAAATGTGTAATTAAGTCACTTCAGACAAAATGCTGCTCTGTGGGACTCAGCATGGGACCCACCTTCCAACCCATGTTTTCATTTTGCTTATAACATTCCTACAGTGATTTGGAAAAATGTTATTTGGCTGGCATTTACATATTAGTTCAAACCCTTACTGACACAAAGAGTTACCTAATATTTGAAATATTGAGATTTTTAGAGCATACAATTAAAAATAATCGTACTGCTGCCACTGAATTTAGTCAAACGTTGAAACATTTAGAAATGTGAAAAATTCATACCTAAATCAATCAATTGGGAAGTTTGTGAACAATAAGGAATGCTGGACAATAAAAGGACTTGACCCTATTTACATAGTGATAATGAGCTTTTCTCAACACAGTGAATTTTGCTCATTACCTCGGCTGTTTATCTCAAACAGACTGATCGGCGTTTCATTTAATAAGGCATTCATTAACGATGGCAATCATTCTGGAGAGCAGTGTAGATGATGCAAATGCAAGCTTATATACAGTACTCTTATAAACTGTAATCTTACAGATAATAACTTTATTAGGCTACATGTAAAGTGCTAGGCAAAAGGACCATGTTAAATTGCTTATTATGTCTAGAGACTAATTCAGTCGGGATACAAAAACGGTTAACCTCCATGAGAAAAGCTACTGTGCTATGTGTAATTAGATGAATTTGAAACCGGCTATAAGCAGAAAGTCCCTCATTTCCCCTCGTTTCAGTCATCCCTTTTCGTCAGTATATTGAGAGTTTGGCAAATGTTTTGGATCAAAAAGATAAAGTCTTCTTCAGAGCGTCTTGAACCATCACTGTGACATACAGCCAGATTGCTTCTGTGACTCTGTTTCAATCCATTTCTTCTCCACTTCCACCTAAAAAAAACAAAAACACAACATTGGGTGAGTTGCACTCATGAATAAAGATGTTTTATTAAAAGATGTGCATGCATCAAGCCACATGTTATTCAATGGTTGAAGCAATCTCACCTGACAGTGATAGCGAGTCCAACTGGTCACATGTTTCTGTGGCTGGATGTCATCTGTGGTGCCCAGTGACTTCACTCTGGTCTGTGACACGACTGCGCCCATAATTTCACATTCCATCGTGACAAAGGGGTACCAGTCGCTCGGGATCTCCTGGTCAGATCCCAGCTCTAGCTTGCAGGAAAAGGAATGGGGATGGTCCACTGCTGCAAAAAAGAAAACAAGTAGTTAGAGCATCTGGTAACCTGCTCTAATATAAAACAAATCAAAATATGATGTTAAAGTTGGGTGAAAATAAGTGTACATAAATATTATAAAACTAAGTTAACATTGGTTTTTTTACTGTCTAGACCGTTTCACAAGACTGTGTGGGCATGGCCCTCTCAAACGGTCTCCATGGCAACAGTCATCGTTTTTATAGTTAATATAATGTTTAGAACTGCCGTAATTTATAAGAAATACTTCTTGAGTCATAGAACCAGATCATAGCCCAACTATTTTTTGTGGATTTGGGTTTACAGGGGCTTTAAGAGTGTAACAGTGCTGCATGCTAATGAGAAAATGATATATTTTGCTGTGTGCAGTGCTAGATTTTTTTATTTTTTTTTAAAGATATTTTTTGGGCATTTTTATGCTTTATTGATAGTGCAGAGAGACAGAGGTGAAATGGGGCAGAGAGGGGAGTGACATGCAGAGAACGACCGCGGGCGGGAATCGAACCCGGGTCTGCTGCTGGGCCTGGCCTGGGGGGGACGACGCCCTACCAACTGAGCTAAGGGCGCCCCCTGCAGTGCTAGATTTTAATCTCTGAGAATTTAGTTACCAGTATTTTTCGCAGGCAGCCTGTCGATCCTCCACACGATGGCTGAATATACATTCTCATACTTGACGGTACCGACTGTCACCTGCATGACTGGCTGAGAGTTTGCTGTGCTGATGGAGCCCAAGCAGGCGTTTCTGTTCCTTCGGGTCCTCAGTGACCTCTGTCGCAGTAAGGCCACCGTCTGTTTCACTTTGACCCAGTCGCCCGGCACTGGAACACGGATCACTACATTCTCACACAGTGGTTGTGTTTCAGAAGCCCCCATGGGGGAAAGGTAGCTCGCCGACATGTTAAGAAAGGCCTGGAGCTCCACGTAGGCACCTTGAACCGTGACCACAGCTTTGATCGAGAAGGGGATTTCCGTGCAACCCAAAAGCATCGTCTTGTATCGCATCAGCTCCATCCTGCAGGCGTCGGGAGGTAAGAACTTAATCAGTCGCGACCTCCGAAACTCCGTCTCGTTCACACATTTGTGAAAATGGCAGTCTGTCATCTCCATCCAGAGTTCGCCGCCCTCCTCGGAGCCGTAGCTGGAGTCGTGGCGCAGCAGGCCGAGATCGTTGAGGGCGAGAAAACAATCCCCTAGTCCGTTGACAAAAGCCAGACAGTGAATCTGGGTGAAGGCCGTCCGCTCCGTGACTCCTCCACACTTGTCCAGTTGTACCCAGATGTGATCTGTGATCTGCAACGACAGCTCCTGTTCCTCGTAGTGCCGCCTCTGCTGGTGATGCACGCCCAGTTTGAAGAGTTCCTCCTCCATAGAGACTACCAGGTCTTCCATGTCGTTGTGCACCGTGGAGCCAAACTTGAGCAGCTGCTCCACCTCTGCCTCATGACTGATCTCCAACTTGGGGTGGAAGCGCTTCTTTTCTATGTACGTGAAATGTTCCACCTTCAGCGCGAGGACCTTGCGGGGCTCGCCGTAGCTCTCTAGTTTGAGATCCGAGAGCCTACACTGAGGGAGAAGCTGGAACTCCTTGTATGGCTTTTCCAGGCCCTTCTCATAGTACATTTGCAGCACGCCTCCCGGCAACAGTCGGAGATAGATCGGCCCCCACTGTCGCGAGGACATGCGGTTCTTTTTTTCGGGGATCCTGAGCATGACAGACCAGCCGTCTCTCTTTTGGCTTCGAAACAGACCGCGGGGAGCAAACTGAACTGACGAACCCTCGGCCAACACCTCATCTTTGCAACTTAGCCGCCTCTCCCCATTGTTCTCCGACTCCGTGTCATGGTCTGTTACCGCACGTAGGCCTTCCAGTTTGTGGCAAACGTAGGAGAAGGAGTTCTGCAGTTGCGGAGGCTCGCTGCCGTCTTTGGTCCGAATAAAGAAACGCGGTAGGCTTTTGTCGCATTCCGAGTCGGAGGAGGAGCTGCTGCTGGCCACGTCCGCGCTGATCTTTCTGGATCCATCCCAGAAGGGATTATAGTGTCCTGAGTTCCCCTGGAAAGAAGGGAAAGGGCTTGGTCCATCAGAGGTCTGATTCAGCGTCTCTGGTGCAGGAGAGGAAACAGGCGGGCTGGAGAAACTCCGGAAGAAGTCGTTCCTCTCCCATGAATTGGAGTGAAATGGAGACACACTGTTAGGAACCCCACTCACAGGAGTGCAAAAGGGCGTGTTACATGGTACACAGGAACTTCCACCAAGACTGGAGTTACTTTGAGGGGATTCCAGCGAACTACTGAAGCTCCAGGAAGTATCTCTGATCGGAGGAAGCACTAATTTCAGACCATTGGGACGCGGCACCGATGCTTTGATAGTCCCCTGTGACTGTATGGGCTTTTGAGGGGATGACAGGGGCATGTTGTCATCTTCAAATGTGACCCAGTTTGAGTGATTTGTGGAACACATGGCTGAAGAGGACTGATGGGTGGTTCAAAACAAGAATTCCTTCCTTGTTGGGTCGAGGGTCCCCCACTTTAGAGGCCTTCTCTTCTGCAAAGAAAAAGAAAAAAGAATAAGGATACAATGGAAAACACTTCTTTTAAGGGAATATCTCAAGAGGTAAAACAAACGCTCTTGAAAAGAGTAAATTTTTACAGTCCATTTATCTTGTGGGAAAAAAGTGAGAATGAGCTCCAGGAGATATAAATAAAAAATGTATGTGAGGTACTCTATTAAAACTTAATGAGAGACTGACCTTGAAAACCTGGAATTGTTTATAATATGTTAACACTACATTTAACTGAGGCTCATTTAAGCCTCAACCATCACTCAAGTACACTACCAGAATAGAATTATCGAACGTTTTGCATCCATCATGTGTAATGATGAATAGATTTTCCTCTTTTTCTTTAATTGGATAATTTTTGTACGAGAAACCAAAAAGAAATACAGCACTCCAGCATTTATTACCCTTGAATTAACTTCACGAAATAGCAATTTGTATTTTGTACTGTCAGAAAGTTGTCTTGATACCATTCATACACTGGCAAGGCCATGACATATGTACTGTGATTCTACGCCTGCTGTAATATAATAATACATCCAGATTTTGTACAACAAATCCCTGCTGTTTTTGAATATATTTTGGTTCCATTCATTATTAACAAACTGATGTTGGGGTTATTCAAAATATTTTCATGTATTGGGATATTGCCGTGACGATCACCTCTTCCGTCCAGAATGAAAAAACTCAACTTGTTAAATGTTTTAATTGACAGACATTCATGCTCCTCTATCACCTGGTCAGATTTTGAATCTATTTAATTATGACCATGATGATACCATGCTAAACACGTGTTGAACATTCTCAACATTATACCTCCTAAACATCAGCATGTTAATACTGTCATACTCTACATAATAGCATGCTGATGTTAGCATTTAGTTTGTAAAGTAGGCATGAAGCAAAAAGTAACACTCTTGGTATCTCAATCTATGGGTGTAAGCCAATAATACAGTGACTGAGATTTGTATTGTAATTCTAAACAAGATATTAAGATATGCGTCTCAAAATCTACTCTCCCATTCAAACTTTTTAAAAACAAAGATTAATCTAAAGGACAGTAAGCTAAAACATTTGTATCCTTAATTTCTGACAAATTGAAAATCTGATTCTCAAAGGAGCATAAGGGGTATTACAAAAAATGTTTTTGTTGTTTTCTAACTCAGTTATCCTTGAAATATTTGGAGATTTGTATTTTTTTATATCAAATTTATAAGGTAAAATGTTGTATAATCAGGGGTGTCCAAACTTTTTTCACTGAGGGCCACATACAGAAAAATCTACGAAGGGCCGGGCCACTTTGCAAAAATTATACATTTATCAGGACATAGCTGCTCTGATGTTTAGTTTCACAGTGTCTTCGTAAATTGTAATCCTTCTTCAAGGCAACACAGATTTTTTAACGCTTTTAAAGTTAAATGCATGAATCTGGTGCACTTTGAGAGGGAAATTAAGAGGCTAAAGCTGAAGAATTTTGTATGAAAAAAATGGAGACACTGTCAAATGAATTAGAAGCTATTGGAGAAGGACACATGGATTTTCCATAATAATATTAATTTAAAATAAAATATTATGCAGGGTCCTCTGGGATGGGCTGGTGCTCCTTTTCTTTTATGGGACATATTTCTCTGTAATATAATGAGTGCATTTAAATTATTTAAAAATTAAAAGGGCCATAATACATTACATTTTCAAAATGTGCCACGGGCCAACCAATCAGTTTTGACACCCCTGCACTATTGGGTTAACTAAGAAATGCAAAAAAACAAATTCAAAGGGCCATATTAAATTTTTTAAATCGGCCGCGGGCCAATAAAAAGCGGGCCGCAGTTGGCCCGCGGGCCGTAGTTTGGACACCCCTGGTCTAAATGTTTCATTTCAGGCCTGTTCCAAATATCCTGACTCCTTAACCAGCATGAAGTCAACTGTGAGAACATGATAACATTTGGCACAGCAGCTGGTGCTGAATTATCTCTGGAATATGAATGTTTGATCCTCTCTGGTATTAAATCTGCAGAACATCCTTAAATATAGGTTAGCAAGTGTTGAAAGTGTGTAGCTTAACAACACTGGTATTCAGGCTCATTAGCCAATGGGTAGAGTATTACTGTTGTTATCTCTATACAAACTTGCATATAATTTTCCTGTCAGTCAATCACAATGTTGTGTGTTTGATCTGCTGGCAGCTTTGCTCTCGCCAGCATCCACATTTCAAAATGATGCATCTTCGTCTCATCTTGTAAAGATCTTGAAAGCAATAATTGAAAGCAGAAAGCCTCAATTACAGCCTTCCTCCTCCCTCCAAGATCACAGCCACAACTTGCATGAAGAAGACATCCAGTGGCAAGTTCCACAGCTATAAATAAAACGGGCAAGTGGGGGCTCTGATTCGGCCGTATAGTCAGTGGATTGACATGTCTGTCTTCAGTCAAACAACAGTGCAGAACATCTTTCTAATGAGATGGATGTTTGCGATGGCACGCGGGCATTTACAGCGAGTTCATGCCTCCTCTGCGACTTAACGGATCTTTCAGCTTTGCTTCATAGAGACGGGCGTGGTGGAGAAGGAAGATGAGTTCTCTGCGGAGTCCACTGACAGTCTCTCAGACTCATTTCCAGACTGCTGTCTCCTCCTGGGTGCTCTCAGGCAATACAGAAATGAGACACACTGCTAAATCTACAGAGGACAAAAGAATACATTCCACACATTCCTCAGGGACAAGCGGCTTTGCACACAGGAAATACCAGCCTGCTATATTCGTGTGATCTGACAAAAAATATTAGCTTCATGTCATTGTTGATCACATTTAAAAAATTCACCAGATTTGCAGCGTATGAAGTCTGTTTTCTTTATCACTGTCAAACTTAAGAGAACCATGATAAAGAGGGCACCTGGTGATTTAGACTGGCCTATTGCAGCAATTACCAAATGTATGAACCTATAAAAGAAGTCTGGGGAATTAATTGTATAACTTCTACCTTATATCTCATTGTTATCATCATTCCAAGACCAGGGATGTGAAGGCATCTCCCATGGTCAAACAGCCACTGTATAAAGACATGCAACGAATTGTAATAACCTAACAAGTGAAGTCACGTAATCATAATAACTAGGTTCAAAGTGAGTCATAACATGTTGCAAAACAGATTTAATTTGTCAGTTTTAAAAAGAGGTCAGTCAGCACTTTTATATGCAAGTCCTACAAAAAGAAAGAAAAATTCCAAGCAGATCCGAGGTAGGAGCAAAACGTGCCTGAGTGTTTCAACACGTAAATATTGTGTGCCCCAGACAGAATACCACGAGAATTTACAGCAAACAGAGAAATATATCAGTCCACAAAGAGGAACAGCAGTCACACGCTGATACTAACTAACCGGACATGTGTTGGTTAAGGTTGTGAGGGGTGCATTTGCGATTATAAGTGGACAATATGCCGATGCAATATAATAAATAAATTGTTCATTTAAATGCTTGGTTTTTTGATGCAAGAAACAGTGAGAGAACAAATGATGACCCCTTCTCTGCATTCAACCACGGGAGCCATTTTTATTGCAGTTATTTTAATGATCGTTTAGTTCAAGATTAAAGTCCTTTTTTATGAGGAGATATTATTTTTCCTGCTCTAAATCTATTGTAAGAACATGATTGACTACTGTGAAAAATGACCTTAATGACAGGAAGCCTTTATATAACAGTCGCCTGACAAATGATGACTGAGAGGAAACTGTGGTTAAAAAACAGCCGAATTAAAAGAACACGCATTTGAACTTTAAACTTTTCAGACAGATGCTTCCTGATTGAATGAGAAAAGTTCCTGTTGGATGCTCTGGATAATTCCTACTCACACTGTAGAGCAGATTGTTTTACTTACTAGACTACATGAACAAACAAAGTTAGACACAACCCCAATTTAATTTGACGGGCAGTCAATTATTGTTGTGACCACAGTGACAATAGGCCTATGTAATCCAGCGCAGAGAAATTAAAATGTGATGACACATTTCCAGCGGCAACATGCACCGTCTGCAAAGTGAACTCTGCTCTTTCATCAAACAAAGCAGAAGAGAAAAAGTTGAGGCGTCTTTTCTCACCGCTGTGCCTTGAAACAAAAAGAACAAAATAACTGTTATGTTAGTAGGATATGTTGATTCCAGGGGGGTTCCTGTATTTATTGTAGAGATTTGTTCCAGTTCCAAAAAGCACGAGTGGAAAACACAAATAACCAGGAATTAATGGTAGACAGTTGTGTCAGCTGCGTCCCTTTAAACAAAAACAGTCTCACTATAGTATCTACTCAAATAGTATTGACAGTGAGTCAATTTGACACATTTTGATAAACTCATGGAAAACATAGGCTATATTTCATACGTAATTTAGAGTGTCATTAAAGCAAGACTATGACGTTTAAAAGGTAAGTAAAAAGTTGAATTAGGCCTACACTAAAGTGTTTCTATTGCTGCTCCAGCCTTCTTGTCTGGTAGCTTGTGGTTAGCAAACGCTAGCAAACATTAGCTAGATATAGCCTAGCCCTTTACACTTGCTTGCCTCCTCTCAATGATTTTGCACCAAAAGTGTCAATATCTGCCTTTACACTTTAGCGTAATGTTCACTTGTGGTATGATGCATTGTCACTTTTCTTCCACAAAACTTACATGGACTGATTTTAAATAACTGACAGCACATAAAAATGCCCGCAGACAATGCTTTTCAATAAATTGTGTCCATCTTGTGTTGGTTATAACACATTTTGAAACATTGTTGCACACATGCAGAGTCAGGAAATACCAGGCGCGCAAACGCGCACACACACACACACACACACACACACACACACACACACACACACACACACACACACACACACACACACACACACACACACACACACACACACACACACACAGGAGTCACCGGTAAGTAACTTTTTTGTCTCTCTCTCTCTCTCTCTCTCTATCTCTCTATCTCGACCATAGTAAGTGAGACCGGAGGAAGAAAACAGTACGAGCATGCTGTCATCCACAACAGAGCCAGGCCCATGTCCCGGGACAGAGAGGCCCACTTCTGGGATCATTTCCGCGCCTTTGTTTTGATGCAGAGTCTGAGTGAAGAGAGTTGTCGCTGTGTTTGCCATACTCTGCTTTTGGACACGCTATATCATTTCACCCATAACCCGTCCCGAGCTACAACTGACTGACACCAGACGGAGGCAACATCTATAAAGAGTGCACCAAAATCGGTCTAGCTTTAGAAGTATTTTTGAACTATCAAAGCTATATCTCAAAAACGGACCCGAGTGCGTCCAGAAGCAAGAAAATACTTACTAATTCATGGCTTGTGCTTCGTGGACGCTGATGTCGGCCGGTTTCTCCTCAAAATGGCAGAGTGTAAATCCTGGGAGTTTTAACAGCGCGTCGCTTCCCCTCCCGAGTTCAAGCGGACTGTCCTCCACACGGGACACTGCAGGAATGAGCAGATCACCGTGCTGCATTCACGAGCGTGGGGAATGTCGCTGTCAGGAGATGGGCGCGCACACCATGACGAGTTAAGAGAGTCGATACACATATGGCTATAGGCCAACTGGTTAGATTCTTATGAATAGGCCTATATACATAATCGATGGATATGCTTTGGATATTTATTAAAGTTAATGTGAGGTTTTAAAGGATAGGCTTATCAGAAATTGGGTCCTTAACACAATTTACAACCTGCATTTCCAAACATTTGAGTTATTTTCTATTGTTAAACCACAGTGGGCACAACTGGAGCGACATGTGAAAAACTCTAACAACACTACACAGCAGCAGTTAATTTGGATAACACACTAGCTGATTTTTCATTGTTTAAAAACAATTTTCAAAACTCTACACACTTAGGCCTATCTCATGGCTTATATCACAACATGCACAACACTGTGGATTTCCAGCACTTTGTTCAAATGCCATTTCAAGCAGGTTATTTTGGCTGGCCACTTTTCAATCTTCATCAATTTTTTTTGTATAGGGCTATGTTCTTACATCAATTGTGTAGCCAACGTTTCCCTGTATAAGAACATCACCACATATGTCCTATATTTCCATAATGTTCATTTGTCAGTAGCCTTGTATAGGCCTACTGGACACATTTTTCCTTCCCCCAAAAAGTGACAACATTTAACAGAAATCTTTGAGTTCAATTGTGCGCTGCCTCATTTCCCAGTGGTGAGGGTGTGTTAACTTACAGACTGTTATTTATTTATTTTCAAATCATAAGCTATTTTAAAATCCCACTCTGCTCTAACTTCTAGAAATGCAGCACAAAAAGTTAGGCCAGACAAGGATCATCAATGACCATGTGAATCTGAAGTCACCAAGCGTTCAAAATGTCCAACAAGCTTTTTATTTGTATCACATATTACTATGTGCTTTTGAACGGGTTACATTGTGATAATACAAAGTACTGTTTGCATTTTTCTCTCCAATTAGGTCAGGGCGCATTGGCAAGTCTTTGCGAACAAATGTTTGCTGGCAGGAGGATTGACTGAACTGCTCATAACCGCTGCTGGGCTCTGCTTTCATTTCCCTCTTGTCACTACAAGTCAAAGAGGTTGTATTTTACTGTAAACTTGAACTGCACTCTGCTATGACTCAGGTCGTCTAAGTACCAGTTATAGAATGATACTTCCCAGTAATCTGGCCTAATAGGACACACATTTTTTCCAACTTAGTGGAAAATAAGGATTTGTAACCTCTGGATAAATGCTTTTTTTTAATATATCTTTATATTTCTTTTTGAAATTATAGTACAATTATATCATGATTTCAAATGAGTGTATATTCATACATTAACCCTTTTTTGTCCATACATTATTACAACATGACATCAGTGCACTTCCACATTTACTTTGGTGATAAAAACAACTATTGTTACAGAGTAACTTCACAGAGACATACTGACACCATTTTACGAGCTCCAACTTGTCCATTCTACCCCTTTTCCTGCTAAGTAAACAGTCAATCAGTGCTTCAAGGCAGGCATTTTCTTTCTTCATTTGAACCACTCCTAGAGGACTGAAGCCTTTTACAAAATGTGGAAAGAATTCAAGAGTGTCTTCTTTCAGGTTTTAAAGCCCTTCTTTACAGAAGCTTTTGACAAATGCGTGTTATGAGGGGTATTATGCTGTATGTAGACATACTGGACCTTGGAACCATAAATTATCTCAAATTTGTTCTAAAATAAAAATCCTAAATGTAAAACAATACTCACATGTTGTAAAGTCTGGTGCTAAAGTCACACAATGAGAAAACACTCTGCGCACACACACATAGCCAAGCCAACATTTACCATCTCTCCAGCTACCACAGATAAGCAGTATCAATGCACAGTTGAATTTGCTCTTGCGCGTAAGTTAAGCAAAAAGAAATACACACGCTGATCAACAGGGTTTGGTCTTCAAGTCTTGACTTTAGTGAGCATTACCAGCATCAACTGTCTCAGCTGTTTTTCTTCCTCTGTCCCTTTCAGGGAAAATACTTTTTCTCTCCCACCCTGCTGTGGCCAAAGGTCAAGCAGCCGCTTCCGGCGCTGTTTCTGAACACTTTTTTTTTTTTTTTTTAATATAAAACCATTTTGTGTTATAACTGGTGCCGTGTCAAGGAAAATGGGGGAAGAACAGAAGCTTCTTCAGTCAAACATGTTCCTCCATATTGCCGGTGACTGACAGCAGAGGATTCTGAGGCTCTTGTAGCTGTCTTGTGTTTTGGTGACAGTGTTAGTGTGGGCACCAGGAGGCTGCTGGTACCACGGATCAGATCTTCTCTCAAGGTGCCCTTTGTGAATCCCAATGGAGCCATCGTTTCAAGGGCAGCACTAGCGTCCTTTGTTCTTTTTGGCATTTCCCTAAAAGGGAGACAGAAAACGTACAAGCTCAGTTCTGCAGAACTTGTTATCAAGTCACAGCCAGTAATAGTACAAACAGTTCTGTGTTGCGTTTAAGTGCAGTGAGTAGAGATAGCTCAGATTTGTTTTGCATTCTGAGTCAAAATCTAAAAACATGCCGAGGCTGGTCTTTGGCCTTCTGGAGAAAATCACCACCTTCGACTCACAAACGTGTTTCGGCCTGCAGCTTCCTAACATGCAGCAGACACATGGGAACATGCACTCTTAAAAAAAAAAAAAAACAGGCCTCTCCATTTCTACTCCCTTTAACTCAACGACTTTTTCAGATGTCTCCAGCAGGTGCTTTTCCCATCAGACCCGGCGGCAATCACAACGCCACCCACTGACCTCATAACTGAAAAAAACTTTACGGCATCCCATTTCACTGCCAAACCTGAAATGATCGTTCACACGCTACCTGAAGGCCACCTTTAGCTCTCCTGTTTAGTGACACAGCTTTTAGAATGAGAGTATGAGACGGCTAAAAAAAAATAAAACAAAAGAGAGTTGAGAGCAGATGCAACATAACTGTGTCCGACTGTTGTACCTTGCTGCCCAGTTTGAGCGTGTCGATTTCCTCTCTCTGCTTGCTCAAAGTCTCATTCATACTGCACAGGTGGTCGCTCATCATGCTGAGCTGGTCTTCGTAGCTTCTCTTCGTCGTGGTCAGCTCATCCTGAGTGAGAGATGCCATTTACAACATGAATGTCGTTGAGTTGTGAAAAGAAAATGGGGCTGATGCCTTTACTTACACACACAGCCCTTTGCTAATTTACCTGCAAGCGTGTGATGTTCTGATTAGCCAGTTTCACCTCCTCGCTCAGAGTCTCCCGGGATTTTTCTGCAATGGCTAATCGCTTGGCCAAAGCTCGACACTGGAATGGGAAAAAAAGAAACTGCTGCAGTCCCCTTATGGGTTCAATGCATGTCTACCAGGCTTTACCGATCATGTTCAAAAATCTGCAATAAAAGGGAGATATTTCTGCATACAGTTTGAAAAAGTGACAAGTCTAGTACCCATGACACTGACTCATGATCAGGTGAATTCCTGTTGCTAGGATACAAACTGAATGACTGACATGCCAGTTAGTCACAATGTGACAGGATGTCACTTAGACAAGTGCCTCCATTCAAGTCTAGCCGTGTCGATAAAAATATATGTTTCAGTTTCTCAGAAAGAAAGAAAGGCAACACTTGGTAATAATGGGATTGAATATCCATTTTCAAAAGGACAAAGAGGAAAGAACAGAGGAACGAGGTTAACTTTTGGTTCAGTTTCCACGCCTGCTGTTCTCAAGCAAATTAAAGAAGCAGACAGAAATAGTTGTGGAAAGATAATAGGAAGGAGGACATGAGAGAACAGTGGAAGTGAGTGTTCTGCGCCAAAATTGCCTTTTAGTTTCCATATCTCGTCCCAGACGACATGCAATGTCATATGCTGCATGCGGCCAAAAGGTCAGTTCTTTGCTATAAGAAGCAGTTACTGAGATAAACATTGAAGTGTGGGCTTCACCTCAGAATGGAAGTGCACAGCTTTGCTGTCTGAGATCTGGAGCTGGGTGGTGAGCTCTCCCACTCTGACCATGTAGTGAGTCTTTATCAGCTGCTCCCTGGACTGCTCGTCTCCCACCTGCAAACACAGACACAACATTAAGCTATGTACCATTATGCTTCCTTCAGGAAAGTGTTATGATATCAAACTCTTTTTAAAATATTATCAAGGAACACTTTATTCAAATATGTGAAATGGTTAGGTGCATGAAAACTCACATGCTCAATAGTCGGTGTTGTGCACAGCATGCCAACCTGGTGACAAAATATAGAAACATGTCAGGAACTCAATCACAGAGATGCTATGAAATCCATTTTTAACGCAGGCAGACTTCCAACAATACTAGGACAAACTATCCCTGCAACAGATAACAACCATAAAAGCTAATACACAAGAAGAGCAGAGACTAGTGATACAAACTGCTCTGGACGGTGACCACACTGTCATTTCTGCCACTTGCATTAACAACAGTATTCCTCTTTTCAGCAACGTCAGCACATCGGAAGTTGGAGGGTTTTTTTAAAGCAAAAACTTGCTTAGCGGGGGAGTAACTAGAAAGGAAAGATAATACTCCCTTTGTTGAGGGTAAATCAAACAGCAGTGCCACAGGGCAGGAATTTTCCTCTGCGAAGCGAAAAAAAAACTAACAAGTGCAGCAGCAGCAGCAGCCTATATTGAGTGACTGTACCAGGCTGGTGCACAGCGTGGACGACTCTTTCCCAGCAGCCTCCAGCTCCTTGTCAGCTTCCTCGTGGCAGTGTACGAGCGTGCTGGCTGCGGCTGTTTGAGAGTTCAGGCTTCCCCCCAGAGCGGCCTTGAGCTGCACTTCCAGGTCCCCAATGCGCTGGTTCTCCTTTTCCAAGCGCACCTTCCCCAGCTGGGCCTCCAGGAGCCAGTGCTCCTTCTCCTGCTCCAGCCGAGCGATCTTCTCCTGGCTCTGCTGCACCTATAGCAGGGGGAGGAGGAGAGGACAGTGAGCTTGTGGGAAGTGAAAAAAGGCCAGCGGATTGTAGAAGGAAATGGGGACACTTTTTATCACACAATAAACTTTAAACCTCCGTCACCCAAATCCTCCACACTGCGATTCATACATGTTTTATAATGTGTGTATGATTGTTCAGTAAACGGCCTGCCACCTGTCTGTACTGTGTGCGCACTGAACAAAAAATCCAGTGATACAATCGGGCCCAGGCTCTGTAGACAGATATGTTGATAGCTACGGTGGGCCTCCTTTGTTTACATATCAGAGCGTGTGTATAAACACTGGATTTGTTTTTCTGAATGGACAGGTAGCAGATTGTGAGGGGATAATCACTGATTTTGACAAAAAGTGATTTTGACAACAAGCCTTCTCCAGAATCACTGCCTCGCTGAAGTCTTTAGATGGGCAACATCCATTAAAATGAATCAATTCTAAAACATCAATCATACATCATACCTGCTGAGTGAGACCTTCTCTGCTCTCAGTGGAGCTGGTGAGAATACGACGGTTTGACAGGGCTTCTCTGTATGGAACAGACTGTGGCCTGGGCTGAATGAAGAAACAAAAACAGGAAGTATGGTGGGAGAGCGATCATTTGTTCATAATAATGAAAGAAAACTATTCTTAACAAAGTACTTTCAGTGTGAACAAAGAATGAAGGGAAGCAAAGTAAAACCAAGAAATACCAAACAAAAAAACCCAGCAATAACCCACTTACAAAATAGCAAAGGTGGAAACGTGAAACTAGAAGAAACATTTCAAATACTTACAAAGGTTTCTTCAATCAAAAACAATTCTTTTGAGGACATGAAGACTGTGCAGGATAGGCCACCCATGAATCTAGACCTGCACATAAACAGCAGAGTTAGGCATCTACTAACCTTTTTGATAGCATGGATATAGGCAGCTGCTTTCTTTTTGTTGGCCAGCATACTCTCTGCTTGCAAGGGGTTGAGGGCTACTGTGCTGCCTCTTGGACTGTAGCCTGGCGATGTGAAGAAGTCCAAGTTGTTGCTAAAGAAAGTGGCAATCTGCAACGAAAGCAACGTGGCATTTTAGCACATAGTATACATCACACAAAAACATATCTTTTCAGCCTCCATACCCAACAGTTAGACTTGAATCACAAATAGAAGTCATTCATCCCTTTTCCTCTGACAGGGGAGCAGCTGTACAAACCGGGATTTGGACAGTCTGTTGCAACGTTTTAAGCTGTGCCCACCTGAGTCTTGCGGCTCTGTGTTATCACATGAGTGGCAATTACCAATGTGATCCAATTGTAGGGAAAACTCATTGCTACACTCAGGTATAGACGTTATAGGAAATATAAACCTGGCTGCTGCCTGTCCCCTGTTGGCCTTACCTTGCCGGTGCTGTTGGTCAGCGAGCCCAGAGATCCCAGCAGGCACTCTGTGGTGGTACAGAGCTTCTGAGTGATGGTGGGGAGCTCCTGCTCTAAGCTCGCCTTCTGGATGTAGTGCTTCGACAGCTCTGGACACAGAGAGGAGACAGAGGCATTTTTAAGTCCTATCTGCAGCAATCACCAGCTAGAAATGACCGGTGTGTGTAAATGATGTGTTACAGTAATTTTCATATGGTGAAACTGCAGGTGTTTCAGTGTATATTTGACCACAATCACTGTCCTCACAAGAAAACCAACACAAACAGACAAAAGGTACTCGTTACTCATCAACACATTTACACTCAGCCAAAAGCTGCACAAAGGCCACTCCCTCTCCGCCAGAGAGTTAAGTCAATGTTTATTTATGTAGCACATTGAAAACGACTTCAGTTGGCCAAAGTGCTGTACAGACTAAAAAAAACACAATATAAAATACCAAATATGAATCTGAAAAATAAAAACACAATAAATATGAGTATAATAAATTGTCAAAATGTCAAGCTCAACTTGGCAGGAGATAGGCCCTTACCTAAAGGGCACTAAATGATACTTCCACTTGGCGCCACATGGTGTAGTAGATTCAAAACTGTGTTTACGCTTCAAAGACTGGGCAGGTGGGTATTGTTGTGGGAAACAGAAAGAGTCAAGTCTTCCATGTATGACAACAAGAGCTTGGGTGGCTGCGTGAGTGGAAACGTTGTGCAACATCAAGACGGCAGTGACTAGCTGTGGGGTCAAACATGGCAAATGCCACTGCTCACCTTTAATTGCATCGTGAAGACTGTGCAGGCACGCAGCCAGCTGGGTGAAGACAGCTGAGGTGCTGCTCTGTGGCAAGGCATCCTGCTGAACACCTGAGACACAGCACACACATTTGTAAAACATGCATCAATGTAAAATAAGGTAATTTTTCTAATCTAATATTCCTGAACTTTAAAAGTTGCACTATGCAGTTTCAGGGGAGGTTTATTGTTTTACATTTGCAGAGCCTGTTGTTAGTTAACAAAACACATTTTCTCTATATGGAATTCTTAGTATTGAATAACTCTATAATCATAAATCAAAACAAAAATTAAATTGAGGAACCTGGAATCAAATGTAACACTAGAATATGTGTGTAGACAAAAACTGTGGGCCCTGCTCCTGTAAACAATGACAGTGAAACAGTAACTTTTCAGCTAGCTTTCTAACTTGAAACAGTGTTCCAGGGATCCAATTATCCTGTGAAGAAAGTTTGTTTATTCAGTAACATGAATATACCCTACAAAATGTTCACTTCTCTGACACACGCAAAGTTACATAGTGCACCTTTAAGCCAAGACTAAAGGAGGAAAACAAAATGCACTCGCTAAACTTTTAACAGCTGCACCTGCTATATCTGTGAGGTATATATAGATGGTGTTTTTCCCCCGCAAATGTTAACCTACTGGGTAAGGCCAAAAGGTTAATGTAGTTCTGCAGTTTCTCAAACACAGAAGTCACTCTCTTCATGTCACTCTGCAACTCCTGGTTTTTCGCAGCAAGTGTGGCAGTACAAAGGGATGCCCTGCACTCTTCTTCCAGGCTGAAAGGAGAAGAGATGATAGCCATCAATACAGCCTCCTCCACTCAATTTCTCTCTCTCTCTCTCTCTCTCTCTCTCTCTCTCTCACACACACACAGCTCAGACCTTTTCAGCTGGTATGGAAGAATCTTTTGCAGAAAGTGGGTGTATGACGAGAAATGATCTGCAAAGCTCTTCAGCTTGACCACGGTCTCCTTTAGATCAAGAAAATAAAAGAAGGAAAAAAATACGATAAATGCTGGATTATAAGCAAGCCCACACATTATCCAAACACCACTCACCAGCGCTGTGACTGTGTCCTCTGTGATGCTTTGGTGTAACTGCAAGAAGCTGTCCTCTAGGGGGCGCACATAGGCTGCATTATCATGTAGATACTGAGAGAACTATGCACAGAGAAAAAAAATTATTCCTTTAAATTTGTAAACTGAATGTACATTATTGTTATATGTAAAACCACTGCTGCTGTCTTCGATAGTTCACGTTATTGGACATCTGAAAATAAAACAGGCATTTGTGTGTATTTCTTGTGTACGGTTGCCTCACCTTCTGGTTAAGAGGGGAGATGGGCTCAATGGACGAGTCAAGGGGATAAATGTGCACTCTCTGTTCGGTGTAGGAGTGGAAGTTCAACAGAGCAGCCACCAGGTCCTGAATAAAGCTCAGGGCCTGAGCCGCTACGTCTCGCGCTTTAAGCTGAAACCACAGGAAGAACACACGCCACAAACTCCTTGTATAAGTGTGAAGGAAAACCCAGCCGTATGAACTCATCTGTGACGTATCCTATGTATTCTGACCCACAATAAAAAGGGGATTTATTGATCAGTCAATTAAAATTAAAATGATCTTCCTAAGTGATAAATTGTCTTGCATTCATCGTAAAGCATAAATAACAAAATCTCCCAATTTCCAGCTTTTCAATTTGTTATTACTCTTCTTAACTAATGTCATTTTCATGTCTTTGAATTTTAAGACTATTGTTCAGGTAAAACAAGGCATTTCAGGACCTCACCTTAAACAAGGCAGTTCTCGCTATTTTGTGACATCTTATTGATCAGAAAAGAAATGGGAATAATGAACATAATGTGTAGTTGTAACCCTATCTGCGACTATAACTGAACTAGGGCCCGGACGATTTTATCGGACGATTTTCGCATATTTCGGAATAATCGGCATCGGCCGTTTTTAAGACGATTTTTTATTTTTTGCAAGCAATCATGCATGAAATGTATTGCTTCCCTGGAGGTAGCCTATACAAATAGCATTAATGCTATAGCCTATTTACAGCAGCAGCAGGTGTGTTGTAAAACATTGGATTAATTTACACTTGACAGTTCCCCCTGCAACCAATAGCAGAGGCATTGGTCATCGCTTGACAGTTAATAATAATAATTGATAGAATTTATAGGGTACTTTTTTTGGAGGTCATTCAAAGACACTTTACATCACAGAGAATCATGCATGTAGAAAAAGAAAACAAAATACAGAAAAAATTTAAATAAGGTTTGAAGTGGAGTCAGGTGTCATTATGCTTCCTTAAAGAGGTCGGGTTTGAGTTGACTTTTGAATGAGTTAATTGAATCTGAGATGCTGATGTTTGGGGGGAGGGAGTTCCAGAGGGTTGGGTTCAGTAAGATAAAATGCATAATGTCTGAATTTAGACATATTTGTTACACTTTATGTGTATTGCAATAAAGAAAAAGTTCCTGTACATATTTTTAACAGTAAAAGGTATATACATATTTAAGGGTTCAAAAAAGTAAATAGTTTCAATATATATTTAGGGGAATTATTATAATTTTTTTTAATCGGCCGATTTAATCGTAATTTTTCTCTGAAAATAATCGGCATCGGCATTCCAAAATCAATATCGGTCGGGCCCTAAACTGAACTTGTTAAATAGTTTTTTCTTTCAGTAGAAAAACACTGAGATTAGCTAAGTATTCTTGTAAAAGTCCTTAGTTACTGGATAATAAACATTAAATTTAAATGTTTCATAAAATGTTTAAAATGTGGGTTAGAGAAATTGCATTGCACTGTGCGCTATAAAAAACAAAATATAGTTTAATATGGGGCTACAAGGAATCTAATATGAATAATCCTATCATTGCTAGGGAAATATGTAAACTGTAAGGATTAAAAAAGCATGTGAACTATTAAAAAAAATGGGTTTGTTTTCTCACTCACCTGGTGCCTTCGATTGTGTGGTGGAACATTGAGGCTGTTGTAATCACTCATTTCTGCAGGGGGTGAGAGAAAAGCAGATCAAACCAGAGCTGAACCACTGCACCACAGTTTGGTGCAGCGTTACACTATTTACACCGAGGCAGAATGTTGTTACAGTATCGGTGACAAAGACTGATCTCAGGTAAGACGTCTGCTCACTCACTGGTGTCATTGAAGGGCACTTTCTCCTGGATTACACTGCTGCTCTGTTTCACCTGTCTGTTCAGCTCCGACTGGCACCGCCTCAACTGCTGCTGACTGCAGAGACAGAGCAAAATAAATAAATTGTTGATCAATTCAAATAAAAGAGTTAAATGATTTAATAGAGCTTAATAGTACGGCTGTCAAACTAGACGCAACAGTTACTTTGACGGGAGATTAACACGCACACGTAAGATTATGACCCTCTGCCTGCACCTACATTTTGGAAATCCGAAAGCGATGGAGCAGATTAGCGATTAATTTGCGATTTAATCGCAATAACTATGGACAATCATGTGAGTACTCGAATAAAAGCCCTACTAAAGACTTTGTTTTTCCACATGAATGGATTAAATGATCCTTCAACTGTAAATAAAAAAGGAGGACGTACCACTCTTCTGTTCGCATTCTGCACTCTTTTGCTTCCCTCTCCAGGGTCTGTGATTTCACCTATAAGAAAAGAAAGCAGAAATGCATTGCACATTCTTTTTTATACACTTTATTAAAAATCACAGTGACTGTAGTCTGTGTCATAGTCCTTTCTCCCCCTCCTGCTGCTGCTGATTATTCTCACCTCTATACGTGCTTTGTCACTCTGCAGCCGCTCGATGGTCTCCATGTACTTTGTGGTGAGCCCGCCCACGACGGCCTGGTGCTGCTCAGAGTCTTTCTCCAGCTCCTGTAGCCGTGTTTTGAGCTCAGCCTCCTGCCTCTTGTGTTGCTCGTCCGCCTCGTAGAACTAACGAGAATACAGCACAGAGCAGAGACATCACATCCAAGGCCCCGATGGTTTGTGGACTTTAACACTGTGTGTGTACAGAACCATGACAAGCCAATTATAAACACGACGCCACTGCCGCTCACTTGGATGTGAAGACGCTCGTTTTCTTCGATCTTTTTCTGCAGGTCCTCGTCAAATACGTTTTGGGTCTGCAGGCCGTGCTGTGAGGGAGAGTCTCCTTTACCCTGGAAGAGGAAGAGGTAAAACAGAAGCTGTTAATCACAATCATTTGGCTCTAAAAACAATAGAGTTTAGGGTGGGGTCAGCGATTTTGGGATATCGCTTGTACTCAAACACAGCCTATGTGTGTATTCATCCTGGATTTTTTTTACCCCGAGCACACACATTACGTACAGGTAGCGGATCGGGAGGAGATATTGACAGAAAGCGTTTTTTTTTGACTCTCCAGAATTGCTGACTCCACCATTAAATCATAATCATTATTGAGTTTGAAAGTTTTTAGAATCAATATGGAATCACTGTGTGTTTTTGTCTGTCAAATTAATTGTGTAACCATAGCAAAAATACACTCCCGCTATTCCAACTGTGTACTAGCCACCCACTTTCATTTCCCCCTCATGATCACCTTCCCCTTTTTGCCCTTGGCTTCACTGACAGCGAGCTCCTCCTGCAGCAGCTCCACCCTCTTGGCCAGCTGCTGGTTCCTGAAGCTGAGGCTGTCCATCTCCTGCTCCTGCTTCCTCAGACTCTGGTCCCTCTGCTTCAGCTGCTCCTAAAGGACCATAACGGCAAACGCATTGCCGGGGCCATAAAAGAGCTGCACGTGTCAACTCAATAAGACAATTACTTCCTCTCAAATCACGAGGAAATATGGCAGAGCTATGATTGTGCCAAGTCCAGCATAAACTAATAGCAACATTTCCAATAATTACCCGTCAGATCAGGTGACAATCTGGATTTGCTTAACAAATGCAAAACATCTGGTTGTTTACTCTTCTCCGTTTGGCATTAACATTGGCCTGGCAACCTGATGATGTACTTATAGAAATGTATACAGTTACAGTTCATGATATAATATGCATTCCCCTAAACATGGGGAATTAGTTAGTCAGTTAGCAACAAGTTATGGCGTATAGATATATAGCATAGTATGTCAGGAGTAAATCAGGTGTATATTACAGCTGTGGTTCTGATCTTGATTATCATTACCTTTAGTGAGACAGAGTTGGCCTGTTCATCAACAACTCCCTTCTTCAGCACCTGGTTCTGGGCACGGAGCTGTGAAAACATACAGAGGAAAATGTTGAGACGTGAGAAACAGGAATTCAACATACAACATTATCAGTGGTCAGGATTGAGGAGATTCAAAGGGCAGTTTTAGAATGAAGAAAATTGTGCATTCTATGTTTGCTGCTGTTTTCTTGACCTCATCTGCACAATATGATGAGTGAACCAAAATATGTACCAGTCAGTACATACTTTAGTGTATAAGCTGAGGCCATTAAACACTTAAAATACTGAAGCCCAGTTGCAACATGTATGACAGATACACATAGTCAGCACTTCCTGAGCAGGATATGGGACTTGACTAAGGGGGGAGATCAGAGTTAAACAGGAAACAGCACACACTCCCCTGTGCTGTCAGCTGACCTGAAAACAAAGGGCACATACAGCTCACAAGACAGAACACACAGAGTAACAGGCTTTACTGTCACTTGTTAACACATTAACCTTTCAAAATGCTGATGGAACATGGATGCAGCCCGATTTTTCTTTTGGCACCTAATCATTCTCAGCTATGCCAGTCTATTGAGATCAAATGGCCTAGCAGTGAAACAACAATCAAGCTAAAACAAAGCTTACATCCACAATCTGCTGCTTTACAATATGAATACCATACCAGTGTACACTAGGTTATATGTATAGTAGGTCAATGTGTTTACTGGGCTAGCTTAATCTATCTTCTGCATTTAATTAAATCCTACAATGAGAGTTCAGATTGAGTTCAAACTGTTCAAAACACCTACATCTTTCCAAATGACCACTATGTAAAGTCCATACAGTTGAATCAACACCACCCCTAAAACAATATCACCTGCATTACGGTAAGGTTCAGCTAAGTGTGATAACTTCGCAACTGAATGTGTCTCTCTGCGCTGACAGCTTTATTTGTGAAATCCACTCCTGGGAATCAAAGTAAACATTACGTGACATTATGTTTCAATAACATTTGTCTTTGATTACAATGCAAATATATGCAGAATGTACGCGGCTAATGCTAATAGCACATAGGGAGCATCTGAGTCCCAGCTTTTATGTGCATTTAACAAGTACTAAGTGAACGTTAAACGTGGGGTCATGGCCAGAGTTGTTACCTTGGAGTACTCCTGTGCCAGCTTGCTGTATTTACTCTGCAGGTCTGTGACGTTAGCCATGGTCGCCGCGAACGTTACTTCGTCGCTGACTGTCGATGCTAGGAAACGTTATCTTAGCTACCCAGGCTAACTGACGGTTGTTGTCCAGTTAGCTCGCACGAAACGTTCTTCACACGCCTAAGGCTACAAAAATGTTGACAGACGGTGAGCCTAAACCTGGCTAACTCAGGTTAGCTAGCTCACTGTTGTTGAACTACTTCAAGGCGGCTCGTCCCGTTACTTCTTGGTGCAAAGGACCTCGAGTACATTTTGACAGGGGCTCGGTAATGAGCTCCGGAGAAAGAACTTGTTGGTTGTCATCTGATTTACGATAATTTCCAAAGCCGGGTGGGGTTCCGACTTGAAAGCTCCACTTAGTTTCAGTTTTTTAAGTTAGCACCAGCGGCGACAGAGCCTGCTAGCCAGAGCCAGCCAAAAGCTAAGTGGTTAGCTATGTAGCAAAACAAATCCCGACACCGAGCGACACATGTAGGTCACGTTATCTGACAGCAGCCGTGTGACCCGCCGCTTCCGCGAGGGAGTGCCACCGCTGCTAAACTAGCGGGGTGAAAAGACTCGACGATCCATTCATCTGAAGGAATACTTTCATTCTCAATCCCAGAGCGAGACACAAGCGTACAGGTCAAAGTTCACAGATTAGAACAGAGGTGGAGTAGGGCGCCGTCTAGCGTTCGAAAAGCTCTCCAACGAGAGAGATAGGCTACCCTAGATACAGTTGTAGCACTCTTGACAGTATAAGTTACAAAGATTTTTTTTCAGCTTCAGGAATAGGCTACAAAACAACAAATAAAAAATATGATGCATTTTATTAGAATAAATTACCCAATACAGTAATAATTAGAGTAGGAAAATATTTTAACAGATGGAATGAAGGGCTTATTTTATAACAGGATATTACAAATGTGCAAGTCCTACGATGAAGGGCAGTGATGTCACAAATCAATTATTTACTGCTGACTTCGAGGGTGGTATGGTTTGCAATAACAAAAACAAGGTCAGAAATCAAAAGCTGGGTGTAGCGCTGAAAAGGATAGTCTCAGTGATTTCCCTTTAAAACGCACATGACCTGGTTTACACTAGGAGTGAATTGAAATGTTGCTAATGCAGCCATCACTGCTCAAATCCTACATGATTAATTTAACCTAATCCATAATAATCTCTTCCTATTTTCCCCACATAGAATTAGTGTATCTTTAAATGAGTTCTTATTCTATCAGCTGTTAATTTTTAACTGGCAAAAAAGATTCACTAAAAGGGTTTGCTTGAATGTTTTGTAACACAAAAAGGCATTTCCTCCGCTGCTGTTTTACCACTCCTGTTCTTAAATGCACACAGGCAAAATTACAAACTCTCTGACACGCACACCACAGCCAGTGGCTCCAGCATTGTCTGGTTGCCTAGCAACTGTTGGCGTGGCGTGGTTGCTAGGGCCGTGTGGGAGGGGGGGGAGGTGATGCTGCTCTGATTTCCAGCTGAATTGAGGCAGTCAGTAGGGAGAAGCCCCCCTCTTCCAGTCCACACACAGGACTCTATTGAACAATAGAGCATGCCAATGGGCCTGAGGCTAGTCAGACAAGCCCTTGTTCAGGGTCACACAGTGTTCATCCTACAGTCCTCCATGACTAATTAACTTACATCGAAGAGTGTCGTTAGGACATCTGATGATGCATCTGTACTATGTCCATGGGCACAGCCCTAGAATTGAGGTGCATTTCAGGCAGCCAGCCATGTTGGTGCATTCAAAGACATGCAGAAGAAAAGTGCAGTGTAGCACACACACACACACAGTGCTGAGCACAGCTTGTGCCGTCAAAACACTTCTGAACTGCTGGACTTGGTGGGAAATATTTGCCAGCTGTAACAAGGTTATGTGAAAACTGTGAGCTGCCACACAGAGAGAGTAAGTTATTCTTAAGACTGGACTATTCTTAAGTAGGGTGTTTTTGTGTTTCTTGTGGCCTTCACAGCAGGTGGCAATGTTGACCAAGAATTCTGCTTGTGTTGGCTACTAATGGAATTCTTGTGTTGTGGAGGATAGTTTGCAGGGCAAAAAATAAACAAAACATCAAATCTTATTTGCAGTGATTAAGAAATGCTTGGGCTTGAATAAAAAGATGCTCACAGATTTAACAAGAACAGGTTTTTATTAATATTTTGTAATACCATATATAATGCAATTGCATATCTTTGGCGAAAATAAATCTTATAAACATTTTATCAACAGAGGTTAGCATACAAAAACCAAAAGGTGTGTCAGTCCAACAGGCATGGCAGACGGCTGACACAAACTGATACTGGGTTGGCAGCTTAGTCAAATGCAACAAAATGTTCATCATACCCATAGGAACTGCAACAGAGTTTTGAGACTCACATAATCAATAATCGACGACAGCTGTTGAGCAATGAAGCAACTGGGTTTTTCAGATAGGCAAGTTGGGAGACGTTTAGGTTGCTCGTCCATGGATCCACCGGCTGACTCAGTGTCACTTTGAAACCAACATTACATTTCTTTTGCAAGTGCTACAGAAAGAATGAGTGAGATTTCCCTTCTACATGTCTCTATATTTTCTCTGCAGTTGTCCACTAAATTATATAAAAAAAAAAAAATGCAGGTCTAAAACTACACGGCAGCAGCCTGGGGGCGGGGGGACTGAGTTAGTCGGATCCAGTTTTCATCCCATAACAACATCTGGAAGCAAGCAAGTTATGAGTGGCAGTAATTATTTTGAAAGACTCTAATCTGTGTTGAGAATGAGAGCTAATCTTGAAATGTGACTACTTGAGTCATAATATCTAAACATAAACATGAGACAAATGTAAAAAAGGACAAATGATTCAATCATCTTCAAAGAACAGTACATAGGGGATGTATCCACCTTAACTTTTAGACCCCAGCTCTTCATCCATTTTGGCAACAAAAGGTTTCGGGATCAAGGTTAATTAACTGTTTTCTATGCAGCCTAAAATAAAGCAAAACAAAACATCAAGAAAACCTGGCAGTCATGGTTAAATAAAAAAATAAACACCCGCTCCAAAGACAATAGACATTGGCAAAATACTTAATCACTATAATATAGTGAAGGAAACAAAGAACGTGTATTGCTGTAAAATAAAATGAGGAGAAAAAACAAAATAATTATTAAAAAGGAGTTCACAGAGGGATAAAAGTAAAGGTGCCCGGTCATTTGTTTCAAATGACCAGTATTTGATAGAGTATGCATTCAATAATCCCATAAATTAATGTCATAAATAAGTTGATGATTAATGAACAAAAATGTGTTCTTTTTTTCACAGCTAAACAAAACCAGTGTATGCAAGTACTTCTGAGAACTGCAGCTTACTCTGCTAAGAGCAGTTCCCACTCTAAAAGCGACAAAAATAAACCAAGAGATTGGTTAAGTCACTGCACTGACCAGAGTCCTCTCCCATTTCCTGTTCGGATGATTCGGAAAAGTAGGTCATTTTTACTCTAAATCACAACTACATTGGCAGCAGGGGGGTCAAAGTGACTATGGCCCCTTTGCAAATTTTACATCAGTGGCACAAGAAAATGTTTGGCACTGACCATGTATGCTATACTTACAGCCACTTTGACACAATGTGATCTGTCACTGAGGGCCTAAAGAGTCCTTTGCAGTTTGTCACCCTTGTTTGCATCCATGTATGTATGCAGCTTTTATTTTAAAAGCTCAATTGAGAATCGTGGCCTTTTACACAACTTCCTTTCAGTAAACTGCATGCAATAAACCGACAATAAACACTGCATTTCACAGCTTGAAAAGAGAGCGTGCACTTCCTTATTTTGTTTCTAGGAGGAAGAGCGAGGACCAAATACTAGTAGCCAGCCAGGACTGGGAGCACGACATGAGAACAGCACAGGTCTTAAACGTCTCGCCTGCGAGCGACTGCACATACGGAAACCAGTTCAGTGTGGCCGTGACTATATTGTCCCCTTCTCATTCTTTACCAGAACTTTTTATCTTAAGATGTGAATGGACTAGGTCTCAGGATCAGCCAACAGAACATGAGCTGTATGACTAAGTACTTTTCTAAACTACATGGTTCCAACAAAAGAAAGGAGGAGAACAGGCAGTGGTATAATCAAACTGCAAAAACCCAAATAAGCAAGAATCTGCGGTAATTCACTGTTCGCTTGTAGATCTGTATTCAAAAAGGGACCAGGAGCAAACAGAGTACCAGGCAGCCCCACAACACATGACGCAAGGAAGTCTGTCATAATAACACCAATCACATTTGTTGGAGCAGTGTGACTACTTTGTCAGTAGAAGAAAAAGGGTCGGACCATTTCAGACTCGTTTCTGTCATGACGGTCATCTCAGGCTTAGGCCGAAGTCAACATGCACTATATGATACACACGCAACAAAATAAAATAACATATATGGAGGATAACCTATGATCGCAAAGTGAACATTTGGCAACGCGTGGCAGATGTTCACTTTGCATAGGCTGTCACCACACAAGTGAATATATGTTTCAAAAACACACATGATGAATGAAGGGGGTTGACAGGATGAGCAAAAATTAAAACAGCTTTCGTCTGTATAGCCGTGTAATGGCCGCACAAAACTGAGCGAAGTTGTACAGCTAACTTTGCAACTAAATTTGGCAGTGGCAGAGTAATACTATTTCACATCTTGCTAATCCTGAAATAGAGCCAGCGCTCATGTGTCGTAAGCTTATCTTATAACAAGATCATAGTACTACTCCATTCATTCTCTTAATTGTAAAGTTGAACTAGTATACTCGACTCGGTAAAAATGCCACCGTAAAATAATGTCAAAAAGGTTAAGGTTGTGGATTAATTATTGCATCTCTCATACAAGAGGATTCATGACAGTGGCAATTTTTTTTCTTCAGCACAAAAAGGAGAAACTGATAACACCAGGAGGTTAGATTTTGTCTGTTACAAACATGCACTCATTCGCTTCATAAATAGATTCACTTGGAAGAGGATACAGGATTGAGGAGGAAGCATGCAACGCTTTGAGTTATAAAACCTTCAGCTTTTCCCCTGTTTTTGAATCACATCATCTTCTAATCCAACTGAAGCAGGCAGGTCATTTTGGAAAAGATTTCTTGATGGTTTCTCCGTAGCCCCAAAAACACCCACCCACCCACAGCAGTCACCCCCACCCCGAGTTACAAAAGTCTCTATATGGCTTTGTTCTCCTGTGTGAACGATACTATTGCCATTTGTTTTGTTGGACAGGGATATTCCCAAACAAACAAAAAAAGTAAAAGGCTCAAAATGGCCAATGAACGATCAGATGAGGAGAAGGAGGCACACTGGGACACACGATCAGGGGTCAGAGAGGTAAGGGAGTGGTGGTTCACAGGGTCCGGAGTCTGATGGGTGACCAAAAAAAGAAAAGAAAAAGGAAAAAAGAAAAGAAATCATCTTCATTTCCTGTTATGTTTTGTGCTCTTGACAGTGCGTTTTGAGCCTTCTGTGCAGCTGCGTATACCGGCCAGGTGCAACAAGGAGCCGGCGGCCTCCTTCAGCTCCTCGTCAAGCTCGGGCTTGACTTCTCGACGCGGCCTCTTGCCGGACGGCCACTTGATGGCAGGCGGACGTCGCGTGGTCTGCTGCTGGACGGCCCCCCTCTCGTCCCAGAGGTCGGAGTCCTCGTCGCTGTGGAAGCCCTCGCTGCCGGCGCGGCGGGACTGTGTCCGCTCACAGGCCCCTTCGTCCAGGGAGGAGAGAGAGGAGGAGGAGGAGCGCGAGGAGCAGCGCTGCAGGGCCACGCTGCTGTAGTTGTGGTCCTGCTTGGGATCACTGTGAACCAGGACAGAGTCGGGCCGCGACAGGTCCAGAGGGCCGTCCGAATTACCTAAAGAGAGAGAAAGAGATGGTTCAGAGTGTGATAAGTGGACATTTCAGCAGGACAAATGCTACCAATATATTGCATGTTTAGCTAATCAGACACAAGAGTCTAGCAGGGAAAGTGTCTCATTTGAGTTTAGAAACAATTGTGACAGATACTATTTAAAGCTAATCTAATTTACAGTAAACTGGCAAATATTAAAAATGTTGGTTTCTGAAGAGGAGAAAAAACAGAAATCCTACAGCGAACCACACACTGTGTCTCGTTGGCTTTGTGTACAAGTGTAAAGCAGAAGTAAGACTTGTCTCGGCTTAAGACGGAAGAAACCTGTTTAAAAATATCTTGTTGCCTGCAAGTTAAAGCAGAATTACCATTGATGTTGAAAGTACAAATGATAGCAAAAGAGTTAAGACCTCAGTCAGTCTGAAATTCAATCCGAATCAACTGAATAAAGTAGGATCCCTTCATCTAAACAGCCACTTAGTTTGAATATTTTTAAATTAACAAAACTGAAATGTATGATTTAACATGTAGAAAGATCCTGCACTATAAACACTCTCTGAAACTGACTTAAGCTGACATAATATTCTCCCAACTTTTTTTTAGATTCAATCATATGTGATTAAGTTTAACAACTATCTTCCTGGAGTCTCCAATGGTTGCCTGGCAACTGCTCTCAGTCAAAGAAATAGTACAGCAGTACTTTCTCACACTTTGGGTTTTGTAAGAATTAAATAAATGATACACAGTGTGTTAGTAAGTGAGCGTTAGAAGTGCTGCTGGTAGACCTTTTTTAAAAAATGTTGGACTAAGCGAGGCTAGTTGCTTCCCCTTATTTCCACTCTTTGTGCTAAGCTAAGCTAACGGGTTGCTATTTCCTAAATGACAGAGTATTACCTTAATACGTCTAGAATTTCTACAGGAAACATCGATTCTATCAGGTCTAAGGAATGTTCTTTAATCATTCCTCTGTGCAATAAACATTTCCCTTATAAGTTATAACATGAGACCAGACACTCCACAAAAGAAACCACACTAAACAAAACAATATTGAAGCAATGACATGGTGGTATGAAGGGGGGAGAGGGAGGAGACAAAGAGTTGGAAGATATAGATGAAAGTAAGGCTGCTTGTGTATTTCTCTTACATGGGTCAACGTGGTGCCCGGGGGCAGAGTTTAAGAGCATCATGGCAGTGGCTGCGTCAATGTCAGACTCTGGAAGAGGAGAGAATATGCATGATGGTCAGTCCTGAGGCGTGAAGGCATGGTAGCATGGCATCTCTACTAGGACTGCAAGGACTTGGCTAAATCAATGGTTACTGAATGGATTAAATACGCAGGAGGCTAGCCAAAAACAAACCTAAGGATAAATCCAAGCCATTGATATTAAGAGTGCATCCGATCTTTTCAGACCTGACAAAGTGTCTAAAAGCCTCATAGCTCACTTCTGGGTCTCTAAATTATTAATGATTACAGTGAGACTGAGTACTCCACACTCTGCACCAGCAGAACATCTGCCTGTCGTCAAGGTTACAAATCCAAGAGGCAGGGGGGGGGGGAGAGAGGAGGCTGAGACATTGACTGGTAGCTCTCCACATTATGGTCTACGTGAGGCATCAATGAAGGCAACAAATTAATCAAAGAGTTGAGGATAAAAAGCACAGTGATAGTGAATGTTCTGGGACTGAAATGCGCAAAAGGCAACATAATCAAAATACTGCACAAACACAAATAGAAAACAAAAACAAAAACTGCACGACTTGAAATGTCTATACAGCAGCAGATATTTGCTGGGCGGGCAGCTTTTGTTGTACGCATCCAAACTCAAAACACCGAGATGAGTTGCGGTTGGTCTCACCTTTGAATGAGCAGCCTTGTAGAAAGAGATGACGTGGGGGTGAGGAGGCACTGCAGAAGGTAAAAATAAAGACATGAAGGGTCAAATTTTTAGTTTGCTAAGGAGATTTGAGGAAAAAGGAAAAACGTTCACTTATTAACAAGATTGAATCTCACGGACCAAACCCAGTTAAGATATGTTTGGCTCACATTGAGAGGTACAGCAAATAAATAAAATATGGTAATGCTGATTTGAAAGAGACGGAACAGATGTGCCACTTCTCATAATTTGAGCTCATCATTCCTAACATGCACAGCGACTCATGACAGTATACCTGGGTGGGGAGGCGGGTGGTGTGCAGAAGGCATGTGCGGCGGGGAAGTGCTGCTTCTTAAGGGCTTGGATCAGGTTGGGGCGGTACTCGGGGTCGACACACCAGAGAGAACCTTTCCCATTGGCCTGAAGGAAAGAGCAGGCATAGTCAAACTACTACATCCAGGTTACGACATAAGAAAGATATAAGAGAGGACATTTGCCTTTGATTATATATAAAGCTTTCTTCTGAATAAACACTGTGTATCCCTGAAGCCTACACAAACATGCTGAATTTCCTCCCTCATTATGAAGGCTTTTTTTGTATTGTTATGCCTCGTTTCCACCGAGTAGAGCGGGTCGGAACGGAGCGGTTTGGTCCGGTTATTTTGGCTTTACATTTGCCAAAAGTTGGGTAGGGTACGGATATAAGCGAGCCTAACCACTCTCAGCCGCTCCCATTTTCGGTACTCCTCCGTTGGGGTACCAGCCGCCTGAGAGGGTGCCGAAAAGGTGGCGCTACACACTGCCGTCCGTTGATTGGTCGAAATAATCATTTCCGCCGTGTGTAGTCACCTCGGCAAGAGTGGAGAGAGTCTTGTGTTTTGGCAAAAAATGTGAGCGCAGCACTGTTTATTGTGTGGTGTTTTTCCTTGTCATTAAATTAGTCAGTGGGCTACCTGTGTCCCACTGCTACGATGTCACATGGCTGCCGCAGCCAGCGCTGTTCGCTCACTGTCTCTGTCGGCTTGCACTGAGCCGTCTCTGTGCATTTACCGGCATAATACGCTCACAATACGGGGGGGGAATAAATAAAGAAGCGGCTGGTTCCACAGCCCGATAGTTTGACCCATATTATGGCGGCGGCTATCGCAGTCCAGCTTAAACCCCGCCCTACCAGTAAGGGTAGGGTCGGAGGTGGAAACACCACCGAGATTCTTAAAAGTGAGCTGGCCTGCTCTGAGCCGCTCCGACCCGACCCGCTCTACTCGGTGGAAACAAGGCACTATTTATCCGTTAAAACGTTACGTGTAACCCCCCTCACGGTCACTGTGACAAAGCAATCACTTTTTTTGACAATAACATATGGACCTTTTATACAAATTGCTTTATAATAAAAAAAAAAAATCTAATTGACAACTATTTGTGGCAACATCCCATTATTCTAACCAAAAGTCAAAAAAGGCTTGCATTCAGAAAACTCTGAGCAAAAAACAATCTGTGAGAAGAATAATGATGCATGAGTTTTCATACAACAATTTTTATTTTGGATAGATGTCAAAGGAGTGCTACATCATAAAGAGTACTCTTCACATTGGCAGACGCATAACTAAGAATTCCTTAACAGCCCTGACAAAGAAGGAGGAAGTGACGGTACTGTGTGAGGAATGAATTTGACTGTTGGTGATGTGTGCGGGAGTGTGTTAACTGTCATTTATCTGTTGGCGGCGTATTGCCCAGTCTGGGAGGAGAACAGAGGGAGGTAGGGAGGGGGGAGAATAACCTTGACTCAGATTACTAACCAGCCCTGATGCAGGAAGAAGGAAATGTCTCCATGGCAACGCAAACCACCAGCCAGTGTCATGTGAAACTGCTTGCTGGTCTCTGAGCAGACGAAGGGCTCACGTGGTGCACCTGCATGCAGAGCGGCCTGCAACTCACCGTGTTGCTACTCGCTGAATGCTAACCGTCATCGCCTCCCACGGTGGGAAAATATGAGGTGGAAGCCAGGCACAGTGCTGGCACCAAGGCCTCTACCGGTCACAGGCTTAACTCATACCGGAGCTCAACATGGCTGCCATCGTGCGTGTGTCACTCCCTGGATCAGCATTAGAGTGCCATGCAGGTTGGGTTGCGTTTATAAGACTGCAATCTTAAAAACCTTCCTGCTTTTCTCTAAAACTTAAGCAACTTACACTAAAGTATTAGTGTTTTTTCATGTTCAGAACTCAAGTACTAATAAAAAGCCTAGAAACCCAATGTTATATACTGTGTTTCCCAAACTGTACTAAAGCACAGTTTACTTTGCTTCATCCTCGTCATATTACCATAATTAATCTTACACAGTCGCATACAAATACATTACCTCATCGATGTGCAGCCTTGCTTCCTAATCAAATGCAAGCACTGTCAGCACATGCCAGTACTGCTGTCGTAAAAAAACACTACCTTTTGTCCAAGAATCAACCAAAACTGAAAGTTCCTGGTAGCTACTTTAAGTTAGTAATGTGCCTTTTCAATTCTTCACACAATTTTCGACACAAAGGTTGGAAAGCTAAATGGAAATCCATTGGAAAAGTAAATTAACAATTTCCAAACAGTTTACTCACTTCCCATTCAGTTCACTGGAAAGTTTGCCAAGGATATGCAGGATGTGCTTATCCTTTTGTCACACACACACACGTGCATATGAGAAGGTCAACTTCTCTATTTTCTTTTCTTCCTCTCTATTCAGGAACACAAACACAAATGAGCACGAGTGATATGTAACTTGCCAGGACCAGGCTGACAAAGATTGTTCTTACAAACTCTTCTCTACACTCTGGCTTGCTTCCTTCTCACAGCACGTCACTGACCTTTCTATGTGTGTGATGCTTCTCTCCCCGTTTAAAACGGTTGTACCACCTTGCAGTGTTTGGGGAGATAAAGTCCCATCTTAGTGTGCTGTGTTTGCATTTCCTCTGAAGGAGTAGCTGTGACCTTGACTGGATTCCAACCTTATCGCAGCAAAGTCAGAGGTCCCTGCGGCTGTGTTGCAGTCCCGGACACTGTCTCGAGAGCCACATTGCAGCTGTCCCGTTTTGCTAAACCAACAGACGCTCACTGTGATGCCATGACAGTTTCAATAAGCATAATTTAAACAGTGCAGTTTTTCTAAATCTGTGTGAGTCGTATAAAAGGTTAGGAGACAGTTCTGCTGACGTACCTTTCCCAGACTCCTTTCGACCTTGCGGAAGCATTTGTTCAGGGACAGGTTGTGACGAACCGAGTTCTTCCAGCCGGTGGGAGCGTTGGAGAAATAAGGGAAGTGCTCGAGGATCCAGCCGTAGATCTCTTTGACGGGCAGAGACTTGCTGGGAGACTGCTCGATGGCCATGTAGATGAGGAGGGAGAAGGAGAAAGGCGGCTTGGACTTCAACGAGTCCCGCTCCCTGCCTCTGCCATGTGACGAAGATGAGGAGGAAGAGGAGGAGCCCTGGTTTGAACCCACGTCTCCCTCGATGTCAAAGAGAGGGCTGGCGCTGGGCTGAGCCTCGGGCCCTCCCAGGGTGAAGTTCTGCAGCAGGTTCTCGTGCAGCCAGTTGAGGTTGGTGAGCTCCTCATCCTCGGCTCCTCCGGTCCGGTCCACGCTGGTCGCCAGAGGACTGGACGCGCACTCCGCCTCGGGCAGCGTCCCTACGCCGCACACCCCCCGGAGCCCCGTCAGCTCCTCCTGCACGCCCGGAATCTCCGTTTTCTTATCTGGTGACATCCCAATGATTGGACCCATTAAACCAAAGAGGTCTGGAGATAAAGAGGAGATAAGAAGTTTGTTAGAGCAGGGGATGCATACGGACAGAAATCACTGTTGAAAAGTTGGGACATGTGTTCGTGTTGGCGTTTTCCCTCCCTCAAATATGACTGGGGACAAATTATGTCTTTTCACATACATGCAGACAACCTATAACCCTAAACTACTAAACAGCCATCTTTAGTATACCTCCCCCAAACTGCGAGGTTACATCTCATCACCAAGCAAATGCAGTACTAGCAACTTTTAATTGGAAATCAAATAAAGTACCGTCATTCATACAGTGGTTGAAGGAGGTTCTATCCTTCCTTCCCCTTAAATTATAATAATCTGTAAAGCTATTTACATATTTCCTCTTGTATGACTGTCTTTGTATTTTTTGTGTTTCACATAACTTGCAAAATACAAAATACATTTTGAAAAAAATAAAAATTCAAAACCAACTTGGAAGTATGAAATAACTGGATGCGACATGATGGAATGATGTGCTCTCTCAACCGTTGGCCTTGTTGTCTTTAGTTTTCCCTGGGGCCATCTCTCTCTCCCCCCCTCCCTGTAGCTGTGCTTGTCTGTCTGTCTGTACTGGCCCTCTCATTGCTGCTCCTCTCCTCGACGCCTGGTGAGGGCCGAGAGGCTCTCAGCTCTCGACTCTCTTGACTGGAGCCGTGGAGGACCATCGAGGAGTTCCTCTCAAGAAACTGAACTGACTTAAGGCTCCACTCCACGACGCCCACCTCCTTCCAGACCCCGCCCGGCTGCTGGTTAATGCCTAAATGAGCGTATAACCATCCGGTCAATGCAGGAACGAGTGGAAGGCCTCCATCTTAACAGAGTGGATGGCTCTTAAAGACTGATCTGCATTCAGCCACCATCAAGTCTCAATTTGTCACATGCCGGATTAAGTACTGTAAAGAGGCTCCAGACCCGGGAGTTGTCAGTCATTCAACAGCACTAGGAAATTCAATATTGCTAGGAGACCTGTATCATTAACCAATTCCAACCAAGTACCCATTATTAAGACAATGATATACGTTTGCGATGGATGAATCTTGTGAAACAACAGTGACACTGTTAAAGTTTTGAGTTGAACCTAATGCAGTTTTTCCCCTATTTATTTTACAGGGGGGCAGTCCTGTTGCTGAATTGTTGCTTAAGTGCGCTTTGGACTCCTATATTAATACAAATGAACACACCTTAAAAACTCCCAGGGGAAACACTGGCATGTATTGATTTGATTTTAATTACAGCCAGGTGCAAAATCCAGGGACAAAGACTGCAAATTAGCTGAAGCTAGACGTCTTATATGCATCACATTTTCCCATTTTTTTTGTGGCAATGTTGTATGTATTGTCCCTGTCAAATAAACATTAAAATAAAATAAATAAATATATTGACTCCGAGTCAGCGCACTAAAATAAAACACGTATTACAAAATATATTTTGTCCAATAAATCTGAATAACTTTTTGAACACGTAAAAAAAACAAGCGATGGTCTACTGGTTGATGAGGCCAAGAGCACAAAGAGTGTTGTCCTCTGAATTGAGATCAGAATATTCAACAAATAAGAACTACAGATATAATAAGAAAAATGTGAGCTGTTCTGGCCGGTTTCTCGAGAGGCACCTATTTGCAGACACATGGGGAAACGGAGCTCCACCGGAAATACGAAATTTCTTCTTCGTTTTTTTTTTACTGGCGGCGATCACCCAGCGTTTCTTCTTCTTTTTGTTTTACTGCCGGCGTTCACCTAGCGGTGAATAATAACAAGACACAGTTTCCACCGGTTATGGTGCTAGTAGACAGTAAAATAAGTCAGTTTGTTAAGGGTCCCAAGTGGCCAGGACGGTGGTAAAAAGTAGATGTTGAGGTAGAAGATGAATGAAGCAACAAAGCTTTGTGTAGGCTACATCTTCCGAAATCCGTCTCTTTAATTCACAATTATCACAAGTAGGTCAATCACATACAAATATAAACTCTTAGAAATAAAACACAAAAAGTGCCACCACATTAAAATAAACAACATATTTTAAAAAATGGGGAGTGAGTTTCCTTTGTAGATCCTGATTGATTTATTACCAGACCCATTGTCCTCTAGTGATCACAGTTTTAATTATTATATAATTTCTATATTCATATTAGGCTATTTAACGAGGCTCGTCTGTGACTTTGTGATCACGCAAGTGAACAGTAACGATCGCGTGCAGCCGCAGAATGAGATAGGCTACAATACAATAGGTTTATTAATCTGAACACAGTTAGCATTAGCCTGCACTGCTGCAACAAGGCTCCAACTGACACTACGTAAAGGCTATTTACAGCTTTGTTTAAGAGGAAAAGACAAGCATTTGTTTCCAGGACTTCTAAGATAAAAGTTCAACTTTTTCCAACAACCCCGAAGCTTTAAATATATACATGGTATTTTGCCCCATCTGTAAAATGAAAGGGTGTTCATATAATTGTATGTTGACAATTACTTTATAAAGCTATTAAAGAAAGATATCATTCGTTCATTGGTCAAAGGCGTTGTCCCTCCCCGAATGTCATTTCATTGGTCGAAAACCATGAATTTTACTGTCTTGTACTGTCTACTAGCACCATAACCGGTGGAAACTGTGTCTTGTTATTATTCACCGCTAGGTGAACGCCGGCAGTAAAACAAAAAGAAGAAACGCTGGGTGATCGCCGCCAGTAAAAAAAAAACGAAGAAGAAATTTCGTATATCCGGTGGAGCTCCGTTTCTCCATGGGTCTGCAAATAGGTACTCTTGGGTTTCTCTGCTGCAGACGACCAATGAGCAGCCACCGTGTAATGAAATGCTCCCGCTGCACCTATAGGTGGACCCCAGGTGTCCTGGCTCCGCGCTGTGAGGTCTGGGATGTTCTGGATCCCGAACCAGATGGGAGTTTAAAGTACAGTTGGAAGGCGCAAAAGGTAAAGGCCAACAGAGAATTTTTGTGATGAGAAAAGCTATCCCCTGGAATTGGGTCAAACTTAAGTGTGTTTGCACAGTGGGTGAGACAGAAGAGGGAGTGCGCACACACACAGTTTGTCAAAGCTAGTCAACAAGAACAGGAGCGGAAGAAGGAGGTATTTGAGCATTTAAAAATTGACCACTCAACTCTCAGTGAGGGGATACACTTAAGGCAGAAATATCCTGTTTAGATTGATCATGGACCACGTTTACGATACATACCTAGTAATATTCCGATGTTAACCCGGTTATTCCCATCCCATCCATGGCAAACAAACATTCCTTAAGTCATTATCGTTGTCTTGCATTGTTTAGTCTGCCAAAAAATTAAACTTAATCTTTAGACCAAGGTTTACACATGCTAGTTTAACAGCCGTAAACGAGCATAGCAAACTGGGGCAAATACCCCAAAAAGGCTGCAAAACCTCCAGTCGGAATTTTGAGGTATGCATGTCTCAATAACGCGACAAGGATTGGAATACTCCACGTCTTAATGTGATTATTGCATTCTCCGAATATGTCATATAATTCTGATTACGTTGAGCAGAAACTTCTGTTTACATGGCAATGTCACATTCGGAATACGATCTTTACCAGGCTAATATCAGAATATTACTATGCACGTAAACAAGGTCATTGAATCAGCTTGAAGAACATACTGTCGTCTGTGACATAACAGTACATTCTGTCTGCTCTTTAGGTACAGTGATTAGCCTCATTTTGTCCTGCATCCAGCATTTCGGATCCACTGTTGTCCATTTTTAATTTGTCAGCACTATAGGAATTTACTTATGTACCTAGTATACGTCTGTGATTACCAAACAAAGAGGAAGTGAGTCAAAGAGCTTTCCAGGCCAAAGGCAATGGGGACAGAGAGTGAAGATAGGAAGGGACGTAACAGAGAAATCTTTTTATGGAAGGAAGGAGAGCGAGCTAGACAGAAAAGAGTGAAATAGAGACAGAGAGAGAGAGATAGACAGAAAGGAGAGACAGAGAGTGAGCTAGCTGAGAATCAGTGGTAGTGAGGTGGGCTATGTTAAGTTATCCTCAGTCAAGGCTGAATCACAGCTCTCAGCAAAGTAGAGCAATCAGATATGTCAGGCAGCGAGAGAACTGCCCATTTGTGTTAGAGTTATATCTCTGCCCAAGACACCAAAACACAGAACGATATACCCTAGACATGACAGGCTACTACTCGAATGAATTTACAATTACTATGTAAGACTATGCAGAGCCTGAAGATTTGGAGGACAATATCATGTGTACTTCTTGGAATCATTTAAAAGCTAAGCTACTGTATGTGCTCAAGCAAAAAAATTAATAGCTTTTTTAAATGTCTCTTGGCAGATTTTTTACAAGCATGTAGTATTTTTGAAGGCAGAGATAAGTGATGGGTGAGGAAGATCCCAGGTTGTTCAATGAAGAACCTACCTTATTTTAGCCTGTTGTGAGTTCAAGTCTAGAACCATGACAGTGTTAGCCAATACATGTGGATGACAAACATTGATCTCACTGTGAGTCACAACAAGCCAACACGGGTATGGCAAAACAAAAAAAACAAAAAAAGGGGTCTTTGTTTGATTAAAATATGTGACCAAAGTGATTTCTTCACCCAGGGTCAGCTGTAAACACTCCACATGGTTGTTCTTTCCTCTTCAACAGGCCGTGAATGACCCAACAGGGGGTAACGTGTCAGACCACCAGATTAACCCTGAGGTACAAGAGAGCTCCACCTCTGTCTAGCTCCACAGCCCTCTCCTCTCTGCTAGGCCTTTGGGTGCCAGGGAACGCTTAAATCCTCTTTTCAGGAATTCCTCCAGAAGACCGCCATTCCAGTATCAACAGACGAAGAGTGGAGGACCGAGACGGGGAGTGTTACAGTGACTGCAGCTGGTCAATTACCACTGCTGGTGCAATGATGGCCGTTCTCATTGCCCTTATGAAAAGGCATCAAAGAGAGAGGCGGCAGGGAAGCCAGTGAATAATGGCCCACTAGTGTGTAAAGAGTGGAGAGGGGAGAGGGAGCTAATAAGCTGCACTGGCTTGTTGACTGCAGCTTATCCTTGAAAACACACCAAAGCTGCAATGGTGCTGACCCGGTGGCTCATCTGCAAGTTAAAATAGAGTTGCACACTGTCAGCCTCATCATATTCATGTGCAAACAGTCACTAACAGCAGGTGCCAAGGAGCATCCCTCCTCCCGCCCCCCTTTTCAAATTGCTCTTTTATCCTGTTAAGCACTTAGCCTATTCAAAAATACACAAAGACTTATGGAGATAGCTGTAAGTGGCATATCAAGCTGTGGATGTGTCGAAATATGTACGGGGGAATGTAAAGGAGACAAGAGCGGCGTCGACATGAAGAGGTACTGGGTTTGGAAATGTTCTCTGGGAGCGAATCCCACGATCGGTGGGACTCGGTTGCCACGGCAGCCAATGTTGTAAGGGAAGCAATTGTGCTCATGTCTGTGCATGAAGAGAGAGCTAATGTGGGGAGATCAATACAGGCGGAAAAATGCTGAGGCCAGCAGTCTGCTGCCGTTCTACACAAACCTGTCTGACAAAGAGCAGCAGGAAAGGCCACAGTCAACCTGGATGCCATCAAACAACTGACTGAGTGCCGTCAAAGGCATACTTCACAACAGCTTTGTATGCCCAAGAATACAAATAACACAAAATAACATCACATACAACTATGTAAACAACAAAACAGGATTTCAGAATTGAATTTTTTTTTATGTAACTGCCTTACTTTTGTGCACATAAAAGTGTCATACTCATGCCACACCCTCTTCACAAGAAATAAACCAGTTGACACAAACCAGTTACACCTCTGTAATAGATACACAAAGGTGTGTCGCAAAGCCCCATGGCGAGGGCTGTTATTTGAAACCCTAACTGATTTTTAGGTGACTACCCAGTCAGGCTGGAGCTCTGAAAATGTGAATGAGACAAAGGGGGGCTGAGGCAGGAGAGTCTGGGGGGAGAGGGAGAGAGAGTGAGTGAGTGAGGCAGGGACTGTTCCCGAATGAGGTAGCCAAGTGTTTTGTTTTTTGTTTTTATGGGATGCTCAAATGGTGTCCTCACAAATAAAGTGTCCATCAATGAATCCAATCGGGCTCCTGTCTAAATGATACATTTTAAAATCAAACTACTCATTATTTAAGCGATCTGCTCAGTGGCCGAGGTCAAAGCCAATGAAAAAGCTTGCGCAAAGCATTACAATTGGCCCCAAGCTCGACACATACAAAGGAGCAGTTGTTGTTTTGCTCTAGTCATGTTTCAGAAGTGCTCAGTATTCACCTCACAGTTTCAAAACAGAGGACCGGGAGGGAAGGAAACACCTCCTGCCTGTTGAGGAAGTTCATTTTTTAGAAAACAAATTCACAGACTTCACACTAGGTAGGCCCGCTAGGCCCGCTCTAAACCAAAAACAGTGGACTGGAGTGGTAGCATTTAACAAAAGCGCAAGTATTTGCTTTGGCAATCTCTGAATTCCACCAGCATGTTGTAGCTTATCGACTGCTGACAAACACCCAAGCCCCCAAAAACTAAACTAATGAACTGAGAACTGACTGCTGTGATCACTCAACAGTTAGGGGGGGTACACGAGCACAGAAAACAATGGATCAGGATTGTGATTTTTTTCAGAGATATTAATCTAACTTCACACAGCGGATTCAGAATCAAGCACACTGGACTGCACTTTGACTGTCAATAGAGGTGAGGCCCTCTAAAGAACATGCCAGCCCCCAGCCGACACTGACACCTTATCTCTTGGGTCATGTGGCTGTAAGTCCGGTGTACAAACACTCCACACACCAATCAACATTCGCAACCCACTCCCTATACTTTCACAGAACCAAAACAGCACAAGACCACTTGATTTGCGCCTGTGTACACTAGAGTCCAATGCATGTGCCTTTAACCGTTCAGTTGGAAGTTTTAAACATAAGCCCTTACAGGAATGTGCCCTGTATGAGATTACTTTCCATGTAAATACTACAAGTGTTATGCTAAATAAGTGTACACGTAGCACACACACACCACCTGTAAGGCCATGCAGAAAAATCATAAGCCCTCATTCCTGAATCACAGCTAACTCTGTATGGAAACTGGAGCACATAGAACTAAAAAGAATAGCATTAAGAGCTATAATGGCGCTTTTCACCGCACATGTAGCTCTACTCAACTCTACTTGACTCAACTCGACTTCTACTCGACTTAACTCAACTTGGTTTGGTAGCAGCACGGGTCGTTTTCCACTGCAAATAGTACCTCATGGGCGGGGTCGTCATACAAAGGGACAGAAAGCCGACTCCGGAGCCAAGTAGCAAAGCAGAAACTACGAGCAGTTGTTGTACTATTAACTGAACCTGTCGTGTACAGTATGTTTAAAGTAACATCCCCAACAACCAACACAACTGGGTGAGCTTAGAGAATATATGGACATTTCATTAAGTTTTTTCGGATCTGTGATGCAAATCAAATGAAAGAGAGCCAGAGAAGGCTGCACGCGGCGAGACAAAATACACTCGAAAAGTCCCGAAGAGTTTGGGAGAATAAACAACAGAATGAAGCCTGTAGTCTAAGTATAAGTAATAAGACAAAACGATAAGCTCGGTGTTCTTCTCCTGGCAGCACTGAAGGGTAGCATGTTAAATGACAGCCTGTTTGTTTTGGTTTTTGTATAATGTCAAAACATGAAGACCTACATGAACAGTATTTGTTGGCCTCAACTCTATCCAAGTGTGAGAAAAACCTAAATATGCAGCAGTGCTGTATACCTTATTTTCTCTCATTTGATAGCACCTAATCCTAGCTGTCTCCATACAACAATCAACAAAGGATAGAGCAAATTAGTGGTGATGGTCATAGGCCAACTGTGCAATACAGGGTACCAAATCAACAAGTTTCTATCTTGCATATTATAGGGAATGCACATCTTAGGTGCATTACCCTCTGTTACATATTCTGGTCTAATAAAGTTCACTTTCCATTTTTTTTTTCAAAACTTTTTTGCAATAAAAAATTGCAAAGCTCTAGACATTTTCTAGTCAAACAAGCATGATACTTATTCCTGGAATCAGCTGTTTAAATACACAGACCAGGAGAAAACTCTCATCCCAATAACAGTGTGTAATGCACCAGTTTTAGGTTTACATTTCACTTAAACCAGACCTAAGACCAGACCTGACCAGCCCCTTTAATGACGCCTTTGTTCTACAGCTCAACACCAAATTGTTCAAGTTCCCTGGCACCTCGGTGGGCCCTGGTTCCAAAGTGTGGGTAAACTGATAAGCCCATTCAGCTCCACAGATCCTTTAGAAAAAAATCATGATCATTTGCACACAAGATGGTCACTCAGTCTGCGTCAGTGTGGGTCATACTGCCATCAATTTTAATAAATCCCGTTAATTCAGCCAGGGGGTGACAAGACAAAGACCCATTGTGCCACAGGACACAGCCGTACTTCCCTCTTCCTTTCTCTCAATCAAGGAAACAGACACATCAGTGGTGCTTTCGAGGAGGCGGGCCCCAACGGGCGGTGTCTTGATTCCACCCAACCAGGAAAAACAAGGAAAGATAGGGGGGGGTTAGAGAGGGGCAAGGAGGAGAAGGAGGGGGGGACGGACTGCTCACTTTAGAGTCTGTACATGACTGTGTGACCAATCAAGAGATGTAAAACAATAGCTGCTGGACTAGACGGAGGGGTGCCACACAACAGGAATACACACACAGATGCAACTTCTGTAAATACACAGAAGCAGGATGGAGGAAAACCTGACGTAGGAAGTCAAAGCATTTACATTTAAACTACGTACTTTGCAGAACAACAACTTTTTGTAACGAAAATTGACTACAATAGTGACAGTAGGGGTGGGAATCTCTTGGCACCTCACGATTCGATTCCGAGGTCAACGATTCGATTCAAAATCGATTCTCAATGCATCTCGATGCAATTTTTTTTTTACGTACTATGTGTGATTTTCAAAAATATATTTATATACACCTTTGAGTTTGCTACTCAGAGTTTGCTAACCACTTCCTACTTTTGTAATGATCCTTAAATACAATCAACAGATGAATTAGCTTCTCTAATATTGTATTAGAGAAAAAGCTTTTGTCACAAATATGACTTTCTATGAACAGTGCAATAATCAATGCAGCTTTCATTGCAACACAATATGGAAGTATGTCAAAACTAACCCGATTCAGTTTAATTTTCTTTCTACTCTTGTGAATCATGTTTCTATAGGATTTCTATTCTATTATTTTCTATGTCATTTCAACACATTGTGCAAAAAGTATGGCTTGGAATTCAGCTCTCATACAAAAACTTAAACAGACACAAAGCCAGTGCAGGTCATATGGGTTTGCTGCTCTCTGCCCTTTTGTCGCCACTTTTAACAAATCGCACTTGTGTGGTGTGCATGCGCAGTGGCGCAGGAAATACTAATATTAAATACTAAATAATCAGAAAATCGATTATTTTTCCCACCCCTAAGTGACAGCTGTAAAGTTGAAGGCTTACGGGGGTAGCTGCTAGCTGGACTAGAGAAACTGAAGAAGAGAGGCAGCGCACTAGTGTAAACATCCCTCTACAGGCGTTCACATTTGCATCTCAGGGTTAAGAGCCTACACCTATGTTTGATGAGCAGAATGCAGAATGTCACAGCGACAGCAGACTACATACTCCCGGGGATGTCCCTCCTACAAAAACACACACGGGGGGGGGGGGCAGGTGATAAAACGTGCACAGCTTCAAATCATTCAGGCCAACCACCACAAAACTGCAAGAAGCTGTCAACTCCGCAAGCCAGATAGGCCAACGTCAGCAGTTAGAGCTGGAGCGGACTGATTAGTGGCTGATCTTGGCTACAACCTACAACCCTAATAATGGGAGGTAGAAGGAGATCAACACATTATATTGAGAACAACTAAACAAATTAAATTACTTTATATAATTTCCCACTTTGAATGTGTAAAAACACTGTGACATGCACTACAACTACATAATTATACGAATACAGACATTTCAAGAGCACAAAGACCGCTGGCTTCCTTATTCTGCCAATCATAGAATTATTCAATCTTTTCCATAACAACGAGAATAAAATCAGTCATAAAACGACTTGGTAATTACAGGGTTTCCTGTGAACTGCAGGTTATAAAGCTTTGAGCTTTTCTGTTCCATCAATGCCTGAGAAACCAGGTTTAGACTGTGTTAAGCAATCCCAAAAGTTTCTGCCACACAGGACTGCTTTCGTAATGAAATTAAAAACCACATTCCCTTAATGTGGCTACAAAGAACCTGGGTGGAATTTAGAGGACGCAACCTTTTCATGGACTCTGGGTCAGAGTACACAATTCTGTGATAAGACTGATTACATGGCAACACCACCATTTTGAAGAGCAGATTGTGTGCCACTCTTGCCTAGATAAGAGTTAACAGCTACAAGCTACAATCCAGCACCACGCAATTGCCTTATTAAGATGTTTTATGATATTTAATATGATGTGTCGACTGGATGCAACACAAGAGCTCCATCTAGATTTCAAATATACTTTATACGCCAGAAATGTACTCGATAAAAACGTTGCGCTTTGCTGGTCTCTTTCGTCACATTGCTTTCTTTTTTATCATTCAAGGAACATCTTCCTGTTCCGTCATCGGCGCAGTACAATGGGGAAACTTCTCAGAAAAGTAACACCTATGTGTTTACCGAGTTGTACAAATGAAGTATGGCATTCTTGAGAGTTCCAGAGTGGCGTGAGATGTATTAGATACCACAGTGTTTACTACTGCATTGGAATAGTTACAGCCTGAACACAGACATGACAGTGAGAGCATTACTAATTTGAGAAAAAAAAAAAAAATAGAACAAAAAGTTCTTTGATCTTACCCAATGAATTGAATTGGACTAGCAGGGTTCAATCACTGTCAGGATTATGTGACTACAACCACACATGATACTATGACTCAAACAAATCAATCAATCATCACTCCTACTAGTTAATGTCATCATCGAAAAAAAAAAAAAAAATTTATGCTAGTAAGTAAGTATGCTAGTTACATTTTTAACCACTGTTCGCTGTGAGTAGGCCCATTAAAAAACAGACCAGAATAATCACTTAGATGGGACAGTCTGCCTTCTAATTCACCTGTAGGTAAAAGACAGCCTCAAACAGTGAGGTAATGCTATATAGTAACTATAATGTCTTAAGAGACCTATTTCAGCAATTCAAATAACTGCATGATTGTCCACTAAAGATAATTCAACTCCACTGACAATATTTAAGATCCCAGGGGTTATTAAAGCCATTTCACGTCTGCAATAACCACATCACTGGGTTACGGCAAGTCTTATTTATAGTAATGAATGTCAGTAAAGTTAGCGGACCCTCATCTATTCTGGGAGGCAAAAGTACTTACCCTTCGGAAGGCTCCTGTACATGCGAGTGGATACATGCGCTGGAGCTACGAACAACAGCAAAGACAACAGATGGTTTGACCTACAGTATGACCATGGAGATTCTGGCAATGGAAAAAGAAATGGCAGATTGACAACATCTGTGTCTTTTTTGTATGTCCCTTAAGCTCCCGTTGCCTTTGTCTTCTAGTTATTATCACCAAGGCTTTAACAACTGTCAAGCAGGAAGAAAGGAATGTCATTCTATAATACTGTCAAAACTTTGCAAAGGAAACTAAAATATCCCATCACTTTTCACCAAATATACACATGAATCTCAGAGCACACCATGACTTTCAGATGAGGTTTGTCCAGTGTTGTTAGGTTAATACAACACTGACAGGTAGCAAGTAGAGAGAGACCATAAGGGCATATGGACAACAACAGGCACGTGGAATAACATTAAGTATGTGAAGACCTATTCAGAAACAGCACGCAAAGCACACCCCAACTGGATGAAGCAGATATCCCCCCCCCCTACACTCTGACATTGTTTGCAGAGCACTCTATATCTGGGACAATCTTGTGATAATCCATTACATCATGTGCTCAGCTAGCCAGTGTTGCCTCCCAACCTCTGGTACGGACGGTCGAATATACGATTAAATATTTTTCAACTATTTGTACATATACACGGGGAATATGTGTGTCTTAAATTAAGACCAATAAAACATGTCTTTATTATAAGAGTCTACTACTATTACTATTACAAAGTGAGAAACTACCAGACATTTAATGAAAACATCGAATCCAAGCCAGTGGGGGGAACAAACAAGGATTAAAGGGGAAGAAAAATACTGTACTTTGTAGCTAATGCTACGTATACTGAAGTATCCAAATCACCACGGGCTCGAGACTGCTCTCACGAGCCACCACAAGCAGTAACACAATGAGGAATACAAAGTTACACGTAATGACGTGGACTATTGCACAACACTTCCCCGACACACGGGACTCGTTACGAAGTAACTTACCACCGGTAAAACCATTAGCCTACTTACATCTTTGTTTAGTCTTTATAAGAACAAGTTCACCGGACAGTAACGTTACCAGCGTTAGCTCACCCGTGAGGCAGAGTAGCGTTAGCAGTCGCTCGGTGGGTGAGTGTCAGTGAAGGTAAATCCAAAGCTAGCGTTAGCACAACATTTTAACTATCTAGTCTAATGGTGTAATGCTGTATCGAAACACCAAACGATAACCGGGGCTTTGGGAGTATAAATACTCCTCTCTACTATTCAAGCTTCGAGCTCGGAGAACAAGGAGAAGTAACATTACAATTAGCTAGCTGGCCACATGCTGTCGCTTGTTCTGCCATGCTGGCTGCTTCAGGCAAAGTCACTTGACCACATTTTACTTTTAGCATGTTCGGAGCTCAAACGCTACCCTGCCAAAAGCCTTTTAAAATATAAAATAATAATATTTTAATAAAAAATAACAAATACTCACAATCATGCACGGCGTGCCTCGGTCCGGTACGTTTAAAGACACGACTGTGTGCAGTTTATTCAGATGTCTGTCTCGCACAATGTCAGAGATCAGATCAGCAGCTGCTTCCTCCATACACGCAGCGCGCGGATCACCCAGCGCACGGCAACGCTACCAAACCCCTAGCCGTCGTCATGGCAACAGCCCCACTTCAGCCAATCACAACCCCTCCCCTCCTATCTCCCCTGGCAACTGCCGCAGCGCAGGAGCTCCGCGAACGCGCACGCCATCCTATTTTGCATCGTGCAGTGTGTTTTCACTTTTATCGCCAGCTGCTTATAGCGTAACGTGGAGGAGGTAAATGGCTTTGTACAGTGTTTCAAACTGATTTGTATTGTATCACGAGGTATGTCTGACAAAAGGAAGTAGAAATGGGATTAATTGTGAATGAATAAAGTGTGTGACTGATCAAAACACTCCCGCGTTATTTAGGCTACACAAACACTTTGGGGCGGAGAGAGAGGATGTGTCACCACACCCAGCCTCGTGACGATAGCGGACCCTCAGCAGGGCCCCTCCTAGAGTAGCCTAAATGATGATTCAAGGGGCTTACATGACCTGTATATATAGGCCTACACAACAGACACACGCTAACAGACAAAGAAAAGAAAAGGCACATGAACTTGCCTACTTTTCAGTTTATAGAACTCAGAATTCCCCCCATGTGAGAAACAAAATACAAAATTTCACACACCTGTAATTCAGATGGTGCATGTGCTTGTATTTCCACAGGAAAAACCAGCAAGTGTTTTTTGTGCCGTTTCCAGGCTCTCAGATGAGTGAAGCTTTATTGGCCCACTGACCTCACACCAAACTGTAACTTTCACATAATGGTGATACCTTGCTCATCTCAGCCACTCCATTTCTTAAGCGTATACAAGTATCTCTCTGCGGACTGATCTAATAGCCTCTCTGTTTGCTCTTACTGCTTATAAACCCAAATACCTGCCACGCAGTTGTGCAGTAATTAGGCCTACTGCTGCACCAGTGTTGATGCACACCCTTGTTTTTCCCCTTTCTTTTAACTGGACTAACAGGCTTTGCAATGGCTTGTCAAGAGTGAATAGCTGGCTGATACTATGGAAAGTGGTGCATCATTAACATTTGTCTGTTTCAGTCTATTTCTTGCCAATCAGTTTTTTCAGGTATAGGCTACATTGTGAGAAGACACACTGGTGTGTATTGTATGCCCCACACAGAGGGCAAAGAATGGCATAAATTATGTGGTAATATTAATTTATCTGACAGAGATCCGTGTTGTGTGAAGTGATTCATCAGCGTTGCCAGAACACTGGCATGAATTATATTCATTGATTCATTCATGTTTTTGTGCCTTTGCTCAGGTTGCTGTGGCGTTTTCTTCCCGAACACTGAGCTATTCTTAGGGCCAGCATGTAGCACAGACTCTGCCCCATTTCTCCCTCCAGTGTCACTCCTATAGGGATGTTGAAGTTGCACGGCTAGCAAATCAGAGAGAGAGAGAGGAGAACGTGATGCATTAATCAAAGGGAAACAGCTGATGGAGGATGCCTTGAAAAGACAGAGCCATTAGTCGGTGTGCCTGCAATGGTGCTAATCTGATTGTTAAACTGTTAGGCTAAAACAACATGCCCCGCTGACCACCATCAGAGATGTTCATGATGGTATATTGGGAGCATTTCCTGCACTGTATATCACGCAGTCTGCCCAGTGAGTGACATTTTGTTTTGGGACATGACAGGATAACAAAAAAAAGTCTTTGTGGGAATCTGGTGTTAAAACACAGCCTAGGCTCTGTAAACTGGTATGTAAACAAGGGGCAACATGCCCGTTTACAGAACCAAGGCTGTTTATTAACACTGGATCATTTCTCAGGGCTCACGCAGAAGATCATGATGATATATTCACTGACTTTGACAACAAGCATTCTCCAGAATTGCTGACTCCACCTTTAACAATGGACGAGAATTATTACGGTAAACATATCTCACTTTGTATCAGAGGGAGGGAGGTGAAGAATGGTAGAGGATTACAGACTAGGAGAGGAGTTCATGTAAGCGCAGTGAAAGCGGTGCTGATGAAGGGATGAACAATGAGGAGGTTCTAGCCTGTGATGGAGAGTAGTGAGCGAGCATGAATGAAGGTGCAGTATGTCTTAGCAGCCAGCCTATGGTGGCACAGCGGTCAGGGGGCCTGCTGCTTTAATGGTCCATAAATCTGTGTGGACTGGCTGGTCTGATGCCGCCCCAGTGAGACCCTCTCATGCGGAAAATGAATCAGACCATTTTTACGGAGTGCAAGTGTGGAAGCTCTCACACTCGCCTGCTGCCAGCGAGCCGATAAGAGCTGCCGCACACGCACAGCCACTCCATTTCAGCAGGTCTGGAGCTCATAAAACTCTCTATTAGTGACAACCCTTGTTTGTATGCTGCTGCTCATTCAATTCCTCCTCTTGCCTTTTGTTGTCCTCCCTCTGTTTCTCTCTCTCGCTCTCATTGCAACTAGCTCTGGTATCTGGAGTGGGAACACAGATGTTGACACTTTGGTACACAGCCAGTATGGGAGCTGAAAAACTGTAAAGATAAATAACATTCCAGAAGAAATTATTTCTCTCAGGATTGCCAAGTTATACTCTCTAGATCCAAATAATCACACAAACACACACTGAATAATATATTTTGCATATTTGTTAGAAGCATGCCAGGTACTATATCACTCTTTTTCTACAACTTGCCCCCCACCCCCACACACACACACACACACACTTAAACACACTTGTTGTGTAATGACAAGACAAAATGCATTATGGGTTTCCAAATGAGGGATTATGATGTTACCCAAAATATTTACAGCATGCAAGAATTGACCGAACATGGTTTTCTCCAGTTATTTCCACTTTTATGTGAAATTTGAAGGAGGTGAGAAAAACATAGAGAAAGTCATAGTGAGCCAATTTTAGAGGACTAAACATTGGACAAACTGTGGAGCAGTTACCTGCAGTTTTAATGGGAGCGAGACCAACAGATGACCTGAGCCCTGAGCTAATTAGTTTGAACCTCCTTTGAAATGCGAAGTGGAGGAGCCATCCAGAGAATTGTGACGTAAATTAAAGAGTGCTAACACACGCGCATGTGCACAGATGGGCATGCAGAAACACACACACAGACAGACAGACTCACGTGGACACACACTGCACTGAGGCTCTGTGACATTTCAATTCCCCTAGATAAGCACGGTCAGAGCGGTTACTGGTTAAGCAGGTAGTATTTGCATTCACCCCTGGATGAGTAGGCCACAGCAACTGTCTGTATAGGCTGCCCTGCTGTGCACAGACATATACAAGAAGTCCAGACGTAATTGCTCCCGGAAGAGCAGACCACTGTTGTCTAAAGAGAAAGCACAAAGCAAGCACTCCTGACAGCTTGTTTCGATCTTAAAGTATTCCTCCATAAACACTCAGACAAATGTGTGTCTCTGCAGTTTGAATAGTGTAGGCCTACATGTTACTTGTACGCACCATCTGACTGTCAGCAGAGCAGCCAGGCGTGGACAACTTGATTCAAATGCAACACTTTCTTTGTTCTCCAGGTATTTGTTTCCCCTGGAGGTTCTCCCTGCTTTCGCCCGCAGTTATCCTTCGCTGAAGAGTGTGTTTGCCCACAGAAGCCTTTGTTTGACAATCCTCTCTGCTAACCGGGTCTTATGAATTGTGTCAGCAGTGTGCTGATTGCCTGTTATCTGTCAGCTGATAAGTGCCTCCTTTAATGCACAGGCAATAAAATTCTCGACATGCGGGGCAGAGGAATGATCTTTTCAACAGTCAAACAAATATCCTGTCATTGTTTTATTGATTCAGTCTATTTGTCCAGGTTAGATTGGGCAAATGCTTGTACAAACAGGCCCAACCGTCATTTTGCTCCAGTGGAGGATTGAACATGCCAGCATGAACTAAGGACACTAAGTTAAATTGTATTAGCGCTTAATGAAACAGAACTGTTTAATGAAACAGATGTGTAACTAACTGCATAGTATGAGTATTTTTGAGAAGTTTCTATTTGTCTATTTTATATTAAATGCCTGTAAACAAAGAGGGAAACAAGTATGTACTTGTAAGGAGGACAAGACTCTCATTCAGAGACATAACCAACAAGACTGGTTTAACCCCCCCACCCAAATGTATGTGCACTATTACTACAACACCCTCCCTACTTGTCTGAGGGTCTCCACCGCACCCTCAAAACTTGATATACATATATGGTCGCCCTAAACAGGTCACCACAGACAGTCAGGACACATCACCTTGCAACAGGCTAGAGTTTATGTAGACCAGTTGTCTGAGCCTTAGACCCCGTTTCCACTTGGCATTAACATCTGACTTTTGTAATCGGATCACATGAATAAAGCTTTAACTACAGGTGAAAACACTCTCAAGACGCATTGAGATCGGATCACAAAAACCACATTCGTAGGTGGTTTACGTCCGTTGTGACCATTGTGTCTGCATTCATTTGGTAGTGGAAACACCAATGTGACTCTTGTCCACTTTAGGGACCTCCTACTCAACTGCTGCCCCCTGCCTGAGCGGAAATACGTTAAAAGTGCATCACTGGCGTTCATGCAGCTTTTATAAAAACCTCATGAACGTTAGTTGCATCCGCCAGTATTGCAAATGACAAGCTTTCTGTCCTCTGGTTTCATTTCACTGCGTAAATCTAAAAAACACGGAGAGCTGCAAGGCAACGACTTCCTGTTCTTATCCGCTTAAAAATAAAAGTCAACTCGCGTTTGGCTAGTAACAGGCTTTTAATGTGAAGGCGCGCAGGAAATATTCTGTTCGCACGTAAAGTAACTTAACTGCATAAAGCCGTGTACAGACGTTAGAAAAGCCGCCCGGCAAACACACATCTTTCACCAGCCAAAGTGGCGTAATAACTTACTCGCCGAAGAGTTTTTACTTTTATATACTATCTATGATATTTCCCGCATTTGGCGAGTGTTAATGTAGAGCCCTCTAAGCAGTGTTGTGCATCGCTCCTCCTTGTCTAAATGAGACAGTAGCCTATCTCTTCAACCTAGACTAATTATCTTCGCATGTAATGCATTTTAATAGCAAATGCGATTAAAACTGTGGCACTGTACAGCCCTGTATGTTTACTTGTTTGAACCCCACCGGTTAAAAACAGCAATGCAAACGGAAATGATGTAGCCTATGTGTGTTGATTTAAATACAGCACGGGTAAATGGAATCGGAACACAAGTAGACAAAGAAGTCACATTTGCAAAATACAAGTGGGAACACACGGACTGAGAGCTGGCCACTTGTAACCAGATTCAAAAAGTCAGATGTTAATCCCAGGTGGAAACAGGGTCTTAGAGCATTCCGAGCCATTAAGAGTTTTGTTTTCTTTTTCTCAATGAGAGCCTTTAACGTGATGTTAAGTTAGCATGTTTGTGTAATTTTGAAAGAATCAATGTTATGGTTTAGTCAATTCAATCGAAAATGAACTGATATATTTGTCTTCTTTTAGCTATGTGTCACTTGCATTGATGTGTATAGTTTTTTTTAGCAGCAAATTGTAAGTCAATGCACAGTGTGTACGATGAGAGCACTTTCCCAAACTTGACTTTAAAGCAAGTAAAGAAAAGACTGCAAACCAGTCTGTATTTATCTGACTACTTAGTTGTCACCAAACACACTGCACTGAACTTTGGTCTTTTTTTATTTCACGGCCTTCAGGACTCCCCCCTCTCCCCTTATTGACCAATATCCACGCTATCTCTTTGCACTTTTAAGCCCACTAAAACTTCATGACTACCATATAAAGGCCCTCGAATTGCCCCGCTATACAATACACCGCATGCGGAGGCAATTGAATTAACCCATTGATCACTGGCTGCTCTATTGCCAGGCTACATTTTGTTATTCAGCCTTAATGACTGCTCCTTGCAGGCAAATGAACACTTGTAGTCAATTAACTGGGAGGCAGGAGGAGGATAAAGGAAAGGCAACCCACTCCGACATGTGCTTAGAGCTTCAAATGCATCATCATCATCATCGATGTGAAGACTTGACGTCTGTAGAAACATTCCACTGATAACTTCACTGAAAACAACAACACAACACCAAAGGCTTTGTTCTTCGACACTCCCTTATCTTTTCACAGCCTCTGCATCTCCCCGCCTTGACTTGGTCACAAGCTCACTTTATCGTGTGGGACAATAGTGGTCTTGTGCCCAGCAGTGTTGTCTGGCACTACCAGCTCCGTATTGGTCTTTCATACGAGGGATTGCTAATGTTTCTCCAGCAGTGTGTATTTATTTTGCATTCTGGAGTAGGCCTTTATAGTGAAATAAGGAGCCATGCTTGCTGCTTTGTAATATGAATTAGCACAAATGGGTGAACAATTACATGATTTTAATACACACAGTTTAAAATGACCAAAGCCAGATGATTAAAGGCCTACTTCACCGGTTTGAATATGAAGGTGTATTGAATTCTGAGATCCTATGTAGTATAAATGTGCAAAAAAAATTAAAATCGGTTCATCCTAGCCTGAGAAAAGGCAGAAAGATTGTTTTTTTTAACCCTATATTTCTCTTTCTGGTGACATCACAGAAAGAGAAATATAGGGTTAAAAAAAACGTACTTTGTAAATATTACTGTGATGTCACAGTAAAAGACATCACAGTAATATTTACAAAGTAAGTTTTTTTCACAGGGGCTGCTAAGTTATTGATAAATAATCGAAATAGCTCAAAAAAAGGAGTCATGGATATATTTTTGAAATGTAGCTACTGCTACGGTAGTAGAACGAATGCAAACATAACCAAACTGACTTAAACATTTATTTGAATGACTAATGAATGACTATTTCTATCATCTCAAAGGTTAGGGACACCCTGCTAGTAGTATGATGCCAGTGCAAATCTGCCAACATGGCCCCTGCATTATGCATACATAAAGTATAAGTGACCCTGTGCCTGAGGTGGTCAGCGTATAACCTGCCTGGTTCTGAAGGTGCTGAGAGCGGGCATGCGGCCTGGCTGTGGTGTGGAGAAAGTGGTGCAGTGCCTCTCTGTGCCTGGCTGAGCACCATGGGTAATGAAGCGTGGCAGAGCAGAGAGGAAAGAGTGTGTCTGCAGGGTAGTAGGCATGGCCCTCGTGTTCCTATGCAACCAGGGCGGCAGGCGAGGTGATGCAGCACCGCCTCCATTCTGCTTGCTCGTAATGCTGCTGCCACGCTTTCTTCCCCCTTGTTCTGGTGAGTTGCCCCCCCCCTCACCCCACCACACCCCACCACACACACTCACACACCCCAAACACATGCATGTGATGCTGTCAAACATCCTTCCACAACTCGATAAGGACAAATATGCAAAGTGTCCCAAACCTAATCATCCAACAATAATTACGGCAATCGACAAGAGATAAATTAAACTATGACAAAACAACTGTTTAAAAATTACATGGAACTATTGATATCCAACAAATTGTCTCATGTTTTTTAAGTGAGACTCTCTTGTCCTCTCAATTGATTTCTCCTCCTTCCTGTTTGTGAGACAGTTGGCTGCTCTTGCCCTTTTAACCTGTGAGAGCAGATGTGCTATGGTTGTGTCTTCACCTAACCCCAGACTCCCCTTTTTTGGTGCACTTACTTTAAATATAAATAGATACACTTGACAAACATGGGTATCATGAAAAAAAAACAAGGGCAATAATTTGAGTGGGGATGGTCAGATTAGAAAAAAAACAGAAGGATTCAAAATAGCAGAGGTGGAAAACGAAAACAGAGTCATGGTGGAATGTTATAGGTGTTTTCATGTGGTTCGTGTGTTAACGGGGAACTTCCGCTACTTGAGGATTGACCTCCCCATTCCTATTAATTGTTTTAAAAAAAGCTAAAGAAAACAAAACGGCAATAGAGAAGCAAGAGACAATCTGTGATTATCCTCAGTCATTTATTTTACTACAAAGACCAGCTTTTAACACATTATCGTCTTTTTGTATAAGCCACACATTTTCCTGTGCAGGCAACAAGTGTGGATCTATTCTTAGCCGATGGCCATGGGCTTCAGCACTTCTTTCTGCTCCCGCTCTTCTCATAGGTTGGACGGGCCGAGGTGTGACTCAGTCCTGCCAGGTCTGACTGTGTCACTGTAGGCCATGTCCAGCAGTAGAGACGCTGGGGCCCCGTAGACCATCTGTCCCCCCCCAACCAGCAGATACAAGGCTGGGTCCCTAGAGCAGGGGAGCGAGGGGGGCGGGAAGGAGATGAGGTCGGATGGGGGGAATCAGCTTTGTGTTGCCATAAAGCTGTCTTTCCTCTCTCCTAGCAACGGCCTCCCGTTTCCTTGGTTTTGGGGCGGCGTGGTCCTGTTGGTCGGTGTGCACGGCCCCCTCACTCACTCTCTCTTTCTCTGTCCTATTTATGGTAATGAGCCATCTGCCCTCTCTGTAACAGCCGCCCAAATAGAGGAGAGGCTGGGAGGGAGTGTGTGTGTTTTTGTGTGTGTGAGTTTGTTGGGGGGGGGGGTCTCTGACAGACAGGAGTCTGAGACAAAGACGCTTATCCTGTTGTGTCTGCCTCTGCCCCAGTGGATGCCTTCAGATATGGATAGGACTCAGTGGTGATGTCCAGGAGTGGAGACAATACTGCAACATGTTCCGTTGTTCAGTGATTTCATGAGGGAATATGATGTGAAGGAGGGAGGTTATTTGAAGTGCATAGTTAAACATAAACATTGTGTGTGTGTGTGTGTGTGTGTGTGTGTGTGTGTGTGTACACCCATCTGATAGAGAGAGACAGAGAGGGAAAGTGACACAGACAAAGTGCTTCTACCTGCAGGTCAGTACATTAAGTTGTTCAACACAAAGAGTATTTGTTATAGCAGTGCTAGGGTGACCCCTCCCCAATCTCTCTCTCTCAGACACACACACACACACGCACACACACACACACACACACACACGCACACAGTTTTGAGTCCTGAGCTGAAAATTACACAACCCTTCCATTATTCAGAGCTGCTGTACGTGGATGTGCCTCTGTGACTTGGTGACACAAGAGAGTGGTGGGCATGTGCACGCCATCCACTGCAGACCCACCCCAGCATTCAATAGACCTCTGTTGCCACTGGATACTAGATTGGTTACCAAGCCAACACATGTGCCTCGCTGTCATCTCCTTAACAGATTAGTGTCGAAAAACAACAGATATCTTGATGGTTAAGCTCTCCGTGTTCCAGGCTTAGGGAAAGTAATATGCTTCAGTGTGTTTTCCTAAGAGTGCCGGCGATTCAGTATGAAAATTGGAATTAAAAAGACAAACCGGAATGGAGATTATGTAAGACGGGGCAATAGATGCTTCTTCTGGCCAAACATCTTATCATCAGGGGCTAGTGTATCGTGAACACAGATACTTTTAGTCATTTAAAACACAACTGGAGAAGCCATTCAGAAAAAAAGTCACCAAGTTGATTACATCACTGACAAGTAAACTGCAGAGTTTACAATAAAGGACACAGAACAAACAACGAGTTCTTTGAGTTTGTGTCACAACAAATGCCAATGTCGGCAAAGGTTTTTTTTATAGAATACCATGTCTGACACAAGACTCTCAGATGACTCTTTTCATGGGGTCAATCACCATTAACCTCATCAGACAGACAGACAGACAGACGGGTCAATGACCACACCGCGGGAAAAACACAGATGGTCCTGCTGATAGGCCTGGGGTTGATTGGAGTCATAAAACAAAACATTATGAAAGCAAACAGATGCATAAAACAGCAAATATAAAAATAGTGTTCATTTTAAAAAGAAAAGTTTGTGAGGATGCTGCCACCTAAAGGCAGTTTTTTGCAACCTCAGTGTGACTCATTTGCTGTATGTAGTTAATTAGTCAGTGGAACAGTAGACCAGCCAAAACATATGCTAATTAGTTAATATGTTGTCACAACAGGCACAAATTGATATCCTGCAAGCAAATATTTACATGATCGCGATTTGTTGGGCGTCTGAAAAAGGTTTCAGTCTATCTGAGGGAAGATCCTTTCTTCGTGCATTAGACCATTTGACACTATAAGTATGACAAACAACATGGTTGTCATGGCAGCATCCTGGGGCAAAGGGGTCTGGAAATACATTAAAGCTAGGAGTGACGCTCAGGATGTACGTGTGTTGGGTGGGAGGGGGGGTATCAGTGAGAAGGATACCGGAGCAAGGTAAAGCATCACTTACACAATAGAGACAAGAAGAAACAAAGCTGAAATATCATGTGATGCTCATCTTACACACAGCATACAGTGAATATCAGCGGTAGAGGTGGGGAGACATCTAGTGGACAACCAGGCTACTGTTCAAGAAAGTATGTGACAAAATATCAACTGTCTCTTAATTTTCAAACCAAAATAAAAGGATTTAAAAAAATACAAATAAACCCCTCATCGTATTTTGGAATATATAGCCTAATGTATATATATATTTTTTCATCAATAGTTCCACCAAATTTCTCATGTAATGTGTCCAGTGTTTGAGCTGAGACCTTATTCAATGTTTTAATTTCCTCAATCGCACCACCATCAGGCAAGATACCACATTGTCAAATTGCAATATGTCGAGCACCATTTCACCTGAGGTAAGGTTTTGCAAATTCCTTTGCAACACTGTTTAAAACAAAGTGTGATAGCTCAAACCTGGACTCCAGGTTTAAAATAATTGCTGAATAGCTTTGCTTATTGAGGTTAAATTACTTGTTATTATTTTCTGCCCGATCTACTAAGAAAACATTCACTTTATTTTCAGGACCTAAAAAATTAAATAAAAAGGCTCTTTTGACATAAAATATATCTATCATCGATTTTCTGGCTGGTTACCCAGGTCAGAGTTCCAGTTGTTAAAGCACAAGCTGAGGTCCTGAGTATTCCCGGGGTTTTCTTCAGTCAGCCGGTCAGTTGTGCCAGGAGCACCATTCTGAACATGCGGCAGGTATTCTCAGCAGGTGCTCAAACCATTTCAACAGGCTTCACCTAATCTCTTACCAGTGTAACTGTGCAATATTATATGAGCAGGAACTTTGTTTTGTAAAAAAGCTCACTCTTCAACACCTCATAGGCGAACAAAGGCTGAATAGTAAAAATCACACTTTATTGATCCCTGTGGAGAACTCATCCTCTTGCTTTCCTCTTCTTGAGGTCAAGCAATCTTCAGCAGCTTAGCGTGGTTTCCTACCAAAAGCCAGGTGGAGCTCAAATAAAGGTTGTGTGTAGCCTACATACAAGGAATGTTGACTCCGGTTTTAAGTCGCTCTCTAGGTAGCCTACTTGCACACAGTTAAAAAAAAACTATTTACAGGGAGGCAGGGCTGTACAGTGCGACAGTTTTGATCGCATTTGCTACTGAAATTGATCACGTGCGATGATGAATACAAGTACACTCGCAGGAGTGCTAATGAGCAGATGCTGTCTGTTTGAGACACAGAGGAGTGCTGCTCAACACTGCTTTTTAGAGGGCTCTACATTAACACTCTCCAAATTCGGGTAAATGTAGTCTTAGGCAAGTAAGTTATTGAGTCCACCCTCCACTGTGGCTGGTGAAAGATGTGTGCTCGGGACCTCTGCTTGTGCGGCGATTCTAGCGTCTAATACACTTTACCAACGATAATAACCGGAAGGAGACGGTGTTGTGCCGAATTCCCACTCCCCGCCGAATTCTCACTCCCCTCTAGGAGGCTTAGGGCACCAGGCTTCTCATGGTGCGTTTAAGGACAACTCGGAAAAATGTGTTACGACATAAAACAAATGGGTCTCTCTTGTAAATGAGACCCTGGGTCTCAATGAGATTTTACCTGTATAAATAAAGGTTAATAAAAAATAAATAAATAAAAAAATTAATTAAGTGGTTGTAGAAAGTGCGGGGGACAGAGGGCACAAATCGTATAGACTCTCAAGTGCAGCACAACATAACTTATATTTTGATGAAACATGAATTAAATAGCCTACGAACAGTTTCCTCAAAGCCTAAGACGAAGGAACTTGGCTTGTAAAAATCGCCTCGGTTCGTCAAACTACAACTAGCAATACGCTAGGAAGGCAGTGGGGAGTGAGAATTCGGCGGGGAGTGAGAATTCGGCACAACAACGGCATGCAGTTAAGTTAGCGCGTGTGCAAACAGAACATTTCCTGTGCGCCTTCACATTAAAAGCATGTTACTAGCCAAACGTGAGTTGACTTTTTTTGAAGCCGGTAAGAACAGGAAGTTCGCACTTCACAGCCCTGCAGTGCGCTAGCTTGAAAACCAACTGCTTCAGCTGCAGAGAGCAGTCAACAACAGTAGTCTATTTAAACAAAGTTTGAAATAACTGATAAGCCACTGAAGAACTACTCCCAACACATTCACAACAACCTATTTAACTTATCCTAAATTGTACTAATATGTATACTCATTTATTTAATAGGCTATATGTTTTAAAGTTATAGGTTTTAAGGACATTTACCAAAAATGTTTATTATTATGAATATAATAATGATATGTATATACAAAAATATATAGATATTAATTTTATGGGGAGAAATAATTCTGAATCAGCAAAAAATTGCAATTGGCAGGCAGGTTAGATTATTTTGTCTAAATTACAATCAGTGCACCCCTATTAATTTTTCTACAATTATTACTGCACACACTAGGATATGACATTTATTGAGAATTTCAAATGAGACCAAGATGACAGGCTAAAAGGTAATTAGAGCTAAATGCATGGGTTAAGGTTATGCAAGTTTTCGATCATACTTTGTGTGCTACTGAATTTATTTTTGTGCTACTGATTTTTTTTGCTTGCTAGCACCAGTGCTACCACCTAAAAAAATAAGCGTACAGCCCTGGGAAGATAGAAATAGACAAGCTACAGCTAATAACAAGTAGCCTACAAGCTGAGGAAATTTAAAGATAAACAGATATATAACTAACACAACATCACTTAATTATTATTGCAGTATTACATTGATGTTATTGATATTGTTGTTGATGCAAATCTTCATATTACATATTTAATATATTCCTGTTGTTATTTATAGTTCTTACATTGTGTAGGCAAAATGTTGTAGTATGATGTATATACTTCTTATTCTTGTATCTTTTTTTGTTAGGCTATATATAAACTATTAATTTGGCACATTTGTGTGTTTTTTTATTTTTTGTTTTACATATATAGGGGAGAACGAATGGGGGAATTTGAGGCATCGGGTAACACCTGTATCTAGGCATTTTTGGTCATGTGTGATATATGTTTTCAAGCCCCTCTCATTTCCACTCGGCCATGAAAGAGAGGACCTCATGGTGATGTTGTAAGCATGTTTTTTCCACAATAAAATCTTTTTTGTATGTAAAAGTACATTTTCTTGCTGTCAACTTAATCAATTGTTGTGCCAAAGCAAATTGATTTAGGTAGAAAAACTTCTATCATACATGTTAATGAACTACCAACATATGAAACCATGTGATGATGATAACTGAAGATTAGCCTGAATTGCTCAGAGAGGTAGTTTTTTCTCAAATTGTGGTGGTGGGGGAAAGTGAGGCAAATGCTGTGGGGTAAAGTGAGACAGTGTCTGTGCCCTCTTTTAATGAATCCATTATATTTGAGGTAGCAAGGAGGCTAGTTTGAATAAGACAAAAGACAATGTGGGCTGGAGGTGGGGGTTGATGGTTGAAGGGGTGTCAGCAAGGGCATCCCAATAAAACAAATGCAGAAAAATATTAATCAAAGACTGAAAAGATGGAAAATGACAGATGGGTCTAGTCCTGTGTTCTGAGTCCCAGGCTGTTCTAGCTGGTTCTGATTGTTCTTTGCTCTGACCACCAGACACTAGCTGGCTCTAAGCAGGGCCGGCGGTAGCCAGGGGCCAGGGTGGGCCGTGCCCACCCAAATGTGGGCTGTGCCCACCCAACCAAAAAAAAAAATAATAATTTTTTTTTTCTTTTTTTTTTAGGTGGAAGTCCAGACCCACTATCGGACGGACTTGTTCGTTCGCTGTCCAAGAAAATGTCAAATAAAATTCAGACAATTAATTAATACTAAAGAATATACCATTCTTCTAATTGTATTATTGGGTGGGCAGGACAGCCTGCCTCCAAGTTACCCACCCGCTTATAGTGGTCACTGGTCAGCAGAGCCGGCCCGAGACATAAGCGAAATGAGCGGTTGCTTAGGGTCCCAACTGCCAGGGGGGCCCCCCCAATTTTTTTTTTTAGTTTGTGTGTTTGATATCAACATCATATTATGTAAATGTAAATTATCATACAATAAAAGGAATACAATTGAATCAGTTCATCTGGGAGGTAATCCGAGGTTAACTGATCACGTCACGTTCAAGTCCATGGCATGCACAGTGTGTATTGAGTTTATTTAAAAATATTTGAAAATGGGGCTGCCCTCAGTTGCCCATGCTCTGTGTATACTGTAGTCTATAGCCTATTTCAGCCTCGTCTGTGGAAAAAAAGATAACTGGACAACAGAGTTATTCTGCTTCGTTCCTCTTACTGCATTTAAATTAATTCATTATATTACAGAAAAATATGTCCCGTAAAAGAAAAGAGCACCAAGCCCATCCCAGAGGACCCTGCATAGTATTTTATTTCAAATGTATATTTCTATGGAAAATCCATGTGTCTTTCTTCAATAGCTTCTAATTCATCCGACCCAGTGTCTCCAAATTATTTGTTCACACAAAATTCCTCAGATTTAGCCTCTTAATCTTCCTCTCAAAGTGCACCAGATTCATGCATTACACTTTAAAAAGGTAAAAAAAAATCTCCCGGGGGGGCATACCCCCGGACCCCTCTAGCAGGGTCTTGACCTCGGCTGGCTACTATTTTTACCCAGCTGGACATCAGAGGCAATAGTGGAAAGTAGTGTGTATAGTATATAGCTCTGGACTACCACCATCCAGGTTGCCCAGTACCAAAGCTTTCTCTGCAATCAGCTCAGGCTGCCTACAGTTAATACTGCGATTAAGAAAAATATAATTTATATTATATGTTATTCATAAACATTTTGGAAAAAAACATGCAAGAATCAAATCTCCCACACAGCAACAGTCAAAGTTTATTTGCATATTGTGTTCTACACAATTCACAGTAAATGTGCCAAAAAGCAGACGCAGAGATCTTACAAGGGCAAAAAATTTCGCCTCGCGCGCTCTACGCGCGCTCGCATCTTCGGCCTCCCTGAAAAGTGTGCCCACCTAAAATTTCTACAGGCCCACTCAAGTCTGACTTTCTAGAACCGGGCCTGGCTCTAAGGGTCCTGTGTTCTGACCCTCATACTGTGTTTTAATCTTACTGGTTCTATCTGGTATTTGAATGTTAATTATTGAATATGAATTATATGTTGTATTTAATCAGAGTTACTTTCAAGTGTTTAGAAAAATGGTTTGCTTAATTGACCAACCCCCATGATTCTGTTACTAGTCCGACATTAGTTTTGGAATATTTGGTTTTCAAGCTAGATGTCAGGATTCTAACTGTTACAACATTTGTTGTTATGGTAGTTTCAGAGTGGATAAAGTAAGTGGAACAGTTTACCCCCTTGTTTTCTCTGGTCTGTCTCAGTTTACCCCACAGCTGGGGTAAAGTGAGACAAAAGACAACTTTTTTTTTAAACAATCATATTTTCACTGCCCTTTGTCTTGAATACATTCTGCTAATGCCCATTTCTAGGAAACATCCAGAATAAATGTAAAATGTGTAAATTTGACTGATGAATCATTTTAGCTCGCTTAGAGGGGAACACATGTAAAAAGTGTCTCACATTACCCCGTTCATGCCGTTCTCCCCTATATATGCTACATCATATTTCTTTTTTATATTGCTGTTCCAAAATTGGAGCAAATGTAACAAAACGGAACTTCCCCTTGCCGATTAATAAAGAAGCTATTTCTGATTCTGATTTTGATTCTGACTTTGATCAGGCAATGTCTATAGGCCTATGTCAAACTTCTGTGAATGCCAAACAATAGGCCTACAAATAGTGCAAAAAGATAAATGTTGATTGGATATAACATCCTAAATCACAACGTATTCATTGTACTTTCATGAAGGCTACAGTAGGCCTTACTTTTATATATTATGGGCCGCCTTACATAGGTTAGGTTATTGCACAAGCTGCACAGTTAGCCACTAGGCCTACTACAGTCTACATTTTGATGGATAACATATAAAAACATCTTCAAAATAATTTAGATTTGTTAGTCTCAAGCGGAAGAATGGAATTGCCAATGACTGCTGCTATAGTCTAATTGTTGTGCATATGACAAATAAACATCTTGAATCTATAGCCTAGCCTATAGGTAGACACAAATCAGTAGGCTATGACAAAATATGGCTTTTGTTTCTTTTACTATTTTGATGCCACAGACAACAAACAATTAGGGCTAGATTACAATATCAGCTGGTAAAATGACAAGTTGCATATTTCCCTTCCTCTACAGGTAGGAGTCTGTCAATGTGCCCTTGAGCAAGACACTTACCTCTACCTGACAAGACAGGACAGATGATGTTTATTCAATGGCTGATGCTTGAAAAGTAAAAGCGATCCCAGTTGAGTAGACCGCCTTAAGCAGAGGAAGGCGGCGTGAGGGCGAGAGGTCCTCCCATGTGATCTGACCGAGGCTAGACGGATCGTGCCTGTCTGATATGGCTCCTCCTGCTTCAGTACAGCGGAGCCAGACGTAACAGAAGCGCAGGGGATCGGGAATAACACACGGCGATACGGCTTTTCTTTTTTCCCCCTTCAGAAGCCTCGGCTCAAAGATGGCAGATCGTGCAATGCTCAAGAAAAGGGCATAGACGATGAGCTCGGTGTCGCCTATACTGCTGTGAAGTCCTAGACATTTCTTCACGATTACCGACACCCCAAATGAACTCCGTCAGAGCAAGTAACGTTAGCAGAAGACCCAGGCGAGTGTCGAGGCCGCGCCCGGTGCAGCCGGAGAGGAACCGCCAGGAAAGAGGTAAGCTAGCGTTTGCAGGATCGCTGAACTAACTGCTCAAACAGCTAGCCACTGGGGTTGAGCTGTGTGATATGACAGGACGGAATTGTGGTTTGTTATTTTGTACATGCCGTGCATACATTACGGGAAACAGAGGGTGTATTGATAAAACAGCGAGGAGCCAACAGCAGCTCAAAGTGTCGCCGTGCCGTCAGGAAACACCGAGGCTCTTGTGCTTGTATCTAGCATTCAGGCCGCGCTTTGTTTTGCTTGATTTTTTTTCACCCAGTCGGCCTGTCAATTGCTAGTCTGACTTTATATCCCAGCCGGGTGAAGCTTTCAGTCAGCTAACGTCACCTTAGTGGTGAAAATGAAAGGAGATAAACAATAGTTTGCTTAATTCATTGGTGTCAAACATAGGGAAGGGTACACAAAGTGGTTTGTCTTAGCATGCTAACTGAACGTAGCCTGTACTGGCTGTTATTATTAGCATGTTTGGCTAGCTATAGGCGTCCTGGCTTTTTTTTAAAAGCCTCAGCCTTTACAGTCTTTGCAACTTTAAAGAATAAATAAGTCATTGTTATCGTTGTAATTTACGCCGTAACGTCAGTGTAACAGGCACAATCCGCCGTGTTTGTTTGTTTTCTACGGTAACGCTGTTTGACAACAGTGTAATATTTAGCGAATTGCAGCTCACATTTTTCAAAGTAAACATTAGCTGAGGGCTGGGGCTGCTCAGTGCTATTTAATCATTAGTAACATGAATGGTTGGTTGCTGAATTATAAAAAAGGTGGACTAGTGACATGTTGAGATGTTGGATCTCACAGCAGCAATAGTCAACAGAAAACTAATGCAATAACAATGTTTGTTTACAAAACAATCTAATGGACCATGAGATGATAATGATGATTTGCCAGTATTCTTGAGTGGTTCTCCCTTTCTCAATTGATGTATTCAGCAATGACCTGCAATGGTGCCCATTCCCTCTTTCCTTATGTCCACAACATAGCTCAGTGAACAACTGATAGTGTGGTTGGTAGGAACAGATCGGCAACTATATCTTTGACTTTATCACATCATGCGGTAATGTGTATTTGCTGTGGAAATGATGTATATCTCTGGCCTTAAATATATTTGTTTTAGTCAAACAAGGCAAGAAATAACCTCTACATTATATCAGTTTACAGCCATATAGCTGTCACGTTTACTGGCCCAGTTAGTTACACAGCCGGTGTTTGTGGTGGTTACTGGCCTAGTAGCCGGGGAGAGTCATCCTTGCAACCAGAGCAACGAGCAGGCAGTCTGCATCTCCCATCTGGGGTAGCTATCAACTCATCATGCCATGGTGAATAGCCGTATAAATAGAGGTCTGGTTTAGCCCAGGGTTGATGCTGTGGTTTGTTTTGTGTTTCTCTTGATTGAATCCCCTCTTGATAGGATCTGTAATCAATTTGTAGCATACAGAGCAGTTAATGAACCAACCTGCTTTTGTGTTTATTCTGTTTAGTGCAATGTGTGACGCATCAGGTAATTTGTTGTCACTGTTTTATTTTTTTATAGACTTACTGCCATATTTGTGTATGAAATCCCAAATTCCAGTAATCTATAGCAAACAATTTAAAATGCATGTCTGTTTTTATACCAAAGTTCTGAAAAAAACACAAATGAATGTCCATTATTGCAAATTAAAGGTGGAGTCAGCGATTCCGGAGAACACTTGAAGAGAAGACTAGTTGAAATCAATCTTGTCATAATCAGTGAATATTTCCTCACAATCTATCTGTCACGACCTATCTGTCCATACTGTGTGTGCACTGGGGGAAATAAACTGGTGTTAAAACACAGCTTAGGCTCTGTAAAATGGTATGTAAACAAAAAGGGATCACCATAGCTAACAACTTGCCCGTTTACAGAGCCTAGGCTGTGTATTAACTCTGAATTTGCTTTCAGCTTACACACAGTACAGGTAGCGGATCGTGAGGATATATTCCCTGATTTTGAAGAAGTGATTTTGACAACTAGCGAACACTTGCAATGCTTCCTTTGGCTGTTGTGTCATACAACATTTTTGATTGGTTAAATTAATAGCATTGAATTAACCTTTTTTCCCCACTATTTTCAGATGAGGACGTTCCTGCAGATATGGTCGCAGAAGAATCCGGTCCAGGAGCTCAGAACAGTCCCTACCAACTTAGAAGAAAGTCTCTACCCAAGAGAACAGTGTGTCCAACAAAGACAAACATGGAGGTACATTCACCAAGAATTCTTACAAGATAGTACAAATTCCTAAAAGGCAAAAAATTATGTATCTTAATTTGAACAAAGCCCAAAATAATTCACGTTCAAAATGTCTCCACCGAATTGTTTTTCAATCTGCAGGGTGCTTCCACGTCAACCACAGAGAACTTTGGACACCGGCCGAAGCGCCCCAGAGTGTCAGGAAAATGTCAAGATTTACCAGGTAATTAGAAATGTGTTATACGAGATGTAACCAGATGTGTATTGAGTAGGGGTATGGGTTAAATTAATCTCTTAAAGTAAAATGAGGCTAGCGAGTAGTGAATCTGCGGACAGTAACTTAATCATATTGTATTAATGTCTTGTTGCTGATTGCAATATGTTTTTTGAATACATGCTATTATTTTCCCCCCCACAAATTGTGAAATTTGAGGTTTCACTTTCACAATGAGAGGCCCAGCCTTACCTTTGACTTAATGTCATTTTCCAGGATGACAGCTTTGGAAAAAGTAGTTTTGTGATGGTGTGATCCTATTGTTCAGACTTCAGATCATCCCTGCAAAGCGTCTTTAAAGACATGAAGTAGCTGCATGCGCCTCACAGAATGGCAATTATAGAGTCAGTTATTTGTGGCGTTTGGAGGCTTTTTCACACAGCGCAGCTCGAGCCAAGGCATCCAAAATAGATGTTTGCACCGTAAGATGGCATTTGGTGGAAGGTTTTGTGGTGTCCCATTGCCTCTAGTTGAGTGGTCTCCACTGTTCTGTTTTAAGACCAAATATACCAACCTTTTTTTTCTTCTTTCCTTTTTTCTTCTTCTCTTATTTTAAAGCTAGATGTTTAGATGTAGATATTTTCATTCTAACTCTGTGGTCCTCCTCCCCCCAGCAGCTCCAGCAGAGCAGTATTTGCAGGAGAAGCTTCCAGACGAGGTGGTTCTAAAGATCTTCTCGTATCTGCTGGAGCAGGACCTGTGCCGTGCAGCGTGTGTGTGCAAGCGCTTCAGTGAGCTGGCCAATGACCCCATCCTCTGGTGAGTGTCGTTGGTGTTGGGAACATTTCCCCTTTAACTTCAGTAGCTTTGAATGAATTGTTCGTTGATTTTTTTTAATTCACTTCAATTCAATTAGCTTTATTGGCACCGATGTAAAAAGAACAATGCCTTATACATAATGTATTTTATATATCAAAAATAAGCTATTTTGTAAAACTTTCTTTTGTAATGAATTCCTCTTGTCTTATTGGGCTACTGTGTGAAATTGCAATTATACAATATAAACAGCATATTTCCCAATATCCGTATGTGTAGTGCAGCAGATAATTTTACATCTGTTAAAAGAAAACCCCTCTTGATAACTGTTTAAAGTAGAAAATCATCAGCAGTTTATCATTTGTCATTACTTTACATTTTCAGGAAGAGGCTGTACATGGAGGTTTTTGAATACACACGACCCATGATGCACCCCGAAGCTGGAAAATTCTACCAGATAAACCCAGAAGAGTATGAGCAGCCCAATCCGTGGAAGGAGAGTTTTCAGCAGCTGGTATGGAACCTCCTGTGGGCTCACTCATGCATTTGATTTTATACTTACCCCCTTCTTATTTCCATGACGCAATCAAACACATTTACACCGCACCTTCACTTTAAGGTTATTACAGCCTTACATGTTTGATACGTGTCGTAGCATTAACTATACTCTAGAAGAAGCATATGCACAAATGTGTTGAAAAGTTGAGGTATGTGGGGACTGGTGCACCCATTAATAATAAGTAGCTTTTACATATAGTGTTTGATCAGCTTTCAAAAGTGGTGTTGAGGAGATATTAAATAGACCCTCTCTGCTTTCTTTTAATCTTTACATCAATGTTTTTGTTGGTGCGTCCGTGCGATTGTAAATCCTCTTGTGTACTGGCAGCTAATGTCACGTGAAAGGGCAACACCACAGGCCATAATGGTGACATTCAGTATGCAGATCGTAGGAGACAGCTATGTGTTTAAATTCTATTCCTCTGCTATCTATTGACCTTTAGGATTGTTTTTCCTTGGACAAAACTGCCTCGGACATTGATGTCTGTTTAAATTTTTTTTATGTCTGTTAAAAATGCATTGTCTCTGTTGTCTGCGTTTATTTTAATAATCATGTGAATATTTGTCTTTCAGTATAAAGGAGCACATGTTAAGCCCGGCTTTGCAGAACACTTTTACAGTAATCCCGCCAGATACAAAGGGAGAGATAACATGTTTGTAAGTGAACTTTTTTGTTTTTGAAGCATTTCATTTAGTCCCCCACACACTTTTAGCACTGAAGTAATGCCACATGCTGTTTTCTCCAGTATTACGACACCATCGAGGATGCTCTCGGAGGGGGCCAGGAGCCTCACTTTGACGGCCTGATATTCGTCCACTCTGGTATTTACACAGATGAATGGATCTACATCGAGTCTCCCATCACCATGATCGGAGCTGGTACGTGCCTCCGACTTCGCGGTCACAGTTTCATTGTGCATTTGTTTAGTCTCTCATTTGTAATTGATCCTATTATGATTAATTTTGCAGCTCCTGGGAAAGTTGCAGAGAAAGTCATCATTGAGAATACCAGAGACTCTACGTTTGTATTCATGGAAGGCTCAGAAGATGCTTACGTTGGCTACATGACCATTCGGGTGAGATGACCTTCTCTTTTTTCTAGTTATCTTTTTTGGGTTTTTGTAGGCCACTCATACAATGTTTCCATCTTTGTTTTTTTGAATGAGCTAAATGTTCAGACTACTTGTCTCTGCCGCAGTTCAATCCGGATGATAAATCCGCCCAGCACCACAACGCACACCACTGCTTGGAGATTACAGTCAACTGCAGCCCCATCATCGACCACTGCATCATACGCAGCACATGTACAGGTAATTCAGCTCTGCTGCTCCTAACCCCTCAAATAGCTTTCAATAGAAAATCTGCAGGGTTGTGAGAAGAATAATAGGATTAGAAACAACAATTGCTATTGTGTCTTGGTGCATTAATCAATCTCCATCATGCTTTTTTTTCAGTGGGGTCAGCTGTGTGTGTCAGCGGCCAGGGTGCTTGTCCCACAATCAAGCACTGCAACATTAGCGACTGTGAAAATGTTGGTCTTTATATCACGGACCATGCACAGGTAAACAAACACATACATTAACAGTTGATGGCATCTGTATTATTGTACTGTGAGTCTCAACTCCACTGTAGGTAACTGAACAACCGAAGCAGGGCACATCTTATACACTTCTGCCTGGTTTCATGAACAGCTAAATGGGCTAGTCCTAGTATGATAAAATAATAAAAATAACATTGAATTATGAAGTGGACATGATGACATTCAAATCTTTTAAACTTTTTCAACATTGTTCAGGGAATATATGAAGACAATGAGATCTCAAACAACGCTCTGGCTGGGATCTGGGTGAAAAACCACGGCAACCCAATCATCAGACGTAATCACATCCATCATGGCAGAGACGTGGGCGTTTTCACATTTGACCACGGCATGGTGAGCTCCAACTTACTGGCGTTTGCTTTGTGATCATATTTCCCAAATGTTATGATTTTTATTTATTTATTTTTTCCCAAGAACTGATTGTGCCTAGTTTGCAATACCACATGTGGTCCTTTTGTATTTCTGTCCGTTCCAGGGTTACTTTGAGAGCTGTAACATCCACAGGAACCGCATAGCCGGCTTTGAGGTTAAGGCGTACGCCAATCCAACTGTGGTCCGTTGCGAGATCCATCACGGTCAGACGGGGGGCATCTACGTGCACGAAAAGGGCCGCGGACAGTTTATCGAAAATAAGATCTATGCAAATAACTTTGCCGGGGTGTGGATCACGTCCAACAGCGACCCCACAATAAGGTCAGTTCAGCCGGGCTGCCAAAGGTCGATACTGAATTGAAAGTATAATTAATAAAATGTCAAATTGGACACTGATGCATTCACCATGGTATCCTGTTCTAAAAGTTTTATTTTTTTTCTAAAACAGGGGCAATGCTATTTTTAATGGCAACCAAGGAGGAGTTTATATTTTTGGTGATGGCAGAGGCCTCATTGAAGGAAATGACATCTATGGTAACGCCCTGGCGGGAATCCAGATCAGGACAAACAGTTGCCCTATTGTCAGACACAACAAGATCCACGATGGCCAGCATGGCGGCATATATGTGGTAAATGTTTTCTTTATTTTTGTTACAATAATAGATTTAATTGCCGGTGTATGTTCACTTCGCCAACTTTTTAATGCTATATTTCAAAACCCAGCAGTCATGTATGGTGGTGTTTGTGTCACGCAGCATGAAAAAGGACAAGGCGTCATAGAGGAGAACGAGGTGTACAGCAACACGCTGGCAGGAGTGTGGGTGACGACGGGCAGCACCCCAGTGCTCAGGAGGAACAGGATACACAGCGGGAAGCAGGTAAGATCACGGGATCCTCACAAGTTAAATGTAAAGACAAAAACTCATGAGTCCCATATAAGGTACACCTTGAAGCTGTTTGCTGCCATCTGTCGATAACATAGAGGTGGCTGTCACTGGATGACTGTTCTATAATTTAAGGAACTCAGTTGTGATCTTCTGTTGTCAGCTTTGTAAAACAGAAACACATTGAATTACCAGAAGTAAATGGGTGCTAATCTATTTTCATTGTCATTTTAACAGGTTGGGGTCTACTTCTATGACAATGGCCATGGCGTCCTGGAAGACAATGACATCTACAATCACATGTACTCTGGAGTTCAAATTAGGTTTGTAGAAAATTACAGTGGTGCAATAATTTTGTCTCATTCTGTTTTGTGAAGTTTGGATACATGTCCTAACACAGTAAGACTTGAGTCAGTAGATCAACTGTAGCTCATTTTTCCTTTTTTTGGCAGGACTGGCAGCAATCCCAAGATCAGGCGAAACAAGATCTGGGGAGGCCAGAATGGCGGCATTTTGGTGTACAACTCAGGTAAGGAGCAGAGACATATTTTCTGTTTCTGAGTCTATATTGCCTTTTTTAACCTACCAAGACGTTCAGTCAATGTTTGTGTTGCAATCTGATAGAAAGTAATTGACCACTAAACTGTTTGACCAAGGTGAAAATCCCCAGTTGCCTTACTAATGAAACAAACATGTGTCTTTCAGGCTTAGGCTTTATCGAGGACAATGAAATCTTTGACAATGCAATGGCAGGAGTGTGGATCAAGACGGACAGCAACCCCACCCTACGGAGGAATAAGATCCATGATGGGAGAGATGGTGGCATCTGTATATTTAATGGAGGAAGAGGTAGCGAATGGAATCATTGCATGAAAATTGGATGGGGATATTTATCGCTGTTTTTGGGGCCCCATGGAAACCTGTAAACATATATTTGGCTAAAGTCACTTTATGTTTCTTATCTATATAAATGCATTCTTGAAAATGTTTGATGAATTGGCATAATGCTGTTATTGGTTAATTGTATTGACAAACTGTTGTCTGTCTTCAGGTTTGCTAGAGGAGAATGACATCTTCAGAAATGCCCAAGCAGGAGTCCTCATTAGCACCAACAGCCACCCCATCCTGCGGAAAAACAGGATATTTGACGGCTTTGCGGCAGGTAGGTCCAACTGCAGTCTTAACCCATTGATGACTATGGCAATCTAGGATGCATGTCCTTAATGCCTGAGGGTTTTCTGAAAAAATAGTAGGAATTGTCAAGTCTACCAAAACCTTAATATCTAAGCCTGTGTAGCACATAGAAACATGAAATAAAATACATTTAAAAGTTAAGGTTCACAGGTTTTATTTAAACATGCTCCCTTAGCGCTTACAAACCAACAAATATTTCTAAAAATCGTCAAAATGAGATGAATTAGAAAATTATTAAATATTGTTAATAAATAGATGCAATGTGTTGTGTGATTTTCGTCAGTAGTCTATAGTAGACCTTGATTCTGCGCACCAAACGCCACTAACTGTTCTGTCGCCGACATAGCTGGCGTATTTTTTTTAATTATTTTGTTTTATTTTTTTATTTTTTATTTTTTTGATTGACATGATTTTTGGCAAACCACACAACTTTTGGATGGTCACGTGGTCTTAAAAAAATCAACAAAACCCACCTCATGTGTATTTGAACCAATGACAGTGCATTCTATGCTGGGAATGCCATGAAAATTAGATAAAGTAATAATGCTGCGCGACGCAGCATCAGGCAGGAGAGCCAATGTGGCATCGCGCAGCAGCCGTCATCAATGGGTTAAATCCATACTTCGTCAATGTAAAAAAAAACATCTCATAATGTATGCTTTGCTAATGGGAACTAGGACCTCTCTGTAATATGAATTTTAATTTTTGTTTTTTTCTTTAATACTAGGTATTGAGATCACCAACCATGCCACTGCGACCCTCGAGGGCAATCAGATCTTTAATAATCGCTTTGGGGGATTGTTTCTCGCATCTGGAGTCAATGTTACTATGAAAGGTACCCTGTTGGTCGCCAAGATTTTGACTTTTTTTTTAAATTGCCTGTGACGTGTAGGTTGATCAAGTTCTGCTTATCTCTCCTCCCCAGATAATAAAATATTGAACAATCAAGATGCCATTGAAAAGGCTGTGAGCAGAGGTCAGTGCCTGTACAAGATTTCAAGTTACACCAGCTACCCAATGCACGATTTTTACAGGTAATTTATGTTTATACTCGTGATGAAGGGGGTTTAGAATATCCTCGGCTTGTTTTTCGAGATTGTCAAACCAAACTCCATTTTGTCTCCCACAGGTGTCACACCTGTAACACAACAGACCGCAACGCCATCTGTGTGAACTGCATCAAGAAGTGTCACCAAGGACACGACGTGGAGTTCATCAGACACGATAGGTCAGTGTTACCGACTTGCATTACTAGAAACAATGATCGACTATGATATACACTGGCCCTTCCTTTACACCGTCTCTTTGCTAATCACAATTATGTCTCCTCTCGCTTCTCCACCCACAGATTCTTCTGTGACTGCGGTGCAGGGACGCTGTCAAACCCTTGCACGTTAGCCGGAGAGCCGACCCATGACACGGACACTCTGTATGACTCGGCTCCTCCTATAGAGTCCAATACACTGCAGCACAACTGAGCAAAGAAACCCGATGCCCTTTTGCACTTCAGCAGTAATGGACATATGACACTTTAAGTTGTGCAGTGGAGTAAGAAATCCAAACTGAAAAAACAGGTTAAGTGGACAGCGCATATATGGTGAGATTAAAAAAAGAAAAGAAAAAGAGACTTGGACATGAATATGCTAAATGGAGACATTTAGTGTGAAAAAAAGTCTGATTATGGATGCCTCGGTTTTTCTTTTTCTTCAATTATTTGACAAAAAAAAAACATGGATGGGACAGAGCAGCTGACTCAGGGCTTGTCGGAGTTGTTGGTTTGGTCAAGTAAGTGAGACCCAGTGAGAGGAGACGGACAAAATGCCACTGAGGCTCACCTGCTTTCAAGAGGCAGAAGAACAAGATGCCGCAGTAATGTACAGACGCTCAGCCATAAGAGGCTCAACTTTTTTCTCACCAGGAGGCAAAGGCCCCCAAATACAACAATGCTTCCATCACTGGGCAACCGACGTGCTCGTACAATAAAGTACGAGGAAAATGACCTAGCACTTCAAGCTTTTTTTTCCCCTCAAGACAACTGTTGAAATTTGATTTTAATGCTTTTTGTGTAGTTTTGTATTTTCATGCAAAAATCTTACTGTACTTGAATGTCTTTATTTTATTAAATGTGTTAAAATGTTTTGGTTATTATACCCTATAATTGCTGTAATTATACATGTCGCAGTATCTAACTTCTTTCTGTGAAAGAGATCAGAGAAAAGCGAGAAACACTTAAAATTCTCCAGCAATGTTGACTCATTTACATTTTAAAATAATAGAAGCTGAATGTGCTCTCATAACACTTGAATGCCCTTTTTCTGTTTGGAGTAGCCTCATAAATGTCTCAAAGGAAGCGGAGCAATTCTGATAGTCCATTTTTACATAATCTATGCATATTTTCAGTACGCCTAAGACCTATTTTATAGGAAGGACTAATGACAAAGATATGGGAAAAAACAACTCAAGTTACTCAGCTTTTTAGAGGTGTACTTGTAAGGCATCTTTTGGGAAATCATCAGATGTTTGGATGAAAGTTCCTTCTGAGGTTTATCGACTGTCATTACGTTAATCGGTCAAAACGATTATGTATCGATCCACATTTGACCCTGCACCAGTTTAGATGTAATTTCTTTGTATACTTTTTTTACTTTTAGGTCCAAGCAGAAAGAGAATAGTCTTGTGAAAGCACAGCTAATTTTGATGTGCTTTCCCCTTGTTTGCCAATGTTGCTGGAGAATTGAATGACTTTTACTCTACTGAAGCTGAGACAAGTATCTATATACGGCGCTATATTGTTTCATTGCCCTTCCTTCCTCCCCCATTCATGTGTACTGGTGACTGTGGGTTCTCATACAGACTAAAATGTATGCATGTATCATAACATCTAGACTTAATATATTGTGAAGTATTCAATAACCGTTATGTAGGCGCTAGCGTGAATTAAAAGGGTTTAATTTCCTAGATGAAACATTGTCATTTTTTTAAATAAACTTTATTAGATCATTACAGTAGTGTTTTTTCCAAGTGCTGAGAAAACAAATTCAGCCAGAACAAATCATGTTGGTAACACTTTACAATAAGGTACACAAAATTGTAGTAGCTACTACATAGATGTTACCTACTACATAGGGTTTTTTTTGTGCTAAAAAAAACCAAAACCCTATTTTTTTAGGTTGCACAAAAAAAAACCCTATGTAGTAGGTAACACAAAAAAAAACTATGTGTTAGGTAGCACAAAAAAAAACTAACAGGGTTTTTTTTTGTGTTACCTACTACATAGGTTTTTTTGTGTTACCTACTACATAGGTAGCACACAAAAAAAACCTGTGTTAGGTAGCAGAAGAAAGAAAATCTATTTTTTTAGGTAGCACAAAAAAAAACCCTTATGTAGTAGGTAACACAAAAAAACCTAACAGGGTTTTTTTGTGTTACCTACTACATAGGTAGCACAAAAAAAACCTGTGTTAGGTAGCACAAAAAAAAACCCTATGTGTTAGGTAGCACAACAAAAAAAACCCTATGTAGTAGGTAACACAAAAAAACCCTATGTGTTAGGTAGCACAAAAAAAAACTATGTAGTAGGTAACACAAAAAAAACCTATGTAGTAGGTAACACAGTGTTGAGCATTTGAACAAGTGTAGCAAAGTGTGTGTTGCCAAGTGTGGCATCTTCAGCAAACTGGCAGAGCTTCCTGTAAGAGAAGAGGGGGAGAGAAAGCATAACGTATTAATACCACATCCTAACTTTGGATGACCCTGCTGTTGCTTCAGAATGTTTTAACGCTAATACCAATACACATACTTGAAGAGTCTGAGGCTGATGGTGCTCTTCTCAAACTCTCGGGCCTTCCTGTGGCCTGATTGGATGACCTCCTCTGGCAGGCTAGCAAGTCGAGCAGCGTTGAATCCGTAACTCTTTGGACAAGCACCCGAGATGAACTTGTAGAGGAATGTGATTGTCTCTTGACTAGGATCCTCACATTTATTCTCCACCATGCACGCCTTAAAAGGGACAGACAGACATTATACTCATAGCAAGGCACACCGTCAGACAAATGGGTTCTTTACTGCACTACAGAATATGAAAGCAACAAGGGGAAAATTATTCATTTGTACACAATAAATAATCCAAATGAAAGTTTTTTTCTACATGTCACTTTATTAATTTAAACTTCAGTTACAGGTTGTGGCTATATTATCACCCACAACGAGGGCACACAGGAAGCAGCTGTGGTGTAGATGTACAGAGAAACTGCATTTTGACACATTCCTGTACAGTTTTGATGCTACACTTGGCACTTTGCTGAACTGCTTTTATCGTAGGTGCACACTTGCAGCCAAATGCTGTGCTGTATAGCAATGGAATACCAAATTGTCTAACCTCAGACTTACAATATGACACTTTTCTTGGCTCCACTACATATAAAAAGGTCACACAGACAGGATGTAATAAAACAATACAAAAGATATTTCTCTAGATGACCATTTGTCAGCTTTACATAACATTTCTACTGTTATACTATTTTCCTTTGTTTAGCACATTGTGTGAAGGAAGGTGCTGTAGAAACAAATACATGTTATGTTGATGCAATGTACCGTTTGCCTGTGCAGTATCTCGCATTGCTGTACTCACCATGTGGCCCAACCGCACAGCAGGGCTGTTGGCGTAGTCCTCCACCAGGGAATGGTAATGTGTGGAGAAGAGTGTGCGACAGCAGATCTTCTCAGCAAGCTCCTTCACAACTGCGCTTGCAATCGCTGTGCCATCATATGTGGCTGTGCCCCTTCCTGCAAACAGTTCACAGCTCAGTACTTACCCTCCACAAACATACCACAAGAACAAAAGAGTGCTGAGGAGACAATCTTCACTGTTATTAATAAATAATAATAAATAAGCAACTAAGACTTACCTAATTCATCCAGGAGCACAAGTGAGTGTTTAGTGGCATGGTGCAGAATGCTGGCAGTCTCACTTAGCTCCACAAAGAAGGTACTCTCTCCTAGGGGACACATATTGGATAATACAAGCTTAGCCCATGAAGTGGAACCTTAAAGCGGCTACGAGTAACATTTAAATATCTTTTAAACAGCCTCATGTTTCCTCTCATAATCATAAATTACCTTTAACAGCAAACCAGACCATCAGTGCAAAGAAAGACGTTTTTAAATAGTTTTTATTACTGCATTTGATCTGGTCGTACACCTAGTCCGATTTTCGGTTCACGCGTGCATGCTCTATGGTCACATATCCGTATTGGTCACAGATTTCAGCGTGGCGCAGGAACGTGAATTGAGAAGCCTATCCCTCCAGGTGAGGGAAGGGGAGCGGGAGCCTTGTTTGAGACAGTTGTTTGTCGTCATAATGACTGATAACGGGGCTGAACCATAAAAGAAAAAAAAGAAAATGCAATGAAGAAAAGCTAAAAGGGAGAGAGAGTGATAGTCGGGCGGGAGGGTTTTGCCAAGCAACGTATACACAATTTCACGCAGCGAAACTAGACTGCAGTGTTTACTCCTAAATGAATGAGCGGTAGCCTACTAAAACAAAGTTTACTTTGCCTCACCAGCATCATCAGATGACCATTATTCATCGGAAATAGTCATTATTTACAACATAAACACATTACCTCATCGTGATCCATACTAACTAACTGCCATCTCTCGTTCATTCGCTTTGTGTGAGGACACAGGGACTCGTTCAGCTCCGTGAGAGGTGACAATGCATGAACTCATTGCAATCAGGTGTGTTTAGCACTTACTGGCATTAGTTGATGCTGTGTCACCCATAGACTCACGGAGCCGAAAAGAGTCCGGTGCCCTCACACTTTCAACACACGGACACGCCACACACCATATTGCTTTCTGATTATTTGAATCTTGCTCTCCCTGCACGAGCTACAAAACAGCTTCACGACAGCTGGCGTCGTAATAATACTACCGCTTTTGTTCAAAGGTGTCGCCAACGTGCCGACTTACTCGTAGTAGCTTTAAAGGTCACATATTATGCTAAATGCACTTTTTAAATGTGTTCTACGGTGTGCCTACAGACTGCCAAAATATTTTTTAAAAATAACAATCTCTCCTTTTCTCACTCTCCCCCTTTCTGAAACCCCCACCCCTCCCCCCAATATACTCCAGTCAGAATTCTCCTCGTTTCTGACCTCAAAAACTGGAAAGCCAGAAGCTTCCACTGTGCAGCCCACACCCCTATTTCTTATTGGTCCACGGCCCTGACAGACAGAGGGCGAGGCGTATCTGGCTTCGCTTCCGGACAGGGGGCGGGGGGAGCTCAAAGATTGTATATTTACGAGGGGAGCTGCAGCTCTTTTTAAAAAATAGGCCATTGTGAGATTAGCTGAACATCAGCAGAGTACAATAAATTATCTGAAAGTTTTTTTCAGCAAACAATTAAAGAAAAACGTATTAGGGACCACTAAGACCATATAATATGGTGTATAATAGAACCGAAAAGTGTATAATATAGGAGCTTTAAGACATTGCCCCATGTGTGTTACATTACAGGCGCTCATGATTTTACCAGCCATAATGCGATCCGAGGCTCCCAGCCGAGTGAAGACCCTGTCGACTGGTGTGAAGCGAAGGCTCTCGGCAGGAACAAAGCAACCCAACTGGGCTAGGATGATCACAAGTCCACACTGTTTGAAAAGAGCAGCCCCAGCATTTCAATGAGGGCCAACAAATACTTTACTTTACTTTGAAATTAAGATGTACCTACATACTACACACTCGCACACAAATGACCCACCTGTCTCATGAGGGTAGACTTTCCACCCATGTTTGGCCCTGTGACGAGGACACAAGAGGCATGGCCATTTGCCTCGTCATTTTCACTGCTACCAGGGCAGCCAATGTAGACGTCATTCGGGATGAAGTCATCTCCAAAAAAGGTCTTGGTGACGCAAGGGTGGCGGGATCCAGTGAGGTCAAGGAAGGGGGATACCTGGTCATCACCCTCAGGTAGCACCACCTCCGGCCTGCACATCGGTCCGTCTCCGCCCTGACAGTAGCGTGACAAGGCCAGCAGCACATCTAGAAACAATTGACAACTGATTAGTTATAAAGTAAAGAGGAATTTAAATAACAGGTTATTTGCTATCCGCTTCAAGGGATGATTCTCCAGTTCAGCCCGGTAAAACAAAACAAAAACACATAACCTGTGGTTGAGGTATGGCCCAGTATTTGATTGGGTTTTTGATAGTGGGGATATTTATTTCTCTACATATTCACTTTGGAAACCTTATGAAGGGGTTGTCAATTTGCAATTAGGCCCTCTTCAATTCTGTTATAGTGCTATGAAACTCATGTATGGAAATAGTTCAAAATAGTTAAAATAAGACTTTTGGAATTTATTTAAATTTGATGCATTTTTGTGTATTTTGTATTAAAGAGCACTGATATCAGAATCAGCATCGGTATCACGAGATACTCAAATCCAGGTATCGGAGTTTTAATTGAAAAGAAAAGTGGATCGGTGAATCTCTAAGGACAGTATGCTACTGCAAAAGAGATCAGAAATAAACTATATTTAATCAATTTCTGTCATGAAGGCTGATTACGAATTCCATAACAGGAAAAAATAAATAAAATAAAAATTAGTGTCAATTTAACCATGTTTTAAATAGAACAGTTACTAAATGACAGCACCCTTTCTAACATCTAAAACACAATGTAGGTAGGTAGATTGGAAAAATCTGCATGATTTGTATTCAGAGCTGACACCGGCAATGCAAACTTGTTTTCAAAAGCCTAAGAAAGCATGAGTTCTCTTCTTTTAATGCTAGTTAATGAAAATAAAAATAATGTAGTTACCAAGCACTGCCATGCACTCCACCCCAGTCTTCCAGTTTTTGTAGTTCTTGTCAAAGTTGAAGAAGAGCCTCCTCATGCAGTCCTTGAGGGCAGCATCTCTCTTCTCCTCAAACCCTTGCAGCTCTGAGAACAGCCGCTCTGTCTCCTTTGTTATGTATCGCTTCCAGCCTTTCTTGGTGGACTTCACATCGTACTCCTTAGGAATGTTCCTATCTGACACACTTTCAGGCACCTCCATCTGGTAGCGGTTTCTCCCAGTGCCCCAGTAGGTCATGTTCTTACAGCCCAGTCTTTTCTTCTGTCTGTCCAGATAATCCTGCAGCTCTCGTTCACAATTCTTGATTTCAGTCTGTGCCTGGTCGAAGTCTGGGTCGAAGCCGGTTTTAGGGGTTATGACGCCGGTGGTGCTGGCTTTCTTGTGGTCAAAGGCTGTTCCCCAGCGCTTAAGTTTGGCAGAAAGGTCCGGAAATAGGCCATCCTTTTCACCTTTAACGCTGACGACACGATTGAGATATGTGGATTGAAACTGGCCCGATACAGTAGCGAGGACCGAAATGATCTCCTGCATAGTCTTGAAACCCTCCAGTGCAGACAGGAAGTCGGCAATCTTGCGTTTGCTATATGTGACCTCCTCGTAGAGAACTGCTCTGCTGTCGGGGTGATCCTGGCCCTTCAGCGTGCCAATGCTGTGGATTTTACTCAGAAGACGCTCTAAATCGGGGAGCTTCTTCAGCAGGTCGGAAACCTCGGTAGCCTGGGCCTGAGCTCCCATCAGGTCTTCCATAGCGTCCAGTCTGTCCCTGATGGATGAGGGGTTACATAGAGGGGCACAGAGCCACTGCTTTAGCAGCCTCTTGCCAAACGGGGTAGAGCAGGTGTCCAAACGCTCCAGCAGTGTCCCCTCTGTTCCTCCCAACTCGTTCCGAAAGATTTCTAAGTTTGCCAAGGTCACCCCGTCGAGGACCATTCTCTGACGTGTCCTGGAGAAGAAACTGGCAGGTCCGGCAGCTTTCTCCATCTCAACATCCGCAGGGATATATTCTTCAAAGTTGGCCATGGAGAGCAGCTCTTGGTCAACCAGACATTTCTTCAGGTAGAAAACGCACCCACCCAGTGCTGAAAGTGCCAGCTCGTAGCCCTCTTTAGGAGTGAGGCAAAGAGAGTCACTCTCAGAGGTCATCTTTTTCAGAAGAGCAGGAAGAAAACTGTTCCTTGCCACTTTGTCCCTGCCAGAAGTGTCTTTAAAGTAATATTCCTCTGAAAAGGTTTTTAGGGTCTTTTGAGCATCCCAGAACTGGGTGCCCATGTTCAGTCCTTCCTGCAGGGCAGAGGACAGAGACGCCTTGAGTATTTTGCGTGTTTCCAGAGACGGGTTCTCCTTTTCAAAGAGGACCTCAGCGGGGGCAAAGTGCGCTATCAGTGTGCGCAGACGTGAGCAGTGACGATCGTCTGGGAACTGACCTACGTAGAAATAACCCACAGAGGTATCTACGAAGCAGACTCCGTACGTGCGAGAACGACCCAAGCTTTCCTCTTCCGCCTTTTCCTTTAAACTGAGCAGGAACTTGCTCTGGCTCTCGGAGGGAGCGCCGTCCAGCACACTGTAGGTTTGGGTGCCGCGCGTGATGATACGGCACACTTCCCTTCTCACCACGCGGTCAAACTTGGTGGGCTTTGCCAAGGTCTTACAGCGTACCTCCATCATATCCGGGGTCTCCGTCTGCTCCACGCGAGCCACCTTGTAGCCTTTCTGGACCAGTACGTCTGAGAAACGACCAAAGCCAATCTCTGGAAAGCCAGAGTGCGCCCACGCCCCCTTCATGAAAGTTAGGCCCATCTCGTTGACTCCAGTCACAGCATCCATGTGGTAGAGCTCATAAAACTTTCCCACCTTGTAGAAAATGACCGTATCGAACATCTTGGATTTTAGTTGCCACCACCGACGCATACCAGGAGTGACTTTGTTTAGGAAGTCTTCTGGCACATACAGGGTGGTGGGATCATAGTCATCCTTTGACTGTCTGCGCCTCCCGCTGTCTTTCCTCCTGCCGTCCTGTAACCACTCCAGTTTCTCATGGTCCCAAACTGTAGAGCCTCCGCCGGTGCCTGAGCCGTTTGCCTGGCGCTCAAAATTGTCAGAGGCAGAGAAGGTGGACAAACGAGACTTTGTTTCAGCGGCGACGGCTGTTGGAGCCTGTTTCGGTGTAATAGCCGGGATGGAGGGTGCCTTGGCTTTTGTAGGAGGCGGAGCAGACTTTTCTGCAGGACGTTTGCGCTTTACAGGCTTGATGGGACTATCCGACTCTTGCGTGCTCTCCTCTACGATTATGCGACGGCGCTTGGCCTTATTTCCCTTCTCTGTTGAAGCACAGGATGAACGTCGAGTGACCTTGGCAGATTTCACGTCATCCATTTTATGTGCATCCTCATCACTGACCTCTTCACCGGACACTGTTGACTTGTCAACCTGAAGAAACACAAAGTAGGACAGGTAAAATAAATATCTAACCTGCATTTCTGACCTCATATAACAAACACAGATGGAGTTTTACTTGTGTCAATGTCAAACAAGCGGCATTAGAATAAAAAAAAAAAAGGTTATTTTTACCTCCATTTCTTCATCATCCTGATACTCATCCTCAGACAGATCAATGCAGAGAGGCATCTTTAACCTTTTTTCAGTGCTGTCAAACATAACTCCATCGGCGAGCTCCATTGCAGTACGGATAACAGGTTTGCCACTGAAGAACACCCCTCCTATTTTAGCATCGCTGCTGTCAGAGCCTGCAAAACAGTACAAATACTGTCATGTAGCTTCTCAAGAGGATAAAGCAAATCATAGTCACAGCTTTGTGGCTGTTAATATTATCGTTAATTAAAAATTTATTCATTTTAGCTAACCTTGGTACTCCCGGATGTATTTGGTTCTGACCCATCCTCTGGTAGGGGGTTCATCAAAGAAATGCACATGAATGCGGTTGTCCCGACCGCGTCCCCTCATCTGCTGTCCAGTCAAAGGCTGGGGCACCACCATGCATGGCCACCAGGGATGTCCCTCCAATTTTGCCCACACAAGGGTGCCTGCATTGAATGGGCATGTCGTGGAGATACTGAGAAAGAAAAAAACAAACTTCAGTCATACAGTATATTGACCATGGTCCCATCCCATCATAATTTCTACCTATCTTATCAGTGATACTTCACTAATAAGTAATTTTAAGTCAGATTGTGTCAAACAGACATAATACTGCTGTGTGCAATAAAGTATAAGGAGATACTGTCCAACAAGTACAGTATGTATCAACGGTCTATGAAAATGGTAGACATCTTAACTTATCACACGTTAAATAACTGTTTCTTTTAACTTATGTTAACCAACTTTTTTTTTTTTGGGGGGGGGGGGGGCTTTGATTAAACTAATATGACTAAAAATGTTGATACGGGGAAATGTATAACAGTTACCCGAGTTACCTGACTCGTAATAAAGGTTTTCTGGAAATGGACATATACTGGCCACTTTTTGGGGGCGGAGTGGCGATTATAGAGCTGTTAAGCGGAAGTGAGTTACTTCCGGGACATGGGACCTCTCGGCTCAAAAAATTACAACAGTAGTCAATGGAAAGAAATGTATTATTTTCTGGTCCCAGTCATGAAATGCCTTCGATTACACATATGTTTTGTATGGATTTAGATGGTATTTTTTCGTGCAAAGAATGGAACAATTTAGCGAGTAGAAGCTGGATACGGTCAGTTTTTGTGCAGAGCGCTTTTGTGGACTACAGCTCTTTGCTGCTCTTGACACTTATGATATACGTCACCACAACTCGCACCGCTTAGCTCAGAAACATGGCTGTGTCTTTAATGCACTTTACCGCCTTCTTTCAATGACAAGACAAAAGTCTTCAGCGTGGCGAAAACCACTACACAAGTGGACATGTGGAGTTTCAATTTCTCGAGTGGGGAGATTGTTGGCGTTGTCCACGCCAGCCATTAGCATTAGCACTGCAGTCGAGAAGTGGAGGGAATGTGTTGAGGTGACGTCACAGAGGCGACAAGACTTGTTGTTGTTCTTGTAACATTTTTTCAAAAGCCGTTAGACGAATAATCATACAACATACCGTCAAACTCTTCAAATGAAAAATTATCATTTAGACCCATACAAAACATATATGTAATCCAAGGCATTTAATGACTGGGACCAGAAAATAGTAGATTACTTTCCATAGACTCCCATTAATTTTTTTTCAGTCGAGAGGTCCCATGCCCCGTAATTCCGCCACTTCCGTTTAACAGCTCTATTAGTAGTGGCTCATACCTAAGAGAGCCCACACTACTAAACTATGCAAAGTTCTTCTTGTCATTAGTTCATTATACATTTAAGTTCTGTATTCCAAGTAAACAAGTATTATTAGCATTCATTTGCCCAACATTAACCCCCGAATAAAAATGCTTCGCAGGATTTATAAAGCCAAACAGTATGTCCAAATTCCAAGGATTAACGAAAGCACTAAAGTCACCTTATGAATGAAAACGAAAAAAGCTGTAGCTAAATAACATGTGACTTGTATTGGATCAGTCTAATGCATATCAACACACGTTTTCGGGGCCTTGCAGGCCATCTTTCGCAAAGAGTGCACAGCGTGTCTCCAGCAATTACACCGCACCAACACAATCATGGCTAACTCACCTTTGTTTGGTTGTCAGGGCCTTGTCGCCAAATAGTTTGCTGAAACCTTTCACGGACTTGGAACTACTTTTCGCTTTAACTTTGTTGGTCTTGGTTGGTTGTTGCGGTGTCTGTTTAGCTTGCTCTTTCGGAGAGGAGTTTTTCTTCTCTACCGAGAAAGGCACGTCCGCCTCGGTCGGAGAGGGACTCGGCTTCGGCTTGGAAGCTGGCGGTGGAGAATTGGGGAAAAAATTGAAAGGGGAGCTTTGTTTCGCCATGAGTGCTAGTGTGAATGTTTTTTTTCTGAATTTTGCAGAAAATCCTAGGTAAAGTATACCGAAAGGTGCCCTGCACCCTTTACCCAGTCAGACAACGTCACGGCTCGAGCGCGTCTAGTTCGCGGGAAAGCAACTCACGGGTTGTTGTTTCTTTATAGGTCCATGGGTGTTGTGGGCGTGGACATGAGCCTCCCCCAATGACAAGCCAGTATGCTGTAACGTGAAAATCACTTGGGGCCTATCCGAAAAGTCCAATCTCCTAACCTATAAGCCTCCTTTCCTATACTTTAACCCCTAAACGTCATCGGGGTTAAGGAGAGGTGAAAGGTGCTTCCTATCGAACATAGGAAAGGACAGCGCTGTTTCAAATGAATTCGACTCCACGGGCCTATCCGAAAACTTTTTTTTGCATAGGAAATTTCTTTTCCTATCGAGATGAACCGGAAGTACTCGGCGGATAGGTGATCCGAATTCCCAAAATGCTTAGGAAAGGCATAGGAAAGGAGCCTCGATTCATCCTTTAACCCTCCTTTAGCATAGGTTACTCCTGACCAACCTATGCTAAAGGAAAGGAGATAGTGGTATCCCATTTACGGCGGCAAGATTTAAAGCAACAAGCCACCTCCGGAGTTTACCGACTCTACACGAATACGAACGAGAGGCAAAACAGAAGAGAGGAGAGGAGAAGAGAAGAGAGGAAGATTTAACTCAGCTAAAACAAAATACCCCCCAGGGCCGGCGGTAGCCAGGGGCCAGGGTGGGCCGTGCCCACCCAAATGTGGGCTGTGCCCACCCAACCAAAAAAAATAAAATAATTTTTTTTTTTTTTTTTTTTTTTTTTAGGTGGAAGTCCAGACCCACTATCGGACGGACTTGTTCGTTCGCTGTCCAAGAAAATGTCAAATAAAATTCAGACAATTAATTAATACTAAAGAATATACCATTCTTCTAATTGTATTATTGGGTGGGCAGGACAGCCTGCCTCCAAGTTACCCACCCGCTTATAGTGGTCACTGGTCAGCAGAGCCGGCCCGAGACATAAGCGAAATGAGCGGTTGCTTAGGGTCCCGACTGCCAGGGGGCCCCCCCCAATTTTTTTTTTAGTTTGTGTGTTTGATATCAACATCATATTATGTAAATGTAAATTATCATACAATAAAAGGAATACAATTGAATCAGTTCATCTGGGAGGTAATCCGAGGTTAACTGATCACGTCACATTCAAGTCCATGGCATGCACAGTGTGTATTGAGTTTATTTAAAAATATTTGGAAATGGGGCTGCCCTCAGTTGCCCATGCACTGTGTATACTGTAGTCTTCAGCCTCGTCTGTGGAAAAAAAGATAACTGGACAACAGAGTTATTCTGCTTCGTTCCTCTTACTGCATTTAAATTAATTCATTATATTACAGAAAAATATGTCCCGTAAAAGAAAAGAGCACCAAGCCCATCCCAGAGGACCCTGCATAGTATTTTATTTCAAATGTATATTTCTATGGAAAATCCATGTGTCTTTCTTCAATAGCTTCTAATTCATCCGACCCAGTGTCTCCAAATTATTTGTTCACACAAAATTCCTCAGATTTAGCCTCTTAATCTTCCTCTCAAAGTGCACCAGATTCATGCATTACACTTTAAAAAGGTAAAAAAAAATCTCCCGGGGGGGCATACCCCCGGACCCCTCTAGCAGGGTCTTGACCTCGGCTGGCTACTATTTTTACCCAGCTGGACATCAGAGGCAATAGTGGAAAGTAGTGTGTATAGTGTATATATATATATATATATATATATATATATATATATATATATGTGTATATATAGCTCTGGACTACCACCATCCAGGTTGCCCAGTCCCAAAGCTTTCTCTGCAATCAGCTCAGGCTGCCTACAGTTAATACTGCGATTAAGAAAAATATAATTTATATTATATGTTATTCATAAATATTTTGGAAAAAAACATGCAAGAATCAAATCTCCCACACAGCAACAGTCAAAGTTTATTTGCATATTGTGTTCTACACAATTCACAGTAAATGTGCCAAAAAGCAGACGCAGAGATCTTACAAGGGCAAAAAATTTCGGCTTGCGCGCTCTACGCACGCTCGCATCTTCGGCCTCCCTGAAAAGTGTGCCCACCTAAAATTTCTACAGGCCCACCCAAGTCTGACTTTCTAGAACCGGGCCTGATACCCCCCCCCCCCCATTAAGATAATAAAGAACTCATAAAAGACCAACATCATAATTTAGTTATTTTCGTAGCACATCATTTACACCATTAGAAAATAAAATACCAACTTCACATTTAATGAAGTTACTGGGGGCAGTTCATTTCAACATCAACATAGGCTAAGTGTAGCCTCTTTTTATTCCACATGTGAATTGGGATATATGGGAGTGATTCTCACTCTGTTGGCGACAACCTGATTAAAATCAATATGAAAAGAACGCATGGATCAAACGAGCGCTTGTTGTAGTCAATTTTCGAAGAATAGTGTAGTTTCACGCGACTCACGTCAGCAATACTCGCCGTCGCGCAATGACGTCGGTTAGGAAAGGTGGAGTCGAATTCATTTGAAACAGCGCTGTCCTTTCCTATGTTCGATAGGAAACACCTTTCATCTCTCCTTAACCCCGATGACGTTTAGGGGTTAAGGCATAGGAAAGGAGGTTTATAGATTAGGAGATTGGACTTTTCGGATAGGCCCCGGACCAACCTATGCGAAAGGAAAGGAGATAGTGGTATCCCATAATCCTTTACGGCGGCAAGATTTAAAGCAACAGGCCACCGCCGAGTTTACCGACTCTACACGAATACGAACGAGAGGTAAAACAGAAGAGAGGAGAGGAGAAGAGGAGGAAGATTTAACTCGGCTAAAACAAAATACCACACTCCCCTCCCCCATTAAGATAATAAAGAACTCATAAAAGACCAACATCATAATAGTTATTTTCGTAGCACATAATTTACACCATAAGAAAATAAAATACCAACTTCACATTTAGGCTAATGAAGTTACTGGGAGCAGTTCATTTCAACATCAACATAAGTGTAGCCTCTTTTTATTCCACATGTGAATTGGGATATATGGGAGTGATTCTCACTCTGTTGGCGACCACCTGATTAAAATCAATATGAAAAGAACGCATGGATCAAACGAGCGCTTGTTGTAGTCAATTTTCGGAGAATAGTGTAGTTTCACGCTAGTGACTCACGTCAGCAATACTCGCCGTCGCCCAATGACGTCGGTTAGGAAAAGTGGAGTCGAATTCATTTGAAACAGTGCCAATTGTGCTCTATATTTAATTTATTTGTTTGAAACGCTCCCTGGCTATTTATTTTTTTACTGAGATGTTTAATATGTATTAATGACTTGTTTTTATTGTGTGGTGTGTTGTATTGTATTGTATCATAAAGATTCAATAAAGATTAAAAAAAAATAAAAAATAATTTGAAACAGCGCTGTCCTTTCCTATGTTCGATAGGAAGCACCTTTCATCTCTCCTTAACCCCGATGACGTTTAGGGGTTAAGGTATAGGAAAGGAGGCTTATAGGTTAGTAGATTGGACTGAAAGGTGCTTCCTATCGAACATAGGAAAGGACAGCGCTGTTTCAAATGAATTCGACTCAACCTTTCCTAACCGACGTCATTGCGCGACGGCGAGTATTGCTGACGTGAGTCGCGTGAAACTACACTATTCTCCGAAAATTGACTACAACAAGCGCTCGTTTGATCCATGCGTTCTTTTCATATTGATTTTAATCAGGTTGTCGCCAACAGAGTGAGAATCACTCCCTTATATCCCAATTCACATGTGGAATAAAAAGAGGCTACACTTAGCCTATGTTGATGTTGAAATGAACTGCCCCCAGTAACTTCATTAAATGTGAAGTTGGTATTTTATTTTCTTATGGTGTAAATTATGTGCTACGAAAATAACTATTATGATGTTGGTCTTTTACGAGTTCTTTATTATCTTAATGGGGGGGGGGGGGGGTATTTTGTTTTAGCTGAGTTAAATCTTCCTCTCTTCTCTTCTCCTCTCCTCTCTTCTGTTTTGCCTCTCGTTCGTGTAGAGTCGGTAAACTCCGGCGGTGGCCTGTTGCTTTAAATCTTGCCGCCGTAAAGGATTATGGGATACCACTATCTCCTTTCCTTTAGCATAGGTTGGTCAGGAGTAACCTATGCTAAAGGAGGGTTAAAGGATGAATCGAGGCTCCTTTCCTATGCCTTTCCTAAGCATTTTGAGAATTCGGATCACCTATCCGCCGAGTACTTCCGGTTCATCTCGATAGGAAAGGAAATTTCCTATGCAAAAAATACTTTTCGGATAGGCCCGTGGTATCAACCATGGCCATTTGACTTATCTTGGCGCTTAGGGGATCTTTTTTTCCCCCACTCAACTTTATTTAAAAAACAAAGGCTGCACACATATGACACATGATACAGTTTATAATAGGTCCATGAATTTTTAGCCTTATTATGCATTGCCTACGTTTACTTTTTGAGGTAGAAGGTAAACACACTGTCTGAAGCACACTGTGTGGATCCACTTTTAAGTTTCTAAGTGATTTCTGATCAGAGACAAAAGGTAGAAGTCACATCTTTTTATGAGCATGGTTCTGTTTTTTGTTGTTGCTTTGAATCTCATTAAGTAGGCCACACTGAATCCTCAGATTTACTGGCCAAATATGATGATCACACATGAAAGATGAAACCAATTTGACCTGGGATGTCAGTAGCTCTCTCACCTCTCAATATATAATGCGGTCTCAGAAATTCACAGGAAGGTAAGCAAACATAGTTATTATATGCAAAAGGCAATAGTAGGCTAACCTAGTAAATTGAATGCAAGTGACAGGGTTTCTGAACCTTCTCAAACTTGACCACTAAATTAGGCCACATGTGAAAACCAAAATGAGAAATCAAACATGATGTTCTATCTTCATGTACTAGATAATTCATTTATTAATTAACTATGTGGATAAACACTTAAAGATTTAAAGTTTTCATAATAAGAGTGCATGGTCTTTGTTATACTATTATACGTAAAAAAAGAATGGGACAACATTGATGATAGGCCTACAGGGAATTTTGTGTCTTCTTTTTGGGAGCAGATTCATGATATAGTTTATGTTGTTGTATGGGCTATGGTGTATTGGCTCTATCCGGCCTACTTGTCATTTACCACCAGCAGAGTGCAGCAGAATACTAGCTTCATGAAAATGTGCCTCTATCTTAACTTATCTTATACTATTCAAAAAATTGGACTCTGGGATGTTCGTACAGCTTATTTGACAACATTGGTTATGTAGTAGGCCTATTTGGCACACAAATGTGTCAATTATAGTTATCTTTACGTTAAGCCTACAATAGGAATAGCACAAGAATGTTTATGTTGTGGCCTTTTACACAATGTTAATAGAAGCAAAAGGAGCACTATGCATGCATTACAGCTTTTTTCAGCAATGTATATATCCTGCACACACACACACACACACACACACACACACACACACACACACACACACACACACACAATTAAGTGAGCTTGTTTCGGTTGAAATCTGTAGCTGAAATATTGCAGTCTGTATGTTCTGCCCAGTTGTGACACAAAATTAAAATGCCTACTATATGCTACTCCAACATATACATATTACTACAACCACTAGTAAATGATTGGTGTTACATTTTCATAATAACCAAACACCCACCTACGTATGACTTTTTTTTGCATATGGTGGCCACCTGGTTGCCACCTGGGAAGAGTTAGAAATTATAAGTATACAGGATTGAATAAACACTAACAATTGTGTGTCTTAACTAGCACCAAGTGACATGGGCTTTATGTCACAGTGGGTGTTAGAGAGCATCCAATTAAGAGAGCATTATACTACCTTAAACAGCAGTTGTTATGAGGAGCTGTTAATACTATTAGAATTGCTATCACTAACTGATGATTAAACATGAACTTGTGCCATCATTAGGCCTAAAGGCAGGGCTGTACAGTGCGACAGTTTTGATCGCATTTGATACTGAAATTGATCACGTGCGATGATGAATACAATTCCACTCACACGAGTGCGACAGCTTGCTAATGAGCAGATGCTGTCTGTTTGAGACACAGAGGAGTGCTGCACAACACTGCTTAGATTGCTCTACATTAACACTCTCCAAATTCGGGTAAATGTAGTCTTAGGAAAGTACGTTATTGAGTCCACCCTCCACTTTGGCTGGTGAAAGATGTGTGCTCGGGACCGGGGGCGGACGTTCATTCCGACATGCTGCCACTCCGACAATTGACTTCTTGTTGTCGCAAAGGCGGCACTTTATTTAATTAAAAAGGGGTCGCGACTCCGACATTTTAAGTTTCCTTTGTCGCAAAGGCGGCACTTTATTTAATTAAAAAGGGGTCGCGACTCCGACATTTTAAGTTTCCTTTGTCGATAAGAAACGGCCCATCATTCCGACAAGCGATTCCTTCTGTGTCGCCGGTCATATCGCCTCTGCCTCTGTGTCGCTGTTCAATTAAAGGTGCTGATTTCAAGGTGCAGGTGTAGCTTTTGGGTGCTTCATAAATGCGTCTGTTTCGCTGTTCAGTTCATCCTAGGCCTACTAATGAAAGAAGCAAACGTAGGTCTAATGGACACTGTGCTTTTTCCCCCCCCTTCAAATATTTATATCCTAAAATACAACTCATAGGCTAGCCTATTTGCATTTGATTAAAACCAAACAGGACTCGCTTTGATTTTCTAAGAAACAACCAGGGGCTCAAACGGTTTATATTAATGCCGAAGTGCGTCTGTCAAAAAACTGACTGTCCCACAAGCATCGGGATGAAATAGTCTCCGTGCGTTTTTCTGACCAAATAATTAGATAGATAGATAGATAGATAGATAGATAGATAGATAGATAGATAGATAGATAGATAGATAGATAGATAGATAGATAGATAGATAGCAGTCTCAAGACAAAGACAAGACAGACGGATGCATAGCCTACTACCGACGTTATTTCAGTGATGGTTCCCTGGGCCTAGAACCATCATTTCACGCCTTGTGATTTAATTTTCGTTGCTCTACAGTATTTCGTATATTATTTTGTTGAAAATATTCATGTTTGGCGGGAAATTGGCGCAGAAAACCGTCATTGTAAAATAGTGTAGGCCTAAACAATCGCCTGCCGTTATTTGCGCTGGGCGCTTATTCAGCAAAACGGTTTTCCAGTCGCTTAAAAAAACGAGGCGGCTATCTACATAGTTGGGGAAATAGGCTACAGGAAAAATTATTCTGTCGGAATGGTGGTACGAAAGTGTGTCGTAGTGGGGGGCTGGAGGAATGGAAGTACGTCGGAGTGGAGGGATGGAGGAAAGAGGGGCTGTCGGAGTGGGGGCCTGTCGGACTGTCAGCATGCACCCCTCTCGACCTGTGCTCGTGCGGCGGTTAATACACTTCACCAACGGTAAAAACCGGAAGGAGACGGCACATAGTTAAGTTAGCGCGTGTGCAAACAGAACATTTCCTGTGCGCCTTCACATTAAAAGCCTGTTACTAGCCAAACGTGAGTTGACTTTTATTTTGAAGCCGGTAAGAACAAGAAGTTAGCGCTTCACAGCCCTGCAGTGCGCTAGCTTGAAAATCAACTGCTTCAGCTGCAGAGAGCAGTCAACAGTAGTCTTTTTAAACAAAGTTTGAAATAACTGATAAGCCACTGAAGAACTACTCCCAACACATTCACAACAACCCATTTAACTTATTCCAAATTTTACCAATATGTATAGGCCTACTTATTTATTTAATAGGCTATGTTTAATGTTTTAAAGTTTGGTTTTAATTAACAGAAGGACATTTAACAAAAAAATTATTATCATGAATATAATAATGATATGTATATATACAGAAAATATATAGATATTAATTTTATGGGGAGAAATAATTCTGAATTAGCAAAAAATTACAATTGGCAGGTTAGATTTTTTTGTCTAAATTGCAATCAGTGCACCCCTATTAATTTTTCTACAATTATTACTGCACACACTAGGATATGATATTAATTGAGAATGTCAAATGAGACCAAGATGACAGGCTAAAAGGTAATTAGAGCGAAATGCATGGGTTAAGGTTATGCAAGTTTTCGATCATACTGTGCTACTGAATTTATTTTTGTGCTACTGATTTTTTTTGCTTGCTAGCACCAGTGCTACCACCTAAAAAAATAAGCGTACAGCCCTGCCTAAAGGGTACTGTAAGTGAGAACAACCGATATGGATGGTGTCAAATACCCTACAGTATATTTCATATTATTTGCAGAATATCTTTTATCACACTCGATGCAGTTTAAAGTAACCTACAATAGTTTTCAGGCTGAGTATCTTTTACAATAGAGAAAACATGGAATTTCACTTTCTTCTTCCTTATAAAAGGTGGAGTTAGCGGTTCTGGAGAAAGCTTGTTGTCAAAATCACTATGTCAAAATCAGTGAATATCTCTTCAATATCCATTCCTGTATGCCAGTGATAATAATACACAGCCTATGCTCTGTAAACAGGCATGTTGTGGCTACAGTGGGCCCCCATGTTCACACACCCTCTTTTTTAGGAAGAAACATATTGATTTTTACTCCAGCTTGAACTTTCATCAGATCTCAAGGACATCGGCTGTAGTACAGCTGGGCTTTTTCTTCTGTGACATTTACACGTTTCTTATGTTGTGTTTTTGTTCTGAGCTAACCGCAGCTTTTTATTGCAAAATGAAATGATTTTGGTTAACAATTTAAGGGTGTATTCACACATGCCGTGTTTAGTTCGGTTGAAACGAACTCAGATGCACTTCTGCCTTCGGTGCGCATCTTTCAGGCAGGTGTGAATACAGCAATCGCACTCGGGGGCGGACCAAACAAACGCTCCGAGACCCAGCTGAAGAGGTAGTCTCGGTGCGTTTCCAAACGCACTCTGCTGCAGTTCGTTTGTGGTGTGAATTTGTCCGGACTCGATCCGACCTAAATGCAGGAGGCACTGTGCCTTTTCGTTCCTTTCTTTTTTATTAAATAGCCGTCAGCTTCACATTATGGGAAAGTGCTGTTGTCGCCATTGTTAGGACGATAAGTTGTGGTTTGACCGGGAGCCCAGAACAATATAGTACATTTGATCGAGAGGACGCGTAAAAATGCTGAATGTGTTCAGTGATCAGATGAAGGAGAGGGGAGCATCTCCCGCACAGTGCCAACAGGTTCACACTGTGCTTTGCATGAAGTGTGTGTTTTTATTTTGCTTCCCATATAGGCCTACGGGACCGTCAATAGGCTACTATCCCCGTGTCAGTTTGGAGCTGAACTGCGCCGACCCAGCTGATACACAGCTTAATCAGCTGAGTGTCAGTTTGAGCCTATTCTTCTCGCGTGACGCGCGTCCAGCACCAAAAATACAGTAAAAATTATGTTTCATATCGTAGGCTACAAGCCACATAACGTGGCATTGACATAGGGCTACATATTATCACCATATGAAACAACAATAATTTGATGTTTTTCCTCTTTATTTATAGGTTAGATGTAGGCCCTTTTATTATTTTTAACCCCATATTATATCAATGATATATATTTCGCAGTTTAACTTCGTGCTTCCTGTTTCTCTCCACCCCTGAATGTCTGTCCAATGAATGAATGACCTCAGATCACGTGTGGTTTTGCTTCGTAATGCTGGTTCACTTGCAAAAGGGGCAATATGAAAGTGGACCACACCAAACAAAAAAAATCAAACCTCTATTTGGTCTGGACCAAAGCAAGTGAACTAGCGGACTTTCCAAGTGTGAATACACCCTTAGAGTTATAGCTAAGGTGTTGCTATGTGTCTTGGACCTTCATGCGGTTGCTAGCTGATCCACGGTAGGTTACATGTGGGTTTTTGGTAGTTGATTACCAAGGTGTGTGGTTCCTGGGTTTTGCTAGATATTGGTACAGAATATACATGCAACATTTCAAGTAATCTTACTATATAATAGAGAATAGTATGTATGTGTGTGTGTGTGTCACTCCTATTCTAACCTCTCCCCGTCCCCTTTACCCTTACCATAACCACCCAGCTGTGATGCCTGAACCTAATAGCCAATTTCAGGAACATAGGGCTATGGAACCATTGGGCTGTGGGAGAGATAATCCCAATGTATTGCTAGTTTGTTGCCAGATTATTCTAAATGGTTGATATCTCAGGCCCGTAGTACAATTACTACATAAATATTGTCAGCAGAAGGATAAGAGGTGGTAGCAGTAGTCTCAAAAGGTCATCATTAAAGGAAGAGCTGTGGTTGTGGAAAATAATCTTAAACACTTGTTTGTTCCTCTATGCAACCAGAAGGGTTCATCATATCATTTATGTTAAGGAATATATTGAAATGGAAACACATTTTGAACAATATAGTATTTATTTTTTTTTTCTTTAAAAAAATGTATTCAAAGAATGATCTTCATTGCCTGCTTGTCTTTGTATACTGCATTCTTCTTGTCTTTGCATGTGGATCCCGCTTCCAGCCAGCAGTGTCCACAGACTACAGTGCTGGTTTGCCCAGCAGGCACACTAATGAGGCTGATGAAAGGCTGAGAGCAGGCCGGGTCGATGTGGTGAGTTTCTGTTGTCAATGTTAAACTGCATTTCATAGTGTCATGTGTTTGCTCACCTCTCACCCCTTTTAGTACACTACCCGGGGAGCAGTATGGCTATAAGCCAGAGAGAGCAATATACACCAGGCTCCAATACTCATAAAATATTTATGCTCCAAACATAAACAAGTTGGTGAAATACGCTTTCAACAGGAATTTTCACAAAGCAAAAAGAATGAAAGCAAGTGCTTTATACAAAAAGTGGTCAGGAATTATAAGGTGCAGCCTGAATAACACATTATGAGATGTCACATCCTGCTCTGCATTCGCGGATGTAGCCTTCACCTGGTCTTAAAGCTGCTCTATGCAAGATTTATCTATAAAAAATACACCCATTTAATACACCACTTCAACCGCCTAAATCATGAACTGAGCTGCAACAGGGAAGATCCTTCCAACCCACCTCATTGAGAAGCACCAGAGTGAAAGTTGTGTCCTGTAATTTGTCACTTGTGGGACATTTCTTTGTATATACAGTAAGTGACAAATTGAGTCTTGTTACAAGCAACATACAGTATGTTCTCCCAAAGAGCAGCTCGCAGGGTGGACTGTTTAATGGTAGATTGTTGCCTCTGAAGGAATTAATTTTTCTTTTTCTATCCCTGACAGCTAATCAGAAAAGGAAGTTTAAGTCATGTAGCATTATGACTGTATTTAAAATAGGCAGATTTGTTTTAATTTTCCTTCAAAACTATCATCTTCTGCTGTAGGGGAGAACGGGGTAAGTAGGCACACTTTTTACTCTAGTGAGAATTGCTCACCACCTAAACATCTTTCAATAGTCATTCCTACATTAAATCGAAGCTTAAGGTGTTGGCTTGAAATGTACCCCTCACTTTTTCTATCTTATTGTAATAAAGAATAATTTAATCATCAAAGACACCCTTGCACATTGTGACAACCAACCCAATCAAGGGGCCGGTTGTCACACACTATGGGCTTGTTTGTCACAATGTTATCTTAATGGGAATAATCTTAAAAAGAAAGCAGAACTAAATTTTAAAGTTTAATTGCATTGTCAAGTTGACAAATAGGCCTACATAACTTACTGTAGCTGTAGGATGCACTGGGTTGTTTTGATTTTGTTGTTCTTTTTCTTTTGCATGCTAGCTGCATTTTCCTGCTCTATTCTCTCCTTCTCTGGGGTGTCAGTGAGGATACAGCTTGACAATTTATTTCGTTATTGGGTTTCTCTTCTGACTGCAGCCTTTGGATAACATGTGACAACCAACCCCCCAAAAAATGGGTTTGCAATACCACATGTGGTCATTTTGTATTTCTGTCCGTTCCAGGGTTACTTTGAGAGCTGTAACATCCACAGGAACCGCATAGCCGGCTTTGAGGTTAAGGCGTACGCCGATCCAACTGTGGTCCGTTGCGAGATCCATCACGGTCAGACGGGGGGCATCTACGTGCAGGAAAAGGGCCGCGGACAGTTTATCGAAAATAAGATCTATGCAAATAACTTTGCCGGGGTGTGGATTACGTCCAACAGCGACCCCACAATAAGGTCAGTTCAGCCGGGCTGCCAAAGGTCGATACTGAATTGAAAGTATAATTAATAAAATGTCAAATTGGACACTGATGCATTCACCATCGTATCCTGTTCTAAAAGTTTTATTTTTTTTCTAAAACAGGGGCAATGCTATTTTTAATGGCAACCAAGGTGGAGTTTATACACTCAACAAAAATATAAACGCAACACTTTTGTTTTTGCTCCCATTTTTCATGAGATGGACTTAAAGATCTAAAATTCATTCCAGATACACAATATTACCATTTCTCTCAAACATTGTTCACAAATCTGTCTAAATGTGTGATAGTGAGCACTTCTGCTTTGCTGAGATAATCCATCCCACCTCACAGGTGTGCCACATCAAGATGCTTATCTGACATCATGATTAGTGCACAGGTGTGCCTTAGACTGTCCACAATAAAAGGTCACTCTGAAATGTGCATTTTTTTGCTTTATTGGGGGTCTGGGGACTCAGAACCAGTCAGTATCTGGTGTGACCACCATTTGCCTCATGCAGTGCAACACATCTTCTTCGCATAGAGTTAATCAGATTGTCAATTGTGGCCTGTGGAATGTTGGTCCACTCCTCTTCAATGGCTGTGCGAAGTTGCTGGATATTAGTGGGAAGTGGTGCACGCTGTCGTATAGGCCGGTCAAGCACATCCCAAACATGCTCAATGGGTGACATGTCCGGTGAGTATGCTGGCCATGCAAGAACTGGGACATTTTCAGCTTTCAAGAATTGTGTACAGATCCTTGCAACATGGGGCCGTGCATTATCTTGCTGAAACGTGAGGTGATGTTCATGGATGTATGGCACAACAATGGGCCTCAGGATCTCATCACGGTATCTCTGTGCATTCAAAATGCCATCAATAAAATGCACCTGTGTTCTTCGTCCATAACAGATGCCTGCCCATACCATAACCCCACCACCACCATGGGCCACTCGATCCACAACATTGACATCAGCAAAGCGCTCACCCGCACGACACCACACACGCTGTCTGCCATCTGCCCTGAACAATGTAAACCGAGATTCATCCGTGAAGAGAACACCTCTCCAACGTGCCAGACGCCATCGAATGTGAGCATTTGCCCACTCAAGTCTGTTACGGCGACGAGCTGGAGTCAGGTCAAGACCCCGATGAGGACGACGAGCATGAAGTTGAGCTTCCCTGAGATGGTTTCTGACAGTTTGTGCAGAAATTGTTTGGTTATGCAAACCAATTGTTTCAGCAGCTGTCTCAGTGGCTGGTCTCAGACGATCTTGGAGGTGAACCTGCTGGATGTGGAGGTCCTGGGCTAATGTGGTTACACGTGGTCTGCGGTTGTGAGGCCGGTTGGATGTACTGCCATATTCTCTGAAACGCCTTTGGAGACGGCTTATGGTGGAGAAATGAACATTCAATGCACGAGCAACAGATCTGGTTGACATTCCTGCTGTCAGCATGCCAATTGCACGCTCCCTCAATGCTTGTGGCATCTGTGGCATTTTGCTGTGAGACAAAACTGCACATTTCAGGGTGGCCAGGAGTCCTCATTAGCACCAACAGCCACCCCATCCTGCGGAAAAACAGGATATTTGACGGCTTTGCGGCAGGTAGGTCCAACTGCAGTCTTAAATCCTTACTTCGTCAATGTAAAAAAAAACGTCTCAGAATGTATGCTTTGCTAATGGGAACTAGGACCTCTCTGTAATATGAATTTTAATTTTTGTTTTTTTCTTTTAATACTAGGTATTGAGATCACCAACCATGCCACTGCGACCCTCGAGGGCAATCAGATCTTTAATAATCGCTTTGGGGGATTGTTTCTCGCATCTGGAGTCAATGTTACTATGAAAGGTACCCTGTTCAGACCTGCAAACTCATAGGAGGTGAAAAAGGTGACAAACACCCGTCCCTTCTAGGGGGGTCGGGTGTTTTTCGCTGTCCAAACGATTGGCTAATTTGTTAAATATCATTCACACAACCAGAGTTCTCCACTATTGCTCCAATGTCCAGCTGGGTGAAAATAATAGCCAGCTGAGATCCTGACCCTCCTAGGGGGGTCCGGGGGTATGCCCCCCCGGGAGATTTTTTTAAAACTTTTTAAAGTGAAATGCATGAATCTGGTGCACTTTGAGAAGGAAATTAAGAGGCTAAATCTGAGGAATTTTGTGTGAACAAATAATTTGGAGACACTGGGTCGGATGAATTAGAAGCTTCTTGGATTTTCCATTAAAATGTTCATTTAAAATAAAATATTATGCAGGGTCCTCTGGGTTGGGCTTGGTGCTCTTTTTCTTTTACGGGACATATTTCTCTGTAATATAATGAATACATTTAAATGCAGTGAGAGGAACGAAGCAGAAGAACTCTGTTGTCCAGCTATCTTTTTTTCCACAGACAAGGCTGAAATAGGTTATACAGTGCATGGGCATCTGAGCCCCATTTCCAAATGTTTTTAAATAAACTCAATACACACTGGACGTGAACGTGACGTGATCAGTTAAACTTGGATTACCTCCCAGATGAACTGATTAAATTATTGGGCTATTAACTAGGCTATCTAGATCAAAACATTGTATTCATTTTTTTGTATGATATAATAATATGATGTTAATATCAAACACACAAACTAAAAAATAAAAATAAAAATACATTGGGGGGGGGGGGCCTGTCGGTCGGCTCTGATTGTGAGCGCACTGCAGACACTTCATTTCTGCAATGTGCGCTCATTAAACTGTCAGCTTCACTTAAGAGTCCTGTGTAGTGCAAACTATGCAGCATAAAGTTATAACATTCGTCTACGACCGTGATGTTAAATCACCTTCACACAAAGTCTCCGCCCCAGCAAAGCAGCGAGTCGATCGCTGTGACGGTGAAAATCACCGGGACCTGGGAGACCCAGTGAGCGAGTGAGACGCCGCTCAGAAAAAACTCTGTGGTTTGATGGATGAAATCAGTCGGGGATATCCTGCCCGTTAACTTTGTCTACGGGAACGGCTTCCGCGATCTTTTTCTATGTCTCGAGTCTAACAGAGAGCCATGTCGGCAAACTGACAGCGCGACTAAATAAAGGGACTGTCCTACAGTGAGCTGCGTCCCTCCGTATAGTTTCTGTTTCAGTAGGCTGTTACATTAACCTCTGAAGCATTGACAGTGTTTAATCAAAGCCTCTAAGTTTTTATTATCAAAAGGGCTTTGATTGAGACTTTTAGCCAATTCTAAAGTATGAACACACAGCGGCAGCAGTGATGCTTTACTATGCCCGATCTTAACGCTGATTGGACAATACTCATGACGTCTACCAAAGATGTTTTATTGCCAAGATAACGATATTCCCTTGTCTCACACTACGGTAACTCGCCCACACAGTCCAGTCTGGGAAGCGCTGGCTGACTTCTCTGGCAGCTGCCGCTACCCCCCCCCCTTCCCAAAAACAAAAACTCTTCGGATCTATACGATTCACGTGGGTCATATATTTTGATTCTAAACGGCGATTTTCGCCGAAAAGCGACGAGTTTGCAGGTATGCTGTTGGTCGCCAAGATTTTTACTTTTTTTTTAAATTGCCTGTGACGTGTAGGTTGATCAAGTTATGCTTATCTCTCCTCCCCAGATAATAAAATATTGAACAATCAAGATGTCATTGAAAAGGCTGTGAGCAGAGGTCAGTGCCTGTACAAGATTTCAAGTTACACCAGCTACCCAATGCACGATTTTTACAGGTAATTTATGTTTATACTCGTGATGAAGGGGGTTTACAATATCCTCGGCTTGTTTTTCGAGCTTGTCAAACCAAACTCCATTTTGTCTCCCACAGGTGTCACACCTGTAACACAACAGACCGCAACGCCATCTGTGTGAACTGCATCAAGAAGTGTCACCAAGGACACGACGTGGAGTTCATCAGACACGATAGGTCAGTGTTACCGACTTGCATTACTAGGAACAATGATCGACTATGATATACACTGGCCGTTCCTATACACTCTTTGCTAATCACAATTATGTCTCCTCTAGCTTCTCCACCCACAGATTCTTCTGTGACTGCGGTGCAGGGACGCTGTCAAACCATTGCACGTTAGCCGGAGAGCCAACCCATGACACGGACACTCTGTATGACTCGGCTCCTCCTATAGAGTCCAATACATTGCAGCACAACTGAGCAAAGAAACCCGATGCCCTTTTGCACTTCAGCAGTAATGGACATATGACACTTTAAGTTGTGCAGTGGAGTAAGAAATCCAAACTGAAAAAACAGGTTAAGTGGACAGAGCATTAAATTAAGAGAGATTAAAAAAAGAAAAGAAAAAGAGACTTGGACATGAATATGCTAAATGGAGACATTTAGTGTGAAAAAAAGTCTGATTATGGATGCCTTGGTTTTTCTTTTTCAATTATTTGACAAAAAAAACATGGATGGGACAGAGCAGCTGACTCAGGGCTTGTCGGAGTTGTTGGTTTGGTCAAGTAAGTGAGACCCAGTGAGAGGAGACGGACAAAATGCCACTGAGGCTCACCTGCTTTCAAGAGGCAGAAGAACAAGATGCCGCAGTAATGTACAGACGCTCAGCCACAAGAGGCTCAACTTTTTTCTCACCAGGAGGCAAAGGCCCCCAAATACAACAATGCTTCCATCACTGGGCAACTGACGTGCTCGTACAATAAAGTACGAGGAAAATGACCTAGCACTTCAAGCTTTTTTTTTTCCTCAAGACAACTGTTGAGATTTGATTTTAATGCTTTTTGTGTAGTTTTGTATTTTCATGCAAAAATCTTACTGTACTTGAATGTCTTTATTTTATTAAATGTGTTAAAATGTTTTGGTTATTATACCCTAGAATTGCTGTAATTATATATGTCGCAGTATCTAACTTCTTTCTGTGAAAGAGATCAGAGAAAAGCGAGAAACACTTAAAATTATCCAGCAATGTTGACTCTTTTACATTTTAAAATAATAGAAGCTGAATGTGCTCTCATAACACTTGAATGCCCTTTTTCTGTTTTGGAGCAGCCTCATAAATGTCTCAAAGGAAGCGGAGCAATTCTGATAGTCCATTTTTACATAATCTATGCATATTTTAAGTGCGCCTAAGACCTATTTTATAGGAAGGACTAATGACAAAGATATGGGAAAAAACAACTCAAGTTACTCAGCTTTTTAGAGGTGTACTTGTAAGGCATCTTTTGGGAAATCATCAGATGTTTGGATGAAAGTTCCTTCTGAGGTTTATCGACTGTCATTACGTTAATCGGTCAAAACGATTATGTATCGATCCACATTTGACCCTGCACCAGTTTAGATGTAATTTCTTTGTATACTTTTTTTACTTTTAGGTCCAAGCAGAAAGAGAACAGTCTTGTGAAAGCACAGCTAATTTTGATGTGCTTTCCCCTTGTTTGCCAATGTTGCTGGAGAATTGAATGACTTTTACTCTACTGAAGCTGAGACAAGTATTGTATATACGGAGCTATATTGTTTCATTGCCCTTCCTTCCTCCCCCATTCATGTGTACTGGTGACTGTGGGTTCTCATACAGACTAAAATGTATGCATGTATCATAACATCTAGACTCAATATATTGTGAAGTATTCAATAACCGTTATGTAGGCGCTAGCGTGAATTAAAAGGGTTTAATTTCCTAGATGAAACAGTAATTTTTTTAAAAATAAACTTTATTAGATCATTACAGTAGTGTTTTTTCCAAGTGCTGAGTAAACAAATTCAGCCAGAACAAATCCATGTTCTACAGAGTGTTGAGCATTTGAACAAGTGTAGCAAAGTGTGTGTTGCCGAGTGTGGCATCTTCAGCGAACTGGCAGAGCTTCCTGTAAGAGAAGAGGGGGAGAGAAAGCATAACGTATTAATACCACATCCTAACTTTGGATGACCCTGCTGTTGCTACAGAATGTTTTAACGCTAATACCAATACACATACTTGAAGAGTCTGAGGCTGATGGTGCTCTTCTCAAACTCTCGGGCCTTCCTGTGGCCTGATTGGATGACCTCCTCTGGCAGGCTAGCAAGTCGAGCAGCGTTGAATCCGTAACTCTTTGGACAAGCACCCGAGATGAACTTGTAGAGGAATGTGATTGTCTCTTGACTAGGATCCTCACATTCATTCTCCACCATGCACGCCTTAAAAGGGACAGACAGAACAGACATTATACTCATAGCAAGGCACACCGTCAGACAAATGGGTTCTTTACTGCACTACAGAATATGAAAGCAACAAGGGGAAAATTATTCATTTGTACACAATAAATAATCCAAATGAAAGTTTTTTTCTACATGTCACTTTATTAATTTAAACTTCAGTTACAGGTTGTGGCTATATCATCACCCACAACGAGGGCACACAGGAAGCAGCTGTGGTGTAGATGTACAGAGAAACTGCATTTTGACACATGCCTGTACAGTTTTGATGCTACACTTGGCACTTTGCTGAACAGCTTTTATTGTAGGTGCACACTTGCTGCCAAATGCTGTGCTGTATAGCAATGGAATACCAAATTGTCTAACCTCAGACTTACAATATGACACTTTTCTTGGCTCCACTACATATAAAAAGGTCACACAGACAGGATGTAATAAAACAATACAAAAGATATTTCTCTAGATGACCATTTGTCAGCTTTACATAACAGTTCTACTGTTATACTATTTTCCTTTGTTTAGCACATTGTGTGAAGGAAGGTGCTGTAGAAACAAATACATGTTATGTTGATGCAATGTACCGTTTGCCTGTGCAGTGCAGTATCTCGCATTGCTGTACTCACCATGTGGCCCAACCGCACAGCAGGGCTGTTGGCGTAGTCCTCCACCAGGGAATGGTAATGTGTGGAGAAGAGTGTGCGACAGCAGATCTTCTCAGCAAGCTCCTTCACGACTGCGCTTGCAATCGCTGTGCCATCATATGTGGCTGTGCCCCTTCCTGCAAACAGTTCACAACTCAGTACTTACCCTTCACAAACATACCACAAGAACAAAAGAGTGCTGAGGAGACAGCCAATCTTCACTGTTATTAATAAATAATAATAAATAAGCAACTAAGACTTACCTAATTCATCCAGGAGCACAAGTGAGTGCTTAGTGGCATGGTGCAGAATGCTGGCAGTCTCACTTAGCTCCACAAAGAAGGTACTCTCTCCTAGGGGACACATATTGGATAATACAAGCTTAGCCCATGAAGTGGAACCTTAAGACATTGCCCCCATGTGTGTTACATTACAGGCGCTCATGATTTTACCAGCCATAATGCGATCCGAGGCTCCCAGCCGAGTGAAGACCCTGTCGACTGGTGTGAAGCGAAGGCTCTCGGCAGGAACAAAGCAACCCAACTGGGCTAGGATGATCACAAGTCCACACTGTTTGAAAAGAACAGCCCCAGCATTTCAATGAGGGCCAACAAATACTTTACACAGGCATGCACTGTTCAAGTGGATGTGAAATTAAGGTGTACCTACATACTAAACACTCGCACACAAATGACCCACCTGTCTCATGAGGGTAGACTTTCCACCCATGTTTGGCCCTGTGACGAGGACACAAGAGGCATGGCCATTTGCCTCGTCATTTTCACTGCTACCAGGGCAGCCAATGTAGACGTCATTCGGGATGAAGTCATCTCCAAAAAAGGTCTTGGTGACGCAAGGGTGGCGGGATCCAGTGAGGTCAAGGAAGGGGGATACCTGGTCATCACCCTCAGGTAGCACCACCTCCGGCCTGCACATCGGTCCGTCTCCGCCCTGACAGTAGCGTGACAAGGCCAGCAGCACATCTAGAAACAATTGACAACTGATTAGTTATAAAGTAAAGAGGAATTTAAATAACAGGTTATTTGCTATCCGCTTCAAGGGATGATTCTCCAGTTCAGCCCGGTAAAACTGAAAAAAAAAAAAATAATAATAATAATAAAAAAACACAACCTGTGGTTGAGGTATGGCCCAGTATTTGATTGGGTTTTTTAATAGTGGGGATATTTATTTCTCTACATATTCACTTTGGAAACCTTATGAAGGGGTTGTCAATTTGCAATTAGGCCCTCTTCAATTCTGTTATAGTGCTATGAAACTCATGTATGGAAATAGTTCAAAATAGTTAAAATAAGACTTTTGGAATTTATTTAAATTTGATGCATTTTTGTGTATTTTGTATTAAAGAGCACTGATATCAGAATCAGCATCGGTATCACGAGATACTCAAATCCAGGTATCGGAATTTTAATTGAAAAGAAAAGTGGATCGGTGAATCTCTAAGGACAGTATGCTACTGCAAAAGAGATCAGAAATAAACTATATTTAATCAATTTCTGTCATGAAGGCTGATTACGAATTCCATAACAGGAAAAAATAAATAAATAAAAATTAGTGTCAATTTAACCATGTTTTAAATGGAACAGTTACTAAATGACAGCACCCTTTCTAACATCTAAAACACAATGTAGGTAGGTAGATTGGAAAAATCTGCATGATTTGTATTCAGAGCTGACACCGGCAATGCAAACTTGTTTTCAAAAGCCTAAGAAAGCATGAGTTCTCCTCTTTTAATGCTAGTTAATGAAAATAAAAATAATGTAGTTACCAAGCACTGCCATGCACTCCACCCCAGTCTTCCAGTTTTTGTAGTTCTTGTCAAAGTTGAAGAAGAGCCTCCTCATGCAGTCCTTGAGGGCAGCATCTCTCTTCTCCTCAAACCCTTGCAGCTCTGAGAACAGCCGCTCTGTCTCCTTTGTTATGTATCGCTTCCAGCCTTTCTTGGTGGACTTCACATCGTACTCCTTAGGAATGTTCCTATCTGACACACTTTCAGGCACCTCCATCTGGTAGCGGTTTCTCCCAGTTCCCCAGTAGGTCATGTTCTTACAGCCCAGTCTTTTCTTCTGTCTGTCCAGATAATCCTGCAGCTCTCGTTCACAATTCTTGATTTCGGTCAGAGCCTGGTCAAAGTCTGGGTCGAAGCCGGTTTTAGGGGTTATGACGCCGGTGGTGCTGGCTTTTTTGTGGTCAAAGGCTGTTTCCCAGCGCTTAAGTTCGGCAGAAAGATCCGGAAATAGGCCATCCTTTTCACCTTTAACGCTGACGACACGATTGAGATATGTGGATTGAAACTGGCCCGATACAGTAGCGAGGGCCGAAATGATCTCCTGCATAGTCTTGAAACCCTCCAGTGCAGACAGGAAGTCGGCAATCTTGCGTTTGCTGTATGTGACCTCCTCGTAGAGAACTGCTCTGCTGTCGGGGTGATCCTGGCCCTTCAGCGTGCCAATGCTGTGGATTTTACTCAGAAGACGCTCTAAATCGGGGAGCTTCTTCAGCAGGTCGGAAACCTCGGTAGCCTGGGCCTGAGCTCCCATCAGGTCTTCCATAGCGTCCAGTCTGTCCCTGATGGATGAGGGGTTACATAGAGGGGCACAGAGCCACTGCTTTAGCAGCCTCTTGCCAAACGGAGTAGAGCAGGTGTCCAAACGCTCCAGCAGTGTCCCCTCTGTTCCTCCCAACTCGTTCCGAAAGATTTCTAAGTTTGCCAAGGTCACCCCGTCGAGGACCATTCTCTGACGTGTCTTGGAGAAGAAACTGGCAGGTCCGGCAGCTTTCTCCATCTCAACATCCGCAGGGATATATTCTTCAAAGTTGGCCATGGAGAGCAGCTCTTGGTCAACCAGACATTTCTTAAGGTAGAAAACGCACCCACCCAGTGCTGAAAGTGCCAGCTCGTAGCCCTCTTTAGGAGTGAGGCAAAGAGAGTCACTCTCAGAGGTCATCTTTTTCAGAAGAGCAGGAAGAAAACTGTTCCCTGCCACTTTGTCCCCGCCAGAAGTGTCTTTAAAGTAATCTTCCTCTGAAAAGGTTTTTAGGGTCTTTTGAGCATCCCAGAACTGGGTGCCCATGTTCAGTCCTTCCTGCAGGGCAGAGGACAGAGACGCCTTGAGTATTTTGCGTGTTTCCAGAGACGGGTTCCCCTTTTCAAAGAGGACCTCAGCGGGGGCAAAGTGCGCTATCAGTGTGCGCAGACGTGAGCAGTGACGATCGTCTGGGAACTGACCTACGTAGAAATAACCCACAGAGGTATCTACGAAGCAGACTCCGTACGTGCGAGAACGACCCGAGCTTTCCTCTTCCGCCTTTTCCTTTAAACTGAGCAGGAACTTGCTCTGGCTCTCGGAGGGAGCGCCGTCCAGCACACTGTAGGTTTGGGTGCCGCGCGTGATGATACGGCACACTTCCCTTCTCACCACGCGGTCAAACTTGGTGGGCTTTGCCAAGGTCTTACAGCGTACCTCCATCATATCCGGGGTCTCCGTCTGCTCCACGCGAGCCACCTTGTAGCCTTTCTGGACCAGTACGTCTGAGAAACGACCAAAGCCAATCTCTGGAAAGCCAGAGTGCGCCCACGCCCCCTTCATGAAAGTTAGGCCCATCTCGTTGACTCCAGTCACAGCATCCATGTGGTAGAGCTCATAAAACTTTCCCACCTTGTAGAAAATGACCGTATCGAACATCTTAGATTTTAGTTGCCACCACCGACGCATACCAGGAGTGACTTTGTTTAGGAAGTCTTCTGGCACATACAGGGTGGTGGGATCGTAGTCATCCTCTGACTGTCTGCGCCTCCCGCTGTCTTTCCTCCTGCCGTCCTGTAACCACTCCAGTTTCTCATGGTCCCAAACTGTAGAGCCTCCGCCGGTGCCTGAGCCGTTTGCCTGGCTCTCAAAATTGTCAGGGGCAGAGAAGGTGGACAAACGAGACTTTGTTTCAGCGGTGACGGCTGTTGGAGCCTGTTTCGGTGTAATAGCCGGGATGGAGGGTGCCTTGGCTTTTGTAGGAGGCGGAGCAGACTTTTCTGCAGGACGTTTGCGCTTTACAGGCTTGATGGGACTATCCGACTCTTGTGTGCTCTCCTCCTCTTCTTCCTCCTCCTCGCTGCTCACTGGCCCTTCTACCTCCCCCTCCCCCTCCTCCTCCTCCTCCTCGCTGCTGGACGCAGCCTGTTCTGGTTTGAATTCCTCTTCTGATCCATCACTGTCCGAGTCTACGATTATGCGACGGCGCTTGGCCTTATTGCCCTTCTCTGTTGACGCGCGGGATGAACGTCGAGTGACCTTGGCAGATTTCACGTCATCCATTTTATGTGCATCCTCATCACTGACCTCTTCGTCGGACACTGTTGACTTGTCAACCTGAAGAAACACAAAGTAGGACAGGTAAAATAAATATCTAACCTGCATTTCTGACCTCATAACAAACACAGATGGAGTTTTACTTGTGTCAATGTCAAACAAGAGGCATTAGAATAAAAAGGTTATTTTTACCTCCATTTCTTCATCATCCTGATACTCATCCTCATCATCAGACGGATCAATGCAGAGAGGCATCTTTAACCTTTTTTCAGTGCTGTCAAACATAACTCCATCGGCGAGCTCCATTGCAGTACGGATAACAGGTTTGCCACTGAAGAACACCCCTCCTATTTTAGCGTCGCTGCTGTCAGAGCCTGCAAAACAGTACAAATACTGTCATGTAGCTTCTCAAGAGGATAAAGCAAATCTTAGTGACAGCTTTGTGGCTGTTAATATTATCGTTAATTAAAAATGTATTCATTTTAGCTAACCTTGGTACTCCCGGATGTATTTGGTGCTGACCCATCCTCTGGTAGGGGGTTCATCAAAGAAATGCACATGAATGCGGTTGTCCCGACCGCGTCCCCTCATCTGCTGTCCAGTCAAAGGCTGGGGCACCACCATGCATGGCCACCAGGGATGTCCCTCCAATTTTGCCCACACAAGGGTGCCTGCATTGAATGGGCATGTCGTGGAGCTACTGAGAAAGAAAAAAACAAACTTCAGTCATACAGTATATTGACCATGGTCCCATCCCATCATAATTTCTACCTATCTTATCAGTGATACTTCACTAATAATGCAGGGCATTGACATTTTAAGTCAGATTGTGTCAAACAGACATAATACTGCCGTGTGCAGTAAAGTAAAAGGAGATACCGCGCGTGATGATACGGCACACTTCCCTTCTCACCATGCGGTTTATTTGTTGTTGTTTTTTTTTTCTTTCTTCTTCTTCTTTTTTATCATTAACTCTAAACGTAATAATACTAACTAACTATAATCAAACTAACTGTGGAAATCAATACAAGGAAATGTATTGCACTTGCATATAGAGGGAGTCCCCAGTAAAATGTTGATATATATTTATATGGTAACACTGTGCACTATGTAATATGGAATAGAATGTATGGAAAGTATATAGTAATGTATAAGTATAATCAAATTATAACTGTGTTATTCATTATAATAACCTAACTACAACTAAACTATAAGTTGCATTGTTTTATATTTTTAGGCTATTGCTTTGTTTTTTTTTCAAATATTGTGTTGTATTATATTATAGTATATTACATTGTATTGTATTATATTATATTATAGTATAGTATATTGTGTTGAATTGTATTATATTGTGTTGATTGTATTATGTTTGTGTTATGTTGTATTGTATTGTGTTATGTTATACTTTGTTTTTGTGATACATTGTATATTTTATAGCAGTATGTAAAGAGGGTAGGCATAATAAGCCTCGGCTTCGTCCTATACCCTTTTTCGGCCATTGATGCTTTTAAGTAAAGTTGTTTATCTTGTGGTCATGGACTGAAAATAAAAACATTTACTACTGTACTGTCCAACAAGTACAGTATTTATCAACTGTCTATAAAAATGGTAGACATCTTAACTTATCACATGTTAAATAACTGTTTCTTTTAACTTATGTTACCCAACTTTTTTTTTGAGGGGGGGGGACTTTGATTAAACTAATATGACTAAAAATGTTGATACGGGAAATGTATAACAGTTACCTGACTCGTAATAAAGGCGTCTGGAAATGGACATATACTGGCCACTTTTTGGGGGCGGAGTGGCGATTCATTTCATTTCATTTAACTTTATTTATCCTCGAGAGACCAATTGAGGGGTGACCCTCATTTACAATGATGTCGAGTTCAAACAAATTCAAAGGAAAAACAACAATACAAAAACAATATTCAATGAAAAAACATCAAATACACAACAACAGGTGAAGAGAGAAAAAAAAACAATTGAAACATTTACATAGTGGTGAAGAGTGGCAGCAATTAAAATTAAATGGGTGAAAGTACAATATAGTCTATAGTGGCTAACACCTAAGAGAGCCCACACTACTAAACTATGCAAAGTTCTTCTTGTCATTAGTTCATTATACATTTAAGTTCTGTATTCCAAGTAAAAAAGTATTATTAGCATTCATTTGCCCAACATTAACCCCCGAATAAAAATGTTTCGCATGATTTATAAAGCCATACAGTATGTCCAAATTCCAAGGATTAACGAAAGCACTGACGTCACCTTATGAATGAAAACGAAAAAAGCTGTAGCTTAATAACATGTGACTTGTATTGGATCAGTCTAATGCATATCAACACACGTTTTCGGGGCCTTGCAGGCCATCTTTCGCAAAGTGTTAAGACAGTGCACAGCGTGTCTCCAGCAATTACACCGCACCAACACAATCATGGCTAACTCACCTTTGTTTGGTTGTCAGGGCCTTGTCGCCAAATAGTTTGCTGAAACCTTTCGCGGGCTTGGAATTACTTTTCGATTTAACTTTGTTGGTCTTGGTTGGTTGTTGCGGTGTCTGTTTAGCTTGCTCTTTCGGAGAGGAGTTTTTCTTCTCTACCGAGGAAGGCACGTCCGCCTCGGTCGGAGAGGGACTCGGCTTCGGCTTGGAAGCTGGCGGTGGAGACTTGGAGAAAAAATTGAAAAGGGAGCTTTGTTTCGCCATGAGTGCTAGTGTGAATGTTTTTTTTCTGAGTTTTGCAGAAAATCCTAGGTAAAGTATACCGAAAGGTGCCCGCCTGTACCCAGTCAGACAGCGTCACGGCTCGAGCGCGTCTAGTTCGCGGGAAAGCCACTTATGGGGTGTTGTGGGCGTGGACATGAGCCTCCCCCAATGACAAGCCAGTATACTGTAACGTGAAAATCACGTGGTATCAACCATGGCCATATGACTTATCTTGGCGCTTAAGGGATCTTTTTTTCCCCCACTCAACTTTATTTAAAAAACAAAGGCTGCACACATATGACATACAGTTTATAATAGGTCCATGAATGTTTAGCCTTATTATGCATTGCCTACGTTTACTTTTTGAGGTAGACGGTAAACACACACTGTCTGAAGCACACTGTGTGGATCCACTTTTAAGTTTCTAAGTGATTTCTGATCAGAGACAAAAGGTAGAAGTCACATCTTTTTATGAGCATGGTTCTGTTTTTTGTTGTTGCTCTGAATCTCATTAAGTAGGCCACACTGAATCCTATTCAGATTGACTGGCCAAGAATGATGATCACACATGAAAGATGAAACCAATTTGACCTGGGATGTCAGTAGCTCTCTCACCTCTCAATATCGTCACCCTCTTAAAATAATGGCCTAAGTCATATTTTCAAGTTGTTCAGAAAACAGAAAAAACTGAATCATATATAGAGTAGGCTACATGATATTTATGAATCATTTCAAACAAAAAGGTTATGACAATAGATGACTATTGATATACAAATAAGGATGTCAGTCAATTGTGTAACATGAGAGGATAAAATGACTTAGGCCAATTTATGAACATGCCTTTGCGGTTTACGCAATTTTGAACCTGACTTGGGCCAAATTAATTCTGGGATAAGTAAGGCAAAACAGTGCATTTCTTTTTTTCCCCAACTACTGTAACATACCATGAGGAAGGGTATGCGTATGCCACAAACATTTGAATATGCTAGTGGAGCACACATAGACTCATGAGACAGAGGGAAGTTTGGCTGTGAATGGCACCATTAATCCACTCTACCGACGCAAGACTACAGACTCGGCACCCCACAGCTCTCATGATAATCAACAGAGACTTCAATCATGTCTCCCTCTCCAAAACTCTGACCAGCTTCACACAGTATGTGAAATATAAAACCAGAGGAAATAAAATCCTGGACTTGCTTTATGCCAATGTGAGGGAGGCATACAGCTCCTCTCCCCTCCCACCCCTTGGCCAGTCTGACCACAACCTGATACACCTTACACCTGTGTACAAGCCTGTAGTAAGCAAGCAGCCGGCTACCACCCGGACTGTGAAGGTGTGGTCTAGAGAGGCTGAGGAGGCCCTGCAGGACTGCTGCCAGAGAACAGACTGGGATCTGTTCCTGGAGGACCACACAGAGGACATTGAGGGACTCTCCCATTGCATTACAGATTACATCAGGTTCTGTGAGGACAGCGTTGTACCCATCAAGAAGGTCCGCTGTTTTCCTAACAACAAACCCTGGATCAATAAGAACATTAAAAACATACTCAACAGGAAGAAGAGGGCTTTCATGGCAGGAGACAGAGAGGGGGTAAAATCAGTTCAGAAGGAACTGAGAAGGGAACTAAAGGCGGCCAAAACATGCTATAAGGAGAGGCTGGAGGGCAAGCTCGAAAGGAACAGTGCCAAGGAGGTTGGGATGGGATGGAGAAGATCACGGGACACAAACTGCCAGGTCCAGCTGTGGCGGCTGACATGAACGTGCTAATGAGCTGAACCTATTTTTCAACAGGTTTGACTCAAACCCTGCCCCAGTGAGCTCAGCAGGTCAGTCCGTGCCCCCCTCCTCCACCTCCTCTCCAGCCCCTACTTCCCCTCCCTCTCCCCCTCCCTTTTCCCCTCCTCCCCCCTTGTTACCAGTCTTGTCATCACATCAAGCCAGGTGAGGCGGGAGCTATCAAAGCTCCAGAGGAATAAGGCAATGGGTCCGGACATCAATCCCAAGGTGCTTAAAGTGTGTGCCGGACAGCTTGCTGGAGTGTTCCAACACCTCTTCAACCTTTCCATGAGGCTGAAGAAGGTGCCCCAGTTGTGGAAGCCCTCCTGCATTGTTCCGGTGCCTAAGATAGCTCGCCCCAGCTCTCCCAACGATTACAGGCCAGTGGTGCTGATCTCACACATAATGAAGACCTTCGAAAGACTCACCTTAAGCCCCAGATGTGTGACTCCATGGACCCACTGCAGTTTGCGTACCAGGCCCAACTCAGCGTGGCCGGCGCCATCATTTACCTGCTGCACAGGGCTTACTCACACCTGGAGAAGCCGGGGAGCTCAGTGAGAGTCATGTTCTTCGACTTCTCCAGTGCGTTCAATACCATCCAGCCTACCCTGCTTGAGAAGAAGCGCTCAGCAATGCAGGTACACCCCGACATGGTTGCTTGGATTGGTGACTACCTTTCCAGCAGGCCACAGTACGTGCGGCTGCAGAGCGGCCTGTCAGATGTTGTGATGAGCAACACTGGCGCACTCCAAGGAACAGTACTTTCACCCTTCCTCTTTACCATCTACACCTCTGACTTCAGCTTCAACTCTGGAACTTGCCATCTCCAGAAATTCTCAGACGACTCCTCCATCGAGGGCTGCATCAGTGAGGACAGGGAGGACGAGTACAGAGGTGTGGTGGAGGACTTTGTCAAATGGGCAGAGGAGAACCACCTCCAACTCAACATCGGCAAGACCAAGGAGCTGGTGGTGGACTTCCGCCGGAAGAGGAAGCCCCCAATCCCTATTACCATCCAGGGGGTTGAAATAAAGACGGTGGATTCGTATAAATTCCTTGGAGTACACATCAACAATAAACTGGTCTGGTCAGACAACACAGAGGCCCTCTACCGGAAGAGTCAGAGCAGACTCTTCTTCCTCAGGAGGCTCAGGTCGTTTGACGTGTGTGGCAGGCTACCAAGGACATTTTATCTGTCTGTGTCCTTCCACTGCTGCTGGGCTGTTTTTGCAACAAACAAATTTCTCCTACGGGGATTAATAAAGTTGTATCTTATCTTATCTTATCTTTTCTTACCAATGCACACAATAAGGGTGCATTCATTAATGGTTATTTAATGCTTAATAAGCATTAATCAATGCTAAGTTAATGTTTTATAAGCATGAACTTAGCATTAAAGGTGGGTTAAGCGGATCGACTTTGTTAAAATTCCCTAGCCTAGGCTGTGCATTAACAAGATTTTTGTCAGTGCTCACACAGTATGGACCGGTAGCAGATTGGGAGGAGATATTCACTGATTTGTCAACAAACATTCTGAATAATCATTTACCACACCTTTAAATTAACTGATTAACTAAGATATTAAGCATGAACTAAGCATTACGTGAATAATCATGGTAATTAAACATAACTTACTGTTAATGCTGATTAACCCCCTAACCCTAAACCTTATTGTAAATGTTTACCATATTTGGTTATAATTTCATATAAAATATATTTTTTTACAAACCACCGCCATTTTGAAACACTTATAAAATTGCCTAAGTCACTCCGTCTAGTGACTTAGGCTACATAAAATGGCCTAATTCACACTCTTGACATAGGCCATTACACTAAAGGGGTGGGATCACATGATCTGTTCAACTGAGGATGCTGAGAGTTTTACCAGAGGTGGCCAGCATCACAAGGAGCTGATTTAGGCAAGAAAATCATTTTGGCAAAAAAGTGGCTTAGGCCATTATTTTAAGAGGGTGACGATATGTATGCGGTCTCAGAAATTCACAGGAAGGTAAGCAAACATAGTTATTATATGCAAAAGGCAATAGTAGGCTAACCTAGTAAATTGAATGCAAGTGACAGGATTTCTGAACCTTCTCAAACTTGACCACTAAATTAGGCCACATGTGAAAACCAAAATGAGAAATCAATCATGATGTTCTATCTTCATGTACTAGTTAATTAATTTATTAATTGACTATGTGGATAAACACTTAAAGATTTAAAGTTTGCATAATAAGAGTGCATGGTCTTTGTTATACTATTATACGTAAAAAAAGAATGGGACATCATTGATGATAGGCCTACAGGGAATTTTGTGTCTTCTTTTTGTGAGAAGATTCATGATATAGTTTATGTTGTTGTATGGGCTATGGTGTATTGGCTCTATCCGGCCTACTTGTCATTTACCACCAGCAGAGTGCAGCAGAATACTAGCTTCATGAAAATGTGCCTCTATCTTAACTTATCTTATACTATTCAACAAATTGGACTCTGGGATGTTCGTACAGCTTATTTGACAACATTGGTTATGTAGTAGGCCTATTTGGCACACAAATGTGTCAATTATAGTTATCTTTACGTTAAGCCTACAATAGGAATAGCACAAGAATGTTTATGTTGTGGCCTTTTACACAATGTTAATAGAAGCAAAAGGAGCACTATGCATGCATTAAAGCTTTTTTCAGCAATGTATATATCCTGCACACACACACACACACACACACACACACACACACACACACACACACACACACACACACACACACACACACACACACACACACACACACAATTAAGTGAGCTTGTTTCGGTTGAAATCTGTAGCTGAAATATTGCAGTCTGTATGTTCTGCCCAGTTGTGACACAAAATTAAAATGCCTACTATATGCTACTCCAACATATACATATTACTACAACCACTAGTAAATGCTTGGTGTTACATTTTCATAATAACCAAACACCCACCTACGTATGACTTTTTTTTGCATATGGTGGCCACCTGGTTGCCACCTGGGAAGAGTTAGAAATGATAAGTATACAGGATTGAATAAACACTAACAATTGTGTGTGTCTTAACTAGCACCAAGTGACATGGGCTTTATGTCACAGTGGGTGTTAGAGAGCAACCAATTAAGAGAGCATTATAATACCTCAAACAGCAGTTGTTGTGAGGAGCTGTTAATACTATTAGAATTGCTATCACTAACTGATGATTACACATGAACTTGTGCCATCATTAGGCCTAAAGGGTACTGTACGTGAGACCAACCGATATGGATGGTGTCAAATACCCTACAGTATATTTCATATTATTTGCAGAATATATTTTATCACAATCCATGCAGTTTAAAGTAACCTACAATAGTTTTCAGGCTGAGTATCTTTTACAATAGAGAAAACATGGAATTTCACTTTCTCCTTCCTTATTAAAGGTGGAGTTAGCGGTTCTGGAGAAAGCTTGTTGTCAAAATCACTATGTCAAAATCAGTGAATATCTCTTCAATATCCATTCCTGTATGCCAGTGATAATAATACACAGCCTATGCTCTGTAAACAGGCATGTTGCTGGCTACAGTGGGCCCCCATGTTCACACACCCTCTTTTTTAGGAAGAAATATATTGATTTTTACTCCAGCTTGAACTTTCATCAGATCTCAAGGACATCGGCTGTAGTACAGCTGGGCTTTTTCTTCTGTGACATTTACACGTTTCTTATGTTGTGTTTTTGTCCTGAGCTAACCTCAGCTTTTTATTGCAAAATGAAATGATTTTGGTTAACAATTTTAGAGTTATAGCTAAGGTGTTGCTATGTGTCTAGGACCTTGATGCGGTTGCTAGCTGATCCACGGTAGGTTACATGTGGGTTTTTTGGTAGTTGATTACCAAGGTGTGTGGTTCCTGGGTTTTGCTAGATATTGGTACAGAATGTACATGCAACATTTCAAGTAATCTTACTATATAATAGAGAATAGTATGTATGTGTGTGTGTGTGTGTGTGTGTGTGTGTATGTGTGTGTGTCACTCCTATTCTAACCTCTCCCCGACCCCTTTACCCTTACCATAACCACCCAGCTGTGATGCCTGAACCTAATAGCCAATTTCAGGAACATAGGGCTATGGAACCATTGGGCTGTGGGACCATTGGGCTGTGGGAGGGATAATCCCAATGTATTGCTAGTTTGTTGCCAGATTATTCTAAATGGTTGATATCTCAGGCCCGTGGTACAATTACTACATAAATATTGTCAGCAGAAGGATAAGAGGCGGTAGCAGTAGTCTCAACAGGTCATCATTAAAGGAAGAGCTGTGGTTGTGGAAAATAAGCTTAAACACTTGTTTGTTCCTCTATGCAACCAGAAGGGTTCATCATATCATTTATGTTAAGGAGTATATTGAAATGGAAACACATTTTGAACAATATATACAGTATTTAGGGGAGAGTGGCCTAAGTTGTGCATTTTGGAAGTTGTTCCACCCCTTGTTTCTAGAAAACCGTGGAAGAAATGTGACCACATATTTAAGAAGAGCCATCCATTTGACTCATCCTGTAAAGAAGGGAGACACAAGGAATAAGATATAAGCACATTTAAGCTCAAAAAACTGTGTTTTGCCTTTCAAAGCAAAATTTCCATGATCAAGGTTTTTTGATTATTGTGTCTGAACAATTATAGACAAGTTTGAAAACATTTAACACATGTTTTAGTGCTTTGGTATGCTACATTTTGAGTCTATACAGTTAGCACGATGTCAGCCCTAAACTGCTGCATCATGCTTATTATCCAAAATTCTGGGGATGGGGTGATTTGTGCCAAAGGGCCTGGGTGAGTTATAAGTAAGTAAGTAAGTAAGTAAAATGTATTTATAAAAGCACATTTATGACAGTTTGCACTGTCCAAAGTGCTGTACATAGTGCATTCAGTAGGTAAACAATGAAAGTAAAATAACAATAACCAAAATAAAAGACGTAAAGCCCATACATCCACATAAACACAGATAGTAGTGCAGAGGTAAGATAGTTAATGGGGAGGAAACACCAGGGTGTACATATGGGTTTTGAGCCTTGATTTAAAGACAGAAATGTAGGGGAATCACATTTGTCAGGTGGCAGTTGGTTCCACAAGCACGGAGCAACTAGTGCAAAGTACATTTCTGAGAGTTGTGCCAGTGGCATGGCTGTATACGCTGGTCACCAAAAGAAAGTGATTGTCTACAGTAGCTCAGAAGAGAGTGACATCTCAATTCCACTTAACGACAAAACTGATGAGAGTTCAGATGGCCAGAAAGATGATGATGGTGACTTTGTCATTGTGAGCTTTGCAGGTAAAACCATTAGATCTGCTAGGCCTTGTTTAAGAAAATTGTCCTTCAATCTTTGTCAACTATTTACTTTAAATAAACCTTAAATAAGTAATTGTCTAATGGATTTGTCTTGCATTACAGTTTATGAGATATATAGCAATGGCACAATTCACCCCATGGTATTCTCTCCAACCGCACAACTTACACCACACCGGGGGCAAGTTGTGCATCAAGACAACTTTTTTTCCGAAAGCTATATTTCTTCAACAGTTTATTCCAGATCCAAAGTTTTTATTGCCAGGGATGCACAACACCCTGAAATATATGTACATATTTGAGTTGGAGACTTTACTGTCAAGGCCTTACTTTAATGTCACTTTGAGTGAAAAGTTGCACAACTTAGGCCACTCTGCCCTATTTATTTTTTTCTTTAAAAAAATGTATTGAAACAATGATCTTCATTGCCTGCTTGTCTTTGTATACTGCATTCTTCTTGTCTTTGCATGTGGATCCCGCTTCCAGCAGTGTCCACAGACTACAGTGCTGGTTTGCCCAGCAGGCACACTAATGAGGCTGATGAAACGTTGAGAGCAGGCCGGGTCGACGTGGTGAGTTTCTGTTGTCAATGTTAAACTGCATTTCATAGTGTCAAGTGTTTGCTCACCTCTCACCCCTTTTAGTACACTACCCGGGGAGCAGTATGGCTATAAGCCAGAGAGAGCAATATACACCAGGCTCCAATACTCATAAAATATTTATGCTCCAAACATAAACAAGCTGGTGAAATACACTTTCAACAGGAATTTTCACAAAGCAAAAAGAATGAAAGCAAGTGTATATACAATACAAAAAAGTGGTCAAGAATTATAAGGTGCAGCCTGAATAACACATTATGAGATGTCACATCCTGCTCTGCATTCGCGGATGTAGCCTTCACCTGGTCTTAAAGCTGCTCTATGCAAGATTTATGTATAAAAATATACCCATTTAATATACCACTTCAACCGCCTAAATCATGAACTGAGCTGCAACAGGGAAGATCCTTCCAACCCACCTTATTGAGAAGCACCAGAGTAAAAGTTGTGTCCTGTAATTTGTCACTTGTGGGACATTTCTTTGTATATACAGTAAGTGACAAATTGCGCCTTGTTACAAGCAACATACAGTATGTTCTCCCAAAGAGTAGCTCGCAGGGTGGACTGTTTAATGGTAGATTGTTGCCTCTGAAGGAATTAATTTTTCTTTTTCTATCCCTGACAGCTAATCAGAAAAGGAAGTTTAAGTCATGTAGCATTATGACTGTATTTAAAATAGGCAGATTTTTTTTAATTTTCCTTCAAAACTATCATCTTCTGCTGTAGGGGAGAACGGGGTAAGTAGGCACACTTTTTACTCTAGTGAGAATTGCTCACCACCTAAACATCTTTCAATAGTCATTCCTACATTAAATCGAAGCTTAAGGTGTTGGCTTGAAATGTATACCCCTCACTTTTTCTATCTTATTGTAATAAAGAAGAAATTAATCATCAAAGACACCCTTGCACATTGTGACAACCAACCCAATCAAGGGGTCGGTTGTCACACACTATGGGCTTGTTTGTCACAATGTTATCTTAATGGGAATAATCTTAAAAAGAAAGCAGAACTAAATTTTAAAGTTTAATTGCATTGTCAAGTTGACAAATAGGCCTACATAACTTACTGTAGCTGTAGGATGCACTGGGTTGTTTTGATTTTGTTGCCCTTTTTTCTTTTGCATGCTAGCTGCATTTTCCTGCTCTATTCTCTCCTTCTCTGGGGTGTCAGTGAGGATACAGCTTGACAATTTATTTCGTTATGGGGTTTCTTTTCTGACTGCAGCCTTTGGATAACATGTGACAACCAACCCCCAACAAAAATGGGACGACCAACCCCAACTTGAATTTCTTGCTAGCATCAAGGCCAACAACCATCTGACAACTAATTAGCTTGCTAACCACAATCTGAAATATATTTTACCCTTCACACTTTTTATGGGTAACAAGTGTTTTGTTATAAACCCATTGTGTAAAAGCCTTGAAGAAAAATACTGAGGAGCTAAATATTTTAAATATGACATGAAAAACACTAACAGACTCTCATCTCAAATTCAGCAGTTTTACTCCAAGGAAGACTATGTAGGTGATCTCTGATCCCAATTCTGGATATGTACATACCAAAATTTCACAGACTGCGCCTTCTGGTTCCGAGATATAACGATTGTGACAACCAACCCGTGTGACATATAACCCCGTTCTCCCCTATATTCGGTCCACACAATTGCAGAGTTGTGTAATGTAGCTTTGGAAGACAGAAATGTGTTCCACTTCAGGGGCCGTATTCACAAAACATTTTAAGGCTAAGAGTAGGTCCTAACGTGCTGATTTAGGAATAACTCTCAAAAATAAGGGGCGTTTCACTCCTAGTTTTAGGACTCCTAACTTTTTAAGATAAGTGTAATTCACAAAGCATTTTAGCGTTAAAACTAGCTCCTAAATCTATGAAAAGCTAGGAGTCCTCGAGAGGACTCCTAAGTCACTAAGAGTAAATCACAGACAACCATTTGATGGTGTTTTGGAGAGATTTAATGCTAGTGAGCTTTATGAAAGGTACCTTTAATAGCTGTAAGGGTTTAATGATCGTAAAGCTATATTTAGAAAGTAGCCTATAGACACATTTATATTTATTATATTTATATAAAACATTATTTATTAAGTTCCTTTTCCTGCAGTTGCTTTGGGTTTACGATGCACTGAAAGTTACTGTTGGTGTCACGTTTGGGTTTAATTTCCTACTAGAGTAGGCCTATATGTGGCGCTTCGCAGCATCTCCTCCGTTCCACAGATCCGCTACTGTATAGTTGCGCGTCTCGCCTTTTTCCTTCCGCATGTACATATCGATTTCGCCGGCTGTTGTTTCTGAATTGTGAATTTCCTGGTTTGTCGCTGTCTGACTATTGCTGCATAGTCCGCCGTTGAGAAAAATACAGTGAGAGTGCATGGCTTGCAGCTATTCAACGAGGATATTTTTTCCGATTCAAATCATTGTAAAATTTAAAATGAACAGGCCTATGTGGCGCTATTGTAGGTTAATTGTGAACGAATGTGTGGGAAACCCTGCAGTATCTTGGTTTCATGTTAAATCAGTGTCACTTGTCATTAATTGTAGGCTATATAAAAACTATTTACTTTAATACAGCGACACAATATGGATATCTCCCACAGTGTTTCTATCATAAATTCACTCTTACGGTGAGAACACACCAAACGCGTTGGGTGCGGTGGCGGCATTGAAAAATCGTATTTTTGCATAGGGAACCATTGGTTTAGGCACGATGATCCGTTGGCTGCGGCAAAGCGGCGCTTTGGGCGCGGCAGCCGCGTTATCAAAGCGTCAACGCCCCACCAAAGCGTCAACGCACCATCGCCCGAGATGAAAAAATTTAACTTTCAACGCTCCAGCGCGTGACGTTTAGCCGCGTTGGCCAATCAGCGGTGAGCTTGACCCGACGTCACGGACATCGGCACGGTGGGAGCATGGGTGGGAGGACAACACAGAAGCTGAGAAACACCGAGTAGGAAATGCGGCTGGCTGGTGATATGAAGCCGCTCGGGGTTGGGTTAGAAGACGTGGGGAAAGTGAGCCAGGAGAATGGGCTTCCTGGTTAATTCAGTGAATATAGCGGCTGTGCTTTAGCCGATAAACCAAGTTAGCACCGGTCGGATAGCGTTAGTTAACTCACCCGGTTGTGTGCGGCCACCACCTCCATAATGAACCCAAACATAACGGCTAAGTCCGGGAAACTTTCACAACGAGTACAGCGAAGCACACGTGTTTATGCCTATATCTACGCCAGCCACGGTCCCATCACAGCCAGGTAGGATAATGTAGGCTTGCCTTTATTTTCTACTGCCCTGTGCACAATGCTGCTGTAAATGTGTTTGGTATGGTGCTGCCTTGCTGTTTGTGTTCATTTCCGAGTGGAGTGAATCTGCAATGCTGTTTAGGCTATTTGTTCCGTTCAGTTGCTGTTTATTTGTCTTTTGGCACAATTGTTGGCCGTGTTGTTTTTGTGTGGACATGAACGCTGTTGTGTCGGGTCGGGTCTGATCGCAGCCATGGTTGATTAGGGAAATAAATATAACGGGGGAGACTAGCTGCGTAGCGTTGGGCGCGTTGAACCATTTTTTGACACAAAATGACCAAGCGCCAGATCAGGTGCGTTGGGCGCTTTGGCCACCGCACCCAACGCGTTTGGTGTGTTCGCACCTTTAGGGACTCATTCCTTCTCAGCCAATCACTGTGGGCATAGAAGGTATGAACATGACGTCATCCATAGCAACAGGGTCAACCACACCCTCTATTCTTAGCTTAGGAGTCCCTCCCATTCCTTTGTAAAAGTTGGTCTTAACAGCTTTGTGAATAGGTTTTAAGAAATTACTCCTTACTAAGAACTTTTAGTGCTCCTTAGGAGTACTTTTAGCGCTAAGATAAAATGTTTTGTGAATACGGCCCCAGATTTCCTGCCTTTTTATTGCTACTTTCAGAGTGAGAAAAATACGTACAGTATCTATTGGCTGACTTGCTGAATATTACATGAGAAGATTTAAATCACTCTCAGTATGTGTACAGTAACACAGTGCGCCTAAGGGGTGCCGGTAGATGGATAACATCATGTAAATGTTAAGTACTCCTTTTATACGCTTATTAAAAACAGCCGGCACCGGATAATAATGTCTCTGCGGTGTATGCACGTTCCACGGATGATATCTTTGAAATCACTAACTGACAGTTTGATTGGGAGCCAGGGAATTATAGTGCAACGTTACCAGCAGTGCAAAAAAATCTTATTTCTTTCTGGGTGCCTTTCTTCCCCACCAACCACTCGTGAAGTGGTGCTTATTGAAAAAAAAACAAGCTCCATGGGATTCTTCTTAGCATAATGAGGAGTGCACATCAGAATCCTGTTGTGGAGAATAATTCCTGAGGCACTGCTGAGATAGAGAGAGAGAGAGAGAGAGAGAGAGAGAAAGAGAGAGAGAGAGGGGGGAAGACAACGGGAAATAACAGCTCAGCCCTTCCTCTCTTCCTTCATACCTTCCCTCCTTCTGCTGCCTAATACGGTGACCAATTCTCCCACTTTACACACCATAAAACAGATTTTACGATCAGATGGTTACATTTTTACTTCAACTTCTACATAGTTAAACCGGGACACCAATTAAAACTCCTAATCCAATTGATTAAGTTGCCTCCTCAAAGCTGTCTGCTCAGTCATTTTGCCATACCTCCACTGAACCTTATAGTGAAGTGCCATAAAGTTTCAGGGTTCAGTCCACATATTAATTCAGCTGCCTTGGGGGGAGCTGAAGTGGGGACAGCCACTGATAGTGGAGTGATATTGCAGTCAGCAGATTTAACAAATAGATTTATCTATTTCTCCAGGCAGGAGGAAAGGGAGAGTATTATTTGTGTAGATGAGAACGGGGAGATTGAAAAGAGATATTGCAATGTGCAGTATAGTCTCCTCCCCGCAGTGCAGTATGAACAATTTTGTCCATATTTGGAAGCATTTAGTCGGTGAGTCTTTGCAAACAAGGTTACTTGGAGCACACAGAAGAAAACATAGACATTCACATTTTCCCAATGAAAGATCAGCAAGAAAATGCCTGGTGTCCTCTAGTTCTCCATCATCTTCAATTTAGGAGATTCACCATTGACGATACCCACTGCAGACTCATTTGCAATTCAAAAGTAACTCAGCCACCCCCATTTTTAGAATCCAATTTGGATGTTTTGTGTTTGTTTTCCTTTTTTTATTACTAGAGAGATTGGAAAAATAGTCAACTGTCCGTCACAAAGCCATGGTTGGTTTTCTTATGCCTAAACAAGCAAACCCCACATTTCACAAAGAGGAACCTTGGTATTCTTCTTTTCCAATTATTTGCATTGTTCGTATTTGTTACCAAGCAACATTATCATTATTTTGGAGTCTTTATTTTAGTTTTTTTGCCATCTGATGAATTCAACTCCAATATTTTCTTTCTGTGAACATTAAGTCTGCAGCACCTCCAAAGGGAAACATCTGTCTCCTTAGCAGATACTCCGCTGTGTTCACCAGCTAGTCACTTTGTCTGTCAGCTGTTCCGTTGGAACAGTTGGTCTTCAGGAACATTCCGCTAAAATCTATCCTGAAACAAGGCTATGAAAGCATTTAGAGTGAACCCAAACAGGTGTGCTAGAAAAACAAAAAACCATGAGCAGAAAGAGAGTAAAATGAAGCTCGGATAGCTGAATAGAACAACACAGTGATCAATCTGTGGGTTCTTTACGAGCCAATTCCTGTCAAATTACTTGTATTATTGTCAATATAAAAGTATTGATTATAGCTTGATGGACATGATGGACAACAAAGTTGAACCTTAAGTGAACTAGTGAAGTTTATTTTTGCCCTGCAAATGTGCTGCACCTGCAGTGCAATGCGTTGACACATCGGAGTCAGTCTGACAGAACAGTGATACACACTGTGGAGAAAAAAGGAAAAGAAATACAACATTTAAATCTCTGTGACCATGTAGATTTGCATGTATGTATTATGACGCTGTCAGGACTTCTGAGCGCAGCCTCTCAGAGATGAAGCGTTGGTTCTACTTGCAATTTACATGACAGCTCTGCCTCTCCTGTGAAGAAAGCTAAATGTTGGCTCTATTGCAGGCTTCTGGTGTAAGAAAATATTCTAAGCTTTTAAAATACTTTTCGCCAACATTTTTAATTATTTCAGTCTGTGCGTCGGACATTTACTCTCTTCTTGGTCTGATTCCAGCTCGACCATTAAGGTAATTTGTGTTTTCCCAGCGAGGGATTTTCAGCCTCTAGCACCGGCCTGCTAAAGATAACCAAAAAAACATTTGAATTTTGCCTTATATCTCCACTTGAGCTGAGGCACCGGGTTGTTTGAAGCTTAAACGATTTCCTTTCTCACCTATTCTCACTGCTTGATTCATTCATCTAACTTTATCTGCTGTGAAGGGGGTGGTTCATTCCGTTTAAGCTAGCTGACACTGAGGAATTTCTGCAAAAGTAAACACCACCGTACTCCAATCTGAGGAAGTGATCATAATAAACTTCATTATCTGAATTGGTGTGTTTCCCTTATCTCTTAACCCCTGTGTCCCTCTCTCCTCCCATGTTAATTGAAAGAGCAGATGTTGTGAGGTAATTGCCTCATCACTCAGGCTCCTCAGCCCCTCTACATGTAAATGTTGCATTTCCACCACCACTTCCAATTCCACAGTCTGCCTTTATTTCAGATATGGCCATGGTCTCTTCAGATAATAACATTCAGCTCACTGCAGTCATTTTTTAAAAAAGACAACGGGAATTCTGAATAGACTGATCTAAGCGGACACTCTTCAAAGCACATAGGCATAGCTTGGAGGAGGTCGCTGGATTGAAAGGGATTCTTAATGTGACTAAACGTACTATAACCTCAGGTTAGGACATGAATGTAAGGAGGAAATAGCCTGAGCCACACTAAAGCAATGAACTGTCTTCTAATAGTGGTTGTTTAAATGTCTACATTTATATTGTCGACAGATTTGTACTTAAGAGCCGTATATCAGTGCTCTGTCCCTATATGAATATTTCAAGAGTCCTTTGTTTGCCCTTCATCTATTTCAAGGAGGCAATCAATATATAAAAGAGACATTTTAGGAAAATATTATGTATTTTTGGACATGTGCATATCTTGGCTCAGCTCATCATGGGGAAAGTTAATGAATTCACAGAACAGAACATCTAATGCAGCCCCTGCTTGATATTTTGTTTCATCCCCCCAAGATCTGAATCTACATAAATTCTGAGAAAATATTTTAATGACTTTAGCTGAGCGCCAACTAACTTCACTTATTCTGCTGCTGCCTCAAACAGCCGAGCACTGAAGGTTTTTTGGTAAAGTTCACTCAAACAGCAGGAATTTTAATTTTTTTCTGGGACTATTTTACAGCTGCTGATGTGCTGCAGTCTGGTAGGGAGGGCGCTGTATTTGGCGATTGACTCAAAATAAACAACATTGTTCATCATAATGAAGACACATGTGTGGCTCATTGATGTGAAAAAACAGTAGTAGTCATTTCAAAGGAGTTGATAACAGTTACTTAAAAATAAAAAAGACAGACTTATCTTTGAGGTAAAATCTAGGCAAATTACCAAAATGCGACACACTAATTTACAAGCTTCATATCATTTATTCCAATGTCAGTGCCAACTTCCTCTTTATCTAAGCAGTGAAACCCCCCAGTTCCCTACAGAAAATACCAACATTCCTTAGATGGACATTTCTTGCTAATGGTGTAAACTGTAGAAGTTATATATGAAAATAGTGCTCTTAAACAGGGTTTTCTGCAGACCGTACTGCCACTTTGACTGTATTAATGTCTGCCACTGCACTCTTGTCAAGTGTGATTGAGCAACGTATTACATTTGACAAGGTTTGAAGACTCAACAGCTTGCCAACCAAATCGCTTGTGACAGTCTTAAAATGAAGATAAATCACACATTACTTCAAGTGACAGTCCATTTTTGCTCCTCCTTTACATCATAACATATATATACAGACAGTATATACTGTATATGTATTGGATGTATCAATGCTCGGTTTCCAATAATAGATTTGTCTGGTTGCAGTTGTAGTAGGAGTGCTCATATGTTGTTAATTGAAAACAAAACGGACCGAAGATGTGAGGAAACAGGGATGATAAACGGCAAGATCAGTCCTTGACAAGTGGCAGGGAATCAGAGGTGTGTGCCGCAGTGAAGGAACTGAGACACCCGCGGAGAGCCAGAGGAAAGACTTCAGCCTGCTGCCGGAGGTTTAGCTGCAGTCTTGCCTCCCTGTGGGATAACAAGCTGTTCACACTCTACCATTGTGACAGAGAGGTGTACTGGCATAGGCCTAGATTTAAGGGGTTATGCAGTGGGATATGTCCCCCTCACTATTTAGAAAAGGTCAATTTGACGCCCTCAAAAAAGAAGACAACCCCTTCTCCCCAAAATGTGTACAATTAACAGTTTAGGGGGTGGGGTGGGAAAATCTCTATATCCTTCTCACTGTAACTACTGTATATATTTCCCAAACGATTTCAGTCATCCCTAGAGTGGACCATACCTTTTTAACCATGCCGAGCTTCCAGCGCACAAATGTTGTCTTTTCCTATACATAAATATAGACATTTCCACCTTAAATTGATAGAGAAAAGGCACACATTGGTTCATGAAAAAATCACTAGAATGCAGGAAATTAATTGTTGACCCTCAACATTTTCTGGGGGAGCACCCCCCTTAACCCTTATGTGGTGTTCGGGTCTGTGAGACCCATTTAAATTTTTTATCAAAAGAAAAATTATACTATTAAGTAGAATTTCAAACTGAGACTCATTGGCCTTGTCTCATTTACTGTGAAGAACATAACAGAAATTCAATGACCAAACACTGTACACCCCCCCTACACATTTATATTACATACAGGATGTTCGGGTCCACTGGACCCAGGGCTAATGACAGTGGGGAAATTGTAGGTTTTTGAAAAGAAATAAGTTTTTGATGATGATAGAGGAAGAGGTTTCAGAATGTGAGGATCACTCAATCTCTCATGATGATTACTCATCATAAATCATAAACTGATATTATGGGTCAGGTTGCGGGGCCAGCAGCTCGAGGAGGGTGCCCCGAACTTCTCCCTCCCAGGCCACATTAAGACGCTCTGACTGGGGGATCAGAGTGGAGATATAATCTCTCCACCTAGTGCTGGGTCTGTCCCGAGGCCTCCTTCCAGCTGGACGTGACAGGAACACCTCCAGGTAGATAGTGAGTGTTAAGCCATAAGGTACTGAGCTTTTTCTTTTGAAGTCCATCAGCTGCTTTCCAGTTTTTCAGCAACTTTCACATTGTCTAACTCTAATTGAAACCATTCAACATGTTTTTTTTCCATATAAGGTTTTACTGAATGTATAGATTTGTTTACAGGGATTAATGAGAACGAATACTTTTACAGTTATCTGTCATTGTATAAGAATAACAATTAAGAAATCAGAGGAATGTCAGTAAATATCAGTGTTTAATGGACCTTCTTGTTTCATATAGGTTTTAATTTTAATTACATAAATATAAAAGTACAATCATTGGTATAAATGTGCAACTTGCAAACAAAATTAATTTGCATTCATGAAGTGTATGTTACACCACGATGCAAGGAACATGAGACACACACCGAGGTGTAGAGTTATGTTGATGTCGATAGAGCCAGAGATCAACATAACTGTGGATCACAGACACTGGAAGTAGCTTTTGAATTGAGCTCGGAATGCAGTTTGTGGCTCCATCTTATCCATCTTTTAAAAAAAATAAATAATAATAAAAAAAAATACAACAGGCACACATGTTGTGAGGATTGGGAAATCAAGCTCCAGATCAACAACAGCAACTTGTTAAAGATCAGAAGCAGCCAAGCGGGGCGGTAATACATCATTCTGTTTCAGAGCCACTCAGCTGTTTGCTAACAGCCAGTTTCCCATGTGCTCTAGCCAAATTAATGTAAAATTGAATTCCTGTAACAAGCGGCTTTAACAGTTTCAAAAATAGAAAAAGGGTTCACGCACCCTTCCTCAAAGCCAACCGGAGAGAGCACAGTGTTATGCACCACACTGTGTTCACAAATAAATAATTGCTTTGCTGAATAAATGATAATGCCATTAGTACAATGAACAGCCTTCAACATCACAAACAACATCTCTGGTCTCTGCTTTTCCAAAACAAATTGTTTTATTATGAGGCGTGTAATAGCTATGGGGCATGAAATTTTAATGGCACTATTTTACAGTCAAAGTACTGTTGACTGTGGAGCAGATTTTCATATGTGAATACAGCACAATATTGACTGGAATAAACGCAGGCAGTGTTTAACAATTTAAGATGAAACGACAATGACAACCACACTGCAAATCAGTGCTGTGATCCAAGTCTGCAATGTTCACCCGCATTGTGTACTATTTATGTGAACTTGACTATTTTTCACTTGAAGTAATTTCGTGCTCGATTGGAACATGAAAAGAAAATTCAGTGATATCACATTTCAAATACAAACATTCAGTGAATCCTAAGACCACCTGTCTCCTCTTACAGAAGATACATAGGACAGCAGGGCAGTTAAAACCATTGCAATCAATGGAGATCAATTTTGCAAAATGCAAAAAGATTGTACAGTTCAACACACAAGCTCTACCCTACATAATCGTTTCAATAAGGAACCTTTCTGTAATATAGAGGGACTAAAGTAAGGCAATCGATTTCAAGCCACGCATGCATTTAAGGTGAGCAAACATTACTCTAAACTCTAAACTGTATGTCTTAAAAGCTTGATGTGTTTCAGGCTTAAGGAAAATACATTTGAATGGATATTATATTTTGTCGAATACCTTCTTGGGGTCTTATGTTTAGGGAAGCCTTGAAGATAACATATCACAGTCCTACATTCTCAATTTTCGGATACATATATGCACATGCTCCTTGTCAAATGTATGGTGAAGGATACAATGCAGCTAGACCGCAACAGCTACAGGGGCTTTGAAAAATCACCTGAAAAAAACCTTTGCCATTGTAACCTTAGAATATGAGGGATTCACATACCACAATATTCAGGAATTGTTCAGGAATCATTACTCTAGGGAAATTCCAGCAGAACTCCCTTCCACTTACATATTAGGCCTACAGCAGGGTAACACCATTTCATTCAAAATACAGTAGGTACTTTGCCACAGCATGCCCATCGTCCTGCTAATATGTCCCAGGGGTTGACACTTTTCTATGTCTGCAATGTCACTGCAGATAGTGTGGCAAACTGCCAGCTTAGGGAATTGTTAAAAATAATACATTTTGGGAAATACATTCGCTTTCCAGTAAGTGAGATGATAAGATTGAATCTTTACCATAAACTTGAAGCTACAACCAGCAGCTTTTTTCGTCATTCAGATTTCAAAAAACAAGATTTAATGTGATAGTGTGATAGATTGTGATAGTGTAGTATCAGATGAAATGTACCCATGAGTAGATTCTATTTCCCTGGGGCAGAGCCAGGGCACTGGAGCCAATAGCTGGATAGCTTAGCTTGTTTTAAAAGGTAATAAGCATTAACTTACTGTCATGCTTAGTTAATGATTAACTAAACATAGTTAACTAAGCGTAGTTAATGCCTGACCGAGCATTAACTATGCTACGGTATAATAATCATTAACTCTTAGATCAAGCCTACTAAGCATTAACAGCGCATGGGCTAAACGTTAATAGTACTATCTAAGCATTAACTTACACAATTAGTGTACCATTATTGTAAGTGTTGCCTGTCAATCTTTATGCTAAGCTAAGATAAACCATCAAACTTTCAGACATGAGAGCGATATCAATTGTCTCATCCAACTCTCCGCAAGAAAGCGAATATGCACTTTTCCCCAAATGTCAAACCCTTTTTACATATAGAGAACCTGTGGTCACTTTGTAACACCATGGGGTAGTTCCGTTCTGAATGCTGTATTTTATCAATCTGTTGTCTGACCATGTACGAAACATTTGACAGTGAGATTTCTTCAATCATTCACATGTAGATATCTGAAAGCTATATGTATAAAAATAGACTTGAAAGAGTCCTCTGTTTTTATATACAGCTATCTTGTATGGCTTTACCATAATGGCATGCAGGAACAACTAAGACAAGCCTGAAATTGAACTACCTGAGTCATTTTCTCTATTCCTCTCAGTGAGACTGGGGAGTAAGGGGAACTTATTCAGCTCTAAGCACAAACAAGATGAATATCAACTAAAGGATAGATCCAGGTCCAGTTCCCGCCTTGTTGGTAAAAGCGCTTTTCTAAGACATTCCAATGCTATATAGATATATATAAACATTCATGGCATGTCTCATCATATTCACAGTGTAAAGGTGATGAACTGTAAGAAACACAGGAAGCAGGAGGGTTTTGGTGCAGTGTGTGGATTTTTTAAGGTGTTGAATATGGACGCCAGGAAAAGCTATGAAGGGAGTGGACTAATACCGCTTCCCCCTATACCTCTGCTGCTGTCACCAAGGTCCTCTCTCTCTCTCTCTCTCTCTCTCTCTCTCTCTCTCTAGCTCTCTTCCTTCATCACCGTCTCCTGGACAGTTGAACTAACAACATCTCCTCCTCCTCTGTCTTGCTGTTTGCGAAACATCAAACGCCTTCACAGAGACTTTAAATCAAAGATGCCTCGGAAAATAGCAGTTGCAGGCTACGACAGACATTGATCGTGCAGCCTGACAGGGTATGGCGCTGGCCCGCATCCTCCGCGAGCACCCTCCATCCATTAAAACCCCTGGCTACACATTTACACTGGAATCCAGAGGGGGGAAAAAACAAACCGCGGCAGGGCTTTTTGCATCATGCTTGGTGTTACAGAGAGAGCCATGTATCAAAGGAGTATGCAAGGAAGTCAAAGGGAAGAGTAAATCCCCACATAAGATGGATAGTTACAAGCGAGAGAATCCTGGAACGGTATTTTCCGCTCCGGCATTAGGAGATTGACCCAGCGTCTTTCAATCTTCATCATTCAAACATAGTGTGCCTGCGGGATAAAGCCATCTCTGTACATATATCTCTACGCCTCTTTCTCCAACTCCCTCCACTCCCTTCCAATAAACAATTACCTTACTTCCCATTTATTCTGCTTTACGAATACATAAGTCTACATTCTGCATTCAAAGAGTCATTAATACATTGCAAGCCTTTTATCATTTGTGCTCCTTGCACAAAGCTGTGAGTGTGTAAAGGGAAGAGAGAGGGAGAGAGAGAGAGAATGAGTTGGAAGGTAGCTTCCTTTAACCGTTAAGTCAAAGTGTTTGGCCGCCAAAGCATTTTCTGAGCTGATAAGAGGCCCAGCTCCTCTGACACAAGAAATGGGTTTTTCATTCTTCAACTCTGCTCTTTTCACCGTCTCGAGCTACATGTAATGACTCTTTGAAGCCTGTCGGCATAGCACACAGTAAAACCACCCCTCGCGACAGCCCCAAACCAGCCACATCAAAGCCAACGCTTAGCTAAATTCTACCTCCCACTCTGGCAAATGAAATCAACCACCTGAGGGTCGCAGAGAAGAAAATGAGGTCTGCACAATCAATGGGATGTCTAGAAATGGTGCAAAAGATGCGTGAGGAGTATAATGCATAGATCATTGTGTGTGCTGTATCATTCAGTGATCACTTGTTTATATCAGCATTCAATATGTACATTCAAATACACTGGCAAAACTCCCCAAACAGTATTATACAGCACTGTATTCTCCCTTGGCTCCCCTCACAGCACAACATTTTAGTCGTAGTAGTCTGATATACTGAGCGTTTGTAACAAACTACTGCAGTTCCTCTGCAGAATAACACTGATGTTTAAGAAGCGTTCACTGGTTTGTTCTGGGTTGGGTTTGAGGTAAATGAAATGGGTGATGGGTGGTCCCCCATGCTTCCAGATCAACTCTTGGTTGGTGCCATTCTAATCCAATTATAACTAAAAATTATAACCAATTATAACCCTAATCGGCATTACCTGTGTTACCAATACAGGTCATAATTTTAAACAAAAGTATAAAAAGAAAAGAACCCCATGTATCATGTATCACAAGTTGCATCGCAATCCATTTCAATCCACGGCCATAAACCTCAGGGTTTGTTACAAATATGAGAATTCAGAGCTCCAACCCTTTGTTTCCTGCCTGCCAATGTCTTCTACCTGGAGTTACTTGTCTCTGCCAGCCTGTTGTTCATGATGCCCAGGGCGCCAACACCCCCAGAGAAGCCATTATGGCGTGAGCTGCCACAGACTGTTCTGGGATATCCGTTGGCCGACTCGGACAGCTGCTTCTGCATGAGTGCCAGTGACACCTTGTTAGAGGCTGCCAAGTCTTTCATAGAGATCATCTCCCCTGATAGTCTGCGTCCCTCAGTGTCACTATCGCAAGGTCCATCTGAGTCTGTGGGCTGGCCCGGCCGACCCTTGCGACTCTTACTCCCTGGGCGGATGGCATTGCGTCTTCCTAGGAGGTTGTTGGCCTTATTGCAGCGCTGGCAAAACAAGCAGCTCATTTTCTCCAACATCCAGTTGAGCACCTGCTTGATGACAATAGAGATGACGTTGAAGAGCGAGTAGATGCAGCACACCCCCATTAGCATGAAGAGGAAGTTGGCCCCCCTGTATAGGCTTTGGTATTCGTAAGCTGCGCTCTGGCTGCTGACAAAGTCACCGAAGCCGATGGTGCTGAAGGTGACAAAGCAGAAGTAGAGCGAGTCTAAGTAGGCCCAGCCCTCTACGGGGGTGTACATGGCTGATGCACAGCAGGAGATAGTGATGGCTGACAGGCCAAGAATTAGCATCACATGGTACACTGACGGCTTCCAGCCTGGAAGCGAGTAGGCCGAGAAGTCGTGGCGGATACCTGGCGGGAGTATACCACTGTTCCTGATGCGCCGCTCCCTCACAGCCTTCATCACCACAGCCAGCAGTGTGATGATGCGCTCCAGGAAGAGGTTAAAGAAGAGGATGGTGGCAGCACAGCCCAGGAGCCCGTAAAAGATCAGGAACACCTTCCCTGCAATAGTCACTGGTGTTGACATCCCAAAACCTGCAGAGTCAGAACATAGATAACAAGCAGTTAGTCTTTTTTGCCAACAGGATGTCTTCAGTTTCGTCACAAGTAATAAACCAGGGAAACAATGTGTGAAAGCAAAAGAACATCAGATCTAAATGGGGTTTTTAAATAAGGCATACATCATGTTTCTAAACCCTTTGGCCTTAATGAAAAAAGTTCAAACAAGTAATATGCATAGTGCCGATAATGATACAAGACTATAAGCTTCCTCTGCAAGATGAGTGCATGTTATGTCCGAGTAGAGGACGATTAAAAAAGTGACTTTGGGATAATAAAAAATATACAATGCCTGGAAAATTAAGTTGCATATTGTTCAGTAGGAGGGAATGAGGGGAAATGACCAAATTGGAACTACTGTAATTCCAATCCAGTGTTTTAATTATTAGCTGTAAATGAAAATAAAACAATATTTTGCCATCTGGAAGGACCTTTATGTAAACCTTTTAGGATTAAAAAAAAGAATAATGTCCAAAGACAATTCTACATGACATCTTTCACTGACTGCATCCATTATAATATGTCCAATTTGTGTTAACATGTCCAATAAAAACAGCACAGTCACATACGTGAGGATAATATCATATGATAATTTTTGATGGTATAAATGATATAGTGTTGATATACAGAGTTTTAACACAAGGTTCTGCACTTAATATAATATGTATTGCTGTTGGTGGGACTGCAAAACAACATGGACATAGGTTACACTGAGGGGAGGCGGGTGTCAGTAAATACGCTTAGGTAAGCCCTCTGAATTTTTCCTTTCTCGACTGCAGGGTTCGGCTTCCTGCTATCTTTTGATTTCGTAGTCAATTACACTGAGTGTTCAAGCCGTGGAAGGGGTTATGATTATGAGCAGAGAGGAAAGGAGAGGAGAGGAGAGTATGTTTATGGATTCTGCTTCATGTTGAAGGAGCACTTCTCAATCTGGAGAAGCATCGCAGGTGCAGCCCTCTGACACTGCTGCTCTGTGTCTTGCTATTTGAGCAAAGCAGTTTTTCCTCCATCAGGTAATTTTGTTTTTAGCTCAGTTGGAAGGGCGTCCCACCCACCCCCCACCCCCCGGCCGGGCCCAGCAGCAGACCCGGGTTCGATTCCCGCCCGTGGTCGTTCTCTGCATGTTACTCCCCTCTCTTCCCCATTTCACCTCTGTCTCTCTGCACTATCAATAAAGCATAAAAATGCCCAAAAGAAAATCTAAAAAAAATAAATAAAAAAAAATCTAGTCTGCTCCACAACTCCCAGAATACTGCCACTTAAGCTAAAGAGGAGGTGTAAAAATAATTAAGAAAACAAATTAAGCTCAATATTTGACAGAAAGAAAATGACCATGTATGGTTTATGCCTAAAAGAATCGATGGTTCCCCAGACATTTAGCTTGTGACGTCTTAAAATGAAGCAATCACTAGTTTCCAGCCCTCATTACAGGTTCTAGCCCTAGTGTTTAGCAGCTAGTGTGTGTACCCTGTTATAAATCTTAGTTTAATGTGGGGGTATGCAAATTTGCACAAAAGCACAGCTGAGCCTGGTTCAGATGTTTAGCTTTGTGGGTATTTGGCCATAATCCAGAGTCCTGCACAAATTCAAACTTGACCTAGTCATAGCACTCTGAAAAGTCTGAGGATCCTCTTCTTGGGACCATGAATCGCTTTATGGAATTTAATTTTGGGTCCCCTTCCAGGTTTGGAATAACTGATTTATGGCTTGATTGATTTAATCAGTACAAAACAGAATTCTATCATACACTAAAACATTTCACATGTAGAAAGAACTGTACTGTTTGTATTGTGGAAGGTTAGCTTCGGGCATATGCTTCTGGAGGAGACTATTGATGTTTGATTTTACATATGCAAACATCAAGGTCTTATATGTACACATTATATGGCTATATGTACACCTGCAAGTACTCATACCTCTCTCCCGGGGTATGGGAGCACACACATGTACACACACTTTAACGCACACAATATCGTGATCCTTATCCGCAGATACAGCAGATGGTATATTTGTCAACAAATAAAATCGTGCTGAAAGATCAAGCAGTTCACTTCAAAGCCAAGGTTAATAGATTTTTCCATCATGGCCGCCCTCCATTTCAGTCTTCTCAGAACATTATGGCAGCGCTTTTTCCCCCCTTTTCTACCAACCCGTCTGTAATCATCCATGTCAGGTAATAAATGACATCAATATCTAGACAATACTTCCTTTATGATACCGAAAATGGCTTTTTTGACCTTATCTCTCCCACTGAAAACCACTCTCCTGTGGGTGTGCTGTTGACATCCCGGGTCATTTAGATCAACACTGATTGAAACAGATTGTTGTATAGAGACAAGCAGGAATATAAGCACAGATCCAGATATCCAGACATGTACACAGATGTTGTGGCCTCTCTCTCTCTCTCTCTCTCTCACACACACACACACACACACACACACACACACACACACACACACACACACACACACACACACACACACACACACACACACACACACACACACACACACACACACACAGGAGCCATGACAGGAGTTGTCAGACAGGAAGTATCCAAAATAGGTTCTTCAGTAAATGCTTTTTCATAATTAAGTTATTAGCATCCCAAGTCTTTTGAACCCAACTGAACTAAAGGTAAAACAGACAGAGACAGAGACCCGCAGAGACTGTCCTCCGTACCGTCTCTCATTACAAGTGAATTAGCTAAGAAAGGGAAAGACACCAGGCATCGATTCAGTGTAGCATTTCAGAGCCATTACTCCAGACTACTGTGTCAAGCCGCATTAGAGAAAAACAGAACAACAATAGAAAGCAAAAAGGACAGGCAAGCTGGAACCAAAGACACAAACACTACTCACAAAACCTCTGCAATTTTTTGGACTATTTAATTGTTACGACTACAATCACCACCAGTGTAGACCAATAAGTTCTGTGGTGAACAATCTTTCCACTCTGTCCGAGCCGAGATTAGTCATTTTATATTCGTCAGAACCCGATAAGGCAGGAAAATCATATGTGTGCTAATGCAATTAAATCTAAACCCTGGGATAATATTTATTCATTAACATTAAATAAAGTAGGCTCAACTCAACATTGAAATTGATGTTATGCTCTAATGGCAAATGATGCTTGCACTCTTCATTACACACTAGAGATCCAGTCAAAAGGAGTGTGATGGAAATGGTGTCATTAGTATCCATTTATCACCATTTGACAGCTTTAAGAGAAGAAGAAGAAGACGCTCCGATGGTTATCAGACTGTTGGGAAATCGGGGGAGAGACAAAAATAAATTGTTACTGGCCTGTAATGGTTTAGGTCAGTGTTTATCACCAGCGCTTACGTTTAAAACACATCAGCTCAGCCGCAATCAGGGAGTTGACACCATTGCCTTCCCAATATAAAAATGTGCAATGGCTCATTGAGTTGTGTAGGAGAATAAGGATCTATCCAAATTGAACAAATGACTTAGAATGTTGCTTATAGAAGTATTGATGGGCTTCATCAATGCTGGGCATTTCATTTGCTACACTACAGACCACTTGCCTCTAAACTGTAATCAATCATACATTTTAACATAAGAGCTCCTGTAAAGGAAGGGGAACTGTTCAAAACCTACAAAACTCAATACATTCTTCATTTTTTAGATTAGAGTTTTTTAGAGTCCGCAGAACAAAGCAATAAACAGCAAGTTATGAACTAAACTTATAAAGTGCACTCTTATAACTCTCCTAGCTGGGAGCAGAGACATTTCCCCAGGCAAGTTATGTTCAATAGTGCTATTCTATAGCAGTGTGTATTGAAATAATGAGTAAGTGGAAATGATTTCCCAATAAGCATATAAAAACGATTGCTTCTGTAACAGTGACTGATTCCAAGCCATTTTCATGAGATGCAATGCTTTAGTCACAAATAGAATGTTTAATTTAAAAGAAAGAGCTAAACATTTCCCTTTAACTGTGAGATAGCCTACTGGAATTTCTAGCATATGCAACAACAAAAAAAACCAACAGTGAAAAGAGTTAGAGACATTTTTTTAAGTCACAGATTTGGTGTGTCAGTGAAGATTTAGTGTGACTCAAGATAAACTCCATTGCCCATTAATGAAGGAATGTCACCCAGTGCAACAGCAGGCCTTTGCCATGGCTCATTGCTGCATTTTTGACATTTGTAAACAGTCTAACTGGCAACACTAATGGTAATTTTTTAATGAAAATAAAGAGTAATTGCAGCTTTTCAAAGAGTTAACTTTGGAGGTTATGGAGTATTTGGTCAATCCCCAACAAAAATTTCTACAGAATTAAGTTTCTGGAAAAATACATTGATTCCCTTTCCTGGAACAATGCTTCCCAAGGCCAACTATCACAAAGCCGGGGGCACATTTCACTCTCATGTAAGACTGCATTTAGTATCAGTGAGTTCAGTCAGAGGACGAGACGTATACACTACAGGAGAAATGTACAGCCGAGCCAGTTCAAGGCCAAAGCTCCTGATGGAAACCCACATGAGAATGAAGGGCATGCACTCTACATGGCCTTGTCCTGTTAGAAGAAGCATAGAATCTGAAAGTCACCGTGTGTCATGGAGGACAAATTCCACCCTCAACAACAAACTCTAAGAAAGCTTGAGAATGGACCCAAACGATTATTTGCGTGACCATTTTGCCAACTAGAAAAATCCAATCAGTGTCTCCTCTTGCCTCCCCATTTCCCCAAGTAATGAGCTTGAAAACGAGCTCCAGGTCAATCCAACTATGACCCACTACTAATGGGAATAGCCATAAATTGGCCCGATAGGAGCGGCAGCTGAAATGACACGTGCCACTGATGACTGTGCTTTTGTGACGAACAGGAAATAATTAGTCATGGTGGCGTGGCGGGGGTCTTCAGAGAGAACAGAGGGCTCAACATGGCTGGACCTGGGACATTATCACCACACCATCTGCTTAGGAGCTCCCAGGACTACTGGCCGACTGTATTAATAATAGGAACATTCACACTTTGCTGCCAAAATTACAAAAATCAGATGCTAGAATGGGATATTTACAGTACATGAAAAGTGTGGTTGGATATGTGCACTGCCTGCCAACAACTTAAAGATGTGTTGAGTAACTTCTGTTGCCCCCATGAGTAAAAGTAATTACAACAACACTGTCGTTGCATCTAGATGAGGTGACCTTCGCGGATCGGGTATTGGATTTTCATACTTTTGCTGTACGTCACGTTTTTTTCTAGCAGTAGCATCAACAACTGAAACATCTCTTTGGCGCTTCATGGGATTTTTCTGAGTGGTTGCACCAGTGTCAGGGGGTGACACCAGTGTGTACACGCTGCCATACTTAAAAATACAGAGAGAGTTTTGTGGAGCTGTTAGGCTTAAATTAATAACATTTCTGTCAACTTGTTTGGCGATTGCCTGAATGTAACCGTCATTCATTTATATGAAAATCTTACTCACTATAGCTTTAAACAAAGGTCATTTTCAGTAGTGTTTTATGACACCCACAGCCTATACACATCCAACACAATTTGCATGGGGCCCTGAAGCAAAATGAACACGGCTTTGAATTTAACAACTAGCTCACCCACACACAAGCGGGGCGATACGCTTACATCATCTGTTCTGCATGTCAAAGGATTGATAATGAGTATTTTTGTGCTACAGTACACATGCCTGTGCAATAATTAGAAATAATGGTCTGAGGTGATCATTATTTAAGCTGGTCGATAAAGACATAAGTGACAAGAGTGAGAGCTCAAGAGTTGATACGCTGGTAGAAGTAACAAGGTAACATCCATGGAGAAACACAAACTAAAATACCCTCTTTTTTTCATTTTGTGATTGCGTTTGGCTCCACGGTAAGTGAATCGAGTCTTTAAATTGTATCTCAGTACTTAATTCCCTGGCAAAGAGAGCCGAGAGGATTGATGAATCGGCCGCTGTCTGTATTGATTTATTTTCAAAAAAATATATAAAATGCTGCATTGTCTGTGGATCTGTGCCAACATTTATTCTTTCCCCCCCTCATTTTTCGATCTGTTTTTCCTCTTTGCAGAGTTGTTTTTGAACTGCAAAGGGCTCCAGAATGCACAGAGGCCACTATTGGGCAATGTTACGGATATAAAAGCCGGGGCTTAAACAAGCAGCCTTTAAAATTAAGATTCATGTGGCCATCCTCAATGTCCAACTGCAAATGATGTCACCGATTTTGTCTTTCATGTAACTGAGGAGTCATTCTGTCATTAGATGAATTGCTTCTAACTGAATGATGCAGAGGGTATGTCCTTCGCTTTCTATTATCTTGTACTGTATGCACAGTCAATGTTTGAATAAAAGCTTAGTTACATAAAGCCCTCTTGTATTATTCTCCAATGTAAACACACCTGTCCAGATGGAGCTTTTGAAACCATATCGCCTACATATCGGTGTAATAACTCTTCCATGTTCAGCATAATAGATAATACAGATTTAGTGCTCATTCAGTATCACGGCAATGCTGAATCAGATGTCTTTCAATGCCGCTTCAGATTTTTCGCCATCACTTTAAAAACAGTCGAATCAGATGCCAGCGTGAAATGAGTGCTTCAGGTTCAACAGACATTCGATTAAATGGGTTTTCATTACAGCTAATGTGAAAGCTCAGGCCCCTGAAATTTAAGTGCAAAAACTGGATTCCTGTCGGGGACTGCTAAGACTCTGACGGCTGCAAAAACGATCTTGGATCATACATGGATCACACTGCCCCAGGGAAATGGAGAAGAAATGCTCTATTGCTCACAATTAAATGATGTTTTACTTTTAACTGAATGTGCCCATTACGAGCCAGAGACAGAGTGTGACTTTGCTGGAGGCTGCCAGCCCAGAGCAAGCTGAGTACTTCGCAAATGCTGGCAAAATATATGCATTTCAGCACATTCAGCAATGTGTGATTGTGGGGTTTTCCAGGGTTTACCATTCATATTAATGGAAAAACTAAATATATGACAAGTGTCAGAGAAAAGCTCTTTTACCTGGGTGTTTTCAATTTTTGTGCTGGATGAAAAAGAAAAAGCTAAGAGTTTATTTTTTTTGGTCAAACAATTAAGGTACAGTCAGTTCAGCTGATCTGTACTATGGCCTGTGTGGATATACTGAGAAGCTCATGTGGTTTAAATTAAATCATTTTGAAGTAATTTGATCAGATATGATGTGCTGTTTCTTCTGATTTGAACTGACTGTTTTGTGAGAAATGCAACATGAATGGGCCCGTTCCTCATCTATCTTCCAGTTTTCAACACGCTCACTTCTCTTGAAAGCTAATGTAATATGCAGTGGCCATGAATCCCACTAGTATGCAGCCCATCCTCTCAAGCTCCAGACATGACACAATGCCTATGTCAATCTTTTTCAGCTTGTAATCTAATCATAATGATCAGCCATTTTACTGAATCAAGGTCATGCTCAGAAGTCATGAGTGCCTCCTCACAAAGTCTCTCATGAGTTAGACTGTTATTGTATTTGCTCGACAAAGGAAGTTTTGATGGATGCTCGAAGGAGAGGTGTGAGTGGATGTTGATTCCTCACAAATCTAAAATTGAATACACTTAGATATTGTGCAAGAAATACTCTTTCGGCATATAGTTATTTGCATCTAGGCAGTTGAAAGAGGCAGCCCTTCTGTCTTCCTCTACTCTCATACAGGCAGCTGCTCACACAAAAAGAGACACACGGATGGCTGCCAGACCATGCTGTTCGCCAACTTGCTGTAAGACTATTGCATTGATATCTATTTATACACTTGACCCCAAGATGCAGATAAATGATCAGCCGGTGCAGAAGTGGAATTGCTACGCAGGGTCCCTGCAACATGGCGGTGCTTTGCCTTTTGCAAGTGTGCGAGTTCACTGCGTCAATAGGTTAAAAACCATACACAAGTTTCAAGAGTGGGACTAATCTGCTTATTGGGATAGTTAATTTGTAGGCAGCATTGACATGGGCACTGGTGCAAATATGGTTATCAGAGAAACTGATGACGATCATAATACGTATTAACACTTGAAACACATCTAAAATGGCTGTGGAAAATGAGCCCTGATAGGAGGCGGGTCAGAGACACACACACACACACAGGGTTTATTGTCTCTTTGCCTTGCTGGCACAAAGAGCAGAATCAGTGAAAAGCTAATCAGTGGGAGGAGGAGGAAGCCCAGCAAATCTGCTGTGTCCTCTACAATGATCTTGGTATCACTCGGCCATGATGATTTGAGTCCATGAGTTATACTGTATGTAGGCGAGTACACACGCCTCACCAAGGCAGGGTGGATTTATGACTCGCCCTGACAGAGCCGGAGGTGTGTACAGCCATCCTGTACAGCAGCAGTTTACTGAGATGGGGATTTATTAAAGCCTGTGCCTCTCAGTTACTTTGCCCTATACACACACACACACACACACACACACACACACACACACACACACACACACACACACACACACACACACACACACACACACACACACACACACACACACACACAAGTCATTCCCCTTCACACAGGAGCCAACCAGTATAGAGAAGAACTGGGAGAGATGTAGAAATGGTGGGACAAACTCTTAACTGTTAAGTGTGATTTATCCATCCAATTTCCATCCATTTTGTCAGGATCATCATACCACATGTTTGACTTGTAGCCATGCTCACGGCAATGGTTTTCAGTAGGTCAGTCGTACAGCAACTGTTTTGATAGATAGCCATGTGCCATGAAAAACATTCATGGTTCAATGTTAATGTATTATAATGACTTTGGCAAATGACTCTGACAAAGGCAGTCTGGTGCTTCTAGAAAAAAGGATTATTGGGAGTGGTCAGTGATGTGAACTAAAATGGTTAAATTGTGGGCCGCGAACCAAAACGATGAGTCTCTAAGATGCAAAAAATGCCAAATCTGAGAAGGTTTGTCGTTAAAAGGCACACTTTTCATGTCACACAGTCCTATTTCCCAATGCCAATATAAAAAAATACTCTTGGGTGCTGCTTTAAGGCAAACATGTGGTTTATTAAGAAGAAACTGGATTAATTGAGACACAGTTTTATGGACCAGTAGTGGTTCAATTTGGCTCCATTTCCTCATTGGGATTTTTTTTTGTGCTGAGTGTCTGGACAGTGCACATTCTAAAGAGAGCCCTGGTGCCTTTCATGTGACTGAAAACCCTGTGTTTTCCATTTTTACCGGTGACCTTTCCTTTGAGTCTGTGATTGAACTGAGCAGCCCAGGAGATGTACAGGAGCAGTGATGAGGTAACACAATAGAGAGTCCTGCTTGACCGCCTTCAAAATGGCTCTGTAGAAGTGAACTGTAAATAGATATTCATCTCAGGCCATATTTTGTGACAGAATGAAATTCACACACACGGTATAAAGTGTTTGAAAGATCAAAATAATGGAATGAATCCAAATAAATCAGTACACTTTACTTTACACAGGAGCAATGTTGCTAGATGTGTAGAAAAGTAGTAAGCAAGAGACGGAAGGCAAGAACGAGTCTGGGATGTTGATGCGCACCGTTGAACAGATTGCAAACCTTTCTCATCAACCCTCTGAAAGCACATTTACAAAATACAGCAACAGAAACACAGATATTTTGTCCAAGCGAGGCAGCATCGCTCAGTTTATATAAATAACAACACAACATCAAAGCTAAAACACAGCTTGCCTTCCGGGAATCCTGCACGCTGTCATGTCATGTGACATTTCAAACTGCTTAAATGCCAAACGAACACGCTGCCAGTCCGAGGCCGAGGCGACTTTGTGTTGAAGCCTCAGAGACCCTATAATTACAAGGCGCAGAACAGCACAGAGAGCAAAGTCGCTTTTGCAGCTTTGTCCCGGTCAGCCAAGCGTGTAATAGTTACAAAGACCTCACAAGTGTGGCCCCCATAAGACTCTGCTGCCGAATCAGCACATTTTAAAATGTCACGAGAGAGGATGATGAAGATAACAGAGAGTTAACCATTAGGATTGGTTACTAACACTGCACAGTGTGCACTGAGAGGACATGGGCAATAATAAATACCCAAAAATAAAAGAAAGATTTCTTTATCCCAATATGCTTATTTAAGGAACTTAATATTTAAGGCTACTGTAGATGTGAGAATGAGTTTGTGGGAATAATCACTTGAATAATCACTCTTCGATCACAGAAAAATAACAAATTATTTTGAAATAAGAGAAAATAAATAGTGGACATGCATTTTACATGCATGTCCACTCTGACCTTCTGTGGCGGAGGGGTTAGATCGGATCAATAATTCATTAGCAACCTTGTGTATTCTCTTTGCTGAACATGTGACATCTGTGGTGATTCCTCAGACGCTCCACAAATTTGAGACATCACAAAATTAGGCGAGTTGAGTATGTATAAATGCTATGTTAGCTTCATGAGGTTGATGCTGTCAAATGTTACACTATAGAAAGCCTCATTCCAAATGACAAATTGAGTACTTTGATAAAGAACTGAGACAATCCCAGCTAAGTGTAGGCACAACTCCCATAGAGTTTAAAGTATTAGTTATTGTCATACTTCATAATGTGGCATTGGCCAGGCAGTTAGTTTAATCAATATAAACATGTGTTTGGCTAACTGGGGGCAGCAGATTCACAAACAACATTCACATAATATCGCCTTAATTATATGCTGGCGCCAACACTCACACAAACTTTGGCAGCTTGGTGCAGTTCGCCCTCCTTTTTTGTTTACGCAAGTAGGCAAGTCTCTTCGCTGGCGGCACCGTTTAAGGTTTTTACACACAATGGCTCGGATGCTTCATAAAGACGATCGGCCATGATTTAATGGTGATGAATGTTCTATAATCTGCTTCATCTGCTTCGGTCCCTTTAGAGGGACAGAGACTTATAGAGTCTAAACCATCACTGCCTGTGGCAATTAGAGCTGGTCTTTGAGAATTAGGTGTATTTGCAACAATGGTTATTTGCATAGGAAGGGGGCAACTTTGAGCTGAATTCTGAATATTCCCTTATACTGTACATGCAAATGGGACATGGGCTCCCAGGGTGCTCAGCAGTGCAGTTTGCTCTGTGGATTGGAATTTTTTTTTTTCTCCCATTTGCACAAAAAGCAGTGCAATCCTTTAGTGGATTTGGCCCGATGTAATTTGATCCACTATTAAGAGACATTAAATAGTGCAGTTAAACTTTTAAAGGCAGCGTTGCCAATGCAGAAAATACCATAGATCTGGAAAAAATACCTAACTTACATGTCAACCTAAACTGTATATTACAGTATGGATTGAAGTTATCACATGTCACATTTCAACCTAGATTCAGGGGTTTGTAGAAGAAAGAGATACGCCCTGTCCCAATGTCCCCTTAGGGAACACAGACCTGTCATCATGCTGCAGCTCAGCTCTGTACAGCCAGGGTTAAGCAAGATTTCATCTTCCCTTTACTGCGCCTACCTCTGACATTTCTCCTCATTTGGCAAGTTGTAGACGGCACAGAGGTTAAATCAGGCTTTATTTTAAAGGACATACAGTATTGCATGAGGGTCTGTTTTTTCACTGTTTGATAAAACTGTCCTATTTGCTTTGTCTGCCTTTGTGAGTTCTCCGAGTGGGCGGATATGAGTGTGATGGAGTATGGAGCTGCAGTCGCTGCCAGGGGCAAGAGGAGGCAGGACACAGTCTATCCCCAGGAATAAATAGCCCAAAAACAATATCAATACACATCTGAAAATTCTGTGGAAAACTACCAAACAACTCACTGCTCTAACAGACCCGTCCCATTCAATCTGAACCATTTGAAAGTCCCAGATCAGACATCCATCACTAATTATCCTACACTTAATTATCAGTATTCCCTCTTAGAGCACTTTAAAACTGACAATTGGATCGCAGTGATTTCCATTATGATATATACGGGCCAACTAACAGATACAGAGAGCAGCTGCCCTAATTGGAAGTCGTCACTTATCAATCAGCCTTCAAAGTTAAAAATAGCTTTCATATTAATAGAGATTCCGTTTGCTGAGGAGACTCTTGTGCCTTCTTTATCATACAAGCAGTAAAAGCTGTGTCTAAAAATGTAAGGCAGGACAAGGCAACCGAGAGTTGGGTGCTGGTGCAAACAAACACTTTAGTCCAACGCTTCAAAAGACGAGACAAAACAAGTAAAAACAAGAGACAAAGGTATACAGCCATGATGGTGGTTGTGAGGTTATACATTGACTACATTACTAACATGTTTATGTTTACTCACTTTAAAAAAAAAATTACTCCCGTTGGCACAAAAGCCCCAAAGGTTTTCTAGCATTCGGGATTGTTTCTGCATTGTGCAGACATATGCATTAGAACCCGTTTCCACCTAGCACTAACATCTGGTTTTAGCGATTTGAATACAAGTGAACAGCTCTAACTACAGGCGGAAACACTCTCAGGACACATTGAAGATGCATTGAGATCGGATCACAAAAACCAAATTCGGAGGTGGATTACGTCGCTTGTGTCTGTTGTGTCCGCATTCAAATAGTAGGCTAGTGTAAACAGCTATGTAACTTTTGTCCACATTAGGGACTGCCTACTCAACTGCCGCCCCCTGCCTGAGCGGAAATACGTTGAAAATGCATCACTGGTTGCTGCAACCATGCAACCTAAGGTTGTGAGCACAGTTAGAAGTATTGAAAATGACAAACTTTCTGTCCTCTGTTTTCATTTCACCGCGTAAATCTAATAACACGGAAGGAGCTGATTTTGACTGGTGCCTTGCAGGCCTGCAGGGCTGTGAAGCGCTAACTTCCGGTTCTTAGGTTTGAGTGTTAATATAGACTACAGAAGCAGTGTTGTGCATTGCTCCTCTGTGTCTAAATGAGACAGTATCTTGTCAACCTGTCGCACAAGTGCGAGTAGCCTTGTATTTATATTTGCACATAATAGGCCTACATTTTAATAGCAAATCCGATTATACTGTCGCACTGTACAGCCCTTATGTGTATTTGTTTGAACCCCACCGGTTAAAAACACCAATGCAAATAGTCAGAAAAATTATGTATGTGTTGATTTACATACAGAGCAGGTAAATGGAATCAGATCACAATTGGACACAGAAGACACATGTGTACTGCCAGATGTGAACTATGCCCCAACCACAGCGAATTCTCCCAGCATTCAATGCGGATGTGACAAAAATTGCAGTGAACCAGGTGGCCACTAGGGACAGGTTTCAAAACAGAGCAATTTCTCATTGACTCCCATGTTAAATATGCTGTTTTCACAGCATTATTAAACATAGTTAAGGCCTGGTCCAAAAAAACATTCTAGTATGTATGTTTAGTTCATATCTCCATGACAACACACAATTATTTTCTAGCAGGCTAGTTTTTATTCTATTGGAGGTTAAAATGTATGAATAATTAGGAGCGCGGTCTCTTGAGTGACAGCTAGCCACCCGTTCGCCCTCACTACGCCTTGGAGGTATACATCAGCTAGATGGGCGTATCTCCCTCCCCCCAATGTCACATCAATGCCCTTTTTCGGTATGAGGAAATGAGGCGGAGTAAAAATTTGCATAGGCCAGGGCGATTGGATGCAGTTGGAATGACTGAGGTCAGCCCGAATGCTACATCCATTTGATATACTATCTATGGTGTGAACACACGGACTGAGAGCTGTCCACTTGTATTCGGATCACTAAAACCACATCGTAATACCAGGTGGAAACAGGGTCTTAGTGTTTTTGCAGCTTGCCACGTCTGGGCATTCCTACTTGCCTAACATGTTCAATTGGGGAAACGTCAGGTAGATAAATGACTACAAATATAAAATCTCCAGAGAATAATGTCACAAAACAAAAAGTAATTCAACTTCTTTTTTGTTGTTGTTTTACATTGTTTTGTTTTTACATTGCAGCACTGCGAATGGCCACTAGGCCACTAGGCCTAATTCGCGTGGCTTGGCCATATCCAGTTATCTTTGTATATCAATCATCATTCAACAGTTTCAGAGATATTTCAGTGACCAACCAACCAACTTTGCCATGCTTTCGCCTCCAGCACAGGTGCAAAATTGAGAGTGAAAGCTCATCCTTGAGCTTGGAAACAATATTTCTCATTTTGTTGCCAGCTGACACATCTCCATGACAACCGGACTTCTGCAGAAGCAGATTGTGTTATGTCGGAAAACTAAAAATGACCTGAAAAGTTTGTTTTTATGTCCTTTGACATTTCTAAGGTCAAGAATGATCTTTCTATGTCCACTTTTAAACTGATCTCGACGAGAAATGGATATTTAAAAAAATTACGGACAACTGGGCATCTGAGGAAGATCCTGTGATATGAGCCGCAGCTGGAGAGAACTAGCGCAAAACGTAGGATTTTGTTGGGATTTGTTCATACCATACTGTAGAAAAAGCTGTAATGTAGCCTACTCTTTGTGTTCTTGTTTCCTCGGAAACAACACACTAGATGCAGTGTTAATGACAGGTGAAGCTGGCCAAAAACTCTGGGTAAACAAGTGCCTCCAGTGGCCACGGCCTCACTTTCATTCTTCAAAGCGATGGTGTGAAGGAACATCAAGGGGACCAAAGTGTCACCATTGATTTGAAGCCTCTGCCACAGCAGAGTCAGAGGCAGGAAGTGTTTGGGAGGAGTGAGTAAACAGGGGGATGACAGTCTGATAAAGAGTTGTGTGGCGAGGCCCTCAGATGCCTTTTATTTCACTGTCTCACAAGCATGCAGCAAAACTAGCACAGAAGCAGTGGGTTGGGTGTGGAGTGAAGGAGACCGAAGCGAGATAGATATCCACACAAAAATCTATGCGAGCAAAAGCTAAAGAAAAACACTGAATAGAAAGACATCACCCCCCCAAAGCATCTGTGTCAGTTTATTTGATCTGCTCGCCTGGGGAAAGACTGCGCTGCTGGGGCACAAAGGATTTCAACCTGCCATAGACATGCACAAACACAGCTGCTGTGATTCCCCCCCTGTAACCGGGTTAGCTAAGTGCATGGGATCTCTGAGAGCTCTGCATTTGGGTAACTGAGAACAGAAGGTGGTCTAGCTCTACTGACAGGTCTACAGTAAATAAAGTTCTGACAGGTTTGCTCTTCATGTGGATACAAAAATCCCTGCGCACCATCCATTATTACTCCCCTTGCCACAGTTCTCAATTAAGGGGGGATGTCGAGGATATCACTGTGTGTATACATTTGTGTGAGTGTGTGTGTTTGTGGGTTTTTGTCTTGAGGGCAAGGTTGGAGATTGACAGCTGCTGTCAGCTCAAATTATTACGTGGTCTGTTCATTTGAACATCCACTCACTCCCACTCACTCACTCACTCACTCACTCACTCACTCACTCACTCACTCACTCACTCACTCACTCACTCACTCACTCACTCACTCACTCACTCACTCACTCACTCACTCATTCACTCACTCACTCACTCACTCACTCACTCACTCACTCACTCACTCACTCACTCACTCACTCACTCACTCACTCACTCACTCACTCACTGCACCTTGTGTCTCCTCAATGAGAGGAGTGGGGCAGAGGGGTCATTTGGGTGTTGGAGCTATCATGCATGCAGCGCACCCCTCTGTTGGCCCTCAGGGTGCCCTGCGAGGGACACTTGCTCTTTTCTGACCTATCACACAAGTAAATGTTACATGAGGGGGAGCGGACGGGGCTTCTCATTGACATTCCTGTTGGTTTGAATGAAAATGTGTAAAAAAAGAGAGAGCACCCATGGGTGCTGTCCTATAACCAGGGATGAGTGTGCGGTTCCTGGCAGGCAAGCCAGATGCCTCCAATGCCAAAGTACCTCCCAGCCAAAAATGTAGCACATTACTGGAAAAAAAATAAAAATGTGAATCTGTTATGTAAGCCAGTAGAGAGGAAGCAGCCTGCAGGGTTGGCTGCTCCAGTCCTTTTCACAGACTGACAATAATCTTTGATTACGTGATATGTGATATGGTTATTTAACAAATATAGCACACTATGCTATTAACCATTCTCCAAGCTAGTTGTCTTGAATGTGGATTTATCAAGGTATGAGGTCCCAAAGTATGCTATTCATACCCCAATATATTCTAAAAAAAGATCCAATAATAAAGGTCTTGATACTGTGAGCTGTTTACTTTGCATTGGAGTTAATTTTCTATATACAAGGTTTGGCTTTTTGTATTTTATACGAAAATACATGTTTTTCAACAGGTATTTAGAGGACAGGAATCATTGCCTGTAACCGAAGGGACGCAAAGGTCAGGGTAAAAAAAAAAATCAGTGAATGTTGCATATAGATCACCCACCTATAGTCGACACCACAGTTCCAACAAAATAAAAAGCCCCTGTAAAATCCCATCGTGGCCGCAGAGCGTCAGCCCGGATCCCGGCGGCGATGGCAGCCTCGTACTCCCGCAGGAAGGAGTTGAGGTCCTGCAGGCTGATGTTGAAGGTTTCGCTGAAGTTGCGGAGCGTCCCGTGCCACTGGCCGTGAGCCCGCAGCTCCGAGGGCCTCTCGATGGCCGAGAAGACCGCAGCGCCGCACAGCAGGTACAGTACAATGAGGAGGGCGAGCAGACCGAAGCGGCCGTTGTCCTCGTTCAAGTGCAGGGAGCGGCAGCCTTGCTGTCTAGGCATCATCCAAATTTCAGCACCACTCGCGCGTCGGACAGCGACAAGCTCCACATCGGAGACGACATTCACTCGTCTGCTGCAGGTGCCCTCTGGAAGTCACTGTCCTGCACTCTCACTGTACTTCTTCTATCGGCAACATTTCCCCTAGTGAGCCCATCACGTTGTCCCATTGTAGTTGTGAAGTGATCTTACTTGCAGGTGGTGGAGGACACGAACAAAAAAACACGCTCCACTTGTGGAGTTCATAAGAGAAGCAGCCGGCGCCCACTTTCATGATACATACATTTGTTTCCCCTCTCAAACAGTTGTTGAGTCTATATGCAGTTGATGTGAATTGGACCACCACTTAAATCCAACCAGGACGCGCCGAACGCGTCTTTGTGCAAATGCAAGCCCCAGTAGTAGTAGTCGTAATAGTCATCCTCTATAGGTCCCCCTGCACCAAAATATGTCTCTGGAAAATCTTCAAGGGACCGATTCAACGGTTGCAAGAAAACCTCGCCCCCCCTCCTCAAATTCAAATTAAAGTCATGAATGCTCCGGTCTCGCTGGGTGTGGAGAAGTGAGTGTGGAGCTGCAGCGTGTTTTGTCAGAGATTGTGGTGAGATCACTCCTCGCAACAAACCGGAGACCACAGCATCCCACCAATGTAGAGGAAGGACAGTTGATACAAAAAAGACTTGTAGGTTGCGTATGTTGGTTGAGGAAAATGATCGATTATCCCAGCCGTGTGTCCTTGGTTGTAGCAGCCCTCAGATAACAAGGAGATGTCCATTTCCACCTGAGTGCAGCCATATTGCGTTGTGCCATGCGCACTGGGAATACTCCACTCACTGAAAACATGGACTCAAATGTAGAAACAGGTGCCCTCATAAACTAAATCGCTCCAGAATCCGTTTTAAAAGGTTCAACACGGAGCTAAGAACGAAAAGAAAACAGAACAAAAAAGAAATGGATTAGATATTTACAAGATTTAAAAGTAATCAAATCATATAAATACTTATACTAAGCACTCTCCATTTCAAGAAGCTAAAAGCACCAACGTAGACTACTTCCACTAAATTATATCTAAATCCAATCAACCAATGCAGTGTTCTTAGGGTTTTTCATTTCCATTGATCTCTTTCCCTATCTCTTATTTTCTCAATCATTTAACTGGTTGGTCGATTAAATGTTAGTGAAAATTCTCATTGCAATTGATAGAAGAGAAAACAGGCAATTCTCAAACTTGAAAAGAGACAATATATCAAACCATGAATTAATGGCTTCAATTGCGTAGAATCAATCAACTAATCTATTTTGCTCCAGTGATATTTAACAAAGGGATCAAAAGTCAAATCTATTCAATCAGCAAAGCACTGTATTTACCTTTTCAAATAAGTGCAGTGGGGTAAAAAGTACAATATTTCTCTGTAATGTTGTGAAGTGCAATATAAAGTAGCAGAAAATGGAAAATAAAGTACCTCAAAATTGTTCTTAAGTACAGTAAGCAAATATACTTTAATACTTTTTCAACAATATCCCAGAATACACCACAATAATATGTCCTCCCTTCTTTTGAATGAGGAAAATGGCTTGAGACGGTTAGACATGATCTCACCCTGCTGTCATGATTCCACTTGATTTAAATGAACAGCGAGCCACTCTGCATGCTTTTAAGACCCAAGCCAAGACTTCTTCGGGGAGATGGAGAGTTTTGCGATGCACTGACACGTTTCGGAGATAAAAGTTAGGGTGTGTGCCTGTGCCAGAATCTTAAAAAAAAACACTAGAAAGAACAAGAGGCAATGTTCAGAACAAAAGACAGGGTTAGGTGAATTCTTACGAGGTACACAAGGCTTAAATTACTTCTTCAGACAAAAATATGCTATATATCGTTTTGGTTTGTTTGGGCATGCAGGGGAGATTCCAACCAAAACAAATGGCGACCTGGAGCTGCTGGATGAGGTGTAGCACTGTCAAGACGAGAGGTTATGTTAAGTTGATATGAAATAATACTGTCTCACAAATGCCTGGGCATTAGTGGACCTCAAGAAGAAAAGACAACCTGTCAAAAAACATTGCCCCAAATGTGCTTTGAATTCACATTGTTATGACAGGCAGTGGTTGTTATTTCTAATGAGAAGACAGTAGTTGGGGTCGCATAAGGTGTTTGTATTGATTATGCTTTCTAATCTAGCTAATTGGCTTGCAAATGTTAAAGCAGAATGCAGAACAAGGGCATACTCGGCAAAGTTATCTCCGCTGCACATGGCCTGTCCTTGCCAGCTATAATTAATACCGTAAAATAAAAAACCTAGGACAGAGATGTAATAGGAGAAGACATCAATGAAAAGTCTGTGGTATTGACGGCAGGCCTTTCTGCAACGAGGTTGTGCTCTTTGTGGTGGGTAAGTGCATATATACTGTGGTTGAACGTGCAGGACTTACAGGAATAAAAAAACATACAATATTAGCATAACAGGATCAATCTCTAGGCAACATGAGGAATACACTGATGAGTGGAAAATATGCACAAGACAATATGTTCCAATTTTACATCATTTACATTCTACACCCACTCATTTCTTCTCAGGGTCGTGATGTTTGGCGGACTTTCCCAGAATGCACTTGGTGGAAGACTGGGAAGTCATTACAGGCTTTTGGATGTACAGTGCAGACACATTCTCCCCAGGCAATTTAGGGTCCCCAGTCCACCTGACTGTGGGAGGAAACAGCTGAAGCAGAAACTACAGTAATCTTGGGCCCATTGGTTTGTCAGGCAACCATAACAGTAACCAATGAGACACTATATCCAGTAGGCTACTTTTAAACATCTGTTTACCATAATAACATTTAGTTATTACTAACACTTTATATTTGCCTCCCTTCTTTAAGCATTTATGGGCAGTAACAGCATGACAAATGATTATGTCGCTGTCAGCAAATGTGAGGACACATTTCAACATCTTATTCAGTTATTTTAAATCCTCCGATGAAGCATCAATAACCCTTCAGTGGGGCTGAAATTCAAAGTGAGCGGTGTAAATTACAGTGCTCGCATATTACACTTATTACAGTGTAATATAGAGCACTCATCAACTGTTAGTGAATCAATCACAGGTGGGTTCACAACATATACATATGATTTGTCATATGTTCTATCAAGTTACCATTATCTGTTTAGTACCAAATCAAAGTTTGATCTGCTTCACCATCGTCATTTCACCATTATTAATCTAACAAAATCACACATAAATACGTTACCTTACCTTGCGGTCTCTCTTTCACCTGCTAAACAAATGCACATAGAGCCGCCGCGTGCTTAGGCACTAGTGTAGTAAAAACATTACCGCTTGTCCAAAGGTACCACTAGATTAAAAAAAAAATAAAAATGTTTCTTACTGTGAGCAAGAATGTGTTTTGTTGTTCATCAATTCTCTCACACACACACACACACACACACACACACACACACACACACACACACACACACACACACACACACACACACACACACACACACACACACACACACACACACCCACCCACACATATGTTAACAAGCAAACGTGTATGCCATATTCCCCTTTACTTGCCAAGCTCCGATGCATCAGCCATTTTGCAGTAGTGTAGTGTTAAGTGTTAAATGGTAATGCACTCCAGCCCAAGCACGGCTCTCACCTTAACTGGCCCATTACAAGATAAACTGAGGGCACCTGGGAATGAGAGGGGGAGAAACAATCCTTCAGAGTGCAGCAAGGAGGGCCCCCAATGTGAATAAAAATTAGGAGGCGAGGGAGGACACACATCCACTTCCAGTGAAAAATGACACAGGAGGTGTATGAGGGATCTCCTCTCAACCTGCCCAGCAAGTGTTGCACACGATGATTGAGAACATATGTTGAAATCAATCATTTTGTTGTTTCCATGACACAGTGCACTTAAATGGGCAAACATGAGCCGATGCATCCTTGGACTCCTAGCATGTAAGGTTAACACGATAGGAAGAAAAAACAACAACTTGCAGCAAGGGTAGTGTTGAAAGGAGTGAGGGGTATATTGATCCAGGTCCAGGCTGACAAAGCCAATTTTCCCAACAAGGTCCTTTGAGATTACTGTAAAGGGGAAACACAGCAGCAGCTGCCCTCCGTGTCAAAGGTCAGTAAAGATGCATCTGTATTCACAAACATCTTTGATCGATCATCTAGAAGGAACAAGCCCAGAAGGCCGAAAGCTCATGATCACACACATGCCGACTCTGTCCATGGTGCTGATCCTACTGTACGCATGGAAATGCGATGGGTCTTCTGTACCTCTGCAGCTTTTAATGGACCACTTTCTTCCTCCCTATTTATTTTTATGATTAAAAGTCAAAGCTTGTTGCATGTAGCTTTTGCCGGTCTCGATTTTATAAATTTGAGGTTTTCCTAAATAAACTCAAGTTGTCCTGTAGTTAAGTTACTTTATTAGTCAATGGTTACATTGAAATTTGTCTTTCTGCATAATCCCTTCTCAAATTAACACGCTTCGGAGGGGTTCAGAGCGCAGGGTCAGCCGTAGTATAGCGCCCCAGAGCAGTTTTGGGGTTAAGGGTCTTGCTCAAGGACACAATGGTAGAGATGGTGGGCACCATAGACATAATACCAGCCAATACTAGTATTATAACTAACACCCTCCTGTCTGGTGCCGGGGATCGAACCAGCGACCTCATGGTTACTGGTCGGCCACCTTTCCTGTAGGCCATCCTACTACCCCAAATATTGAATCAAATACAACTTTAATTCATGTATGCGTGTTTCTGGTTTCTGTCATTGTGTGTGTGTGTGTGTGTGTGTGTGTGTGTGTGTGTGTGTGTGTGTGTGTGTGTGTGTGTGTGTTTGTGTGTGTTTGCTTGCTGGATGAAACCCACTCTTCCTGCTGAGAAGGATTTGCCATCAAGAATCCCGATTAAAATTGACTGTTGCCCGACAACAAAAGTTTTCCTATACTGGAAGGGGGGTTATTTGGGGGGCGGGGTAGTTTTAAGGGAGCTCATTCAATCGTGGAACCTGCATTTTATTTATTTGAAAGACATCTATATCCACTTGGCTTCTCAGTTTATCAACAGGGGATTGAGGTGAATCCTGTCCTACAATGTATGATTTTCCGCTCTACAGGGTCCCTTGCCTCCCACACGTCTATTTCGAAAGCAGGAAGTTGTTTTGGATGTGATATCTCAACTCTTTTATTGGGTTATCATGTCCAAATCCATCTCCTGTACCTTTTTTAAAAATAGATGTTTGTGTTATTAATGCCTTTCTGCATTGCATTCCCTTTGGCCACACTACACACTCTTTGGAGTTGGACAAACTTTTTGTACAACCTCAGAATCGTAGCCTTTTTTCCCTGAGAGGAAAATCTTGTGTAGAGCATTTTTCTCTCTACTAGACCCTCATGACAATAGTCCACTCAAAATCTGCTGCAGCAGTTCTCCTATACTTATGTGCCTTTTTAATCCACCCACCTCTTCGACAGCTTGCAGCTCTCAAGGGCAGCCAGAGGAGTGGAACCCACAAACTAACTACATCATAACTTTTTTCGACAGGCCTGAAATTCACAAAGAGGAGGAAAGTTTCAAGCATCCCCCAGGGGCATTTCAGCCAACATGTGCCAACTCTTTTACCATCATAATCTTTTTATCGAGCACCACTTCAGAATGGAAAATGCTAATAGGGGACGGCCTGACAGTGGATAAGCCTGCTTTGGATGCTTATCTCCCTAACACATGCTCGTATTGGTAACCAGCTGCAGTCCATGTGTTGCAATACTGTTGACTTGTTTTATATTCAAACCCGTGCATTATCATGTTTAACTTTGGATTGTGTCCTTATGAATTGAGTAAAACTAATTATACCACTGCCTGACAGAGCACATCGAGGCATTGGCAGTGCTTTTCTTATTTAGGTTGTTTTTATTGCGTTAAGACCACAAAGAAACAGAAGCCAAACTAACAAAGACCGACAGGAGGCTGAGATGTAGGCGAGGGTCTGTTAATTACTGGTGAAATGGCTGATTGGACAGCTTTACCTCCCACGGGCTGCTTCCCGGGCGGTTGCTACAAATCCCTAGAAGCAGCAAAATGTCACGGTCTAGTGCGTTTTGCTGTGATGCCAGAGCTCCGGGAGTAAATCTCACAAACGTCACACCCTACGTCCTAACTGTATGTTTATTTACCCCCAAATGCCAGTTCTCAAAATCCTCAACCGAAATGTTTTATTTTTTTGCAGGAAGCAATAAAAGCCAATATTACTCCTATTTATTATAAGATGATGAAGCATGACGCAGCCAATTGATCCCAGGATAACACAATGCCGGTTCATGTTTGGCCCGTTGAGACTTCTAACTGTAAAGTGAAGCCAATCTGGCTCTCTCCCCCCCGCGATTCATTTATCACAGTGACAGCCCCCCCCCCCCCCCCCCGCCCCTTCCCCCCACGTCCATAGGTGCTATCTTCCACTTCCCCACTACTTTAATCTAGATTTGTGGAGGTAGTATTCCGGCTTGGGACACATTGTTTCAAATACCAATCGACGTTTGAAAGACGTGGGAAACATTCTGTCACACACCTGCATATGGAAATATATGTTATCTGTTTTGTAATAAAGGCCATCTGTGGATATATTCTATATAGTCAGGTTGGTTGTGCTGCATAATACCACATGGGAAAATCCTACTATTGTCCCCTTTACTTTCATGAAATACATTATCTAGAGGAAAGTAGCATATACTGTATATCTAGGTGATCTTAAAGCAAGTCAGTGCATAAGTTTAAATATTTATTGTATTCTATACAACAGACTAACCAAGTTTATCATAATTAAAAATACTATTACAGAAGAAATTTGAGACAAGACTTAAGACGATGTTTTCCCCCGCATATGAAGTAATCCTACACCATTCTAAAATACAAACGTTGTTAATTGGGATTTACTCCTACAGCAGTTTTCTTTAAATCCGTATGATATAAAAGGGATAGGAAGTAAAAAGAGGTAAAAAAATCAGAGGCAGTCTAAATTTCAATGCCTTAATCCTCAGAGAAAAATGTTCAGCAAATAATGCCTGAACTTACATGTGTGTGCGTACATGCCAAATTGAGAAAAGTACCCTTCAAGAAAAACAAAAGTGATGCAGTAAAACTCCTGTCCGGATTCAGTAAAATGAATCTGTGCTTTTAAATATTTTTGGCATTTCCACTAAATGACTCACAGAAGGCAACCACAGCAGCTGAGAAACACTCTTGTTGCAAACTGGATGTTAAGCAGCTTATGGCGAGGGCGTTGCAGTATGTTTTCATGTTGTTGAACAGAGGCGAAGAGGAGAAAGAAAAAATCTTGTTGCGGTGCATTAAAAGTGATTTGATAAGGTATGCTGCATTCTCAGCAAGCGTCTTAGTCAGCAGATTGCTAGAGCCTGGCGCAGCCCCTCAACGCTGTTAAAGGTTTTCAAGCCTCTCTCTTTTCAGACAGTGGGGTGACTGTAGTAAACTATGTATGGATCCAGCCTCCTGTACTGTAGGTCATGGCCTGATGAAGTGTGAATAGCTCACACACCCACGCATAACAAAATAAACATTTTCCTCCAGAGTTTTATACCTGTGAAATAGGATATAAACGGCATAGTCCTGTTGCAAAAATATATTGTAATTGCATAAAACCTGTTCTTTAACCATTTACAGAAAAGGCCGATACAGTTCTCATGCTGCACCGAGCTCATGTTAAGCCAGATATGCTGCTAAAATTGAGATTGAAATCCTTAAATGGACAAATCAGTTTTATTTGTATAGCCCAAAATCACAAACACATTTGTCTCAGTGGGCTTTACATTTCATACAATATGATATATGATACAATATGATACAACATGACATCCTGCCCTTACACCCTTAGCTCGGCTGAGAAAAAACTCCCAGTAAAAACCCTTTACCGGGAATAAAAAAATAAAAAAATAAAAAATTGAAGAAATCTCAGGGAGAGTCGACAGAGTAAGGGATCCCTCTCCCAGGAAGGACATGCTGCAATAGATTTCATAAGTAGAGAAAATCACGAAGGAATTTGATCATTGACCAGGTGATTACATGGTAATACTAAGTAAAGTGCGAATAGTGTGGATGCAGGAAGACTTCAGATGCTGCCAGAGGATCCACACCGTCTTGTCTCTACCATTAACTTACATTGATTTACACTCTACCATTCCCCACCGACACACAATCGGCGCCAGCCCCCCAGACCCAGAGCCTGCCCCCCAGCACCCCGCCCCCAGAGAGCACGCCCCAGTGCGGCACTAGTCCCGAGGAGGACCGGGGCCATAGATAGAGAATAGAGTATAAAGAAATAAAGAGAAATGACAGAAACACAAATTAATAATCCTCTGCTAGTGCTAACACATCTACATACTCCTGTGGATGAGTTTGACTTTATATAGAACTATGTCATAAAGCAATGTGATTAAGCACTCCCACAGGAAATAATTGCCAGATTAAAAAAATAAATAAAAAATAAATTGGAAGAGGCTGTGCAAAGCATGACAATGTGAATAAATTGGGCAAAATGTTGCAGTGAAACTTCTCCTCCTTACTTCGAAGGTAACTTATTTCTTTTTTTAACAAAGCAATCAACCATGCCCTTAGGTGGAGAGGAAATTATGGGTAGAGTAAAAGTCACCCTCGCTGTTCATCTGAGTTATATTCCATCAAATTGACTTTGTTCAATTCACATAAAGCCTACTTGCAAAATTGGAGGAATTGGGAAGATTATTGTCTACCCTTATTGTAAGATTTAGCCCTTCAAAAATCTATACCTATAAATGATATTGTCAAACCTAAACTGGTGCTTTAGAGCAGTAATGGGATCAATCAATTTAAGAATAAATGGACTAAAGCCTTTTTCAATCGTTATTGGTTACTTCGTCTTATATTGGCACTTCATTAGTCGACATGCAGTCCGCATTATGAGCCTGTACTCATAAAGCCCAACCGAATGTTTTTAAACAGTCAGACGAGTAAAACAAAGGTTATCATGATGATACAGACCAGAAATGCACACGTCGTCATCTGATGTTAACACCTACCAAACAGGAAATGTATGTCTATTCCTGGGCAGAAGCTTGAGATCATGGCATAGTTGACTGATGCTGCCTTTCCCTCTATAGGACATGATCAGATTACTGCTTCTTTCTTCTCTAATGGCTTTCTCGGTCTCAGCCCCACCTCCAAGAGATCCGAGGAGGGTGGGGGGTGGGGGCAGCACAGTTATCAGCAAGGTTGCTTTTATCCTCTGCCACAAAAAAGGGTGTTATTACAACTGGTATAGTGATAGTGGGGCAGGTATAGATAGCCCCTCTTGCCATTACCCAAAAGAAACTCCCTTCATACCCTGTGCTTTGTGAGACTAGCTGTTACCATCATCTCTAGCCTTTATCACAACCCCATTCAAGGTTGCACCGTGACGATGGTGGCCCCAGTAAGGGCACACTGGAGACATTTCTAATAGGCTAGAGTGATGTTTGTCTGATCGCTGTCAGCAACAGCTGAGTATCTATCTGGGTTGCCAGATGCCTTGCAGCGTTCAACTTTAAAAGTGTATCTAATTAGACAGACATTTGCAGCAGTGCAAAGGCTAATTGGAACTCACTTGATGGGATTCAGGGAGATAAGAGAGAAGTTTCAATAGTGGCCCAACAAGACTGCATTATAAAGTTGTAACACAGTCTGGGCTGTCAGTAGCCTGGTGCTACCAGACCATCTTACTATTTCATTTGTACAGAAGGTCTGGAACTGCTGTAATTGGCAAACGTTCACTCACTTGGAGGCGGGTGTCTGTTGAAGTTTAAAACTATTGGATCTGCTCAGTGCCACTCTGGATTAGCCAACCAATCGCACAACGTTTGGTCGTGCCGTACGTCATGAGCCGGCTTCTGACGGTGCGTTCCAGTTGTACAGGGAACTCGTAAATTTCCGACTTCACTACATATTGTAGTCTATGGATCTACCGGTACCTGGTAACGGTAACTTGGTAGAGCCTAACGTTTAGTTATTTGGATGAGAAAGGTTGTAGGCGTCCATACTTTCCCGAGCAGATGCACTGGAACACAGACAGGTCGGAACTCGGAACAACCAAGTCGGAAATTTCAGAGTTCCGAGTATAAAGGAACGCAGCATTCAACTGAAACTGGAGCGCGACTTCGACGTCATCGTTCTCAGCCACTCGCTCTGTTCGCTATTTGGACAACCAAAACTCTGGACGAACAGAATCCCACTAATACGCCTAGACTGACTAGGGCCCAATCCACCCCCTACACCCTATCCCTATCCACTATCCCTACGTTTGCGCGTTCGCGGGGAGGGCCCGCCATATTGAGTGCCGTCCCAAACCATCGAGCCTCGAGTGTGAGTGGGTTATGAAGCCCTCAATCACCGAGTCTGCATCGATGTTGGCTCAGCCCTACGTTTGACACAGGTGTCCGCCAATCAATTAATGTCCGGAATGGAGAAGCCAACCTCAACAAATGAGAGTTCCATGGAGTTTGTTTCCCGAATTATAAATGAAACGTACTCTTACCTCAAACAGACATTTGATTGATTATTTTTATGCATAGCCCTAAATGACGGAACCGGAGGGTAGCCTACAATATCGGAACGAACATGTTGTTTTACACTTGATTGATTATGCCACGAAGCAGATGAAGAAAATGCCCACAAGTTAATAAGGGACAGTGATTATTATTTCCTTAAATTGTTAGTAAGATTTGTGTTACTGTTAAAGCCGATGAGGGGTAGTAATAGCGGCGGTGACGTCAGTCAGCTGGAGTGCATGACTTTTCTTATTTATGACCACCCTTGCAGTGCATTATGATTTATGCGCGCTAATTAACTGCTGCGATTCGCGGGTAGTAATGGCAGATTAACGTATCATGACAAGTGGAATACATGCTTTAGCAGACTATTGTTCTTTTCCCTGGTTTTGTATGCTCTGCATGTAAACTAAAAGGATAATTAAACAGCGAATCAAACACCCACCCGTTTTCTCCACTACAGACTGAGCTGGTAAAATTAAGATTAGAAAATGTTTAACAAAAACTAAATTATGCAGCCAAAAAAGCATGGGAGTGAGTTTGTTTTTATTCAATATATTTTACTCTTACATGCGTAGCCTATATATGAATTTAAAGAGTGTTTCAGGTCAAATATAAATGTGGTGGAATTTTATTTTAGGGTGAGAAATAAAGACTTAACAAACTAGTGTCTCTAGGTTTCTTCCTTTTTCCGTCTGACAAAGGCAAGGGCTTACCAAAGCTGCACCGTTGTTATACCCTCTCCCTTAATGATCGAGTGGCACTTCACAGCCGCGAGGGTGACTCCACAGCAAGTGACACTCGCTGACGGAGTGGGAGTGCCTAAGGAGTCATTTGGGATTGGGCCTGCGCTACTGAAGGGAAAATTAAATTTGGGCGGAAGTAGGTGGGTGGGCGGAGCCAGGCTAGGCTGTCAGGACTTTTAGAAGAAAAAAACCTGATATCATGGGTCCATGTCCCCCACAATTCACTGAATCTGTATGTCGAGCGAGCAATGAAACGTGTTTCCTATGAACCCCTTAAGCATAGGAAGTTAATTGCAATCCACTGCGAGAATGGCAAAAGAAAATAATGTATAAACTAATATTGGCAGAATTTGATCATATTAAATGGCGATAGTTGAAAGATATGCCAACCATACCATCGAAAAACAGGGTTTGATTTCATGAAAAGGCCACCATGAGTAACTTTGTATTTGCATAACAGATAGATATCTAAACTAGCCTACCTGTTGTTGTTGTTGCTACAGCCTTGAAAAAATGCTGTATATAATCACAAATTTTTGCTATAAAATATTGTAGAGAGAGAGAGAGAGAGAGAGAGAGAGAGAGAGAGAGAGAGAGAGAGAGAGAGAGAGAGATTTGTCCATATTCCGGCCTTTTTCATGCCAAATACCTAGAAATTAGCACTAATGAGTCTGGTAGATAAGATAAGACTGGGGCTGAATCTGCTGTTTAGAGCATCGGGGTGTTAATGGCATCTGGAAATGCGAATGGCGCTGACCAGAGAAAGGATGGAAATCTAATTGCTTGAGAGATAATCCTGTGGCCAGTGCAGGCTTCTGGAAGCATTATCCCTGTTACATAAAACATGTTCATCAAGGTACTGTATACCTTCCTCCCCTCAAGATGCTGAATCTTTTAACAGCTTTGTGTTGAATTCTCACACTCTTATAAGACCAACACAAATACAACCTATTCCCGGATGGAATCACCACAGAAGACCAAAATGACTACAAGTGTCCTCATCCCTTAAACTGCCATGTTATTTTTTGTTATTTCCAAAAGTGTCATGGTAGTAAAAGAGCAAAGGTAAATTGCAGCACTGCAGTCAATACTTTCAAAGAGCAACATTAATCTTTTGCTTCCTCCCACAGCAATGATAAAGAAAGTTGTGATATATGCTGACGGACAAAAGGGGGAAAACTGAAAAAAAAGCAATTATGCCCTCGGGGGAGATGTGTAGTTCTGTGTATCCCCAGCTATGGGAAATGCCCTGTAATGGATCCTATATCCGAGGGAGACTGCAATTTAACTGCTCAACATTTAATATATAGTATTCTTCCCCAA